>JALMGJ010000027.1:1677500-2277500 GCA_023362775.1 Charina bottae | reverse complement strand
CAGATTATAGCAGGGTTTCTCAACCAGGGCTCCGTGGAACCCTCGGGTTCCGCGAGAGGCCCCCAGGGGTTCCCTGGGAGATCACAATTTATTTAAAACATTATTTCAAATTCGGGCAACTTCACATTAAAGAGGTAAGTTTCATTCTTTATTTTCAGTTTAGGAACACTGTTAATGCATATCTACGGGCCCACCCATGAAATGAATAGAATAATTTTGTAACTTCTGGCCTATATTTGAGCCTGAATGTGCAGGGGCCTGAAAAATATTTCAAGGGTTCCTCCAGGGTCAAAAGGTTGAGAAAGCCTGGATTATAGACACCGCACCGTGGACAGGAGCACGTACCCCGACTGACTGCTTTGGATTTTCATTTGTTGCACAGATATTAGGAACCATCTGACGTCCAGATAGTGGCGCTGCCAAGGTAGCAAACGGGGCTGTAAGAATGCAAAAAAAAAAAAAAAAACACCCCACCATAAAAGGCAGCCTCGTACTTAGTCTTGCTTTACTTATTGGTGGGGTTTTCCTACTCCCCGCTGCCTTATTTAACATATTTTTTCTTTAGGCTGCAGCTATTTCTCTTTTGCTTATTTTTCCTTGGATTGGAAACTTTGGCTGGAAGTAGAATCATAGAGTTGGAGTCTAGGGGAGCTGTGAACCTAGAGCACCCCAAATGAACAGCTCTCTTTAGCTTCTGGAGCTTTCTCCTGAACTCTGAAATCCATCCTCCTGAAAAGGAAGCTCAAATAAAGATTTTTTGTATTTCGTTTCTTTGTTACAATACTAAAACTGTATTTTATTTCTTTGTTGGTATAGTATCAACAATGTTTGAAGGGCTTACAACCACCAAGATAGCTGGAGATACCCACATCTTGGGATGAATCAAGATTTAAGAGATACAGGTTCAGATCAACACTTAGGGACAAAGCTCATAGCTGCTTCCTCTTGTAGACATTGTAGGAGGAAAGCTGTGTTAGTCTACAGTGGTGAAACTCAGAAGGAGACTGGTAGCAGCTTTTCCAACTAACAAATAAGCTTTTGTGAACTGCAGCTCACTTCTTCAGATGCATGGAGTGGCTAGACCAGTGTTTCATAACCTTGGCAACTTGAAGATGTGTGGACTTCAACTCCCAGAATTCCCCTAGCCAAGCCATGCTGGGCTAGACTGAGGTAGGATTTAAATTGGGGAAGGAGGAGAAGGAGGGGAAGACAAGTTGGTGGTGCAAGTTGTTTGTGAGACAGATTGAAAGTACCTTATCAATTATTTATTTATTTATTTATAATTCAAATTTATCACCGCCCATCTCCCCCAACGGGGGACTCTGGACGGTTTACAAAATATCAACAATTAAAACCTATGAACATGTTACAGCTAAAACAATATAATTAACAGTTGTAATGTGTTAAAGACCCATTGGGTTTGTCTCAACAAGAGACCCACTGGCACCATTTTTCATTATTTGAAGAGAAGGAGGATATAATAAATCTTACTAGTAAATAACAATAAATAGAGGACATCAGTTGCCCAAGGAAAATAGAAAGGGAAGAGCAACCAGAAGATGAGAACAAAGAGCAAAATGAAATGTCTCTTTGTAGGAATGCTGCAAAATCTTTAAATTGTTATATGTGAAAACTAGCATGTTTGTGAACCTGTTTTTGTGTTGACTTAGATCCTGTGAACTTCAGAATGTTTTAAGATGCAAATTGAATACTATTGATTGATTGATTGATTGATTGATTGATTGATGGTTCTGTATTTGCATGGTTGCGTGGAACATTCTTAATAGCAATTATTTTAGCAATACAAAATATTTTCAGGGCAATCTTGTGAGATATGCTGTGCTGTGATAGTAAGTTGCTGAATAAACTGCGCAGAAAATGCCCATAATCTTGATGTTCTAAATTCCATAGTCAAACCCCTGGGTCCCCAACATGGTCAACATGGGCACCAGTATGCCCAGGCACCTCCTTTGGCACCTATTAGGTTCCATGATCCCTCAGATTTTCCTTTATTTTACCTGGAGTCTTTTAAGTTTTTTTTTAAGCCCTAAATAAAGGCTGGAATGTCAGTCTTTAGGCATGTCAGTAGCATAACTCTTTCTAATTGAAGAGAATATTTGTAGCTCAGGGTTGAACTGTGGAGTCCTTGGTGCTCTCTGAGCCTTGTTGTTTTCTTGCAGACGTTTCATTGCCAAGCTAGGCAACATCTTCAGTGCGAAAAGGGAGTGGGACTTGCTCTCTGTTTATATACCTTGGCTTGTCCTGCCTGTGTTGGTGGAGGTGTTGTTCTCTCCTTGGTAGTACCTTGATTGGGTTGTTGTTTGCTGCTTGGTTGATTGACTGAGTTAATAGTTCCTTGATTAGGGTCTATTGTGTTCAATGTATTGTCGAAGGCTTTCACAGCCGGAGTTCGATGGCTGTTGTGGGTCTTCCGGGCTGTGTGGCCGTGTTCTGGAAGTTGTGGTTCCTAACTCTACCTGGGCACAGAGATTTCGCTTCTGTCTGTGCTCCTGCCCTCTGAAGATGCCGGCCACAGATGCTGGCAAAACGTTAGGAACCACAACTTCCAGAACACGGCCACACAGCCCGGAAGACCCACAACAGCCGTCTATTGTGTTGTTTGATTGCTCCTCTGGTGCTAATCTTGGTGTTAATCTTTGCCTATCTGGTTGTTGATTGCTGGCAAGGAGGTGTTCTGGTCTTCTGGTTTTTCTATTGTCTCTTATGAATGGTATGTAAATGTTGTTTACCTCTATGTGTCTGTTGATGGCTGCTTTGTCTGAGTGCCAAGCTTCCAGGAATTCTCTAGCATTTTTGGATTTGGCTTGGTTTAAGATGCTCACAGTTTCCCAGTTGAAAGTATGGTTGAGTCTGTCCATGTGTTGTGAGATTAAGGAGTTTTCATCGTGTCTTCTGACTGCTAGTTGGTGTTCGTGGATGCGTTCCAACCAAAACCCTTCAGAACATTGTAAGTAAACCAAAAGACCCAGTAGCCCAAGAAGAAAAAACAGGAGTTATCTACAACATAAAGTTTAAGGACTGTAACAGCCACTATGTAGGACAGACTGGCAGAAGACTAGCAGAACGCATCCACGAACACCTGGCTGATATTTATGAGCAGGAGATTCATTAGCTGCACCCGTGGGTGGACCAGCTTACCAAGAACAAAGTATGCATGGAAGTAAAATGAGACAACCTGGCCAAGGACATTCTCTACACTTTAGGATGAGATACTTCAGAGAGAAGAAGCTGAGAACACTCTACGGTCTTTCAGGCAGGATGTTGACAATGCCTCCTTGGCCTGTCTGGATCTCCAAAATGTTCTCAGAATTTCAAAATGATCAAGGACCTCGGCTCTGGACAATCCTACCTGGGGAGGAGAAACATAGTTCTGTTTTGCAGACAGATCCTCCCCGTTTCAGCCTGTGGCTTCATCTGCGATGAAGATGATTGGAAAGCAAGCGATGGGGAATAACCCTCTCTGCCTGACAGCCTGAACGGCTTTTGCAAGTGAGAGAAGACCTTCTTGGGCTCCATGTGTATCCTGGGCAAGGCAGCTTCCTATTAATTTTGATCGAAAGCTCTCTAAAGTTTCCTAAGTTACTAAAAGAGGAACACAGGACGCCACTTCTTAGCAAATGAGATGTTGGTCCATCTAGCTCAGGAGCTCAACTCTCTGTGACGTTGCTCCATTTTATTACATATTTCATACAAAACTTGTCTTAATACATTTAGTTTCCTACGAAACATCTAATATAGACTGCTTTTTCGTATACTACCCCAATATACATTCTTCTTTGCATACAGCATTCCATAATATATACTTTTTGTGCACATTTTTCTCATATATAAACTGTTTGGTCTGAAATTTGTGAGCCAAGAATGATGGACACTAATGGATGCTGTGAATTTGCTGTCTGTGATATGACAAAGTCCGTATTTTCGAGAAACTGCCATTTCACTTCAAAAGAAATCATGCCAGGTTTCTTCTATGCTCTCTCTCTCTCTCTCTTGTTCTCTTGGACTTTCTTCTCTTTAATGCAACTTAGCTTCCTCATTGGCTGCCTGAAGGGGATAATTCACCCATCCTAATAGCCAAATCAGGCCTGTCAGATCACAGCAAGCTGATTGCATTTCTGAATTGCCACGGCTTTCGTCTCTTCATTGCAACAGATCAGCATGACTTCACTTTCTCTATTGATCCTGGATGCATCAGTGTCGATCTAGTAGGATGGGCTGGGTGCAGGGATTATAGTTACTTGGAGAAGGCCAAGGTGTACTTTCCTTTTGTAGAAATGCCACGTTTCCCAAATAATGTCAGGCTGGCAACTTTTGATGCAGGTCTGTCATTGAAGCCTTCATTGTCCGGAAAGGGCATGTTGATGAAAAATTCAATCAAAACCCATTTAAGCAAGATTGGAGAAGTACAGAGCAGGACATACTGGACAAAATCAGCAAAGACTGTTGATTCGCCAGCTTTTCTTTCATGCAGTCAATTTTCACATATTGCCTTCATCCAGGTTCTTTTGGGGTCCAGTTGAATGCACCCCTTGTTAAGACTGCTTTCTAAGATCATCAGCCATCTAATGCATGATGTCTCCAGAAATCAGACTTAGGCAAATGCTCAGTTCAGTTACTCTGGGCCTGCCTGGTTGACTTCTCTTTGGGGCACTTCGTTCACTTAGACAAAAGACATGGGTGTAACTGGTCCCCTAAAGAGAATGGTCTGATAATGCCTGCAAGCCAGGATAATTTACCTGGCATAAACTAAGCTTACTAGGCATTGAGGGAGAACCCGTCAGACATCTCTTGCAGAAACTGAAGAAAAAAGTGAAGATAATTGAATCACTCTGTCCAAAGTGGCTGGCTCTTCTTGCAGTCTGTTTTGGCAAAAGCAGGAGATGCCATTCCATCCATTTCATGCTGAGGTGCCCTCATAAAACCAGACATGCTGCTCCTTGAAATCCATTGCAAGTTTCACTGGAGAGGTACCACTCTGATGGTCATAGAAATATACAGTTGTAGGGTTTTGGGAGGTTGCCCATCCCTCTCCTCAACACAGGAATATTGTAGTCCCAGCCTCTTAGGTAGATCATTATCAAGCTCAACTTTGATACTTCCACAAAGGAAAGCCCGCTTCTTTCTTCTGCAGTCCACTTCAGTCAAACATCTCTTACCGTTAGGAAATTTCTTCTAAAACCACGAGATCCTACAATGAATGAATGTATGAATGAATGAATGAGATTTCACTGGGTTTTGGATTTTCTTAGCTCAGCTTCTCACTGTCTTTGGTAGGGACCTCATGGTCTGTACTGCTCCATTAAGCAATGATGGAAGGCCAGGAATATATCTGATGCTGCCTGTCAGTTACAGAGATGGACATTAAACAACCTTAAGCTCATCTAGTCCTGAGTCTTGACAGTCTCAGACTATTTATGAACCCAGGGTCAAGCCTTGAATCCCAAAGTTAGACCTTGATGTTCAACTCAAGCCCTACAAGGTAGACCAGGCTAAGAAACCAATTCCATATAGGTCAGGACTACTTTTGTTGCAATAGTTATAACAGAATCTTGTGAGTCTGAATGTGCTTTCCCCTCCTTCCCTTTATCTTTGTGTGAATGAAGGAGGGACTTGTCTGAGACGTTTTCTCACATTACCTTCTCGGCCTGCGCTCAGGCCCCTCTTATCCGACCATTGCCTTGGTAGCGTCTCTTCCTCCTGTCCTTCAAGGCCATCCCCTCTACACAACTGAGAAGGCGGCAAGTTGCACAAAGTGGTTCAATAGGTTGCTTCCAGCCATCAGGCCCAGGCAGTCATCACAATTCATTCTCCATGACAAACATGGCAACAGCACTTCAGAATAATAATCAACTGGTTCTGCATGCCAAGGATCTGCATTAGGGTTGGGGCTCAGTAAATCAAATAAGTGGAGGGCAAAAAAGCACATTTTAAAGCAGGAGGGGGGAGGAATAAGGCAAAAATTAAGATAGCTGTAGCTAGACAGATGTGTTGAGCAGCTTAGATTCCCAAGTCCGGTGCCTGGAAATGAAAATGCCTCATTGTTGAAATTAAAGACATAGATTATGTGTGTATTAGTCAGGCGTTTAAACCATATCATTAATGTTTTGTGGGAATAATAATAATAAAAGCAAACACCACCTTCACAGATTCTTTCCCTGCAAGCAAACTGTTTTCTTTAATTTGAATGTATGTCATGAGACTCGCATATTATGCAAGTGGACATGAAGTAGAGATGGGCAGTGATAAATTTGACAAATAAATAAATAAATAAATAAATGGGCTTGTCCTCTGCCAAATAAAGTTACGTCTAAAATGAGCATTCATTTTTTTAAATTTATTTTTTTATTTTTTAAAGATGCTGTAATGGATTACAGGAAAAAGTGCTGCCATAAACCGCTGTTAGGTGTTTGTCAAGCACAGGCTGAGTTGCCTTTCCTTTTTCTTCCTCCCACCCCCCTTTAAAAATGTTCCTCCTTGAATTGTTAAATAAATTTATCCAGATAAATGCTCTGTTTTCTCTAGGGACTTAATTGATATTGAGCTGAACGCTGAATTTAGAGAATATTGGTAATGCACTTGCCATGTGAAACCTTGTGGTTGAAGTTGTAGGAGCATCTTCCCCAACCTCGTGCCCCCAGATGGTTGAACTACAATTTGTATCAATCTCAGCACACATACATGAATGCACACAGAGACATACATAATAGAAGACAGAGAAACCTGGCCAAGAGAGTCTGGAATATGAATCCAGGTTTAGCTGTAGGGATTCAAGTTTGTTCTGGGAAGAAAATGCAACAGCCTCCCATTAAGTTTTATGGGAAGAGGCATAGGCCAGTGAAGAAAATTCAACTGCTTCATATGCCAAAGGGTAAGAATTAGGTTCCCAGCATCTGCAAGTAGGTTAGACATCAAACTGAAACTATGGAGAACCACTCCAAGATAGCTTGTGGATTAGGGTAGGATCATGTTGATTTAAAGGACTGCTTGAAGAGATGTTTCTCAACTGATCTTCTAAATTTGAGAAGTGTGGGGTCCAAACTCCACTCCCAAGAAGCATCCCATGGCAAGAGGTGCCCAGGAGAAGGTCCTTCGAAAGCAGCCGCATCTTCAGAAGGGTCTCTCTTGCAATCACAGACTCACAAAGCCATAGATTTAGGAAGAGTAATTTAGACTCAGTGCAGAAATCCAGATTAAAGAATCCTCAACAAATGTCTGTATCTTACCAATTGGGAAGACACCGGATGAAGAAAGATTGTGGTTGAGGACAAAGTGCTTTGCTCCAGATTCCAGGATGGCCCAATGTTATTCATTTCATTAAGTAGCATTATTTATTTTGTCATCTCCTCTTATCTTTTCAGATTGATATGGTATTATGCGTCTCACCCTAGACAAGTCCTTCAAGCCATTTGTTGGCAAGGCCTTAGGTTGCAGACCCTGGTGGATACCATATATGTGTCTGTGTGGGTGTGGGTGTTTTCCCTTGAGCTATGACTGTATGGTAAGCCCTGTCCTTTCAAGAGTTAATGAACACCCCCAACCTGTGCTGATCTTGTAGCTTCAGCAAGCCTTAATCTGTAAGCTTGATTACCTCCTAACCTTCCTCGCCTGATGCAGCAGGAGGTGGGGGAGGACTGTACAGTCGCTTTTGTGGCACTGTGCCCAGTGTGGCCTTAAGAAGGAGAAAGCATTTGGAGAGAGGAAAAGGGGGAACCACATGGCCTGACACTCACAAAACAGCAACAGAGGGCAGAGTGGCCTTGGCGAGCAAGGGTGGACAAGGAAGGGCATACCCTGGTTGTTAGGTGACAGGTGGAATTCTTTGGCACGTCTAGGTCATCCATGTGACCTCCTCCCTCCCCAAATATTGCAGGCATGTCGACTTGCACTTCACTTCTGAAGTCTGTTAAACCTACTTCACTTCCACTTGACTGTTTCTAATGCTGCTATTTTCCCCCTGGACATCCCCAAAGATCTGGCTTAACCAGGTGATATCCTCTATATTAAAGAATAGATTTGTGGTCCAAGGGGTTGCCATTTGCGATGCTTCCTTCTTTGGTGGGAGCAGTCCAAGGAGGGCTCACTGCCTTGAATCTCACCGGGTCCGCCAAGCAATAAAAGACGCAACATTAAAATGAAGATAACACATGCGGCAGACAGCAGTGAGGTTTTCATATTTTCTTTGAAGGGGGGAAAAAACAGCATTGTTTTGCTACCTTTGCTGACTGGGGAAGATGGGCGGTCATATAAATTGAAATAATTAATTAATAAATAAATACTGCCAAAAGAAACTGCCATTTCCACACACATACATGCATGTACACACACACACACACACACACACACACACACAGAAAAAACAGTTTCATAATGATAGAGCATCGGGAGGAACGAATTACTCATCAGAGAAGTTTGCTAAAAGGAGAATCCTGTCACTAACACAGCAGCAAAATGTAATTTCCAGGGGAAGAAACTCACACCCTTGGAATTGGCAAACGATATCACCCTCTCCTAAAATAAAATTACAGGAATTTCATCCTTTGCCACTTTGGAGTCATTCTGAGCTGGATGAAGGCTTTCCGTTGAAAACATTCAACTCTATGCTATAATTTGAACTGTATTTCCAGATTTAAATGTTCTCCTAGATTTGTTTTGTTTTAAAAGAAGTGCCTTCCTAGACCAGGGCCAGCTGAGATTGTTGGAAGAGGAAATCTTAGCCTCCCCTTCCCAGCAATCTCCGCACAAACCCACCCAATGGCAATGGAGGAGAAGAGAATGCAGTTGCTCCAGGCTGAAGTGAAGCCGACTCTTCTTTCTAAAGGTCAAGGAGGGCCTGACCATGTTCATGTGGTCCTTAGCCCAGCCAGGTTCTTGGCCCTTTCTTATGCTTCTCCTAAGCCCATTTCAACCCTTTTTAGGGTTTGTTGAGCAGTTCAGGGCTTGGGTTCAGGAAAGCTGGTATAAACACATAACTTTACCTAGGCTTTGCCAATATTTAACCTGCAGAGGTCCAGGCTTGGAAGGGTTGGGACATTGGTGACCCTTTGTTGACCTTCCAGAGTGAAAGTTGCAGATCGGAAGTTACTAGCAGAGAATAACAGTGGTTGACATGTTCTGATTTAAATAGAAATGCCCTCCATTTAAAATATGGTTCATTCACCGGTCAAACTGTCCTTACTCTCTTTAATTGAATTAAGATGGGCAAATGAGGGATGCATGCAGGCCAGAGAGGGAGAAAACTGTTCCACAAATCTCTGTTATCCTTTCCCGGATGGTGTAAAACGAATCAATTAGAGGCATGTCAGGGCACCTTTTACACACACACACACACACACACACACAACTTTATGGCTGAGAACGTTTCATAAAAGTGGAAATTTAAACTAAAGGAGAATAAATCAGATTTTACCATTGTAGTTTTATTCCCCTCCTTCCCATTTTGCTTTTGAGGAAGGAGAGTGGCTGTTGCAGCAGGAGTGATCTTTTATTTCCTTTTTCTGTCGTGTTTAAGAACTTGCCGATTTCTCACAACATTGTGCATCTCACTGAGCCCAAGCAGCAGCTGCACAAAATGAAAGGAAGGCAGCAGAGAAGGTGTGGGTCCATCAGCTTTACAGTGAAAGATTGTGTACTTCAGTTTGGAAAAAGTACCCCAGTGGGGAAATTAGGACAGAGCAGTCCATTTTTGATTGTATCCTGGCTTATTCCTTTTGAACAGGATCAAGATCAGAGAATATTTAACAAGGCACAAATCTGAACTTCTTTCTGTCAGGATCCCTGCAGTCAATTGATCTGGCTTGTGTTTTAAAACTGAACATCTCTGTCCCTTTTCAGTAACAACCCATTGTAATGATTTTACCTTTATTCTTGACCACAAAAAGCATTTTACATTTTATTTAAATTTAATGCAGTCTCCCCAGAAGTGGGGGTTCATAAAGCTTACCATCCTTAAATGCTTTTGAACTGTGGTGTTGGAGGAAAATTCTGAGAGTGCCTTGGACTGCAAGAAGATCAAACCAGTCCATATTCCAGGAAATAGAGGTAGACTACTCACTTGAGGGAATGATATTAAAGGCAAAACTGAAGTACTTTGGCCACATAACGAGAAGACAGGATACCCTGGAGAAGATGCTGATGCTGGGGAAAGTGGAAGGCCAAAGGAAGAGGGGCCGACCAAGGGCAAGATGGATGGATGATAATCTGGAGGTGACAGACTCGACCGTGGGGGAGCTGGGGATGGCGACGGCCGACAGGAAGCTCTGGCGTGGGCTGGTCCATGAGGTCACGAAGAGTCGGAAGCGACTGAACGAATAAACAACAAAAAAAACATCTTTAAGGGAAAGAAGATACTATATGATTGGTCCAGGATGATGGACTAAATCAGCCTTCCCCAGCCATTTCTCCAGGAATGTTAGATTGCAATACCCATAAATCCCAAGCAACAGGGCAAACCTTGAGTTAATGTCACAAGTGTTGCTTGAACATGGATTTGGCTATTTACCTCTTTAAAGGAACGTTTACCAGTTCAATTTGTTTTGGATTCTATCCTCTTCTTCTTCATCATCCTAGTGTTTATCCCGTTGTTGTTTTTTGCGGGCTCCGCTTTTTTCCGGATCAACCGGAAGTTGGTAATTGGTTGATCCGTTTAGTTGCGACGGGGGCCAACCGACCGGCTTGTCGCTAGAGCCTGACGCTGGAAGCTAGGGCTAGCTGACGGGAGCTCACCCCGGCATCCGCCCACGGGCTTCGAACCGCCGACCTTAAGATCTTCCCGTCTCAGCGTCTTAGCGCCTTATCCACATGGGCCACCGCGGCCCCTTGTTTTGGATTCTATATCCTAGCACAATTGCATCCCCCAAAATGGAAAAAAAAAATTATATTGAAATGTGTGGCACACAACCAGCACGGTTTTAAAAAAAATGTTGGTGGGAGAGGTCAGCTGTCTTGTCTACTATTTAACACTTTTGGGAGGACCCATCATAGCCTGTGCGAAAGGCAGAAAGTTTATAAATGCAAATGCTGTTCATGGTTCAAAAGGTCATCTTTGGAGATTGGAGAGAGGGGGCATTCTTCAATTAGTCACCAATCACACCAATCCCATGGAGAAAGGGGGTGCCTTCAAGCCCATGGGGAGCCAAGGGAAATTGGGCACGGTGTGACTGAATCCTGACATCTTGGAATGGATGGAGCTGCTGTGCAGAAGATGTTATCAGATTAGGATCATTAACAACACTTGACTGGAGGTCTAAGTTCAACCACCCTCTTCAAAAACTTAAGCCATCCTTTTTCAAGAATATCTTTGATTGAAACATGGAAATTCTCTTTGGTTCAAATGGAAGTGCTCCATGCAGCTTACATCTAGAATTTTAAAATTGAATTTAAAGTAATGTCACAAACAAGAGGAGCAGATACAAAGTTCACCACAAACAAGGAAAAGCTGGGCATTGCAACCTTGGTTAGGATAAGAGGCCACACAATGCAACATCACACGGGAAGAGGCTGGATGATTCTCACAGAACAAGGGAGTTATGTAGTCTACATGCCTCAAGAAAGTAGACTCTTTCATGTACACCTTCCACCTGACTTCAGATGGTTGGACATTCAAAAGGTCCTTCCCATTAGAATTTGGAAAATCAGCAGGCTTGCTAGATTTATGCATCATTTGTTCTCTTCAGGAATGATTTGCACAGGCAGATCTTTTAGCATCACTTCAACAACAGTGCTTTTGTATGTGGAAAAAGACTGTAGCTCTGTGTTGGGACATCTGCTTTGCACCAAGAAAGTCCCTGTTCAGTTCAATTCGGTTGAAAGCAAGAATCAGCTATCAGGTGAAGCCAAAGACTGCTGCTTCTTGGAGAGGCCCTGCCAGTTGGACACACTAACAGTTTGATCCACTATTAGGCACCTTCAGGAGTCCGGTAGCACCTTTTCTGACTAACCAATTTTATTAACAGTCATAAGCTTTGGTGAGCTGCAGGTCACTTGTCAGATGCTTCTGGTTTTTTGCCATCATAGGCTAACACGGCTCTCCTCCTATAATGTCTTTTATGCATCTGGTCATTTGTCTTAGTTTGGGGAGAAAGATATAGCTCAGTGATATAGCATATGTCTGTATCCTCTAGAACAGGGGTCCCCAACCTTAGCAACTTGAAGATGTGTGGACTTCAACTCCCAGAATTCCCTAGCCAGTGTTGCTGGCTGGGGAATTCTGGGAGTTGAAGTCCACACATCTTCAAGTTGCTAAGGTTGAGGAACACTGCTCTAGAACACAGACCTGGCTAGAACTTGAAGACCTAACAATCACAAGGCAGGCTTGTGATTTGTTTGTTAAAAACCCTTTTTTTTATTTTTGAGGGATATATACACAACTGTGTGGTT
Organism: Charina bottae; assembly: GCA_023362775.1. NCBI lineage: Eukaryota > Metazoa > Chordata > Lepidosauria > Squamata > Charinaidae > Charina > Charina bottae. Next base: position 2,265,104 of record JALMGJ010000027.1, on the reverse strand, counting down.
TTAGTTAGATTAAGTCTAGTGGAAGTGTAACCCACTCCAGTGGAGCATGTACCCCAAGGATGAAGTGTGGTGGCTTGGGCACCCATTGATTCCCACAAGGGGTCTCCAAAACCACCTCTCCCAACAGTGCTGCACCCTCCCTGCAATTCCTGGGGAGAGCTGAGTAGATGTGCTGCCACCAGCCGCTTGACTCCATAGAGTCGTTGCCACTTGTTTCCAGGGATGAGTAGGATCTGTCAGGGAGATGTGTGCTAAAGGCCAGATCCCTTTCCCAGAATGAGGACTGCTGGTTCATTAAGAATTCTATATATTTATAATATATAGCAAACTCCAAAACTAGAAGAAAATTGAAAAGAGAAGGGAAGAGGAGTTGGAATGAACAACACACTCCTCCTCAAGAAATCTAGTTCGCACAGCCCAGATGCCAGTCCATAAAGTAAAGCAGAATCTATACCAGTGTTTCCCGACCTTGGCAACTTGAAGATGTGTGGACTTCAACTCCCAGAATTCCCCAGCCAGCATGGCTGGCTGGGGAATTTTGGGAGTTGAAGTCCACACATCTTCAAGTTGCCAAGGTCGGGAAACACTGATCTATACTGTAGCTACATTGATTCTACTTGCTGACCAAATTCACTAGATTCCAACCTGGCTACTGTTGGCCAGAGCTCTATCTTTACCTGGTTTTGAAACACTCTAGGAAAAAAAATGGACATCAGAAGACAAAGGCAAAAGGGAGACTGTCCCCACTTCTTATAAAGCCCTTCTGATTGATTTTCCCAGGGTTTGATTTTCTCCATCATTCCCTGGATGGACAAGTCAGCTGGTTTTCCTTTAACCCTTGCAGTGTCTGGATCTTTTGAAGTGGCACTTGCCCACATTTGCTCCACATACCTATTTTAAGGCTTAAGGAAAAATGGGTGTAATTTTAGAAGGCTCTGGGAAGCAAGAATTGGATTGGGTCCGAATGCAACTCCCTTATATAACCCCCAGCAGGATCTGTGAAGTCTGGCTCGATATAGGCAGCTTTCAGTGTTTCTGATGATAACTGAATTATTGAGTAATTAGAAAAGCGATCACTATAATGTGCATCTTGCCAAGGTTGAGTTGGATCTTAAGCGTGTAAATATATAGCCTGTATGTCTGTAAATAGTTTAGGTGACAAATCTCTCACATTTGCCCTGCACTTCGAGGGATTGGAGAGAGGAGGATGCAGAATAGCAACTTCCAAATCCTCTCCTGTAATTGTGTGACAAATCCGATTCCTGGATTGTAACGAAAGCCCTACACAAATGGTGTAGGCCATTAATTTCACCACTCAGGGTCTTGTGGGCAGGCCAGATGGCTTGGCAACACTGCCTCATTCTTATTGCCACAAACACATCTAGTCTGAAAAAAGAAGATTGGATAGCAATTTCACAGGTTTTTTTTTCATTAGTTAATCTGTACTAGAGAGGCTTCAAAGATTCCATCCTTTAAGTCACTCAGTATTTGTGAAATTCCTGGCACATTGTGCTAAAAGCTGCTTTCCAATCCAAGCTGCCAAGCTGGACCTTAACGTGGCCAGTGGCTAAAGTGGGGGAGTGGGAAATGTCAGCCTCACTTCATTTTATATAATTTTTAGTTAGTGCTTACATCGTTAAGGAGAATTGGGAAACAGAAAAGTCTATATCTAGTGATTATCTGTGTTTTAATTTTATATTGATAATTGTAAGCTACTCAGAATCTTTGGAAATGGAGGAGTGTGTAAGCTGAAATAATAAATGAATAAATGAATAAACTGGAGGAGTGAAATTGTATCTAGATGTCTACATTTGAATGTGTGGGTCAAGTAGGTTAATCATATAGTGGCCTGCTTGAGTCTGTAAGGTGAAAGGTTAGAGCCTCAAACCTCCCAGAAACGTTCTGGATCTATACACCCCTTCCCAAGCTTCCTATCTTGGTGTAGCGCCTAGGTACTTACTGCTGCCACTTCTGACTCTTCGTGACTTCATGGACCAGCCCACGCCAGAGCTTCCTGTCGGCCGTCGCCGTCCCCAGCTCCCCCACAGTCATGTCCGTCACCTCCAGAATACCATCCATCCCTCTTGCCCTTGGTCGGCCCCTCTTCCTTTTGCCTTCCACCTTCCCCAGCATCAGCATCTTCTCCAGGGTATCCTGTCTTCTCATTATGTGGCCAAAGTACTTCAGTTTTGCCTTTAATATCATTCCCTCAAGTGAGCAGTCTGGCTTTATTTCCTGGAGCATGGACTGGTTTGATCTTCTTGCAGTCCAAGGCACTCTCAGAATATTCCTCCAGCACCACAGTTCAAAAGCATCTATCTTCCTTCGCTCAGCCTTCCATATATAATATACATATATTGTTCTCTCCAGGCCCTGTAGTGCTAAGATGTGTGGCTAGGGGAATCAGCCCTTCGTTACTTATCCTTTACTTATCCCCTTGCGAGATAGACCAATCTCACAAGAGATAAAGAAAACCAAACTTTATTAAATACAATCAAACTTAATGAGAACCAATGAGTTGTAGTGATTAAGGTGTTGAACTGGCTCTAGGGAAACCCAGGTTCAAGTCCACCCTGATCCTTGGAAGCTCTCCAAATGACTTTGGGAAGCCCAGCCTACCACCCAAGATCATTGTTGTGGGGATAAATGGGAAGAAGTTTCTCCCGTATATTCTGCTTTGAGCTCCAGAAGGAAAAGGTAGGATATAAATCTACAAAGAAGTAAATTAATAGAATTTTGAAAATTCTTCCCTTATAAAGAGGGTTTCTTCTGATATTTTTCTGCCCAGAGCCTTCAATCTTCCTTTGATGTCCAGTAAGACAAAACAGATGAACAGAAGAGGAAGTGCGTTTTCAGTAGTGGTGCTCTGTCTCTGGAGGGTCTCTGGTGTCTATATTGTAATCTTCCTAGCAATAGGTCAAGCTCTTTGTGTTTTCCCAGGCAGTTTTTAAAAAGTTTGTGGCTTTTTAGAACTACTCTGTTCTAAATCATCCTGTTTATTTTTGCTACTAATGCTTTTTATCTTACTCTGCCATTGTTTTCTATGCTAGTTTCGTGTTTGTGTTGGGGGATGGATGGATGGATTTAATGGCTACCAACTGTGCCTAGACAACTGGGCAGTTTAGACATACAATAAATACATAACTAAATTTTAATAGGTATTTTTGGCAATGGTACATACAGTGCTGCTTTTAACACTTTTTCAAAATATACCTTCAATACTTTTATGATATACACACATTTTCTTTTCCTCCCTTCCCTTCCCTCCCCTTCCCTTCCCTTCCCTTCCCTTCCCTTCCCTTCCCTTCCCCTTCCCCTTTCCCTTCCCCTTTCCCTTTCCCTTTCCCTTTCGCTTTCCCTTTCCCTTTCCCTTTCCCTTTCCCTTTCCCTTTCCCTTCCCTTCCCTTCCCTTCCCTTCCCTTCCCTTCCCTTCCCTTCCCTTCCCTTCCCTTCCCTTCCCTTCCCTTCCCTTCCCTTTCCTTTCCTTTCCTTTCCTTTCCTTTCCTTTTTTTGCCTTCATCATGTACAGACCAGGAGTTGGCAGTGTGTGAGCTCTCCAACCTTTACTGTCTCTCCCAGCTATAATTATCATCTCATGGACATAGATGATGGGAGTTGTGGTTCCACAATACCCACAAGACCACAATTTACCAATCCCTCCTCTAAGATGGGTCCAAAATTTAGATTTGTGAAGGCTATTTTGCTTTCTTTTACAAGAACACTGAAACCCACCAAGAATGAGCCAATGTGCAAAATGAGTTGAATAGAGTCAGATTCAAGAGAACAGATCAGAGGTGAAGCCGGTGACTGGCTGCACCCCCATGAGCTAGAGCAGGGCTTTCCAAAGTTTTTCCCGCGGCAACACACCAACGGCGGAAGTGCCGTCCTTGCGGCAGCGCACAAAAACCCGGAAGCGCTGCTGCCGCTTTTGAGTTTTGCGCGCTGCGGTTGGTGTGTCGCTGCAGGAAAACCCGGAAGTGCTGATGATGATCAGCGCTTCCGGGTTGTGTGGCGACACACCAGACTGTGTGTGGCAACACACTTTTGTGTCGCAACACACAGTTTGGAAAGCTCTGAGCTAGAGTTTGCTTATTTGTTTATTTCCACAATGCATCATTATCTTGAAGCAGTATACAGGCAGTATAGAAGAAGCAATCAAACTAAAAAAAGGAAAAAATATTAAAATACAATATATTTACTGCTTATATACACACCAAAGAAGACATTCATCTGTATCTGTAGCTTGAATCATGTCAACTGGATTTCTATTTTCTCAGTGGAAACGTTTCGCTCCTTATCCAAGGAGCTTCTTCAGTCTGAGCAAAGTTAGTAAGGGAATCCTAAAATATGTTGCTGTGTGACCTTACACCTGGGGCTAGGTCATGGTTATATTGAGATGTTATTTTAAGTCCTTTTATCATCTAAAGGAGGATCGTTAAGATCACCATGCTGCTGTTGAGCTCAACAGCTCAACAGCTCAACAGCTCAACAGACAAGCTCATGGTGATCTTAACGATCCTCCTTTAGATGATAAAAGGACTTAAAATAACATATCAATATAACCATGACCTAGCCCCAGGTGTAAGGTCACACAGCTACCTAGAAACATATTTAGGATTCCCTTACTAACTTTGCTCAGACTGAAGAAGCTCCTTGGATAAGGAGCGAAACGTTTCCACTGAGAAAATAGAAATCCAGTTGACATGATTCAAGCTACAGACAATTCTACCTGGATGACTGAGAACCTTCATAGACATTCATCTGTAGCATTGATGGATACGTAGGTTTCCCTCAGGTTTTAGAAAATGCACATTCTTAACCATTTTGGATTTGCAGAGCTGACCTACACCACATCCCAAATTTCATTGGACTAATCCAGAATATAGCACTGGTGTTGTATTGCCAAAGCATTAAACTGGATTGGTTGGTTGATTAGTTGGATCTACATCTTCTCCTTCTCCCTAACTTGATGATTAAGGCAACTAGCAATGCAGTAAACATTCCAGTTCAAAGATGGAGGAGAACACACTGTCTTCCTCCTCGCTCTGTTGCATTTTGGTGTTCCCTGGTGAAGGGAAGGAAATAAAGTGCAGGCGAAATCCAGTCCCTGCTAATCTCACCCATCTCCTGAAAAGTGTCACTCGTCTTCTCACAACTCTTTTGGCATCGCTTGACTTGGGCTTAGCTGGTTTACCAAATCCTTCAACTTCGCATACAGTTTTATTGTTGGCGAACTTTAAGTGGCACTGCCAGACTCCACTTTGTTCAACCAGGAGGTTTCTCTTCTCCTTTGCTCTCTTGCAGTGACACTCACATCTTTCTCTAGCTGTTTATTTATTCATTTATTTTATTGCTCAAGTCAACATGTTGTTAATTATCAGAAGAAGGTTAACAAAAGGGTGGTTGGTTGTCCCGTCAGTGGGTCCTGCTCTTACTTCACAGATTCAGTCCTAGTCTGGTATAATCTGTGTATTTCCTTTGAGGGATCAATCATTAAAGCCTCCTGCTTGGCTCATCCCAGCACCCCTTTAAGCATTAACCATATATTGATTTTTAATTAAATCTGGGCACTGGGAATAAAAGTGCATGCAGCGTACAGCAGAATGCAAGTGCCACTGCCGGTTAAAATCAAGCTGCCCCATCATGTTTCTGAAAGCTGTTAAGCACTCGAGTTCATTGTGTCTGAACCTCACCCTTAAGTGCCATTTGTCCTTTAGGCAGTTGGATGAAAGGGCCGTCTCAGTGACAATAATTCACCCAACCTCATATATTTGTAGACTGAGATACGGGAGAAAGCCCGTATTGTTGTCCATACATTAGGGAAAGCCCGATGCATGATAACACAGCTCAGGACATTCTCTCTGATGGTGTCACAAGTTTCCAGTGGCCTTCCAAATTAACTGCATCTGATGCCCACTTTATTGGCGCAGCCCAAACTTCCATATGCATCGGGCAATTATGAGAAATTCGTGGTCCTTGCCGTTAATGCATCTGATCGGTGGTTGGTACTCTCCTTTCTGCTTTTTGTTTGTTTGTTTTACTGACATGTATTATATTTTATTTCCAGTGGTTTTTCTGTTACTGTTGCTTGTTCTAGCAATTTTGTGGTATTAAAGAGCCGAATTTAAATATAATTAAACCACAACGCCTGCCTCCGTTACTGACACTTACACCCTTAGATTTGCAGTACAGCTGTCCCAAGATCAATATTGCATTAAGAATTGATATTGGAGTGTTCTGTTCCTTTTCCCTCCCCATTATTTTTTCCTTTTGTATTGTGACTTTTTAGACTCTAAGGCTGAGATCCAAGATTCTTTTTATTACTGAACTGGAAGTTGTTCTGAGAAGAGCAGGGAAGAAATGCATTCTGCTGAACAACTAAAAAATATGCACCCGTAGGTGGATGAGACACCTCAATTTTAGAATTGTTCCATTGTTTCATTTTAAAAAAAATGCCTCAAAGTCAAACCAGTGTACAGTCAAAAAACCCAACATACTGTATATAACACCGCTGATCAGTACACAAACAGCAGAATTTAAATCCTTCTTCAAGGAAGGAATTTTGTTGTTGTTGTTCAGTTGTTAAGTTGTATCCGACTCTTCGTGACCCCATGGACCATAGCACGCCAGGCCTTTCTGTCCTCCACTGTCTCCCGGAGTTTACTCAAATTCATGTTCATTACATCGGTGATGCTATCTAACCATCTCATCCTCTGCCGTCCCCTTCTCCTTTTGCCTTCAGTCTTTCCCAGCATCAGGGTCTTTTCCAGTGAGTCCTCTCTTCGCATTAGGTGGCCAAAGTATTTGAGCTTCAGCTTCAGTATCTGACCTTCCAATGAGCTTCCTTCAATGTCTTTCCAATAATTCCAATGAAGGAATTATCACCTCTTTAAAAACGTTGGTCTTTTCAAAGATTGGGGAGGGGTAATGCATATCCAAGGAGCCACCCCAGTTAAAATTTGCCTCTATCCATTACAGTATGCTCCCAGCAATTAATCTGATAAACCTGATTGATATTCTGATTAAACGTATTAATGATGCAAATCTAAGCATGCTTCCTTGGGAGCACAAATCATTGCACTCAATCAAGACTTCCTTCCAGGCAAACATGCAGAGGATTTGGCTAACCAGCCTTGGCGATGATAACGCAGTTAAGTGATGTTTAATATCGAGCGCAGCAGACCAGCATACAGTGTGCTCCTTCCGAATCTCTTTCTGCATTAAAATAAACTGTGGGACTGATTTGCCATGACCCTTCCGGTAACACAAGTCGTATTTTGAAAGGGTCCAGAACTGAGGAAAGGCTAACCAGGGTCTTTATTTGTGTTTTAAATCGATACCTCCAGCTCAGGATTTTGTGACATTAGCCCAGAGGGAAACACCGGTCCCTTCGATCACACTGTGCGTCCATTGTCTCAACTGTCAGGGTTGTAACACGTAAGACTGTTTGCATAGCGTGCTAACTTTGTCCGGGTCAGTTCCAGTCTGTGGCTGTTAAAAATGAAAAACATGCCCCAGTTGGGATAAGAGCCGGGTCAACAGCTGGCAAAGGATATGGCAATCGTTTATATAAATATGCTTTCTCGAGCCTGCACAAAAACATTTTTTTTCAAAAAAAAAACAACAACCTCAACCCAACAGCTGGGAAGGGTTGAAGGTAGCCCGAAGGCTGGTTAGTTCTCTTCCAGATGGGAAGGTTAGACTGAGGCTAGCCAGGCTGCTCCATGTAGACTTCCACTTTGCATTAGGAATGAAAAGCAAGCTAGAGAGGCAAGAGGAAGCAAAGCTGCAAGGGCGTTTGCACTGTTTTTCACCTAGCTTAATCAAATAAGCAAAGCGTTTCCGCGGGGGAAGCCTTGTCTTTATTGGGTATTCGTGCTTGGCGTTCTTTGTGTGTGCTCATCGCCAGCTCTGCGGCATTTCGCTGTTCACACAAAGGGCCATGCCATGTGCTTAGGCATCTTTGGCACCCATAGGAGGACCTGTCCGCAGAAGGATCCATGAGAGATGGCCACGATTCGTGTTGCCTTTGAATTTCAAAGCCAGAGGACAGGGCTTAATCATGACCTTTGCTCAGCCCCTCTGAGTTGTGTTTGAGGATCGCTTCTAATGAAAACCCAGTTCAATATAACCATTCTCCCCCAGCTGGCTTTTAGGATTCCCTTACCAACTTTGCTCAGACTGAAGAAGCTCCTTGGATAAGGAGTGAAACGTTTCCACTGAGAAAATAGAAATCCAGTTGACATGATTCAAGCTACAGACATTTGAGAACTGCCTATGATTTTGAGACCGTGGCAATCTCATTTGTTACTGTTTTTAAGATGGGCTTAGGGAGCCTTTGCATATGAATTTAAGAAAAGTCCTCCTGGATGAAGAACTTAAACCTAAATAGTCCAGCATGCTAGTTCCAGAATGGCACCTAGATCCTAGGAGAAAGTCCCCAAAACAAGATATAGATGCAGGGTCAGTTCCATTCAGGTTCACCAGCTGATGCTGAGATTCATACAATTTCATTCCCCAAACTAAGAATAACTATGTTAACGACCACCATAGTGGCTTTGTCATGCAAGAATTTACTAATCTCCTTTTGAAGGCAACCAAGCTAGTGATCATTGTAGTAATTTTTTATTTTATTTTATTTTTCGAATTTTGCCACCGCCCATCTCCCCCAAAAGAGGGACTCTGGGCGGTTTACAACAACAAACACATTAAAACAACAAGCATAAAAACATCTAAAATATCAATACAAAAATTACCAGATATAAATATAAAAGTAAAAATAAATATAAAAGCCAAGTGGCCTTAGAAGATCTAATTCAGTGAGGAGAGCTCTAAGGCGCCAGCCACCCCCAAGAATAACTACTCCCCTTCCTACCCCAGGCGAGACGGCAGAGCCAAGTCTTCAGGTTCTTCTGGAAGGCCAGGAGCGATGGGGCCTGTCTCACCTCTGGGGGCAGAGTGTTCCAGAGGGCGGGAGCCACTGCAGAGAATGCCCGCTTCCTGGACCCCGCCAAGTGAAATTCTCTTTTTTCCCCCCAAATTTTATTAAGATTTTAAATATACATAGTTAAAAGTTAGAAATGAAAAAGAAATAGAAATACAAATCAAAGAAAGAAGAAAAAAAAGTGTAGAAAAGTAAAGAAAAAGAGAGAGAAAGTAAAGAAAAAAAGAGAGAACCAAGTGAAATTCTCTTACAGACAGGGTCCGGAACATGCCCTCTCTGCATGACCGGGTGGGACGGGTCGATGTCATGGGGATGGGACGGTCCCTCGGGTAACGTGGACCCATGCCATGTAGGGCTTTAAAGGTGATAACCAACACCTTGAATTGGACCTGGAAGCATACTGGCACCCAGTGCAGCTCGCGTAGCAATGGTTCCACATGTGCCGATCTTGGGGCACCTAAAATTGCCCGCGCAGCCGCATTCTGGACCAGCTGAAGCTTCCGGATACTCTTCAAGGGTATCCCCATGTAGAGCGCATTGCAATAGTCTATATGGGAGATGACCAGGGCATGAGTGACTATTCGGAGGGCTCTCGATCCAGGAAAGGGCGTAACTGGCGCACAACCCGAAGTTGCGCAAAGGCCCTTCTGGCCACGACTGCCGCCTGCTACATGCCAGAGGCTAACAATGTGATGTAGCTGCTAAATAGGCAAATACTATTTTGGGATGGATTTACAGAAGCATAGAGTCTAGATCCCAGGAAGTAAATGTCGCACTCCCGTTTGCCCTCTGCCCATTTGGAGTCTTGTGTCCAGTTCTGGGTACCACATTCTAAAATGACATTGACAACCTGGAGCAAGTTCAGAGGAGGACTACCAAGGTGGTGAAGGGTCTGGAATCCAAACCCTATGAGGAATGGCTAAAGTGAAGAATTGATGCTTTCGAGCTGTGGTGCTGGAGAAGACTCTTGAGAGTCCCTTGGACTGCAAGAAGGTCAAACCAGTCAAGGAAATCAACCCTGACTGCTCATTGGAAGGACAGATACTAAAGCTGAAGCTCAAATTCTTTGGCCACCTATTGCGAAGAGAGGACTCCCTGGAAAAGACCCTGATCCTGGGAAAGACTGAAGGCAAAAGGAGAAGGGGACGGCAGAGGATGAGATGGTTAGATAGCATCACAGATGTAATGAACATGAATTTGAGTAAACTCCGGGAGACAGTGGAGGACAGAAAGGCCTGGCGTGCTATGGTCCATGGGGTCACGAAGAGTCGGACACGACTAAACGACTGAACAACAACAACAATGTTTAGCCTGCAGAAGAGAGGATTATGGGGAGATGTGGTAACAGTCTTCAGATATCAAAAGGGTTGTCTAATAGGGGAGGAGGTAGACGTGTTCTCTGCTGCCCTGGAGGGCAGGACTAAAACCAATAGGTTGAAACTGCAGGGAAGTAGATTCAAGTTAGATATTAGGAGGAATTTCCTGATGGGAAGAGCTGTTAACCAGTAGAATAGGTCACCTCATTAATATTCCCCTTCACTGGAGGTCTTGAAATAGTGGCTGGAGAGTCATCTGTCTGAAATGCTTTATCAGATCTTGCACTAAGTAGGGGGTTGAATGAGCCGACTTCAGAGGCCCCTTCCAGCTCAGGTTCTGTGATTCTCCGGCAAACAACACATTATCTATTGATGTGCTAAGTTCCTACATATCTCCTGAATTAAGTTCCCCTAATGAAGAGTTAGGTACTCCAGATTCTGGATTGGATTGTTGCTTCAGAGTGATGGAATTCCAAGTGGTTAACATTTCCCATTTACTCCATCGCAGGTATGATGTTGCACTTTGTCAGTTAGGATGCTGTTTACTAGAAATTGTGTGGCATAGTCTTGCACTTTGGAAGAGACATTGAGCATGTTTTAAGTTGCACATTTCAGTGCCCAAGTCAAGTGCTTCATGGAACATTCCTCAAAGCCTAGGTTTATACCCTGCCTTTCTGTTTTCAAAAAACGATCTGTTCATGTCCCTTTAATTCAGTAATATTTGGCAGTTAAGAAAATGTGGTGAGCGACTGTGAATGAGCATAGACATAGGATTTCCATCTTGCAAGGCTCATCTGTCTTACAGTAAACTAGTGCAGATAGACTCTGGGGTGCAACCAGTGAAAGCTGTGAGGATTACATGCATGCTAAACCGTGTGTTTTGAGTCTCCTGGGTATTCACGGGTGCTGTGTTTCTTTCTTTCGGCAACAAGTCACCAAATGAGGAAATTTAAAACTACCTGAAGAACATCTTTCTACCTTATTCTGGGACCCCGAAGCCATAACCTCTTGACCCTGAAGGTTATGGGTCTAGTGCTTTTTTATCCTCCTTGATTCCTTGGTATCTGCCCACTTCCTCCTCCACATTAGAGCCTTGTTATATACGGAAATTAGAAACACCATTGCGGGCCTGTCTGGAGGCCATGCTCTCCTTGTCAGATAAGACCCCTCTTCACCTATTCACAAGCCTCTTGCTGTAAATGGAAAGGAGAGAAAAGAGAAAGGGCACTCTTAGCTATTTGGACAGATTTTTTTTTAAAAAAAATGATTTTACCTTCAAAGAGCTGCATACTTCACAATAAGGTCAACTCTGCTTTCTGCACATGGCTCGGTTTGTTTGGCGCTGAGCTTATTTCTGAAGTCAAGGACCGCTGTTTAATACAAAGGGTAGATTGACTGACTGATTGATTGATTGATTGTTCACATTTCTATGACCGCCCATCTCCTCCTTAAGGTGAGATTCATGCATGGTGTTCAGTTCTGGGTGCCACACTCTAAAACTGCGCTAAGACCCGAGTGGGCAACCTACAGTTTGTAGCTTGCATTGCACAGGCATCAACAGCAGCCCCAATGATGTCACTTGTGTTAGGGCATCATTGCACAAATGATGCAAATGAAGTCATCATTTCAACCAAGTCTCATTTTTCATGCAATGACACTGTGACATGAGTAACAACCCAGGTGCCAGTGGTTGCATTCATCCTTCCGATCCTTTTTTGTGGGTCCCAGAACCAGCAGCCTATAAGCTCTCTAAAATACATAAAATATCGCCGAACTTTGGGAGCAAGTCAACAATTGTCAACTGTCTGTCCTTTGCTCCCAAAATGTATTTGTTAATCAGACTTAGAGGCCACCTTTCTTCCAGGAGTTCTAGGTGATAAACGCAGTACTCCACCTTCCCACTTTTCTGCCCCCCCCCCAAACAACCCTTTGCGGTGGGCTGGGCTGAGGAAGAGGGACCGGCTCAAAGGCACGCCATCCCCATCGGCTGTTATGCCTGAGTGAGAATCTCCCCATTCCTAGTCTGGCACCTTCACCGCTATGCCCCGCTGGCTCTCAGATGAAAATCTGGAAGGCTGATTGCATCTTATTTGAGATTTTTTTTAAAAAAATTATTCCCACCCACCCTTCAAAAATGTGCTGAAAAATTCAGCCCCCCCCCCCCTTCCTGTAATGTCATCGCCCTGTGCCCACTCCATCCCTTGGAGCTGGGAAGCCTCAGTTGTCTCTGCTTTCCCATCTTGTGCAAATCTTAACGAACAGGAAAATCCGGAGTGCAGCGTAGACGTCCCTTTAAAAACACTCCGAGCTTTGCAACTCCGAGTACAACCCCCCAGTGGAGATGCTGAGCCATGTCCCCCTCATTAAGAGGTCACCCCGTGCTAATTTTTAAAGGAAATCTTCTCCCAGCAGACTTTCCCTCTGCTCCGGAGTTCTAGGTGGCAGAGCGGATGCAAAAGGCGGGCTGTGGGATCCCGTCAAATTCGCCCGACATTTAAGCCTGGTGGAAGCGCACCTCTTTTAGCAAAACAGCCCTTGTGAATGGGAACTGGGAGGCAGAGGGAGAAGGCCGCCCCAGCCTTTTGCAAGAGGCGTTTATGTCCTCTTGCAGCTGGAGTTTTGGCAGAGCCTTGTTCCTGCTGTTAAACATGGTGACCTTGTTGCCTGTGATTCACTAACTGATTCACAAACACTTCCTCACTCTGCGAGGCTTAATAGACTCTCCGCAGCAGCGTTTTGGCAGATGCTCTCGCCCAAAGCCAGCTCAGTCTCGGTTTACCATTTTTGCAGATTTTTTTTTTTTTTTATTTCTCACAATCAGAAAATTTCTCCTCTTCGGGAGTTTTATTTTAGTCAACACATTTTTTTGGTCGGTTTGTTTGTGTAAACAGATCATTTGGGTACAAGGTATCACAACACATCCGAGCTCCTTTTCTAAAAATAAAGCGCGGGTCGTGTGAACCGGCACCAAAATATTGAGACTCATGTTCTTTTAAAGGACCTTCATATTTGCTAGTTGATATTTTTTCCATAATATTCCAGGGCTGTTTTTTTTTTTTTTTTTTTGTTCTCTTTCTCTCGCTCTCTTGTTCTCTCAACGTTTTATTCCCACATTGGTGTCTCTATATTAGAATGTGAAAAACAGGAAGGAGGGTTTAAAAAAAAATCACATATCAGCATTAAAAATAACTATCATCTTTGCCCAGAATGTTTTTTTTGTTGTTGTTGTTGCAAATTTGTTTTAAAAACTTAATACAAAAAGTATATTCAGGATTGGTGTCTGCAGAAGAGGTTAAAAATCTACAAGACGAAACCACTGGTCACGGGGAGGGGCTAAGTCTTCCGGAAGTCTTTAAAGACCTGGTTCTGCCGCCTTGCTTGGGATGAAGGAGGTAATAGTTCCTCCTGGGGGTGGTTAGCCCCGTGATATCCTCCTTTTTAAGATCCTACCATCCTCTGGATTTTCTTTCTTTCTTATTATTTTGTATTTTAAAGTGTATAGGTTTTTAATGTTAATATTATTGTTGTAAACTGCCCAGAGTCTACTGCTGTAGAGATGGGCGGTGATAAATCTGAATAATAAATAAATAAAATAAATAAGTGCCCTCAGTATGCTGATGACACTCAATCGTACATCTCTGCCCCAGACCGCCAAGTGGTTTCATTGAGGTTCTTTCTCCATGCCTGGAGGCTATGTGGGTCTAGATGGGGAAAAGCTGACTTTGGCTCAACCCTGACAAGACTTAGCGGCTGTGGGTTTTGGGGTCACCTGTATCTAGTGCTTTGCCATCATTGATTCTGAAGGAGGTAACATTCCCCAGGCAGAGGTGATGCACAGTCTGGGGATCCTCCTGGTCCTGCGGCTTCTGCTCAAGGAGCAGGCGGCAGCTGTGGCCAGAAGGGCCTTCGCACAGTGACATCTTGTGTGCCAGTTGCAGCCATTTGTAGATCAAGAGGCAATGGTCATGGTCACTCATGCTTTAGTCACCTCCTGATTGGACTATTGCGATGTGCTTTATGTGAGGCAGCCCTTGAAGCGTATTTGGAAGCTTCAGCTGGTCCACAAAGCAACGGCACATGTACTATTCAGCACATCATCATACACCCAAGTAACACTGCTGTTAACCTGAGCTGCACTGGCTTCCAGGTGCAATTCAAGGTTCTGGTTGTCATCTTTAAAGCCCTACATGACATGAGGCCAGGTCTTGCAGGACTGCATCTACCCAGTGGTTTCTGCCCATCCCACCAGATCGGTCAGAGTAGGCATCTCATCAATGAAGCAGTGTTTCTGGTGAGTCCTCGGAAATGTGCCTTTTCTGGAATGCCTTGTGGAACAGCCTCCCCCGTGAGATATGGACAGCCCCAACCCCGCTGGCATTCTGCAAAGCTGCAAAGACCTGGCTGTTCCCCCAGGCTATGGGGCCAAGGACCTAATGGAGCTCTGATGTGGGTGCAGGTTTATCTGTTTTTTGTAAGATTTTGAAGGGCCTTGGTTGCTTTTTTAAAAATGCTATTTTTAATGTTATGGATACTGATTGCTTGCTTTTTTCTGTCTGCCACCCATCTGTTTGCCCTGGCAGCCATATAAATGTGTTAAATAAGTAAGTAAGTAAGTAAGTAAGTAAGTAAGTAAGTAAGTAAGTAAGTAAGTACAGGATTGCACTCCAAGCTCTGCCACTTCAAAAGGGCAGAGTTTGGATCACAACACTGCACCTACCATCTTGCAGATTTTGACTCTCCCTTGCGGACACCCAGAGACCTAACGTAATATCCTGCAACAATTGGGAATTATATACAGATGGTATTTATGCAATTTTAAAGGCCTCAGCAGTCAGTAAATTTTCTAACCAACACAGGCACAGTACTACAGTACTAGCACTGTACAGTTTGGGACCATATTAAAAAATAACCTAGATGTGCTGTCAGTAGCTGAGTACAGACCAATTTGATGAAGGCCGTGGTTGCATTTTGCTCCCTTGCAACACTTTTCCCATTGAGTTGGCTGTGCAGGAGTTGTACAGTGTTCAGGCACACGTTTCTAAGCTGTAACTTTGGTCTCAGGGCCTGATCAGATTTTGTGCTTGTCTGTCTACAACTGAAGAAGCTGCCATAACAAAAAGTTCACTTACTCAGTAACTTTTCAACCTGGTTTTCCTTTCATGGAAGTCCAGAGTGACCAAATAAGTGATAAATCACTTAAATGTAGGTATCAAGGGAGCCTTCAGAGCAGGGTTCCTCAACCTCAGCCATTTTAAGATGTGTGGACTTCAACTCCCAGAATACTCCAGGTTGAGGAACCCTGCTTCAGAGGACTTAGATTCACAAAATAGCTTAGCCAAACCAGTTAAAACTCCTGATCCACCTCAGATAGCAGAGGATCCTGGGCCAGGGAGTGACATGGGGCAAAATCACTGCCACATCCAGACACAATTACTGAAGCCAGCGAGAGGCAATATACCAACTCAAAGTGTGGCTAGCTTTGAGGCCAGGTTTGGGAAAAGAGAGGACTCACTGGAAAGGACCCTGATGCGGGGAAAGACTGAAGGCAAAAGGAGAAGGGGACGGCAGAGGATGAGATGGTTAGATAGCATCACCGATGTAATGAACATGAATTTGAGTAAACTCCGAGAGACAGTGGAGGACAGGAAGGCCTGGCATGCTATGGTCCATGAGACGAAGAGTCGGACACGACTAAACGACTGAACAACAAAAGGAATGTTGGGCTCAGTGGAGCCATTTGGCAACCCATTGTAGGATCTATACTTGAATCTTAAAGCATACTTGGAGTCTCTGTGGGAGATGTCTCGCCATGTCAGTAGAACTTTCCTTGTCTGATAGAGACCCATCCTAAATGCAACTTTTTCAGCCTTTGTCTGGGGGTAGCACTGCTCCCTTGGATCTACAATGTGCATTTCAGCCTTCCTCCAAAGAATATAGAGCATGGTATAAAGTCTTATTACATTTAGTCCTTATGACAACCCTGTTAGGGAAGTTAGTCTGGAAGATAGAGATTGGCCCAAGATCGCCCAGTATGCTTCATGTCAAGATAAACCTTGGTCTGTACAGTCCAAGTCCAGTATTTAATCTACTACTTCCCTATGTCTCTCCAAGGGTACATTCATCTCCACTAAGATGAAATCCTTCAATATTCGCTTGATCACTGGTGTAAAGCATCACTTATTTGAGAGCGAAGGTGAACTGCGTCCTTATATTACATTTTCTCTTGCTTTCAACCACAGCCCTGCTTGAAATGTGGGATCCTCCACTCTGTTGTTTCTAAGAGGAATTTAATAAGGGGGTTGTCACAATGAGGAAATTCAGCGACCCAGCCTCTCTTTTGATGGCTGTTCCAGTGCTCTGTCTTTGTGAGCAGACAGGAAGCTGAAAAGACTAATGTTGGGCAGATGACAACCCTTCAGTCCAGTTATCTGGCCTTTGGGAGAAGCAAGCAGTTCGGGCCAGCATAGAGGCTACATTATGTTGGCCGTCCGCTGTAAGCCCAAGAAGTGATTAAGATGCTGGCACTAAATAAAAACTGGCTATTGAAGAGCCCCTGCCCCGAGGACTTAATTCCAGATCAAATTTTGCTGCCCTGCACAGGAACAATGGCGGCCCAGTGCTTTCCCGTCTCCTTTTTGTCACGTTGCACAAAGACAGCCCCTGAAACTCTTCCGAAGAACAACGGGCCCCTCTAGATGTGCTGCCAGGCCCGAAGAGAGAGGAAAGCCATACAAAAACACATTTTAAAAATACATTTTACACCGCCCTTGACATTTGAAAGAAAGAAGAAACCTGGGCTGTGGAAATTCCATCTGCCCTTCGGCCATAGGGAGTTCCTGGTTCCGCCACCGCCGTTACTCCTCCCTCCTGAATCTTGATCTTTGACATTCTGGCCCTTAGAAAGAGCCAGATTTGGAAGAGCAGGGGGTGGGGGGGGAAGGAAGGAAGGAGAAAGGGAAAGTTAAAGAAAGAGCAATACTTTCTTTCCCTGAAACAATTGCTATGGGTGCGAATTAATGTTGCAGTAGGCCAAAGCTGTTGGACCATGAGCAGAGAGAGGCAGGTTCATGTCCCGCTTCAGCCACAGAAGCTCCTTGGAGA
Source organism: Charina bottae (assembly GCA_023362775.1). Classification (NCBI taxonomy): domain Eukaryota; kingdom Metazoa; phylum Chordata; class Lepidosauria; order Squamata; family Charinaidae; genus Charina; species Charina bottae. Next base: position 2,247,743 of record JALMGJ010000027.1, on the reverse strand, counting down.
CTTTGGGCCAGTCCCTCCTTCTCAGCCCCAGAGCCATGTGGTGTAGCAGTCAGCCTTTCTCAACTTTTTGACCCTGGAGGAACCCTTGAAATATTTTCCAGGCCTCGGGGAACCCCTGCACATTCAGGGGTTATATAGGCCAGAAGTTACAAAATTATGATACTCATTTCATGGGTAGGCCTGTAGATATGCATTAACAGTGTTCTTAAACTGAAAATAAAGAATGAAACTTACTTCTTTAATGTGAAGTGGCCCGCATTTGAAATAGTATTTTTAATACATTAAGATCTCCCAGGGAACCCTAGTGACCTCTCGCGGAACCTGAGGGCTCCACGCAACCCTGGTTGAGAAACCCTGGTAGTAGTGAAGGTGCTAGACTTGGAGGGGGAAGACCCAAATTCAAGGCCCCCTCAGCCATGGAAACTCCCTCTGGACATGGGTCCAGTCACTCTCAGCTCAGGCTACTTCACAGGGTGACCGAGGGGGGAAAAAAAAGAGGAAGAAGCGTTATGAATACTACCTTAAACTCCTCAAGGAAAGGCAGAATATAAATGTAACAAATAAAATAAACAGCGAAAGTGATCACTGATAACTCCATGAGCAATAACAGATAATTCAGGAGCATACGCTCTAACTGGATCGGAAAAGGGACAGCTCTTATTTAAGAGGACTTCTCCTGTCCCTTGTCTGGAAAATCTCTGGGAACACTTCTCCTTCAAAAAGGAAAAAGGGGGGGGAAAAAGCTTTCTAAATTTCCACACATCCACTAGATGTGGATCGTCATTCTCATCTACAACCCTGCCCCTCTAGTCTCCCCAAATTAAATCTCTCCCTGGAGATGCTGTTTGGCTGTGTGCCTCTTAATTCAGCTACCCGTGAATTCAAGAATAGTTGTGCTGTGAGCCTGGCTTCTTCTGACACCTTCACCAGAGCCTTGTCCTTGGTCCCACAGCTCTCTGATGTCCATCTGGCTGGGGTGTGGCACTGGGCCCTGCTCAGGTGTGATGTATAACTCTCTCTCCCCAGAAATGGTCCACGGGCCCTTCTGAAAAGGACACCTCAAAGCATTTGGCTGGATTGGGACATTTAGTAGTCCTCCCGTGAGTTGTTTTAGCCAGTTCTGGCACTAAGGCAGTGTTTCTCAACCTTGGCAGCTTGAAGATGTGTGGACTTCAACTCCCAGAATTCCCCAGCCAGCAAGCTGGCTGGGGAATTCTGGGAGTTGAAGTCCACACATCTTCAAGCTGCCAAGGTTGAGAAACACTGCATTCGGGTAACATGCCCATGTAACTTTTATTGTGCTTTATATTTTTCCAACTACTTTAAGGTGCCACCAGGGCCAAACAACTGAGTAACATTTTTCTAGGAAACAAACAGAAATCCTGTAATTAAACACCACTCAGGTTCTTAATCTGCTTAGCCTCGTATTGCGTCCTTCTGCTTGGCAAGAGTTGCCTAGGGTTGGTATCCCGTTGCTTGGTTATGGTTATGGGGTCTACTGAGGACAAAGGGTTTTCCTCTGATGTTAAGTTGCAACCCTCTGGTTTGAAGGAGGGGGAGTTATGAGCCTAGAAAGCTGCCTTATCTTAGGACAGCCTAGTGCTTCAGCTGACCCCAGAACTGCCTGTTCTGTTAGCCTGGGGAGAGACAGAAGAGCTTTTCCACCAGCACTTCCTACTCTCCGATCCTTCCAACTGGAAGTGCCACCGAAGGAACTGGGGACCTTCTGCATTCAAAGTGTGTGCTCTGGCACTAAATTGCAGTCCTGATCTCTTTTTTATAGCTTGAACCACCCATAATTAACTCTCATTTCCTTTCACAGGGAAATGCATCCTTCACTTCCTTTTCCATGTGGCTTCTGATAGTTCTCCCTTTTTTCATTCCCCTTCCCTAACACATATACACATGCACAAACACCCAGAGTGAGAATTTGGCATGGGGCAGTTGGTTCTGAGAGAGCGCAACTCATGGGTTTTTCCCATAAGTTTTTCCCCTTTCCCTTTCCCTTTCCCTTTCCCTTTCCCTTTCCCTTTCCCTTTCCCTTTCCCTTTCCCTTCCCCTTTCCCTTCCCTTCCCTTCCCTTCCCATTCCATTTTTATTTTAATTGTCCTTCCAGAGAGTCTTTATATTTTTTAAAAAATGAAGGAAAATAATGATTTATTTGTTATATAATTACTTTTACAAGATTCAGCCTATTATGAAGGTAGAGGTGAATGTTCTTAGAAACTGATCACACTGTACCCCAAACCACAGGTATGTACTGTATGTATGGACTTTAATGGGCAAACGTGAGGTCACGTTGGTTCATTTTTACTAACAAAATTGTTCTGCTTTCTGAGCTTAACATTCCCAAACCATGGAACAGGGAATCTCATTGCTTCCAAACCCTCATTGAGAGGTCAGTAAAAATGGCAGAACTGCACTATACTATAAAATATAGGCACAGTTGCTTTCGTCCATCTCTAGCAAAACAGATATTCCAGAATTGGGCAGCAACTTAGCTAGGACCAACTGAAATATCAGAAGACAAAAGAAGTATAAATCCATAAGGGTTCACTCCCTGAAGCATGACCCCCCCCAAAAAAAAGTTGGCTTTATTTGCTCCCAAAACACTGTAGGAGAGTTGCAGCAGCTCTGTTCTTCAGTAGTATAGAGAGATAACATTGATAGCTGGTTAAATGCAAAGGGGAGGGAGGGAGGAAAAGGGGGAGGGAGGGAGAAAAGGGAAGGGAAGGGAAGGGAAGGGAAGGGAAGGGAAGGGAAGGGAAGGGAAGGGAAGGGAAGGGAAGGGGAGGGAGGGAGGGAGGGAGGGAGGGAGGGAGGGAGGAAGGAAAGAAGGAAGGAAGGAAGGAAGGAAGGAAGGAAGGAAGGAAGGAAGGAAATGGAGGAAGAGAGGAAGGACATGGAGGGAGGGAAGGAAGGACATGGAGGGAGGGAAGGAAGGAGGGAGGGAGGGAGGGAGAGGAAGGAAAAGGGGGAGGGAGGGGAGGATGTATATTACTATAAAGAGCAGAAGAGAAATGGATGATCTTCAGAATGAGAAAAGTGGGGAAGTTTTTGGAAGACCAGCTTCTGGACTCAGGGCAGCACCCCTAAGAAGGCGATGTCCTTGCTCTACCCACAGACGAGCCTTTTCATGCCATCTGAAGCCCCCTCTGATTTATTAATCAGTCCTAAGAGTAGCATTTTGCAAGCCTGTTTGCTTCCACAAGCACATAATCACATTTGTTTCTCTTCTGAGGACATGAAAGAAGAGTCACGTTACTGTTCCCTGTTTTCTTTCCCCCGCACAGATTCAAAATAAAAGTGGACCAAACAGAGAGAGAGGTTAACATATTCCGGGGCTTGATAGCACAGCTTTTCATTCATGGCCCGATGTAGTTGTGTGGGCATTGCCCCGATGTGGGAAACTCTTTTCATTGAAGAATCTGAATATTGTTTAAGGAAATGAATAATTGCAACTGTGCTTCGCTGTGGCGCTGAACAAGAGAACAAGTGAGCCATTCTTAGGGGAAAGACTGAAATGCTATTGTTGCCAATCGTTTTACAGAAACTCTACACAGAAAAAGAGAAAAAAATATTCCAAACTTGACAGATTTGTATCCTAAATAGTCATTTGCTCCTTCATAGAGAACAGGCAGAGTTTGGCCAGCAGAGGCTGTTTCAAATGCTGCCAGCTCTTCCATGGGGGTGGGTGGTGGGTGGGTGGGTGTTAGGAGCTCTTTTGGTCTGTCAAAATTCAGAGGTCTGGAGATAAAGTAGAAACTTGAAAAACGAATCCCTCTTAGAGAAATGAACTTCTTGGGAAGGAAATGGCGTCACTGCTTTAGAGGGCCGGTTATCTGCTGCTGCTCCTTATTTCTTTTAAAACCAGGATGCTCAAACTGTGCTGGGTGGCCCTTCAAAAAGAAATTGGAAAGAGCACAAGCCGTTTCTTCAACATGCTGGATGAGGGTGATTCAAGCATGTGTTTGTATCCAGCTGTGACCTTGCCAAGCGCTTTGTCCATCAGGTGAAATGGCCTTGTACATAGCAGCTTTACTCAGCCAGAAGCTCATCGAGAGACCTTTACTGCATGAATTCTTCCTAGACTTCTCTGCTTGCTGTTGTCTAGATGTGCTAGACTACACGTTCTGTTGTCCGCAGCCAGCATAGTCCAACATCTGGAAAGTATCAGATTGTGAAAAGCTGTTTTAAGCCATCTAGCCTAGCTGTCTCTGCTGCCTCTTGTCTTTATTTGGCGTTCCATGAAGGTCTTCATGGAACCACAAACAAGGTTAAAGTTAGGATAAAAAAAAGACTAATTTCTTCTAACTTCTCTGTATGAATTTATTCTCACCCCTTCATGTTAGTAGTGTTTCAGCATTTGATGAAAGCTGATGCCATAGCAAGATTATCAGAGAAATGACTGTTGTTGCTATTTATTAATGATCTTATTGCCAAAAGAGCTTTTTTGTTGTTGTTGTTCAGTCGTTCAGTCGTGTCTGACTCTTCGTGACCTCATGGACCATAGCACGCCAGGCCTTCCTGTCCTCCACTGTCTCCCGGAGTTTGCTCAAATTCATGTTCATTACATCGGTGATGCTATCTAACCATCTCATCCTCTGCCGTCCCCTTCTCCTTTTGCCTTCAGTCTTTCCCGGCATCAGGGTCTTTTCCAGTGAGTCCTCTCTTCGCATTAGGTGGCCAAAGTATTTGAGCTTCAGCTTCAGTATGTCCTTCCAATGAGCAGTCAGGGTTGATTTCCTTCCATATTTAGGGTCAACACTATTCTCTAGACATTAGTCTGGAGACTGAAAGAATCAGATACCTCAGAGTTGTGCTGAATCAGGCTGCTGGATTAGACCAAACACCACTCTAGTTCAACATAGTTTTTCAACAGCGGCCAGTGTGATGCCAAAGCTTCTCCAGATGTTGCCATCCAGCAACCAATAGCATGGCCCACAGCAGTTCATAGCCCTCTCTCTCCCTCCTTTATTTATATATTTCTTTATGAGATTGATTGATTGATTGATTGATTGATTGACATCCTGCTTTTCAATCTCCACTGAATACTTAGTGCTTTAATTTTCCTACCTTCACAACCAACCATTGAAGCCAGGGTCTCTTCTTGGAGAGTGGACATCTTAGGATAACTTCGTGGTTGGGTAAAGTTGGGTAAACTTTCAGTAAAATAACCATTACTTCAAAGAGCTTCATAAATAAATCATATGTGCACTCAAAGGAACAAGGGCCATCCATGTGGGAGTTTCTTAATTTGGAGGAGCCTTTTTGAAGATGGTTTTACAAGTGGAAGTATGACTAAAAATCTGTGTTTGTGTTTTCACCATATCTTGATGCTTGGATTATCATTATGGACCACATTCTTCTGTGCTTAAACGGTTGCAACACTTTAAGATGTCTTTCCTTACACCTTGGGTACCAACATCTTAAAGCAACTACCACACTCTCCTGATCAAACTGAAGTCCCCAGCAGGCTGGTCTAAATCCCTACTCCTAACTTAATATGATTAATTTTACACATCCCCTGATAATGTTCCCTCCTAATCCATTCCAGGGCTTGATTTAATTTTCTGTTTCTGTAAAAGCTGAGACACACTTGATCAAAATTATTTCAGGGATTCAGTATATATGGGTCATTCCTTTCTTTATCCTCCTGTCCTCTCTTGATCCACTAAGGTGGAGAAATATCTTAGAACACAGTACTGGCAAGACTTTAAGCAAGGGCCATGAAAAATGGAATAGATTGGCAAAACGTGTAGATATTGGTCATAGTTCTTAGAGCCGCCTCAAATATTTTAAATATGTTTAGCTTCACTGTATGAACCGCCTGCCACTTGGATTTTATTGTGTTTATTGTATTTATATTTTTACTACATTTTTATTGTATTTTAATGGTGTTATTGTGGCTGTGAACCGCCCAGAGTCCCTCCTTGAGATGGATGGTCATAGAAATTTAATAAATAAATAAATAGTTGATGCAATTAACAAAAGATTTCTCATTTTGATGGATGGAGGAAGAAAAGGAAGGATCTGACTGTTTTAATATCAGATCTGAATATGCAGCCTTCATCTTCTTAGCTCAGTCAGGATTTGCCTTTTTGGTACATGGAAGTGTAATAGAAGATATTGTTAAGAAGATGACTTCTCTATTATCAGATTATGGGAAGTATGCATTTGTTGGCATTAATGATAGAAAGCTTTTCTGAGATTCATGTTAACAAGCACCTGCTTTTCCTGAAATATAACCCAGTATTACCCAAAAATAATTTGTTGAATTTAGCAAACAAACATGCCTATCTGTTCAACAATAATTATATTATGAGATCTTCCACTCTTAATAATACCCATGTTTCTTTATCTAGCATTTGTTTTCCACAGGCATGGTTTTATTCTTTATGGAAACTTAGTGAAAGCAATGGCAGAACATCCCACTGTCCCTTCCGGTGGGGTTTGTGCCTGTCCAAAGGGACTTCTGATGGGCATGAGATGTCTACTAAAGTCCCATTCTAACTGGAAGGTCCATAAAAGAATATCTGAAGACCTTCTGTGATACATTTTCTCCAAAGCCCCTATTCCTGAAATCATGCAGCATCTGAGGAACTCAGTGCCCAGTCCTAGGGGAAGGCACAGCTGCTTTAAGGAATTGAAGATAAGGGCTACATTTTCCCACCACACACATTCAGAAGCATCTTTTCATCTTCAGCCTGCAGCTCTGCATAGACTAGCCACTCTGGCTATCTGCCTTCTTGGAACTTGTGAACCGCCCAGAGTTCCCTGGTTGGAGGAGATGGGCAGTGATACAAATTTAAATAATCAATAAATAAAACTTAATTCCATTGCTCAGGTCCATGATGGAGAACTGGTCTTCACCTACAGTAGTTCTGTGTGACACTTTTCAGGAGCTTGAATGGTGCTATCATGACCTCCCTCAACCTTTTTTTCTCAAAGCTAACCACACCCAGCCCCTTCCATTTCTCTTCATAGTCCTTTGGTCATCCTCACCACCATTATCTGAACTAAACCCAGATCTCTGAATCCTTCGTAAAGTATGGTGCCCTGCATTGGACATGGTCCTTCAGGTGGGTCAGACCAGATCAGAATAAAGTGGAAGAATTATTCCCTAAGAGTTGGACATGGTAGCTGCTCTGATGGGCAGATCAAAGAGTGGGGACTAGCCCCCCTTACTGTCCAACCTGTTCACTTGTTGGAGGGCCAGCTCTAGCGTGTGGTGATCTGCCATCTATTATTCCAGAAGAGTTGGAGTCTTCCGATCAGCAGGTGGGCCTCAGTTATTCAGCCACAGGTTCAACATGCCATCCTTTTCTCCTTTCTCCTTTTATTTTTAAATATAGGTTCTAAAATCTGTCTCCTTATTTTCTGAAAGACTGGACAAATTTAGCTATGTTTTTAAAGATTCTTTTCTTGTCCTCCTCTGTGTCAAATAAAAATGAGGGGAGGGTTTCCCAACTCCCCCCCCCATATTTCTATGATATATCAGACCATTTTACTGAATATTTTATTGACCATCTGCCTGTCCTATCGAACCTCCCTGCCATCCTAGGTTCTTCCTCTCTGGAGTTGCAATGTCAGTTCCAGTTAATCATTGGAGCATAAATTTCTCCTTCATGTTTCCTGTGAATAAATCTCATGCCCTCAGACAGGGTGCTCTAACTTGGTGCATCAGTTTGGTCTAGTGGTTAAGAGCCAGTTTGGTCTAGTGGTTAAGGTGCTGGGCTAGAAACCAGGAGACTGAGGGTTCTAGTCCCACCTTAGGCATGAAAGCCGGCTGGGTGACCTTGGGCCAGTCCGTCTCTCAGTCCTAGGAAGGAGCCAATGGCAAACCAGGAGGCTGAGGGTTCTAGTCCCGCCTTAGGCATGAAAGCCGGCTGGGTGACCTTGGGCCAGTCCCTGTCTCTCAGCCCTAGGAAGGAGCCAATGGCAAACCAGGAGACTGAGAGTTCTAGTCCAGCCTTAGGCATGAAAGCCGGCTGGGTGACCTTGGGCCAGTCCCTGTCTCTCAGCCCAACTCACCTCACAGGGTTCTTGTGGGGAAAATAGGATAGGAGGAGGAAGGAGTATTAGGTATGTTCGCCGCCTTGAGTTATTTATAAAAATAATAAAGGCGGGATAAAAATTAAATAAATAAATCATGAGATTGCCTGGAATTTGAGGAGTGTCAGGCACATGAATTGACTTAAGGTGATACAGATAAGAATAGAGCTTTCTATCCATAGTTTGATGTACCATGCATGCGCACAGAATCTCAGAATCAAAATGCGAAGATGAGCCCTGCTTCCTGGTTTCTGTATGAGTTACTATTCCTGGACAACACTCCAATTGGAAGATAGCAGGCCCAGAATCATGGCTTATGCAGACCCATGGTTTGTCTTTCTGTTAAGACAAACCAATCCCATCCATATTAGAAATGCAGCACGCTTGCCAGGGTTCAGCAGAGGCAAACCAGATTTGCAAATTGTTCAGACGCACAGCTGAGGGAACCTCCTCTGAGGCTCATAGGTCTACTGAGATTTGCTGCATCTGAAGAGAATTGTAGGATAGCTGTGCCCCTCAAGACCCACCAATGCCAATGCCTGCTTTGGCTGTCTGACTGGTCTGTTTCCCAGGGCTTGAATGCAGCAGTCCTTCCTTAGCAGCCTTTCCTCTAATTACAATTACCCATAATCCTCCTAGGCAGGGCCCTGGAGCATTGTGGGTAATTTAAAAGGCAGATTTTTTCTCAAATATAGATATCAGAGAGTTAGAAGGGGTTATTTAGGCATCCAGTCCAACTCCCTGTTCAGGCAGGGGTCCAAATGAAAGCATCTCTAATACATGGCTCTTCAGCCTCCATTTGAATGCATCCCTTGAAGAGAAGCCCACCATCTTTCTGGGTCACTGGTTCTATTGTCAAACTGCTCTGACTCTTAGGAGGTTTTCCCGACACTCAGTCAGCCTTCTTGTAACTGAAACCCATTATTGTGCATCTTGCCTTCTGCCATGATAGAGAGTACATCTTCCGGGTAATATCCTTTCAGATATTTGCTGGCTTATGCTTCCTCAGTTTTCTGTGTTGAAGGCTGACCAAGTCCAGCTCCTTCAGCCAATTGTAATCCAACTTACCTTCTATCCCCTGATCCTATTTCCTGCTCTTCTATGAACCTCTTCCAGTTTGTCTGAATCCTTCTTAAAAGTGCAGTGCCTAGAACTGGACACAATACTCAAGGCAGGATCTGATCAGGATAGAATAATGTAGAACTATTATTTTCCATGGATTTGGAACCTATACTTCTGCTGGTGCAGTCAAAAATTGCATTTGCCCTTCTTCCAGCCACATGGCAGTTCCGTTCAGTTTGTAACCAAGTCCAAGATGTTCTTTCACAAGATTCCTCACCTTTTCCACATTCTCCATGACCTGTGGAGAGAGACGGGATGTTGATCAGTCTTGCCTTGCAGAACTCCGTGCTGCCAACAGGAGAAGCAGAGAACATGGCATGACACACACACATTGGAGATCTCTCAAGTTTGCGTTTGTAAATAACTCTGCTTTTCAGGGTGCAGGGCATGAATCACTTCTGAAGCAGGTGACCTTTCATCAGTTTTGAACCACAGTAGCTTTCAACTGTAGCTTCCTTTTCCCAGGAAGTGGAGGATTGGGTACATTTTTACCCTTACGAATCCCCTCTGAAACTGAAAGCACATGACTTGCCCATCCCTACAGTTACATGGCCAAGGTAAAGGTAAAGGTAAAGGCTCCCCCCACACATTTGTGCAGTCCTGTCCGACTCTAAGGGCCGGTGCTCATCTCCGTTTCTTAGCCGAAGGCCCAGCGCTGTCCGAAGATGCTTCCGCGGTCATGTGGCTGGCAAGACGCACACGGAACGCTGTTACCTACCCACCGAAGTGGTACCTATTCATCTACTTGCATTTGCATGCTTTCGAATTGCTAGGTTGGCAAGAGCTGGGGCGAGTGCAGGAGCTCACTCCGTCACGCAGGGCTAGGGATTCGAACCTCCGAACTTGCGATCTTCCGATCGACAAGCCTGGCATCTTACCCGCTGAGCCACCACGCCCCTTTACATGGCCAAGAGGACACTGTTAATCTGAGTGTCCCCAGCACAGACAGAGAGCTCTGCTCATTGTGTGGTCCTCGTTGCTGTGAAAGATTGCTCTCTTTTAGAAATAACAGGAGACGCTTCTCCTGGGTTCTGGGAGCTTCGGGTCAAGCTGGTAGGGCGATAATCACAGTTTGTGGTTTGCATGCGTTTTTAAATATTAATGGATTCATAAAAATGTAGTAGTTTGTTTTATGGTTTAGTAATGAAGTTAAAATGTGATTAGTCACCACTGAATCCCAACAATTCAGAAAGAGTTCCACTTAAGAACCTATCAATCTAAGCTTCATTTTCCTGTTGCATGAAGGATTATAAAACTGCTGGATTTTCAATTGCCACGTGTTCAACCCATCATAAGCCACGTTTAAAGACTTTCCAAGCCTGGAAAACTCTTCTCTTTGTCTCATGCCCTCAATTTTCTATCAGAGGTTTATTCAGTCCCATGTCCACATCAGTTTTCCAATTTTAAAAGAAGTGCCTCTGAACCTCTGTATGGCTTTTTACATATGCTTTCCCTAGTATTCCTAATAATGTTCATTCATTTGTGTGTGCATTTATTCTTATTTATTTAAAAGCTCTGTATGGCCACCCATCTTAGAGCACAACATGGCAGATACTGTATATCAGGCGTGTCCAACCCGCGGCCTGCGGGCAGCATGCGGCCCTGAACAGCTAGTAATGCGGCCCCCCAAAATCGTAAACTTTTAACATTATTTTGATATTTTTTTGGTTGCCGTTCTCTCTTTCTTCTGTTTTGCAGCCAGGCCCACGCCAAAAATAGACAATCCCAGTACATTTGAGACAGTAACAAAGCTCAGGGTAGTTACATCGCCTGCGTAGAGCATCCGCTTCTCCTCTCGGCTTCCCGCGCAGGCAGGCAGCGGCCTTCCGCCGGTTTGCGAGCAGCCGCCGAAGTCAGCTTTGCAACTTGACTCGCAAGCCAAGCGGAGTCCGCCGCTCTACCATTAATGCGTCTGTAGTTAGTAGGCGAAGATTGGCGGAGGCTGCCGCTTGGAGCAGAGCCGAGATGCTGAGCGGGAAGGGGAGGCCGCCAGCGGCTCCGGCAGAAAAACACGCCGTTAGCAGCCGCCGCCAATGGGCGATGGTTCTCCCAGGTAAAAGCTGACGAGCAGCTTGAGAACTCACTGAGAATTGCAACCACTTTCATCGAACCAGGCATTGATGCATTAATTTCACAAAAATAAGGTAAAATATCCCACTAGTTTTATGTTGCCCTCTTTTTTTAAATGTTATAATAAAAAATACAAAAAAATAAATGAAGTTTTATTACTTATATACATTAACTATATTATATATATTTATGTGTGGCCCAAGACAATTCCTCTTCACTCAATGTGGCCCAGGGAAGCCAAGAGGTTGGACACCCATGCTGTATATGCATGTTTATATCCACTTTATTAATATATATTTACTCAACGTTCATTCATTCTTGACCCTATCTCTCCGTGATTAACCACACACACTTCTTCAGTACCCCATTCCTATTGTACAGTCTTATTTTTCTCTTTCTCTCAACAAACATGCTTTCATGTTACAGAGTGTTTAGAAGCATACTTTATACATAACCTTTTTACTTCTTTCAATAAACATGCATTCCTTGCAACAGAATCATATCCCACTCTTTATCTTTCTACCAGCATCTGTACATACTAACACTTCTCCATTCCCCATCTTTAGTAAGCATTCTGTAAAAGTATCAAAATTCATCTAGTTGCTGTAGTTTCTTGCCATGTATGTATAGCTTGCAATCATTCACTCCATTTTTCCTGTCAAACACAATTACCTTGGTACAGTCAGACATTGTACCTGGGCCAGATAAAATGTTGAATAAATCAAGACTTTGAGCTAGACAGTGAGAATGGATACACCCTGATTCCTTTGGCCTCTTTGCTAGCTAAAAACTAATCTAGCTCTTCTCATTAAAAATCCACACTGAGGCAGTTGTTGGTAACACCCTATTCACTGGAACTCCAAAATTAAATAAAAATGTTAACAATAAAACAAAACAGAACAACAACAAAAACCCTGTGGGTCAGATGTCACAAGTTTTCCAAATCTTGGGAGATTTGGGTGTTTCTGACCTGCAGTCTTACGAGATTATGAGACAGGTTTGTGCAAGTTTTTTGGCTTCCACACATGAGATGGCTGGAACTTGTAAGGTTCGGCAATTTTGTGGCAATCTTGTGAGCTCTTGGCTGTTTCTTTAGCATTATTTTTGTGAGTATTCTAGTTTGTGAGATCACACAATTTGGTCTGGTGTCTAAAAAAATTCATTGTCTCCTGCTAAAAGGTCCAGGGGCTCCTTTTTAAGAAGGGTTCTCAGTAACCAAATTCTGCGCTTTGCGCAACTTCCTACATGTGGTTTCCTTGCACTTTCTCAAACGTATAGCTTGCATACAACCTTTTCCACAAAAGATTCAAGTACACATGAAGAAACGATGCTTTGTGTAAACAGATTCCTTGTTTGGAGGAGAAATCACAAAATCAGTGTCGACGATTTAAAAACAACCCCCCCACACACACACACACACTCAGAGTCTAACGTAACTTTTTTGCCCCACAACATCTTCTTGTAGAACAGAGTGTCAGCTCAGTCAGTTACAGTATGGAAAGATTTCTGCTTCGGTCCAAGTTTTACTTTCCTAAATTCACACCACTGGGCTATCATGTCATTACCTTTATTCACTGAAGCCAAACAGGTAGATGAAAAACAGTATTTGTCTGACAGGGTTATGAGAGAGCAGGGAGTGAAAAAACAAGTGCTGTGTGTGCTGTGTGTGTCGCCTTCTCTCTTTTCAGTATGTGACATCCTGACCTTTTCCCCTCGGATGGGAAAATAGAAGCATAGCCGAAGGTGCTCCCTGAGCAGCATAGCTGTGTGCAGTGGCTCTGAAATGATGGGAACAAGTGACAGCTCCCCCCAAAGAGGTTGCAGTGCATTTGCCCATGTATAAATCTTTGCACATTCAGGTGAAAACTTCTCAAGCTTGATGGGATGAGGTGGTGAAATTCATAAGGCCTGCCTCGGTGGCTGAAAGATATTATTGATTGATTGAAGATATTATGTATGTATTTATTTATTTATTTATTTATTGAACTTCTCGACCGCCCAACTCGTACACGACGACTCTGGGCGGTTTACAACAATAAAAAGAACATATCATTAAAAGACAAGGTACATATGAATATTGTTGTTGTTTATTCGTTCAGTCGCTTCCGACTCTTCGTGACTTCATGGACCAGCCCACGCCAGAGCTTCCTGTCGGCCGTCGCCATCCCCAGCTCCCCCATGGTTGAGTCCGTCACCGCCAGAATACCATCCATCCATCTTGCCCTTGGTCGGCCCCTCTTCCTTTTGCCTTCCGCTTTCCCTAGCATCAGCACCTTCTCCAGGATGTCCTGTCTTCTCGTTATGTGGCCAAAGTACTTCAGTTTTGCCTTTAATATCATTCCCTCAAGTGAGCAGTCTGGCTTTATTTCCTGGAGTATGGACTGGTTTGATCTTCTTGCAGTCCAAGGCACTCTCAGAATTTTCCTCCAACACCACAGTTCAAAAACATCTATCTTCCTTCGCTTAGCCTTCCTTATGGTCCAGCTCTCGCAGCCATAGGTATGAATATAAATATAAATATATATAAATATAATATACAGAAAAAATACAAATAGGAAGTATAAATACAAGATGGCAAATCGAGATCTTACTGTTGGCACCATCATGGTGCCAACCACCTTCATGCATGGCTATCACCCCTCCCACCCCAAGCCAGGTGGCATAACCAGGTTTTAACTCCCTTCCTGAAGGCCAGCAGAGTGCGGGCCTGTCTTACCTCCAGGGGTAGCTTATTCCAAAGAGCGGGCACGATGGCAGAGAAGGCCCTCCTCCTGGACCCTGCCAATCGGCAGTCCCTCATGGACAGGGTCTGTAGCATGGCCTCTGCCTGACCAGGTGTGATGGGTCGATGTCACGGGGGTGAGGCGGTCCCTCAGGTAACCTTTTTATTAATTTAATAAAATAAAAACCTGGTTTTGTCAATATGCTTGGGGTCAGAAGGAGATTGGAGATACTTGGAGATGGCTAGCACCCTAGATTCGCTCTGAGGGGCCCTTTTTATAACTTAAGAATACTCTGCCTTTGGATTCTATTTTACTCATTCTATTTTAAATTATGGTTTATTACGTATGTTTTTATTGGAAATGTATATCAATGATTTTAATTCTGTTGTAAACCGCATAAATAAATAAATAAATAAATAAATAAATAAATAAATTTAATTTAATTTAATTTAATTTAATTTAATTTAATTTAATTTAATTTAATTTAATTTAATTTAATTTAATATTTTTAATTTAATTTTATATTTTATTTTATTTTTATTTATAATTGTATTAATTATAGGCAATGACCGAGTGCAACCAGGAACAGCCATGATCCCTAGGTTTGGGGGCGGGGGGGTTAACTGTTTTCCCTGGCAGTGAAAAACTCAATGATGTGAGCTTCAGTGAGTTAAGAAAAGCATTTGCACCAGCCACCGTCTGGAGAGCAGTTTTGTAGAAGCAGTGAAGACAGTATGAAAATGGCTGTTGTGGGTCTTCCGGGCTGTGTGGCCGTGTTCTGGAAGTTGTGGTTCCTAACGTTTCGCCAGCATCTGTGGCCGGCATCTTCAGAGGGCAGGAGCACAGACAGAAGCGATCTCTCTGTGCCCAGGTAGAGTGGCAATGTTTGTTTTCTATTTATAGAGCTAAGTTATAGGAGATTAGGTGGGGGTTTTTTGTTGTGTTGAAATGTTAACGAGTGGCTGCTGAGGGTGATTAGCATGTTCATTGTGAGAAGTATTCCCATGTCCTGGTAGTTGAACTGAGTTCGTTGACCTTTTGCAGGCTGTGTTTTCACACACCCACACAGCCCGGAAGACCCACAACAGCCATTGAACTCCGGCCGTGAAAACCTTCGACAATACACAGTATGAAAAATCATCAGTGAGTGAAATGCAATGGAATTGCTGGTCTTATTTGGTGAGCTTCCTATATATCATTTAAGGTCTATGGCCATTTCCACTCCACCAGAGAAGGTGATGTGCAAATCCATGGCCGTAGAAGCCTTGAGTGTGGCCAGCAGAGGACTTCTGTCGGGTACCCTAGCAGCTGTCTAAAACCAAATCTGGCGCTCTCTCAAGCATGAATCTCAAGAGTTCTCTTGATTTATTGACATGAATGGGATGGGGTTACAAGAATCCCAGCACCCAACCTATTTTTAGTTTAGAATTAATATATCCCTCTGTATATTGGAGTGTAGATAGTTTGATTTTCTTTCTAACCAGCCTTCCTCTGATCTGGTAGGGAGGCAGGTCTCCCCACCAGATCTGATAGTGGGGAAACTTGCAATTGGCTGTTTATATAACGGTCCCCTGAATCTTTATCAGTCCAACTCTTACACCTTCCAGAGCTTCTCTGTGAATTGTGATTTTAACATGAGAAAGATTGGGGAACTATCATCATCATCATCATCAAATTAGTGATGATGAATTTATTGAATGTAAATTAAATATAAATTGAACTAAATTTAGCTTTTGTCCTGGCTGTGCTCTCTTTGAGGAATGTAGCTGTCCTGACTTCGAGTGAAGGAATAACACGCTGAGGCTTGGAGTTGAAGCTCTAATGTTTATTGTCCTACTCTCCTTAACAGAATCCAGCTAAACTAAAATGAACTGGTAATGCTCAGAGAAAGAGTCCAAGAAATCAGGGCGGGGCCTTCTTTAGCCTCTTGGGAGGAAAGCATAGGGATTCAGTACTACGCATGCGTTTCTCCCCCTGGAGGGAGCCCCCTCCTTCTCCACCAGTTATCAGTAGCCCCTGTTAAACCACTCAGAGGCTGATCAAGTCCTCCCTCAGTCTAGGAAAGGTTGTCCCAAAGTTTGCAATGAATTCCCAAAGGGATCTGCTCAGTAGCCACTTCCATGTTCAAACCAGCTTTCTGGTGCCTTCTCGAAGGTAAACATTTTTCTCCATTGTTTGACCATTGAGGTAAAAGGCCCAGTCAATGGGAATGTGCAGGGAAACCTAAAACATTAAAACAACCTGAGATACTGTATGTAAATAATGTATCATAATTTGGATGCTCCTCCATTCCCTAAGTTGCCCCACCGCCTTCCCAAAATGGTCCTACCTACTGGGCTAGGACCTCAGGTAGCATAGCCAGGGCCAGGAATTTGGGAGGTTTTAGTCCAAAATAACTGGAGGGCACCAGCTTGCCTAACCATGCCATCGGCAATACCCGTCTGTGTCTGTGTGTGTGACTGTGTGTACCCTCATACCAAGAGGAGGGGCCAGTTAAAAAATCTTGACGCACAGGGCGATCCTTGGGAAACAGGTAATTCATTTATGGAGGTGACAAGCCGCCTCTCTGGCTCCATGATATGAGTGAATGCCACGTTGCCAGGCATCAGGAGTTGGGACAGTGATTTATAGCCTTGCAGAGCTTAAGAAAAATATGTGCTTCAAATATGGATTTATTGCCCTGCTGTCACACCTTTGGCATTCCCCTTTCTGAAAGGGTATATCCATGTGACCGAAAGATATATAACACTGAGAAAGCTAAGCAACAACACTTGGCCTGACCTTCCATGCCCTGTGCAGAGGAAGAGATCTTTAATTGTCTGCTGGTGTCCTGAGGTCAGAATCACAGGAGGTGGAGCTTCCAGGACAGGCACCTGAGACATCGCATCAAGGTCACCAGTCCTGGAACTCAGCGGCTGAGTTCCCCAGGAATCCCATGACTTGGCTAAGGTCTAAGTTTTATTGCAGGCAGATGAACGTGATCCATCCTAATTGGTAGTGAAGAATTCTCTCCCCAGAAACACATTCAAACCCTTCTACCCCATTTCCCACGTTTTCCTCTGGCTCATCCAAATCTAGTTTTCCATTTCTCACCTTTCATCTGGAGGCAGCGGCCTCTGCAGTCTTTGCATTCTTTCCCACCATGGTGACCCAGCACTCTGTTCGACCTGAGGATTCTTCTTCCTTTCCAGTGCCGTGACACATCAGGAGGCAGAGTCTGGGAGCAAAGGTCTGAGATGGACGGCGCTTGGGGACAAATCGGGGATTGTATTTGGTGGAATAGGCTGACTACACAATTTATCTCAAGGATGGAATCTGCTGGGGGTGGAGGGAGGGGTGGAGCAAAAATGGCAAACCATCAAGCTAAGTAGAACCCAACCAAACAATTATACTCCTTTCATGAATACTCTGAGATTTCAAGCCAACTCTGGGATCTGCTAATCCTAGTTCTTAATGCCACAAAGAGAGACCTTCTGCTTCCAACAGAGAGGTTCTTGGGAAGATCAGCCTATTAATGGTTTTAAGTTAGGACCTTTATATGATCCTCCAGATTCAGTCTCCCTCTGGGTATGAGTTGCTGGAGAGCAGCCGATCGTTGTATCCATTTCCCGCTAATGGCCTTTCTGGAAATACTGGGAGATGCTGCTCCCCGAAATGGCTCCTCCGTGATGCTATTCTTGGTATAGCCATGTCTGAGCAGTAGACCTATGGATATTCACACCTAAATGTATAGCTGAAGGGTTCCCTAAATGAATGGCCCAAACTGGAACTTAAAGCCAATACAAAACCCTTCTCTGTTCATAAAACATGTTGGAAAACCAAATTTGGAAAACTTGAGCTGGCACTGGAAAATTGTGGAGTTTCCCCATGCTCATAGGAGTGGATGTTCCATGCTCTCTTTTTTTCTATGCCCAGGAACAGACATTGTACACAAGGCAAGGTTTATCAACATGGTTCCTGAGTGTCCCTAACAAGGTGTGATCAAAAGCACTTCTGCTTGGGTTGACCAAGCAGATCCTCTGGTGCTTCAGCTGGAGCTCCTCATCACTGTTCTGCTATCTTTGCTCAACACGGGACAAGCCTTTTGGTTTCCCCTAAAAGAAATCCAGGCCGAGAGGTCATTTCCTCGGGACCGTGACGTGACAGCTGGTGTGGCGTTTGCCCGCATCTCTGGTTTCTTCACAGCTCAAGAAGGTTATGAAATTTTGATGCAGGAATTAGGTTGTTGCTCATCCTGAACAGCTGTGCTCAGAATATTGACAGTACCATTCAACTGCTTCAGGCTGAGAGCATCTCACCAACGGTTTGGCTCTTTCAGCTTTTCCACTGCTGACAACATCAGAAGTGTTTTAACAGGGTTTTAATGGGCAGACTCTGTGACTCCTAAGAGAGCTGCAAAGAGCTGCTGTGAAAAGGGGGGAGAGAAAGAGACGAGAGGAATAACTCCATTTGGCCACAACAAGATTGTCATGGCCTCCTTTTCCTCATGCAGATGCTGCTTATTGAGACGGCTGCAACGGCAACAACAGCAACAGCAGCTGTAGGCGCCACTGAGATCCCCTTGGGTGAGAAACATGCTGCTGTGTCTTTAAAATGTCCATAAAGTGTTTTGCAATAATAAAAAAAAGACAACCGAGAAATCAATGGAGAAAAGAATTCCAGGAAATCCAAGCTTGGATGCATTGGAGAAAATGTAAAGGACTTTCAGTCTTTTGTACCTTGCAAGCAGAGGAAGAATGAATGATTTTGATAAATAATGTGACATACAGAAGATGATGCGGTCTCTCTAGAACAGAGCTTTCCAAACTTTTCATGTTGGTGACACACTTTTTAGACATGCATCATTTTGCGACACACTCTTACAGCAGGGCACAAGGCAGGCACTAGGACCTGCGCAGAATCACAGCAGGTTTGGAGGCAGCCAGGCACAAGGCAGGCACTAGGACCTGCGCGGAATCCTGGCAGGGCTTGGAGGCAGCAGCCACCGCGACACACTCAGACACTGCAGCCGACACACTAACGTGTCCCGACACACAGTTTGGAAAGCTCTGCTCTAGAAGGTGGCTGATGACATTCTCCAGCATGTATAGACTGGTTCTTTCTGCTTTGCCAACAACTTGTCCAGCCTTGGAAGCTATCACAGATCAACTGAATCCTTCTGGAAACACAAAACTCATGGTCTACATTGTTAAACTTGGCAAGTTGCATCTCTTCTCCAGACACCAGATGTATGAAGATAGCATGTTGGAATCAGAGAAGAGCTGCGGGGTCACTTCTCAACACATAGACATAGACTTCTATCCCTAACTCCATGACGTGCACTTTTCCAGGGTTCCCCTCAAGGTTGGCTTCAGCCTGCAGCATCCTAGAAAAGCTGCGGTCCAACTGATGTCTTCTCCTGGCCCCCTAACCTGGTTGGATCTAGATGTCTTTTTTTCATTCCTCACAGTGTTCCCAAATAATGCTACATTGGGGCATAGTGGAAAATTACAGTGGCAGCTTGCCACTTGCTCTGACTTCTGCCCACCACTGACACCATCCAGGGCTATAAGGCTAACTCACCTAGAAATGTGGGGAAGACATCATATGGCCCTTGCCAGAAATGTTTGCAAAACATGAAGAGGATCCTAGTTCCAAGGTCCTGCAGTGTTCCTACAACTTGTCTGTACCCATAATTAAATGTTATAACTGCCGTGGTTTTTCATGAATGATTGGGGAGCCTATATTTTCTAGATCATATTTCTCTATAGGCTTTGGGTTGCTACTATGAGTTGGAGACACACTCTGACAGAACATCAAAGCAAAATGTAAGTTGTGTGCTCCTTGGGTATCACCAGCTTCTGACTGGCCAGCTGTCCTCCATTTCTTGATACCCCAAAGATGTTTAATTACACTTAACGTGTTATCTGGAGTATTCAGAATTACCTACAGCTATCTTGAGCAGCCTTTGTCAACTTTTTTCCCCTGGAGGAAGCCTTGAAATAATTTGTCCCAGGGAACTCCTGCATAAAAATAGCAAAAACTGTGAAAACTTCACAATGCAATTCACTTCTAAACTACGCAATCCACATTTTACAACATTTACAACAGCAGCAAAGCAGAAGGCTGGCAGCTGAGTTGCGGCGGGTAAAAATTCCCACCACTGCGTAAAAATTCCCACCACTGCGAGTGCTAGCATTCTGCAGCGCGTGAAGTTAAAAAAAAATGTTCATTTTTTAAATCTCTCACAGAACCCTTAGCACGGAACCCTGGTTGAGAAAGGCTGATCCAGAAGCCTTCGACAATACACTGATCCAGAATGTTAAATCGGTTTGCCCCAGTGACACTTGAAGTTAAACAATCTCTGCCTAACAACAAACCAAACCAAACCATAGTAGAATCCTCATAAGAAGTGCAGGACTGAAAATCCAGATTTCTCTCTCTATGTATCTTGCACTAACTAAATTCTACTAAATAATTGTAAGCCGCCCACCCTTGTCAGGAGTTAGGAGGCCTCCAAATTGCTAGAATAAATAAAAATAAATAAAGATCCCCCATCAAAAATGGTAATTTAAAAATAGGTAAGTTTTCAACGAGGCTGCTTATTCTCAATTTTACTAGCTGGTAGCTTCTCTTTCTTTGGCATATTGAAAAGAACCACGTACAACTTTCTCCATCAATGGAATTAAACCTTCTGAATCTACTCTGCCTTTCTGGCTCCTAACTTTGGAGCTGGAAAAAGCCTGCCCACGGCTTTGACTGCACCCACAGTCATTCTTGTCCCAGACTGGGAACAGGGGCTGGTGGTGATGGGGGTCCCCAGCATCATGTCTTGCCAGCAGACAAAGTCAAGGCAAGCCAAGCATGCCCTGGAAACTTTTCTAGCCTTGCGTGTTGGAAGTGACAACCTTCCGTTTTTTGCTTTTTGTCCCAGAGCTATTTGTCTTTGGAACCTTTGTGTAAAAGGATCGGAGAGTTCGGAAAGGCCTTTCTCTGTGAATGATTCTGCAGAGATACCACCAGTCAGAGGAGAGGTACACAGGAGTTTCCGCTGCTCCTTGTCCGTGTATGTCTCTGTGCGCACAGCACAAGAGAGAGACAGAGGATAGCTGGCTCCGCACAATACACTGACCTATTTTGTGAGTTGCCACAAATGCGCTGAGTGACAGAATAACCAAGATTGAAATTGCACACCCAACTTGTACGTTTCTATGGTTGGTTTGCTTTGATTTGGTCTGTGCTGTGGATCTCCAAGATAGAAATCGTCTCGAGGACAGCAGAACAAGGGAAGCTTTTTTTCCCCGCACAACCAACCAAGATTGCAGACTCCCCCCCCCCCACTTCTTTCCTCTCCATCATGTTTTTTTTTTTTCAGACAAATTCTATTAAAGCTGCTGCCGGATGTGTCTCGGTCAGTCACACCCCGTTCCCCCCCTTCTCTCAAATCTCATCATACATTAATGAGGATACAAGTAATCATGCTGCACAGATGACTCCCCCCTCCCCCGATACAGATGGCCCTCCTTGTGTTCTGGGAATCTGGAAAAAAACAAGGGTCATCCACTTTTCATTTTGCCCCCTCCCCCCCCCCCCCCCCCCCCCGTCTCTGAGGTTTTGGCAGCCTCTGACTTTGACGGGGCTATTTATGAAATGGAATATTTTTCCTGTATTGCTGGTGACAACTTGACGAGCTCTTTGTGTTTCTGGATGGCAGGACCAGCTCTGGTCTGGCCTGCCCTGTTGTGTTTGTCATTGCCTTTTATGTTCATGTTTGTACCGACCGGTGCAGCCTGTCGGATGACTGTTGTGCTTCTACCTGTCTTCGCTCCGTAATGAATGTGAATGATGAGTTAGCTAAGTGGGGTATTTGGAGGACGTGGCTGGTCCCACAGTCCTACTGTTTGCTGCAGAGAATGCCACGGCTGGGAATTTTCTGAGGTTGCTGAAATCCCAAATGGCCGTCCACCAAGGTGCATCATCTCCCCTTAAAACAGTTCCCCAGCACAGTGGTTGAAACCCTGTTTTGCAGGCATTGGATCTCCACTTCAATCCCTGGCAATTGTATATAAAAAGATCTCTAGATGAAGCCCTGGAGAACTTTTGTTAATCAGTGCTCACAGTTCAGAACCAGAGTGAGTTATGGTTGGACTTCTGTGTTTCTAATCAAGGCACCCAAGGACGGAAGAAGCAAGAGGTGATAGATTATTGCAGCAGACTGAATGTGGGGCTACCCTTGGAAGCAAAGTGGAAGCTTCACCTAAAGTTGCAGATCTCCCATTTTATGTGCAGATGGTTCAGTATCTACACAATGTAGTGGCAGACCAGAGGGGGAATGGGGACCAAACCCCATTCTAAGACGAATGGCTCTCTTTGTCATCTGTCACCCCTATTTCATACTTCTTTCATAAGTCTTTCATAAGTGGCAAATACATTATAACTGAATAGCTACACATTTTGAGGGGATACCCCTTGGGGACTCAAAAGATGAATGGAATAATATGCTCTCCATACATTAAACATATTACAAGGATGAACAGGAAGCCCATACCATATAGATTTAACAATTTAAACCCATAAAAAGTTATGCACAAAGAAATTTCTAAGAAATTTTCTTTTGAGTCCCCAAGGGGTATCCTCTCAAAATGTGTAGCTCAGAGCTTTCCAAACTTTTCATGTTTTTAGACATGCATCATTTCGTGACACACTCTTACAGCAGGGCATCATTTCACGACACACTCTTACAGCAAGGCACAAGGCAGGCACTAGGACCTGCACGGAATCACAGCAGGTTTGGAAGCAGCAAGGCACAAGGCAGGCACTAGGACCTGCGCGGAATCCTGGCAGGGCAGCTTTGGAGGCACAAGGCAGGCACTAGGACCTGCACGGAATCACAGCAGGTTTGGAGGCAGCAAGGCACAAGGCAGGCACTAGGACCTGCACGGAATCACAGCAGGTTTGGAAGCAGCAAGGCACAAGGCAGGCACTAGGACCTGCACGGAATCACAGCAGGTTTGGAGGCAGCCAGGCACAAGGCAGGCACTAGGACCTGCGCGGAATCCTGGCAGGGCAGGTTTGGAGGCAGCCAGGCACAAGGCAGGCACTAGGACCTGCACGGAATCACAGCAGGTTTGGAGGCAGCCAGGCACAAGGCAGGCAATAGGACCTGCATGGAATCACAGCAGGTTTGGAGGCAGCCAGGCACAAGGCAGGCAATAGGACCTGCATGGAATCACAGCAGGTTTGGAGGCAGCAAGGCACAAGGCAGGCACTAGGACCTGCGCGGAATCCTGGCAGGGCAGCTTTGGAGGCACAAGGCAGGCACTAGGACCTGCACGGAATCACAGCAGGTTTGGAGGCAGCAAGGCACAAGGCAGGCACTAGGACCTGCACGGAATCACAGCAGGTTTGGAGGCAGCCAGGCACAAGGCAGGCAATAGGACCTGCATGGAATCACAGCAGGTTTGGAGGCAGCAAGGCACAAGGCAGGCACTAGGACCTGCGCGGAATCCTGGCAGGGCAGCTTTGGAGGCACAAGGCAGGCACTAGGACCTGCACGGAATCACAGCAGGTTTGGAAGCAGCAAGGCACAAGGCAGGCACTAGGACCTGCACGGAATCACAGCAGGTTTGGAGGCAGCCAGGCACAAGGCAGGCAATAGGACCTGCATGGAATCACAGCAGGTTTGGAAGCAGCAAGGCACAAGGCAGGCACTAGGACCTGCACGGAATCACAGCAGGTTTGGAAGCAGCAAGGCACAAGGCAGGCACTAGGACCTGCACGGAATCACAGCAGGTTTGGAAGCAGCAAGGCACAAGGCAGGCACTAGGACCTGCACGGAATCACAGCAGGTTTGGAGGCAGCCAGGCACAAGGCAGGCAATAGGACCTGCACGGAATCACAGCAGGTTTGGAAGCAGCAAGGCACAAGGCAGGCACTAGGACCTGCACGGAATCACAGCAGGTTTGGAGGCAGCCAGGCACAAGGCAGGCACTAGGACCTGCGCGGAATCACAGCAGGTTTGGAAGCAGCAAGGCACAAGGCAGGCACTAGGACCTGCACGGAATCACAGCAGGTTTGGAAGCAGCAAGGCACAAGGCAGGCAATAGGACCTGCACGGAATCACAGCAGGTTTGGAAGCAGCAAGGCACAAGGCAGGCACTAGGACCTGCACGGAATCACAGCAGGTTTGGAGGCAGCAAGGCACAAGGCAGGCACTAGGACCTGCACGGAATCACAGCAGGTTTGGAGGCAGCCAGGCACAAGGCAGGCACTAGGACCTGCACGGAATCACAGCAGGTTTGGAGGCAGCCAGGCACAAGGCAGGCAATAGGACCTGCATGGAATCACAGCAGGTTTGGAGGCAGCCAGGCACAAGGCAGGCACTAGGACCTGCGCGGAATCACAGCAGGTTTGGAGGCAGCCAGGCACAAGGCAGGCACTAGGACCTGCGCGGAATCACAGCAGGTTTGGAGGCAGCCAGGCACAAGGCAGGCACTAGGACCTGCGCGGAATCCTGGCAGGGCTCGGAGGCAGCAGCCGCCGCGACACACCCAGACACTGCAGCTGACACACTAACGTGTCCCGACACACAGTTTGGAAAGCTCTGGTGTAGCTATTCAGTTATAATGAAGTCTCCTTTACACCAATATTCCTCTTTTTCCATCTCCTTGGTATTTCCTTCTATTTGTCCTTGCCTCCAGAGGTTACTTCTTCCCACTGTCCTCATTTCAAACCGCTTCGGCCGGGCACAGTCAACGTGGACTTCCAACCACGCATGGTGGGAGGGCAGTGGCAGAGAGGAGAAACAACCTCTCCCCTATGGGGAGGGAATGAACTCCTCAAGGTTGCCTGTCTCCGCTGATGTTCTGGGGGGGACGCAGAACGCCCTTTTCCCCTTTGGCCCCTAGTTTTGTTTGTTTTGACTGCTGCTCCTTTTTCTGAGTTTACTGGTTGCTGAGTCAGTATATTTGTTGCCGTTTGCTGCCTCCAAGGCTGGAAAAGTGGCAAATACGTTATTTGAATTTGAAATGTCAATAAACAGTAGAGAAATATGTTACTCCTTGGTATGTTCCCCCCTCTTCCAGAATAAGGGGACCAGGCTGGAAGACCTCTTGCTCCCCCCCCCCTCCATCTCCCAAATCCTCAAGACTTATAAATGCAATCCTTAAACCTCGCTGTTGGTCTTCAACTGATGGGACCACTATTTGTCATCCCGATTTAACTAGAGTTAAATGATTTGATTTTCCTACACTAGATTGATGTTTAGGATCCCTCTCCTGAGTTAATGGTCAGTAAATGACTTGGAGTAAGAGGGAGGGGGTGGGGGGATTCATCAACCCCCTTGTCATTTTAATCTCCACAGTTTTAAGTTGTTCTATAAATATGTCTTTATGGATGTCGTTTGACTAGCTTAAAAACATCTAATTGGGACCAGTTGCTTAAATCTCCATGGATCAAGAAAGCTGTAATAAGCAAAGAGCGGATATCTTATCCCTCCAATCCAAAAACGCTTAACAACCGGTCCCTTTGATGCATGTATAATCAGTTTATTTTCAGTTTCTCATTTCATCTTTAAAGAAGAAACCTTCAGCTTTCTCCTAGCGTGATCTAATACTTCACTTTAAAGGCTGTGTTTCTTCTTATCTTTAAGATTGTCAGCTTTGCAAATGACAACGTAAAAAGCAGAGGGGCTTAAGACGCTGAAAGGTTTAAAGAGCATCTTATTACTGGCATAGCAATTTCCTTTCAATCATAAATGCAGAACACCTTCCAATTCATTCTCCGCATGCATCTTGCCGTCCCCACTGGGTTGGAGCCCCCCACCATAGCTCAGAGTGAGCTTTGCAACAGGCTTGAAAAACAATCACAAGGATTGCGGTTTTATTTGATTGAGCTGAGTGGCTCATGAACCCCTCTCTGCTCCAATTGTATTTGGGTGAGTGATCAGGATTGCCCTGGGAGAGTGGTCTAAAAAAGAATTTTAAGGTTGGTAACAACCTTGCGTTGGCTTGTGCGGTTGTGGTGCCAGAATCATCCTGGGGCAAGCGGGCAGCAGTGGTCCACTGAAGACTTGGTTTGCGGCGTGCCTGGCACCTAGAACCTGGGAGGTGAAATACAAATTGATGAAAAATATCGTCCGCTGGCAACTGCTAGTATTTCCTCCAGAAGCTCCCAGGTGTGATGCCCTGTGGCATCAGCATCACTCTGCAGGGAAAGGGGCATCCAAGTTTTCTTTGCAGAAGATGCCAACAAAGCAATGTCTTTGTTCCCAAGCATTCTGGGGAGGTGGGAGAATTGGTCCGCCAGCCAACATATGCCACGAACTCTGCCAATATTTCCCCCATATAATGGTGGAAATGTTCCAGTACTTAAGTGATTTGGAAGGCCTGATTCTGCTTTAGCTGGTAGTCTAGTTGAGGTAGTACAACAAGTTTTATAGTGGAATGAGTTTTCTGAACCCTCCTAAATTGGGGGTATAGATTGCTTGGAGCTCTTCCTTGAGACGACCACAGTTGATAACATCAGGGTTAAGACAGAGATTTACAGTCATTGAACAATCTTGGGGACAGACAGCTCTACCCTACGATGAATGGAAATCTTGCAAATTTTATTTATTTATTGGATTTTTTAAAGCACCTCACTCTTGTGACTCTTGATCATTTACAGAAGAAACACATCCATAGTACCACAATAGTTACTAAGATAGTTAAATTGTTTTTTTAAAAGAAAGGTCAAATCTCATGATGTTTCCATAATCTTGTGTTTAAAACACCAAATGAGATGGCATGTAAGATTTTGACATTCTCACTCAAGCTCTCACAAGATTTGGCAATCTTGGGGTATTTCTGACCTGTTTATTGTTTTAACTTATTTGTGTGTGGGGGGGGGGGGCTTTGCTAGCCAGTTAGGTGTAAGTGGTTAAAGACACTGGATTAGAAGCTGAAAGACCAGGAGTTCTAGTCTTGCCTTAGGACAAAAGCCAATTGAGTGAACTTGGGCCAGTCTCTCAGCCCAAGGAAGGAGGAAGGGCAAATCACTTCCAAAAATATTGCCAGGAAAACTGCAGGGACATGTCCATGTCATTGCCGGGAGTCAAGACTGACTCAAAAACAGGGAAAGAAGATTCATCCTTAGGCACCACGTTGCCAGTCCAGGAAATTACTCTTGGGTTGACCGTATTTTCTGTATGTTCTCACAAGATCTCGTGCGGGGGGGGGGGGGGGGGGCTGGAAATCTGTTGGCTTGCTCCTTATTGTCCTTCAACTCACTTACTCACTTTTGCCATCAGTCTACTTCCTGTAAGCAGAGGTTGGTCCCATAAAAAGGCCTGAAACTTTGTGGCTGGAGCATGGCCAGTCCTACTATTACTGGAGAAGGCCATGTGGCCAGAAGGCATGGAAGGACACAGTTCCCCAGCCTGGTCTTTGCTCCCCTAAGCCAGTAGGCTGATTTCAGGTGTGGAGGAAAGTCCTGCCTTCTCCAATGTTCCACTCACCTTTTGTACATCAAGTAGGGCAGAGGAGGGCAGATCTTTTCCTTTTTCTGAGCTACCAAAATGTCTTGAGTCAGCATTTTTCCAGACTAAAACCAACATGAAAAGAACACCTTTAACCTTTCAAATGAGATATTGTTCTAATTTTGGTTCGACATGGAGGTTGTTCGTAGAAGCCAGGAGAGTGCCAACAATTCTTTCTCAAAAAGCAGCAGCAGCACCACCATAAATTATGTCATTAACAAGACAGAAAAATAATGTACAAACCCAGTTTGATAGGTCAAATCTAAATGCAACCAAAGTTGAACCCTAAAAATGAAAAATAAAAAACCTGGGGTACGTCACATACTGTTTTATTCCAGCCTTACATGTCATCACCTGCCTATTCAACAAAGCTGTGACACAGGTCTTTATTCCAAAGTTATGCAACTCTGAAAGCACAACATATAATTTAAAACAAGGGGAGATCAAGGGCTGTCCTGTTTCATTTGAAATATGCACTTAAAATAGCATTGCTTTACATTGGCCCATTAATCTCAGATGCATTTTAGAAAGCCGTGACTGCATAAATTTGGAGGTGTAATAAATTTGGAGCTTATGTTTTGACATCTCACCTTTTGCGTAATGTGGGTCATGCACAGTTGGTGTCCTCTATGAAGCAATGTTGACTTCCTATACCTCAGAGGTGAAGAACTGGTGAATCGGGTGTGGAGCTCTGGAATGCTCTATCTATCTATCTATCTATCTATCTATCTATCTATCTATCTATCTATCATCTATCTACCTATCTATCATCTATCTACCATCTATCATCTATCTATCTATCTATCTATCTATCTATCTATCTATCTATCTATCTATCATCTATCATCTATTATGCACTATTTATTTATTTATGCGACAGAGGCCACCTGACTCCAAATTACTCTGGTGTAGTGGCAACGCGGAAGACCATTGTTATTTCGAGGAGTTAAGTGACATATTTTGATTTTCTCCCTCACACGAAGAAGATTAGAGTTTATTTTGAGTTATACTGATGTTTAACTGGCTTGTTTTTATTTCTGTTTGGAATGGAGGGGGAGATAAGGGATAACCCCTAGATTAAAAGTTTAAGCTTAAGTCCACTCCTCCAACAGCCCCTCCAGAAAATATTTCGGCTTGGAATGGGGTGGGGGAGATAAGAGATTGTTTTTGTTAGGCAATTCCCAGGCCCTTGGAAACAGGTGCTCCAGACCCTGGGAACTATCCCAGTCAAGGCCGGGTCCTGCAGCCTCGGTACCATGGAAACAGAGTCACGGGGTTTGAGGGCCAGACTTTGATAAAACCGATGGTTGTTGTGCGTTTTCCGGGCTGTGTGGCCATGTTCTGGCAGTTTTTGTTCCTAACGTTTCGCCAGTAGCTGTGGCTGGCATCTTCAGAGGACAGGAGCACAGCTAGAAGATTTTCTCTGTGCCCAAGTGGAGGGTGTGTGTTCCTGCTGGTGTTTATAGCTGCTGAGAGTTTGATAAAACCCTTAGAATTGCTTTTTAAGTTTGGGAGCTTCTGCACAGACCTAGCGCTGGGTGCTGTGGAAATTGAGCCATCCTGGGGTTATCTCCGCTGTCTTGGTCAAGAGGCTCCTGACAGCTAAAGGGGATAGGGTCTCAACTTGCTGGTATGTTATGATTTCCTTCCTTTATGCTATGCTTTGTATGCTTTTGTTTAATCTGCCTAAACTGTGTTTTTGGTTAAACTGTGTTTCTGTTTAAATTTGTTTGCTTAAGTTTATAATAAAGCTTAAACTCTCTTTATCCACTGGTGTGCTTATTGTCTCTGGATCAAAAAGAACCAATTGTCTGAGCACCTGATCACTGCTTGGACACTTGGCAGAACATATGGGCAGCTTAAAAGCAAGATACAATAAAATAAAGATGCAGCTTATATGCATCTAAAGGAGAACCACACCAACTAACAAAAAATTCTTACAGAGGCCTGATAACTAAGGCCTGGGAGAATAGCCAGATTTTCAATGACTTCTGAACATCATCAAGGTAGGAGCCATATGGATCTCTGCGGGGATGTTATTCCAGAGGACAGGCGCCGTGATAGAAAAGGCACACTTCCTAGGCTCGATAGATGACATTGTTTAATTGGGGCCCTGGACCCCACCTACTCTGACTGATCTTACCAGAAGGGCAGAAAGTATAGGAGATAGGCAGTCCCTCAAATAAAAAGGCTGTATAGGTGGTAACCAGCATTTTAAATTGCATTCACAATTAGCAACCAACTTGTAGAGGAGCAATGTCACATGAGCATACCATGTCGATGAAGGTTCTCAGTCATCCAGGTGGAACAGTCTGTAGCTTGAATCATGTCAACTGGATTTCTATTTTCTCAGTGGAAACGTTTTGCTCCTTATCCAAGAAGCTTCTTCAGACTGAGCAAAGTTAGTAAGGGAATCCTTAAATATGTTTCTAGGGTGTCTGTGTGACCTTGCACCTGGGGCTAGGTCATGGTTATTTGAGATGTTTATTTCTAAGTCCCTTTATCATCCAAAGAAGGATCGTTAAGATTACCATGCTGCTGTTGAGCTTGTGAAATGGTCTTAATCTTCCTAGGCACAGAAGACAAAGCAGGAAGGAAAATAGGGGAAAGATTGTGCCTGAGGCCCCCACCTCAGGTTCCACTTCCTATTCAAGGAAGGATTTTCCAAGTTGGCATAAATGGACTCCTTGACCCCTCTCTCAAACCACCTATCTTCTCTGTCTAAAATGTGAACATTAATGTCCTCAAATGAGTGTCCTTTTTCCTTTAAATGAAGATAAACTGCTGACTCTGGTCCTGTGGTGTTACTTCTCCTGTGTTGGGCCATCTTCCTGTACAAAGGTTTTTTGGTTTCTCCAATGTAGAGTTCAGAGCACTCCTCACTGCACTGGATTGCATACACTACATTGCTTTTCTTGTGTTTTGGAGTTTGATCTTTGGGGTGTACAAACCTCTGTCTCAGTGTGTTGGTGGGTTTGAAATATACAGGTATGTGGTGTTTGCCAAATATCCATTTTATCTTTTCAGTCACGCCAGCCATGTAAGGAATGACCATTAGAGAATAGAGGTGGGGGCCTCAGGCACAATCTTTCCCCTATTTTCCTTCCTGCTTTGTCTTCTGTGCCTAGGAAGATTAAGACCATTTCACAAGCTCAACAGCAGCATGGTAATCTTAACGATCCTCCTTTGGATGATAAAGGGACTTAGAAATAAACATCTCAGATAACCATGACCTAGCCCCAGGTGCAAGGTCACACAGCCACCCTAGAAACATATTTAAGGATTCCCTTACTAACTTTGCTCAGACTGAAGAAGCTTCTTGGATAAGGAGCGAAAAGTTTCCACTGAGAAAATAGAAATCCAGTTGACATGATTCAAGCTACAGAATGAGCATACCATGGCATACCATCACTACATGCGCCTCTGGATTCTGGACCAGCTGTAGATTCCAAATGGTTTTCAAGGGCAGCCCCATGTAGAGTGTATTCCAATAATCCATTTGTGAGGTGACTAGTAAACGAGTGACCATCTGAAGAGCCTCACAATCCAGGAACAGGCACAATTGGTCCACTAGATGGATCTATGCAAAGGCCTTCTTGGTCATAGCTGCCACCTGCTCTTCACACAGGAGCTGTGAGTCCAAGACTGCACAGCATGGAGAGCTACTCCATCCAAGACTAAAGATGGAAAATCACCAGGACCAGGGAGCCAAATACCCACAACTACTCAGTCTTGTCAGGATTGAACCTGAGTCTGTTCCTCCCCATTCAGACTTGCACAGCTTCCACACATTGGGACAGGACGTTGATAGCGTTACTTGGATGGCTCAAAGTCAACATGTACTGGTGATACTGGACCCCAAGCCAATGGAGAATTTACTCAGCGGTTTCATGTGGAGGTTAAACAGAAGGGGCAAAAACGTCAAGCCCTGAGGCACCCCAAAAGGAGAGGCAACAGGCTTGACCTTTCCCTCCATGTCAAGACCAACTGGAACTGATCATAGAGAAAGGAGGGGAACCACTGTAGGACTGTGCCCCCCATTCCCATTCCACACAGCCTAGACACTGTGATCAATAGTCTCAAAAGCCATTAGAAATCAAGGAACACAAGGATGGATGCACCATCCCTATCCTAGATCTGCCAAAAGGTCATCAACAGTGCTGTCTCCCTAGCCTGAAACCTGACTGAAACAAGTCCATATAATTCATTTCCTCCAGTATTCTGTGGAGTTGTTGCCCAACCACCTTCTCAACCCTTCCCTAAAGGTTGGGTCCAGTGACCGCATCTTGAGGAGCGGGGTGCACCACCGCCTCTCTCAATGCTGAAAGAACCAACCCTCTTTCAAAGAAGGCAGTCAGAGAGTGCTTTGACCATGGCAATGGACTGATGGCAATGTCCTCCGCTACCCGATCATATCTCCACGGTCCCAAGACAGAAACCTGATCCAAGATGCAGCCCTCAATATGGATCAGGCCTTTGATGACTTGGGGCAGGTTCAAGGTTGCCACGGAGGCCATGAATACCTGGGCTGCCCCAGACTCAAGGTTGCCCCGTGGCAAATTGAAACCCCCAAGGACTAAGAGCCTAGGGTTCTTTAGAGGCAGCCCATCAATAGACTCCTTCACATCAGGCAGGAATGATGCTGTGAGGCAGGAGGGTAGTTCAACTGCAGCAATCCCAACTGTTCCCTAAACCCAAGTTCAACCAGAGGGCTTCACATCTGTGACACAGAGCCTTTGAGAACCCTCAGTGGCTCCTGGATTACAATAGCCACCCCTCCCCCCGCCTCCCCAGGTCTCTCAGGTGATGCCAAACCTGAAACCTGGACCCCTCTAGCCCTAGCCGAGTCTTGGTTATGCGTGCTACTAATAATCCTGAACCATTTTATAAGGTGGTGTGAAGGGTCTTTGAGAGCTGGCATTTTGCAGCCTTAGAGAATGTGAGCTGGAAGGTCACAACATCTGTAAAACCATACGGTCTAGTGGCTGGGGTGTCTAAAATGCGGGACGGGGCCTCTGCAGGGCGGTTGTAGCCACCACCTTCACCTTTTTTACCCCATCCCTGGTTGGGAAGACCTGAGTTTAGTCCTCCTCCAAAGATGAGTGCCGTTGGGGCAGTCCCAGTTTTCAAGCCAGTCTTCTTGAGAGGGTTCTTGGGAGGATAAAAATAGGGGGTGACCCACGTATGGTTCTCTGAACGCCTTAGAGGAAAGATGTCACGTAAGTGTAATCAGCAAACAGAGCCTACAACACCTGGCATGGTTAATTAATTAATTAATTAATTAAATTTTTATCCCGCCTTTATTATTTTTATAAATAACTCAAGGCGGCGAACATACCTAATACTACTTCCTCCTCCTATTTTCCCCACAACAACAACCCTGTGAGGTGAGTTGGGCTGTGTCTTTGTGACTGGCCCAAGGTCACCCAGCCGGCTGTCAGGCCTAAGGTGGGACTAGAACTCTCAGTCTCCTGGTTTGCCATTGGCTCCTTCCTAGGGCTGAGAGAGAAGGTTACTGGCCCAAGGTCACCCAGCCGGCTTTCATGCCCAAGGCAGGACTAGAACTCACAGACTCCTGGTTTCTAGCCCAGCACCTTAACCACTAGACCAAACTGGCTCTCTACCAGTTAATAGCACTATAGATTAAAGGGTTGGGGTTGGGGGCCCGGGGGAGGCCATGTGGGCAGCGAGTCTGAAACAGTGTAATTTGCCGAATGCTTAGTGGCATCCGTTATACTCAGGAGGAAGCAGTGGAATCCAGTGGAATATGCTCCTAAGTAAATGTCCATGGATCGCAGTGGTGGTAAATTTATGTGTAAGCTTTGAATCACTGTGCTATGCCAGATCTCTCTCGCTTTCCCTCGTTTTAAAGTAACGGCCAGTCCAGCTCTTCCTCCTCCTGTTGGCATCAGTCACAGTGCACGGTCATCTTCAGGCTTCTGCCGGCCCCCAACGCTTAACAGGACACACCTCTGATCTCGTGCCACGATCCCTTTTCAAAGGGGAATTCCAGCCTTTTGATCAGCCCGAGGGAGATGCCATTTTAATTTCCAGCATAGCATCCATCTGCCCCAGAGAAACGCTTTGCTGGAGGAGGTAAAAAGGTAAAGGTTCCCCCCGCACATTTGTGCAGTCGTGTCCGACTCTAGGGGCCAGTGCTCATCTCCGTTTGTTAGCCGAAGAGCCAGCGCTGTCCGAAGACGCTTCCACGGTCATGTGGCCGGCATGACGCGCACAGAACGCTGTTACCATCCTACCAAAGTGGTACCTATTCATCTACTTGCATTTGCATGCTTTCGAATTGCTAGGTTGGCAAGAGCTGGGGCGAGTGCGGGAGCTCACTCCGTCATGCAGGGCTCGGGTCTTGAACCGCCGACCTTCCGATCGACAAGCCTGGCATCTTAACCACTGAGCCACTATGCCCCTAACAGTAGTGGGAAATTAAAATAAGAGCTGCTGATCAGAGTAGCCTTCTAGCCAGCTGGCCAGCCTGCCGGGTGAAGTTACCTTGCAGGTGGACATGCACCTGAGGACACTGGGCCAGGAAACGCTGTAGTCCAGAAGTTGCTTTGACCAAACCCTCAGGAAAAAACGTAATTCAAATTCTATCAAGGCTGCATATAAGATTACAGAGTGGGGGGGAAAACCATCCTAAAAGCTTTATGGAAGGCAGTTAAAATACGTCCTTCCAATCTTGAAAAGACACACTCTTTTCGCCTTCAACTTTGTTCAGGGAGCCTGAAGTAGTAGGTGATGGCTTCTTTCTTTTTCAGGGCTTCAGGGTTTTATGTTAGGACCTTTTGGAGATATTTATTTTATTTATTATTTATATTTATATCACCGCCCATCTCCCCCAAAGGGGGACTCTCATTAAATATTATTTAATGAGCATCAACAGACTTCCTATTTGTAGACATATTTCATTGAAACTATAAAAAGAATAACTGCGTGTTTTGTTTCCATTATAGTAAGTTAACATGTTGGGCTGTGATCTGGTGGGACAGTAATTTGTGGAGTCCTTGGTGCTCCCTGAGCTTGGTTGTTTGCTTGCAGGCGTTTCATGACCCAACTACGGAACATCATCAGTGTTGGTGAGGGTGGGGTTTGCTCCCTGTTTATATACAGTAGCTTGCCCTGTGCCAATGTTGGTGGGGGTGTGGTTTTCTCCTTGGTAGTTCCTTGATTAGGGTATTGTTTTCTGCTGGATTGTTTGTCTGGTGTTAATCCCTGCTGATCTGGGTGTTGGCTGCTGGAGAGGATGTGTTCTGGTCTTTTTGTTTCCTTCTTAGCTTTTTTATTGTCTCTTTTGAATGGTGTTTAAATGTGGTTTATCTCTGTGTGTCTATTGATGGCTGATGTGTCTGAATGCCAAGCTTCCAGGAATTCCCTTGCGTTTTTGGATTTGGTTTGGTCTAGGATGCTCAGTTTCCCAGTTGAAATTATGGTTGAGTCCGTCCCCGTGTTGTGAGATTAAGGAGTTTTCATTGTGTCTTCTGACTGCTGGTTGGTGTTCATGGATGCGCTCTGCTAGTTTTCTGCCTGCCAGTCCTACCTAGTGGCTGTTACACTCCTTACATTGTATGCTGTATGTAGATGACTCCTGTTTTTTCTTCTTGGGGTACTGGGTCTTTTGGTTTACTTAAGAAGTTATGGAGGGCTTTGTGAATTTGTAATTTGTAATTTGTGAAAGACGCATTGCATTTAGGGAATTCCAGTGTGCAAGTTCAATTCTAATCTCATTGGAAGATCTTCACAGTTTTTGCATCCCGGTAGAGAAATTAGGTCCTCTTTTTTTCAAACAAGTTTTATAAGGTTTAAAAAGAAAACAATAAAAATGGAATGATGGCAGAACTTTTAACAACTGATGAGTTTTGCAGAAAAGGTTTTACAATCTGAACATCAGATGTACTGTATTTCATTGCTTAGCAAAAGGAGGACAGCTTTGCCTGTAACTTTTCCAGTAATTTGGGAATAATCAGAACCAAACTAATGCAAACAAAGATAAATAAAAGCAACATGCTTTATATAGCACAATTCAGATGTAAAATTCGGCTACTTTTGCCAAAACTCCTGTTTGGCTGTGCCTGAAAGAATGTGGGCTTGCCTCAATTTCCCCCATGGATTTGTGCTTGGGTTGACATTTGGATTTCAGGCTTGTTGTCTTAACCAGGATCATTTTTTTTCAGGTTAAACTATAGGCTTCTTTAATATAGTTAAACTCTTATAGGTAGGAGGAATTTGTATAGAGTTTCCATACAGCCAATACTTGTGCAGTCTGATTAGAAAAGCCAATAAGGTTACATGAACTCAGTTCATAAAGCCTGTAAATTCCTGAGTTTCTAAATCTGCCCATAATCCATCCTGAAATTGATTCAAATTTATCTTCATATTTATTGTTTAAATATAAAGCTTATGATCCTTTTTTCCTTGATAAAACTTTCCAAAATATATGTCTTGAGCTGATTAGCATGCATATTTTCCTCCTTGCAACTCACAGGCTCGGGAAATAATATCCGCCTTGTATTATATTGTGCCAATGTTGCCAAATAGAGGCAGGGTATCTAAATGTATATTCAGAAATCCTGTTCTTGCTGACGTTTTCCAGTCCACATTTGCTGCAAGCAAGTCTAAAGGCCAATCTTCTTGCATTTCATATCTGGCTTGGCAAGTCCAGAAGATTTTAAAGGCGGCCAGTCACGGGCATCAGCAATGCACTGCTATCCTCTTCTCTTCCTGCAGGGGGTGCAAAAGCTGAGCGCTCCCTCTCCATTGTTGCCTGCCGGGCTGGGTCCCCATCTAAACCATGAATCTCCTGGGGTCAGTTTGAAAGAACACTGGGATTCCAATGCACATTGGTTGGGTTTGCACAACCCATAGAAGTTTAACTAACCAAATGCTCTGTTTGCACAACACACTAAGTTATCCCCAAAAAGAGGAAGGAGAAGGAGAAGGAAGAGAAGAACAAGCTAGCCAGGGTTAAAACTAACCAAGCTTTTTGTACAACCACAGTCACTGGGTCTTTAATTTACCTGGTTAAGCGTGCTATGGGAACTCAGTCACTGTTTTAGTATGTTGTATGAATCAGGCCATCATTGGTTTATTTGTCTAAGTGTAGCATGTTACGAGAGCCAGTTTGGTGTAGTGGTTAAGGCACAGGGCTAGAAACCGGGAGACCGTGAGTTCTAGTCCTGCCTTGGGCACAAAACCAGCTGAGTGACCTTGGGCCAGTCACTCTCTCTCAGCCCTAGGAAGGAGCCAATGGCAAACCAGGAGACTGAGAGTTCTAGTCCCGCCTTGGGCATGAAAGCCGGCTGGGTGACCTTGGGCCAGTCACTCTCTCTCAGTCCTAGGAAGGAGGCAATGGCAAACCACTTCCAAAAATCTTGCCAAGAAAACTGCAGGGACTTGTCCAGGCAGTCTCCAAGAATCGGACACGATTGAACGGATTAAAAAAAACAAAAGGATGTTACAAGAACACAGCAATTGTTTTTGGTAAACCTGAGTTTTTGTGAATGAACACTGCCCTTAACTGAATGGAGATGGGAGACACGGGGAATTTCTTATTCCATATGAAGCTATCATGTCCCCTAAAATGAAATACCTCAGATTTTTAAATGAGATTCCAAGGCCAAGTCTGAGACTCAAAAAATGGAGGCTAGAAGCTATGAGATGGTGCTAGTGGCAGAAATCTGTCTATCTTTTCCAACTGCGTTTGGTGAAACTCTTGGTTCCATGAGAACTTGGTGAGGTTTTGTGAGAGACTAAGGGCAAAAAAACAAAAGTTCACTCCAATGCAGCCAGTTTTCTATCACTGGAGCTTTGCCTCTTGATCAGGGGACCTGGGAATTTTTTTGTTTAACTGATAGGTCCCATGGCCTGAAAAAGTTTCAAGGCCCCTATATTAGGGGAGTAACAAAGCTTAACCAGTGCATCTGAGATCCAGGCCATACCACGATGGCAAACATTCTGGATCCCAGCAGAAAATGATATATGAACAAAACTCTGTTTTCTTGTTTATTCGTTCAGTCGCTTCCGACTCTTCGTGACTTCATGGACCAGCCCACGCCAGAGCTTCCTGTCAGCCGTCACCATCCCCAGCTCCCCCACGGTCGAGTCCGTCACCTCCAGAATATCATCCACTCTGTTAAATTAATTTAATTTAATTTAATCTGTTCAATTAAATTAAAATTAAACTCTGTTAAATCGTGATTATTCCAGGGAAAGCACATTTGGGGGACAGGACTATGTAAAGAAGTGTAAAAATCCCTGATGCTCCTTGGGATACCAACCACCATTTTAATAATGTTCTGGGGACCCCTTCTGCCCCCACTCCAACAACCCTCTTCGTGCTAGTTTAAAAAAACACCTCCAATCCTGACCTTTGTGATTCAGGGCACATTATCCCACATATTCCAGTTTGATGCCATCTTGAAAGGGCCCCGGGGGAATTGGACAACTTTCAATATCATTTCATTTCTTGAGGAAGCTTCCTCAAGAAAGAGAAATCAGCAAAAGTGTTGCATTTCCAACTTCTTTTTCAACGGCTCCACTGAACGGGAACTCTGTGAAGATTCTGCCCAGTGGTTGCATCTCAGTCTCCCTGCATTCTTTTCAACTCTTGAGACGTTTAAATTAAGAAATATTTTAGCTTTCCGCTGAAGTGTAGGGAGGTGGGGGGGGGGGAATACCAAATTTGTTTCAGAATCTTTTTTTTTTCCCTTCGGAAGACCACCCTCGCCCCCTCGTCTTAATTTTCTATCTTCCTTTCAACAGCCGGCTATGAAACCTCAAGCCCTTTTCACCTTTAAACTTTGCCTGAACTTGGAAAAAAGACTCGTGAATTATAAAGTTGCTTAGGGGGGCTGGGGCAGTCCTGATTATATGTTGCCATAAGAGTAATACCAGGAAAATAATCCTCCTCTTGTGGAAAAGGTTTTGCTACTGGGGTAATAAGCTCATGTGACATGCCTCAAAGCTAACGCCTGGAGATGGCGATGGGCTATTGGGTAGTTTTGCGTCTCTCTGCGCTCCCTGTTTTCTTGTTCGTTCTTCCACTCTGCGTTAAACAAAGGCCAATTATTCAAACGAGAATCTGGACATAATGGGCAGCCCAGTCTAAATGATACTTAGAAACCCAGCTACAGATGGATCCTTTGTTTGTTAGGGTGAGTTGCCAAATTAATAATGCTTTCCTATGCATGTCTACCTTACAGTAAGTTCCAACCTGATTTACTCCCAGTTAAATGGAGAGTGAGTTGCAAATCAGAAAGGTTTTCAGCTTTGTTGTGAAATGTGGCATCATTCTGAGATCAAGAAAGATCTAACTTTACTATGGATATGTGTGTGTATGAAGTACGTATGTGTACGGGGTTCCTGTCCAACCTAAAATAATTACATTCTGGTGGATAATTAATATTCCCCCCTCTATTAGTGAATGTGTTGGAAAAATAGTTTACCTCTGGGGAGCTATTTTTCTTTATTCTGACTCGTATGATATTCCCCTTGAATTCCATTTTAACTAAGACGTTATTCTTCTTGTCATAATCATCGAGTTGTCATTTATAAAGCATTTAAGAATTGCACAGAGATTAAAACCCAAGGCAGTCCCTAACAGAAGGACCGTAACTTAATGGACATCATGCACACGAACACAAATACTCGCACAAAGAATGTAGGGAGGGAGAAGAGAAATTCTGGAATTTATTTATAGCGATGATTTTATAGCAGCCTTCCCCACCCTGGGGCTTCCTGAGTGGGTTATCCTACAATTCTCATCTACCCTAAGTGGATCCAGCTATTGGCAGGCAAAATTATCTAAAGCTAATGCATGCCCAGATGTCTGCCCTTTGATTCTTTCCCCCTTTCTCCAACTTGTCCGTCTACCCAAGTACATAAATGAGCAAACATCCAACAAACACAGCACTGGTAGTGATAGTCATGGACAGATACCTGGGTAGTAATTTTAAAAAATCACCACTGAAAGGATGAGAATTGTGATGTTTGCTTAAGGAGCCCTGGCACCACTTGACCTCTGCCCACCATTTTACCCGTTGCCCAACTGTGTGGGGAGGCACCATCACTGGAGATAGTTTGCCTAATGCCCTCTAAAACATGAAGCCAACTTAGAAGAGTCACCCAAGTTCTTTCCAATTTTGTGGGCAACAGATTCTCAAACAAGATCTCAAGGATGAACACTTTTCATTCTTTTCCAATAGCTCATGTTATAGGCAGGCATCTACAGGCTACTGTAGTACAGCCTCCTAGGCTGTGAGTCAGCGTAGTAGAACTCAGGTGGACTAAAGTGTGGAATACAGTTCTAGGGTACTGAGAAATATTAACATGAACCTCCGGATCATGACATTGTTCCTCAAGTGACCCTGAACAAGATGTCCATCTTCATGTTATGGAAGTTTTTTGGGCTTGAGAACACAGATTATTCTGCCGATGGGAGTTACAGGACACATCTGAGTATCTATGAAGCTCTGCATTTGAAAGGTCAAGTCTTTTACCCTTTGATTAACGCAGGAGGGGGAGATTAAACATTAACTCAACATTTCTTCTTAGGTTTCTCTCCTGTTTCCAATGTTTTGCCCAGAGTAATCTACATCTGAAGAACTTGTAGGTTTATCTTGATTGAAAATCTTTTTTTTCCAAAACTTCTTCATTTTAAACAGGAGAAGACTAATTTCCTCCCCATCTAAACAACGACCCCCAGAGTTGTACATTGAATTTCCTCCCAACCCATGATGCCGCAGACGCCTGAAGGGATTTTAAGCCTCCTTTCATCTTCCAGTCCTCCGAGCAATTGCTGAGAAGCGTCTAGACCAGGCCCAGTCAAGCTCCGCTTTTTCCAGCTTTTTCCGCAGCTGTGTTTGCACAACAGAGCAGATCCATTCTGCTGCTGTCCTAGAGGGAATGCTCTTCTCTCTCAGCCAGTGGTAGATAGCCAGAGATGCACTGGTCAGACATAGATCGGCCATCTTTGCAGAAAGCGCAGCCATCACAAAAGGAGCAAGGAATTTGTCTCTTCTTGCCATTTTATTTTTAATGTTTGGGGGAACATGATAAAAAAAAAATCACGGTGGCCTGATTTGCACCACCCCCATCGCCTTTCTGCTTCTGTTTAACCTTGCCTGTGCCTCAGATGAAAAACAGAAATACCAGCAAGCGGAAATCACTCTAAACACTCATGTCTGACTCTTCCTCCACATTTGCACAGCAACTATGTTGATCAGAGGAGGCTAGTTAAACCCAGACAATCCTGGGTCAAAACAAACTCTATCTTCTTCTCTTTTTTTTAATCCAATTCTCGGAGACTGTCCAGACAAGTCCCTGCAGTTTTCTTGGCAAGGTTTTTCAGAAGTGGTTTGCCATTGCCTCCTTCCTGGGGCTGAGAGAAAGTGACTGGCCCAGGGTCACCCAGCTGGCTTTGTGCCCAAGGCGGGACTAGAACTCTCAGTCTCCCGGTTTCTAGCCTGGAGCCTTAAAACTGGCTCTCAAACTCTGTCTAACCAGTGCTAATTGGGGTACGGTAGAAGTTTTCAAACTGTAGTCACTGGCCCTTGTGGGAGTAGAGGGAGTGCAAGGAACTTCAAAGGGGCATCACAGAAAGTTTTTAAAGCTAATTAGGCTTGTATAGGCAAAGCAGGAGCACTGTCAAAAGCCACTCCTGCTTTGTTTGCACAAGCGTACAGCAGGTTTACACCGCAAAGCAGAAAGCAAATCCTGGAGCAAATTTTGAGTGATGTCTAAACCTCTAGGTCTAGCCATCGGTCAGAACCAGCTCCGAGTGGTGGCTGACTTCCTAGTGAACAGTGATTTCCAGCATAGCAGAGGGCAAATTATCCCTCAACTCTGGATTGTCTGTAGAAGGGATAGGTGTTAGTGAAGGTTGATAGTTTTATCCATCCTTTTACATTTTAACCTTTCAAAATGGCAGCACTTTTGATAAGAAAAAGCTAAAATTACTGGCAGTACTGTAAAAGTAACCCTCATTTAAGAAAATATGGGGAAAGTTTCATATCTTCTAGTGATTGTAGGAGGAGAGCCATGTTTGTCTATGGTGGCAAAAAGAGTCCGGTAGCACCTTTTTTGACGTTTTAAGCTTTAACCCCAGTGAAATCTTTAAGTTTTATTCATGGGGGATGCAGAAATCCAATTATCATTTGAGGGAGTTGTGGTATGATAGTATTCAAGAACCTCTAGGTCAGAGCTTTCCAAACTGTGTGTCGCGACACAAAAGTGTGTCGCCACACACAGCGTGGTGTGTCGCCACACCACCCGGAAGCGGCGGCTGCCGCTGGTGTGTCGCACTTTGGAAAGCCCTGCTCTAGGTTGTGGTGTTCGTAAGACATGCTAATCCTATCCCTTAGCTCAGTTAAGAGGGTTGTGCAGCTGATAAGTAGCTTGAATTATTGAATTATTGAATTATTATTTGTAGTTGAGCTTGGAATGTTGTAGCTGACGAATAATGTAGCAAATTTCTCATTTGACAACATCACAATGAGAAAGCCTATTCAAGCATTTTTTCTGTTTGAGAATAACATTGTGTAGGTAGATAACAGTGTTATGTCTCCTGCTTGGCCTATCCCATGGTGCTGGTGAATTAGGGAAAGATCTGAAAGGTGGAAGTCCAAGTAGGATATTCCCAAGTTGCAGCCCTGGTTCACGGGGACAGTTGATGCCCATCCTGCAGGGGTGGAGCCAATTGGATGGGACAGGTACTGTACAGGTAAAGGTAAAGGTTCCCCCCGCACAGTTGTGCAGTCGTGTCCGACTCTAGGGGCCGGTGCTCATCTCCGTTTGTTAGCCAAAGAGACAGCGTTGTCCGAAGACGCTTCCACGGCCATATGGCCAGCATGACGTGCACGGAACGCTGTTACCTTCCCACCGAAGTGGTACCTATTCATCTACTTGCAGTTGCATGCTTTCGAATTGCTAGGTTGGCAAGAGCTGGGGCTGGTGTGGGATCTCCCTCCGTCATGCGGGGCTAGGGGTTCGAACCTCCGAACTTGCGATCTTCTGATCGACAAGCCTGGCGTCTTACCCGCTGAGCCGCTGTACACACTGTACTGTGAGGTACTGGACATGTAAAGAGAAAAGCCTGAAGGGGAGTAATAACTGAAATGGAATATGAGTGAGAATCTTGGGTGAAGTTTCTTCTTCTGATACTCAAAGCTCAGCTGCAGAGGATAGTTGGGTAACAGTCAACACAACACATCATATCACATCACAACGCTGCACAGTGCAGCAGTCCGTAATGTTATACACTGTTGACGCACATCTTATGCCACATTTGAGGGGTCGTGACCTTGGTGGAGCCCAAAGGCCCAATTCCATTTGTGGCTATCCTGGCACACTCCCCTTTTAGATCCCTTCCCTTTTTCGAGGTCCAGTGCTCTCTAGAGAAGCACAAGACAAAGGGCGCCAGCTGCCACTGTCTTAGATGCACAGAATGCATCTGAGTCACAGTATATAGCGCAGAGAGGTATTCTGGGAAAGGAAAATGGTGGAGGTTCTTGGTACTTCCTGCTTCTCTTCACAGCCTTCTATTTCCCCATTTGAATGGATACCAAAGAGGATCCCAATCCTCTTTGTCAGCCTTAAATACTTTAATAAAAAGTATTATTTTTCCTTTTTCTTAATGCCAGATAAAAGCCTTTTTATTTATTACCAGCACTGCTTGTGACAATTTCCTAGTTGACTCAGCCTACTTTATGCTATGGCGAGATGATTAAATGAGCGTTTTGGCAATAAGAAACCTTCATTTATGACCCTAATTCAAATGTGGGTTGGTCATACCTGGAATACCCATCAGGAGGCATCTTGACAGCCATAAAACACAGAAAAGATTACCCACATCAAATTGAGTATTTAACATGAGACTATAACTAAGTTGTTGACAGAAGGAACCTAACATTTTACAACCTCCTCTCTTCAGATGTTCTGAAAATCATTTCAGTCGCCAACAGGAAGCCGATGTAATGTGGTTCAGTAGAGGTGAAAGAGCTTGTTTGTCACTGCAAGATTTTCAGTCCACACGACTTCCTATTTTGGCAATGTTTCTCCAACATTTTTGTTGACAGTCAACTGTCCCTGTTCTCCCTTTTGCTCGTCCCTTGTTTGATGCAATTAATCTTCTCTTCGCCACTTGGCATGGGAGATATATCCTAAGGTTAAGGCAGAGGAAATGGAATGAATATTCTTCCATATGGTAAGAAAGCTTTGTCCTGTTGATGGGAGCACCCAACAGACCATTTCCTGCCCTCTGACTTTGAAGAAAAATCTGATTTTAAAAGGCCGAGGTTCCTACCTAGCGCCACAAAGGCAGTGGCATATGGTGACAAAAAATCAGGAGGAGTCTGGTAGCGCCTTTTCTGACTAGGCATGAGTTTCATTAGATGCCTAGAGTGGCTCGCCCAGTGTTTCTCGACCTTGGCCACTTTAAGATGTGTGGACTTCAACTCCCAGAATTCCCCAGCCAGCATGAATTCTGGGAGTTGAAGTCCACACATCTTAAAGTGGCCAAGGTTGAGAAACACTGGGCTAGACTGATGTAGGATTTAAACTGGGTTGAGGGAAGGGAGAGAAATACAGGCTGGTTATGCAGATACAGATTACACGTGAGAGCGATTACCAGTAACGTATCAA
The DNA here is from genome assembly GCA_023362775.1 of Charina bottae. Lineage (NCBI taxonomy): Eukaryota > Metazoa > Chordata > Lepidosauria > Squamata > Charinaidae > Charina > Charina bottae. The sequence goes on along the minus strand of JALMGJ010000027.1, from coordinate 2,203,628 downwards.
TTGACAATTGTAACCAATTTGTTGAGACTTCCTGAGATTGCCTGAAAGCTTTTGATATATGTGAGTTCATCCACCTCTCACTCAATGGTGGAGTTACCAACAGGCCTGAGAAGGAGGAGGACAGGAATGCAATCCACTCTGCCCCAACGCCCCATTATACTACTAAGTTTGGATGAGTAAATGGCCATGATGCTTTCTCTGTTCTGCTTGTAGGCCTCAGTTGCTTCTGATCCAAAACTGGAGGAAATTATCCTGATGCAGAAAGAATCCCAGTTATGTAATGATCGATAATGCCATTTCAAACATTCAACTCCATCAGGGGAAGCTCTGCATAAAGCATAAGTGTCAGCCTTCCCAGGTAGACCATCCAGGAAACACGACCAGATGAGCTAATTCTACTTTATTGTAAAGCTGCATTAACAGAATCCTGCAAGTCTGAAAGTACAAATCTCCCACTGTCTCCTGTACAGCCCGAGAAGTCAGGGAGGGTCCCTTCTGAACTTCTTGCCCCTCCCACTATCCAGCTGCGGGCGATACCCTCTCTTATCTACCCTAGGCAGCATCTCTTCGCCCTGTCTCCCAAGGTCTGTCCCACATATCATTACATATAGGGAGAAGGCTTAGAGCAAAAGGCCTGGAAAAACACAGATGCTGCAAGCAGGGGAGTCTGAGGGAAGTCAAAAAAGTCAAAATGGTGGTCTTCTGTACGATTCAAGCACTCTCTTTCTCTCTCTCTCTCTCTTTCTCTCTCTCTCTTCCTTTTGCTTGCATTGTGGCACATGTAAAAAAAAGAGGTGGGGCTTCATTTGCAAAGTCGCAGCCAACATATTAATAATGACAACAAGAGCAATAAATTAAATTTATATACCACCCGACTCCCAGCGACTCTTGACTTTTTTGACACCCCACCCCACCCCCTACAGATGCTCCTGCTTGCAGGTATTACTGAGGTCAACCTGGTGTGCACTGAATCAATAACCTTGACTGGGAGACTATTCAGGGAAAGAGGGGCAGAATGGCAAAAGTGTTGGGTTTCAGCTAATTGTTTGTTTGTTTGTTTGTTTATTATTTTCTATCCCGCCTTCATTATTTTTATACATAACTCAAGGCGGCGAACATACCAAATACTCCTTCCTTCTCCCATTTTCCCTACAACAACAACCCTGTGAGGTGAGTCGGGCTGAGAGAGAGTGACTGGCCCAAGGTCACCCAGCCGGCTTCCGTGCCTGAGGCGGGACTAGAACTCTCAGTCTCCTGGTTTGCCATTGGCTCCTTCCTAGGGCTGAGAGACAGGGACTGGCCCAGGGTCACCCAGCCAGCTTTCGTGCCTGAGGCGGGACTAGAACTCTCAGTCTCCTGGTTTGCCATTGGCTCCTTCCTAGGGCTGAGAGACAGGGACTGGCCCAAGGTCACCCAGCCAGCTTTCGTGCCTGAGGCGGGACTAGAACTCTCAGTCTCCTGGTTTGCCATTGGCTCCTTCCTAGGGCTGAGAGACAGGGACTGGCCCAAGGTCACCCAGCCGGCTTTCATGCCTAAGGCGGGACTAGGACTCTCAGTCTCCTGGTTTCTAGCCTGTTGCCTTAACCACTAGACCAAACTGGACTCACCCACATACCCGTAAGAGGAAAATAGGTGGGTTTAAAAACTCTTCCCCCCACCCCCACCCCATAGGCTTCCCTTCATACTCTTTAGAACTGAGGCTAGGGGCATTGCTGTCCTCACAGGAAGTAACATGGGTACCTCCTTTGGGCTGGGACACCCTCCACCCCCTGCATCTCCTTGGCTTCCTGGTGGGATTTAAGGGCTTACTGCAGAGTAGGCATGGATGGGGTTCCAATTTCTGATGGAGAGAGAGAAGGAACAGAGGGATCAAAAGGGACCGGGTGGCAGACACTGAAGTCCGGTCCAGGAAGGAAGGGCATCCATGCACAAGTGGGCGAAAACCACTTGGCCGAACAAACTTCTCACTGGGGGCGGGGAAAGGGACAGAAGGCAAAGAAAGAATGAGGGTCGCGAGGAGGAAGCCATTCCTGGGAGAGGAGTGAAGCTGACAATGGGACATTGACTAGGAAAGTGTGGCTCACGTTGACATGGATGGAGTGGGAAGGGTGGGAAAGGAAGGCAGAGATTCAAATAGCAGGCTACCAGACCGTGGAAATACAGACGTCGGCTCACTACCCCCACCCCTATTACAGAAAAAAGAGCATGAGGGTGACTGGGAATAAGTCCATCCCCCCCTGGATCTCACAGATTGTGGCATGTTTTACTCAGAAGTAAATTCCCTGGAGTCCCGTTGGAGTCCTGCAAAAAGCTGGGTGGTGGGGCAGTTGAAACAGCAGCTCGGAGCTGCAGCTTGACCCATGCTCTGCAGCTTGGAGAATTGGCTGCCTTAAAGCCTTTGCTGTCTTCCTCTTGTCCCCACCAACTGCCCTGAAGCCCCCTGCCAAATTGACTCCCTGCCTCCCAAGCGGCAGCCCCTTAAAGGTAGACCAGAGGCCCCAAATTATGCAATTTAAAAAAAAAAGTTCTCCCTATCAGAATGTAGAATTTGAAAAGAAAAATTACGTGATTCCCAACCTCTGGAAGAAGAGAAATGCCTGCAGAATCTTTGCTTTTGTGTACAAATGGGAATACTGACCTTGTGGAAGACCTGCATCTTGTTATCCACAAAGTTGATATTCCTCTCACCAAACCACAAAAATAGAAAAGGAAATGAGGGGAGGGGAGGGGAGAAAGAGAGAAGAGAGGAGAGGAGAAAGAGAGAGGAGAGGAGAAAGAGCAGAGAGAGAGGAGAAGAGAAAGAGAGGAGAGAGAGAGGAGAGGAGAAAGAGGAGAGAGGAGAGGAGAAAGAGCAGAGAGAGAGAGGAGAAGAGAAGGAGAGGAGAGAGAGAGGAGAGGAGAGGAGAAAGAGAGAGGAGAGGAGAGGAGAAAGAGCAGAGAGAGAGAGGAGAAGAGAAGGAGAGGAGAGAGAGAGGAGAGGAGAGGAGAAAGAGCAGAGAGAGAGAGGAGAAGAGAAAGAGCAGAGAGGAGAGGAGAAAGAGAAAGGAGAGGAGAGGAGAGGAGAAAGAGAGCAGAGAGGAGAGGAGAAAGAGCAGAGAGAGAGAGGAGAAGAGAAAGAGAGCAGAGAGGAGAGGAGAAAGAGAAGAGAGGAGAGGAGAAGGCGATAGCTGCACCAGTAGCAAGGCAGACACAGCCCTGGAGTTCATGGGAGGGGGAGATGCTGCAGTAGCCCAAAAGGTTGCCAACCCTCCAAAGAGACTCCTCCTGCACACAGCATAGCATGTCCATATGGGAAATCTGCTTCCGTTTCCCCAGGGAAGACTTAACTTTCCTGCCAGATCGTCTTGCCATCAGACCAGCTTCAGCCTGCCTCAGCAGTGGGCTGGTACCAAGATGGGAGGAGACTTCACTGTGCGGACATGTCCTTCACAAATGGGAAGTGGGCTAATGGAAGCTGTGGCATGGAGGCTGTGTGGATGAGGCCACTGTCATACGGTAATCCATCTGGTTTTAGCTTAGCATAGTGTGGGAAGCCAGCCAATTGTGCTTTATCCAACACCCTATGAGTAAACATACCATGGTTAAGCAAACCATAGCTTAATATGATAAGTGAACCAGATCTCTGAATGGTGGAATTGGTAGTCGTGGATATTGGATCATTGGATCACCTTTCTTTGAGGTTTATTGGATCAATCCCATTCGTTTCCAGTGATAAGACTTTCCCATCAGCCTTTAATTAAAGGATTTCTTTTCTATGTTGCTGGGGTGGGGGTTGCTGGAAAAGCTCCTTGAGTTTCAGACGTTTTCCTGGGGTTTTATTTTCCCTAATAGGCTCAGTGATTTGGAATATTGGGTGGGCTTGTGTGCGGATTCTAACCATCGACAGATGGCTGAATGCAGGATTTCCCCTCTCCATCTCCACCACCAATTATATAATCTCCACAGCAGACATGAAGACCCACAGATTCTACCCTACAGATTGCTTGGCCTGGGTTGTTTGTCCTTTGGATGTTGTCTCATGCACTGGAAGGGCCATGTACTTCCTCCGACAAGGTCACAGTAGGAAATAGTGCCAAGAAGCGTGGTGGGGGAGGGGGAATGAGATCCGGGAACTTTGGTGAAGCAGCGTTGGGACGTAGGTCGCTGTGGCATCAAAGCAAGTGTTGAAACCCGGAGTCAGAAATCCTAAAGCAAAAAGACAGCTCAAGGAGACAAATCCTTATTGCTCAGATTCTTATTGCCCTTTGCCATCCTTGCACATAAGGAAGAAATGACAAGGAGGATTCTCCTGCAGTCCTCAGTGAACAAAAATTTGCTAAATCCGGCAGCAAACAGTCATATATAAAAAGTGTGAATCAGTGAAATGTTCCTTCTTGTCAAATTTACGACGACTCTGGGTGGTTTACAATGAATAAAAAGCATAAAATATTCAGTATAAAATATAAATATATATATACATAAAATATAAATAAATATATACAGTTCATTGGCGATCACTCGTAGCCGAGTAAGATTGTCTTCCAAAGGTAAAATTTTAACAGTGGATCCGTAAGTGGCTATAAAGGCCAATTCTGGATCCGCACAACCTCCCACAATGAGGGCATAGGTTTCCGGGTGGGAGACGGTCATGATGAGGGTTTGCCTGACGTGCCTTCCTTTTAGCTCTTTTCTCCTTTTCGCCCTGTACTCGTGCTTCTTCAAAGTCCATAGCACCATTAATAAAGGCTGACCTCCAATTGAAACGCTCATGAGTTAGGGCTTCCCAGTTCTCAATGCTGATATTACATTTTTTTAAATTAGCTTTGAGAGTATCTTTGAATCTCTTTTGCTGTCCACCAATATTCTGTTTTCCATTCTTAAGTTGGGAGTAAAGTAGCTGCTTTGGAAGACGATGGTCAGGCATTCGAACAACATGACCGGTCCAGCGAAGTTGATGTTGGATGATCATTGTTTCAATGCTGGTGGTTTTCGCTTCTTCTAATACGCTAACATTAGTCCGCCTATCTTCCCAAGTAATTTGCAGAATTTTTCGGAGGCAGCGTTGATGGTATACAGTATATATACATAAAATATGAAATATAAAATATAAAGTCCAAGATGGTCTTCGTAAAAATTTTTCCAGGGTCACATCAGGTTTGAAGACCAGTAGCCTCAGAAAACAACCTTTTCTGATGCAAGAAAAAACCCTGAAAAAGGCCAATTTGGAAGTGGGAGGAAGAAGAGATGCAATCAACTTGTGAAGAATTCTTCAAGGGAGTTTGGAAATATGGGAGACCCCCTTTTCCAGCCCCACCATTCCCACCCAATTCTAGCTCAACTTCCCTAAAACTGGTGTTCTCCAAGTACTGTGGAATTCCAAGTTGTAACATCCTAGAGAAGGCGAGATGTAAGGATTGAGGATGTCTAATACACATACACACACAATTCATAGGAAGCCTTTGGTCCATCCAGAAGTAATTATCCAAATCCGTTTTCTTGGTGGTCAACACCATTACAGAAAGAGTGTTAATTGTTTCCAAGAGCAAATGTTGACCACACAAGAAGATTGGGATAGTGATGATGGTTGGTGGGATGGTTGATTGTCCTCCCCCACTTTTCTTACTTTCTGGAAATAGATGGGGAGGCTCAACACAGTGCCTTCTTTGTGCCTTGCTCTCATGGAATTCCTCCTCGCAATTGCTGCTGACCACAATACCACCTACTGGTGAGAATGGAGCTGACCATGGCCACTTTATTGCTGACCGCAGCTGCTTTTGACTTCTGCAGCTGTTTCTTCTTTCAAGCGAGACAGTAAAAGTTTATTGAGCAGCTTGCCGCCAAAAGCTACATGTTTTCTCCAACTTGCTGGAGCCATGTTGAACTACAGAGCAGATACCCAATTACAATGTTGGCTTTTCTTCTACCTCCTCTCTTTTCTGATTTTCTTCTCTATTTCTTCTCTATCCATCATGAAATTCAGTTTTGGAGGACAGGAAGGGGCCGAAGCCTATAATGTATGCCAAGTGAGGGTCATTTCTAGATTTCCAAGATCTACAAATGGTCTACTTCACAAAGAAAACTATCATTTCCCCTCTGCACAAGGTAGACAAGCACAGAGCCAGGAACCATCAGGGGTGGACCCCAAAGACATTAGGCCTGTGTATAAGTTACTCCAGCTACTGAAGCTGAAGCTCAGATACTTTGGCCACCTAATGCGAAGAGAGGACTCCCTGGAAAAGACCCCGATGCTGAGAAAGACTGAAGGCAAAAGGAGAAGGGGACGGCAGAGGATGAGATGGTTAGATAGCATCACCGATGTAACGAACATGAATTTGAGTAAACTCTGGGAGACAGTGGAGGACAGGAAGGCCTGGCGTGCCATGGTCCATGAGGTCACGAAGAGTCGGACACGACTAAACGACTGAACAACAAGAACAAAAATAAGTTCCTCAAATGTGACCCACTGAAAGAAAGTTTGGAGTGTTTTCCAGGCTGACTCTGCCCATTTAAGCTGACCTTTGGGCTTTCCGTGAGCTTAGACTTTGCATGAACAACAAGGTGCTCCTGGTTCTGGCCTGCTTCAGTTCTCTCTGGCTCTCTTCAGTTCTCAACACCGACTCCTGGCTTAACCTCTCAGAAGAACTTCTTGTTCTGGACACCTGGCTCTTTTCTGACTATTGCTTAAAATCTAGCCCTGAAATAAGGCATCATTTCCATGCTCTGCCATTTCCAGGTTAAATGGTTTCATTTCTCAACCATCTCCCCAAGTGTTAGATAGGTATTGCCCAAGGCATCCAGAAGGCACAGACTGGGGATGCTGTACTAAGAATTTACTGAGAATTTTGCAGTGACCATTCAGTGCATCTGGACAGATCCGATTGGGCAAGGTTGCATTGAGGTTTGGAAGGATGGGCTATATATAAGTGTGTTCAATAAATAAATACCCACCTCCAGGTCAAGCAAGACCTGCCATGTACTTCATCCACACCTGGAAGGCATAGTTTCAACCCTTCTTTCCAACTGTGATAGAATGGTGGCTGGCAGCAGTTCAAATTTCTTTTGTTTTACTTGTCCTAAATTTGATCCACTGCCAATTAAGCACCGATGTTCCCTGGAGGAGCAAGTTATTAAAATCTTGAAAGTCAAGATTTTAAAAAAATATCTAAAAATCTGACCATGTTGAGAAACCTCCAGGATGCCGACTGTCAACATCCAGGAAATATTCTTGATCATCAAACAATGCTTCCTGACCAGAGATGTTTTAAAGAGTTTCCTGAATAGTTTCAGCAGATTGACCTTTGGGACTTTTCACCTTGGATGAGGGCGAAAATAGAAAAGCCTTACTTCTGAAGCTGAAGCTCAAATCCTTTGGCCACCTAATGCAAAGAGAGGAGTCACTGGAAAAGACCCTGATGCTGGGAAAGACTGAGGGCAAAAGGAGAAGGGGACGGCAGAGGATGAGATGGTTAGATAGCATCACCGATGTAATGAACATGAATTTGAGCAAACTCCGGGAGGCAGTGGAGGACAGGAAGGCCTGGCGTGCTATGGTCCATGAGGTCACGAAGAGTCGGACACGACTAAACGACTGAACAACAACAACAACTTCTGAAATACATCTCATGTTTTCCTGAAGACCTGGCATAGAAACAAAGAAGAGGAGATATTCTGACCACGATATTTCTGACCCATATTTCCAAACTCCCTTGAAGTCCTCAGCTATTTCCTTTGTCTCCTCTATCTGCACGGAGGGATAACATTACAGTACCAGTCTACCTTACAGGCTTTTTGTGAAGATTATTAATAAATGGGTGCTGTTGATTATTAGTTGGATGGATGGGGACTGCCACATACTTTTGCAGTCTATCCTCACTTCCAAGCCGAAATGACCACATACAGGGTTTCTGCAGTCAGCCAGCCAGCCTACTTAACTTTTCCCAAGATTCCTGAGGCTGACCTTAAAAGGAAGCTGCCCTTCAGGAATCACAAGGGGCAGGGCTGATGATGTCACTTGAGTGAAGAGAGCCAATACCGTCAGCCCGTTTGGTCATGGTGGACTTTAAGGGCAAAACATACTCCCCCAAGAAAAATGTTGGCTCTGTCCACTCCAAGGATCTTCTGGGGCTCTGGTGGAGTTTGGGAAACAACAAAATAGATGCTGATCTCTAGATCACTATATTTTGTAATTTTTCCAAGTTCTTTTTCCTCAATTTTGCTGTCCCGGGGTATTGCCATATCTGTAAACATTACTCCTTTCTTTTCAATTATTGTTACATTTGGTGTGTTGTGTCTAGAGGGGGATCAGTTTGTACGTGAAAATCCCATAAAACTTTACGTCATCATTTTCAATAATGTTTTCAATTATTTTCTATCATTCCACATTTAGGAACCTTGGAAATTATAATTGTTGCACAGATGCCAATGGATCATAATGGTTACTCTGTCATGACACTGTTTATAGTCAGAGATGATGATGATGATAGTCAGGTCCATTAAATACTTGGATAATCATGCTAAATTTCAGCCTGGCTGCTCAGTCTCACAAGATGGCTATAAGAGATTAACTATTTTATTTTATTTCATTTTTCTAAGAAGCAAAATGGATACAGGGGTGTCCGCAGCGTGTCGTCAAAAAGGTCAAGATGGCAACTTCAACAGTGCAATTGAAATTCCACCCATTTTTTATCGGAGGAGTTTCAATCACACTGTTGCAGCCACCATGGCGACCTTTCTGACCACACCCTGTGGGCACGCCTGCTATATGAACTGGATCATTAATACTGTAAGCCTAAATGAAGGTGTGAATTGAATGCAGAGGAAGAACTTTTGTTTGTTTTGGGAAACCTCTGGGTAGTAAAGTACATTTGCGTTTCTACATATTCTACATAGAATACCTGGATAATAGAAAGGGACATGGGATACATCACAGTTATCTGTCTGTTGCCACTTCTGTCCGGCAGCGGGCCCTGGCTATGTGATGAAGCTTTGCTCTTGGCTCTGCTGATGGTCGTTTCTTATGGCGCTCAGCTGCTATGTGTTTTTATTTTCATACGGTGTATTTTTTATATTGTGTATTTTATTTATTTCATTGTAAGCTACCTAGAGTCACATATATGAGATGGGCAGCTATATAAATCAAATGAATAAATACATAAATAAATGTGTCTCCACGGCCTCTGCAAGATGCCCCAGTCCCGTTTCAAGAGCTTCCAAGGAAGAAAACTGGGAAAACTCTGTAATCAAGTTCAGCCCGAAGTTAGAAAAAAACTGAACTGGGCAGAATTTGAGCAGAGGGAGGAGTGACATTTCTCAGCCCTTGTCCATTGTTTTCACATGTGTTCATGTGTTACGTGGTCATATAAATGGGGTGTATCTCTTCCTGGCACTCACTTTCACCAAGGGATGAATTCATTGTTACCTGGGCTGAAAAAGCACCCAAACGCCTCCTTCAACTCAAATGTTCAATTTATATTCCATCCTACCACGTCACAGCACCCGGGGCAGCTTCCAGCAATCAAATCCCATCTTAAAATAAATGAAATGAGGTTTAAATAAAATCAAATGAAAACCACCTCGAATTTGAAAGACAAATTAGAATAGGGTTATTTAAAGAAATAAACAACCAACCAACCTAAAAATATTGAGAGCCAGGTTTAATAGGACCACTCAAAAGATTATTAGGTGTTTTCTAAAGATTCAGAGGGGTGGGGGAACACCTCAAGGCCGTCTGTGGGAGGTGTGTGTTGTGCAATTGAAGCGCCACCCTTTTTAAAACATCTGTCGTATGTGCGATGCATGTAAAAACAAAGGACAGGGTTTGGATTGCATTGTTGACCTTTTTGACCTCCCTTGCTGATGTCCCAGCATCCACTGGAACTTTATTGCCAAAGCCTGGGGCTGCTCTAAAGAAGGCAAATGCTTATAGAGACTGGGAAGTTAGCAAGCCTTCCTCAGCAGATCTCAGATTACGGTGTGGTCAGTACTGGGTGAAAAGGGATGGATGATATATTTCCCCAACCTCGAGGACATGTGCCAGAGAATCTCTCGGGCATGCTTTGGGTTTTGCTTTTCTTCTTCTTTGGCATAATTGTTGCTTACAGCAAAGCAAACTATTTCCTGTTGGCTTAAGGTCCCCCCCAGGAGCTTAATTCAGTGGCAAAAGTGGGGGTTTTCATCGCACTTCAACAAAAATCTATCCCCCAAATGGAAGGGCTCTAAACACCGCCTCTTCCCTTCCATCAAAACGTCAGGTTCACAATATGGAAGGAAACCTTTTCAAAGTAAAGCTGGGAGTCGGGATGGGGCAATGAGAAAACCCATTCCCATTGCTCGACAGGCTGGGCACAAAGGAATAATGTTTAGAAATCCAGTTACTTAAAGGAGCACAATTATTTTAGCCAGATGGATATGATCTTTCCTCTTGCATAAAACAGGCATGTCTTCACCACTGCCCTCTTTCCTCTTCATTTATAGAACTCGGTTTCTGGAATCAAGTGTTTTATAGTGAAGTGGAGATTCTAAAGACGTTGTTTGTAATGAAAGCATCTCTCCCCCCCCCCCATGCTCCTTCCAGCTTTATATCAGAAATGAGCTGACAATGCCTTTATGGGGGGGGGGTAGAAGAAAAGAGGGTGAAAAAGCCATTGGGTTGCTGGAGAGAGGAGCGAACCGGGGAGGCCGAAGTGGGAAAGGAAGAGAAATCTCATAAAAATAGCTGAGATCATTTACCAGTTATCAAGAAACAGATACTGCTCTTTTATAACAGGGAGCACTCAAAAGTATCCATGCTCTTAAAAAGGCAATTAAAACCTTATAACTCCAGAACTATAAAACATTTTTCCCTTTTCATCTGGAACGTCGAGGGCAGATTACAACACATTAATAACGTTTTTGTTTAGAGTTCAGAGTTTTGATGGCTTCCAAATGCGAGGCCGCGTCAAAGGAGCCCGGTTTCTCTCTCTTTTTTAAAAGAGGGCTTGTGGGGAAAAAAAAATTTTTTTTTAAAGGAAAGGAAAGCAAAGCAGAATGTGGTAAGACTGTTATGAAAAGCTGGCGTATTTAGGAAATAGCACTTAGTGGGGTCTCTCTGAATGGCTGCCAGGTCAGGAAACTGAAGTGCAAGGCTTGGATTGCATTCAGATCCCCCCCCCCGCCCCGCCATCTCTCCAGCCTGCCTTCTTGACCACACAGTACGTCAAAGAACATGTCACGTGCAGCCTGGAGAAGCTTTGCCACTCCTACAGACTGGCTTGGCATGGATTTTTTCACATAACCCAGAAAGCCAGAGAGAGGGAGGGGGGGGAATGGGCATTCCAGAGCAGACAGAACATTTTTTTGGGGGGGGGAGAGAAAGAGAGAAAGGAAAAATGAATACATAGATTTATTAAAAGGGAAGGAAAAGGCCTGGGAATTAAACATTTGTTTAGTCCTTTCTAGCATATTGAATAACATCTTTCTTCCTCCTCCTCCTCCTCCTCCTCCCCCCCCAGCCTTTTACAGCTAAGACAAAGGTATATATGTACAGAAGGGATTTATTTTGGCATTTTGATCAGGTTGTAGTCAGGACCCAGTGCAAAACAGCGATGAAAGGGAGCAGTATCCAGTGGGAAATGCTGGAGCAGAATCAGAACCACTTCCCCATTCATGATTTTTAATGCAAAATGCTAAAAGTCAAAGGTTAAAAAATGAGACTCAAAGAATCACAGAACTGCAGGGACCTTAGAGATTATCCAGTCCGGTCTCTGACTCAGTGCAGAATGTACGTTTTGATTTATATTTTTAAGAAGTATACAACTATACATTAAAAAAAAAGGTATGTATAATTCAAGGTGCTAGTTACCACCTTTAAAGCCCTGCATGGCATGGGACCAGGTTTTCTGCGCCTCTCCTTGAGGGCATCTGCCCGTCCCGCCAGAGTAGATAGGGTAGGCACGTTCCAGGTCCCTGCCCTTAAGCTTTGCCAACTTGTGGGTCCTCAGAAGTGTGCCTTTTCCCTTGCAGCCCCTGCCCTACGGAACACCCTCCCCCTTGAGATCCGGCAGGCCCCCACCCTTGTCACTTCTGGAGAGCCCTCACGGCCTGGGATGGGGGGAACTCAGAGCAGGATGAGAATGTGGTGGGTTGCATCCGTGACGTGTGGTTGTGGCGCCAGGTTTTTCTGTTTTTGGGGTTTTTTTGGGTTTTGTTTGTTTGTTTGTTTTTATAGCTGTGTATTGTTTTTATTTTGGGATCGTGAGCTGCCCAGAGTTCGGTTTTAAGATTGGCGGCTATACAGATGTTTTAAACAAACAAAGAAAATGTCAGACAATCTACAGGGCGACATATCAATTGCAGCATCCCTAGCTGATGACCAAGCAGCTTCCGTTTTAAATATTTCTGAAAAACTTCCCTACCACTTCCACTGGATGACTCAAGTTTGAGCATGGGGAGGGATTGATTATAGTGTTGACTCTTAGCAACCATAGATAGATTTTCTACAGCAGGGGTCCCCAACCTGTGGGCCACGGCCCACCACGGCCCACTAGTGGGCCGTGGCCTATTAGGAAGTGGGCCGCGGGGCTCCCTCCTGCAAACCCCGCCCCCCCGGTATGCGCGATTGGCTCCCGCCTGCAAACCCCACCCTCAGTGCACACAATTGGCTCCCGCCTGCAAACCCCACCCCACCCCGGTGCACGCGATTGGCTCCCACCTGCAAACCCACCCACCCCGGTCTGTGGAAAAATTTTCTTCCACGACTGGTCCCTGGTGCCAGAAAGGCTGAGGACAGCTGTCTACAGGACAATTTGTCCCCAGTCTGGTCCTTCCAATGGTCCACCCTCAATGGTCCTCACCCTAACTGAGTCCCTCCACCTGGCTGCTGGTCGTCCTTCTCTTTCCTTCCACCTCTCCCAGCATGATGGACTTATCAAGGGAGCTGGGTCTTCAAATAATGTGTCCAAAATATGATAATTTGAGCCTGGTCGTTTGTGCCTCGAGTGAGAACTCCGGGTTGATTTGTTCTATGATCTATTTGTTTTCTTGGCTCTCCACGGTATTCTCAGGAGTCTTCCCCAACGTCAATCCTCTTCCTATCCTGCTTCTTCAAAGTCCAACTTTTGCTTCCATAGAGTGTCCCAGGGAAAACCATTGCCTGCATGATGCTGATCTTTAGCATGAAAAATATTATGGGAAAATACTAATTAATATATTTCTATACCCCTTCCTAGGCAAAAAGAGCTCAAAGGGGTTTACAATAGAAGTATAAAGGCAATGATAAAAATAATTTTAAAACAATATAGAACTACATTCATTAGGTTCAGCAGGGCGACAACTTTACTGAGGTTGGTTGCCAGTAGCCTTCCAGGTTGATGACAAGTCTTGCCTGTCATGCCACCTGCATACTTGCAGGATCATGTTTCACAACCGGAATCGTCCCACCAAGAGTGCTGATGGTTCCCAATCCACGTGAAGTAAAAGAGTAGGTGTCTGGAGATATGGAATACCTTGCCCCACCTTGCTTGCATTTTGCAAAGCAGTGAACACCATCCTGTTCCAACACACTTTGGGATTGGACAGTGGACCTGGCCCGCTTTTGTAATTTTGTTATGTGTTCTGTGATATTTGATTTTTATTAAGTAAAACCCTTTGAGTCTCAAGAAGTCTTCTAGTCTTGGCAATCACTCGTAGCCGAGTAAGATTGTCTTCCAGGGGTAAAATCTTAACAGTGGATCCGTAAGTGGCTGTAAAGGCCAATTCTGGATCCGCACAACCTCCCACAATGAGGGCATAGGTTTCCAGGTGGAAGACGGTCACGATGAGGGTTTGCCTGACGTGCCTTCCTCTTAGCTCTTTTCTCCCTTTCGCCCTGTACTCGTGCTTCTTCAAAGTCCGTAGCACCTTTAATAAAGGCTGACCTCCAACTGAAATGCTCATGAGTTAGGGCTTCCCAGTTCTCAATGCTGATATTAAATTTTTTAAAATTAGCTTTGAGAGTATCTTTGAATCTCTTTTTCTGTCCACCAATATTCCATCAACCAATATTCCATCAACGCTGCCTCCGAAAAATTCTGCAAATTACTTTTTGTAATTTGGAAGATAGGCGGACTAATGTTAGCGTATTGGAAGAAGCGAAGACCACCAGCGTTGATACAACGATCATCCAACATCAACTTCGCTGGACCAGCCATGTTGTTCAAATGCCTGACCATCGTCTTCCAAAGCAGCTACTTTACTCCCAACTTAAGAATGGAAAACAGAATATCTCAAGAAGTAAGGCAGTACACTAAAGTTGTAATAAATAAAATTCATTCATTCATTCATTCATTCATTCATTTAAAAGGAGGGGGAAGGAAATAAATAAGAAAACAGAAACCATTCATATAACATTCAGTCCCGGAGGGTCTAGGTTGAGAGGAAGATCTCCTGGAAAATGTAGTATTTCGGTGCATCAGGAACTTCTGGGAAGACAGCAGAGATCGTCTAACTACAAGACGGCATCCTATACTTCTTGAGGCAAGTAGCGGGACCATCAGATAAAGTGTTCAGTGTTCAGCCAGGTCTTCACGGGGAAGGCCACCTGTTAGGTATCCTAGTAGAACCCAAATTGTTCAAGGCTGTATGTGTGAAAAGGAAACCTTGGAACGTGTCTTGGGAGCTAGCTGTATGGCAGCCAGAGGAGTTGGTTACTTTAACCTTTGCTTCAGTTGGGGCCCCACTCAGCAAAAGTACGCTATCGTTAGGGGAAACCAAAATAACACAATGCACCAAGCAACATTCATATATTAGATGAAAATGCATCTAAAATGTGGACAAATTGCACACAGATTTGCATGCAGACTTTTTAAAGTTGTAAATTGATGTGGATGGAACAAACTTATGGTTGAAAAATGAGAAATAGGACAAACTCAGACATTTTGCTAATTCATTGTGGCTAAAATGTGGTCCTAAACTCACATGGAAGACAGAAGCACCCTGGCACATGCAAAGTATGTATAAAAATATCCCAAATATCTGCTCTGCAAATTGTTTCTAGGACATCACCATTTGAGACAATGCTCCTCAGCTAATCTACTTAAATATCTACATTTTCAATAAAACTAGCCCAACAATCGAAGATGTTTGCCCTTTTATTTAATCAAAGCTTGATATATAAACTACATTGCAGAATGTAAATGAAGATCCATTTTGGTAGCTGTATTGATAGATAATCTCAAAAAGGGTGACTTCAGCAAAAGACTTCATGTCACTTGTTTTCCGCACAATGCTTGCACGAGCATCCACATCAGATCAATATTATGCATTTTCTTTATCTCTATCATTTATCAGCCAAAATGTGAAGCTCCTTTGCCATTTCACTAAAACGCTTTCTGCTGAGAAATTGTTATAATGCATTCACCAGCAACAGCAGGAATCAAAATGTAGAAAGTTGTAGAATCCTAGAGTTGGAAGGGCCATTTAGGAGTCCAATCAATTTCTCAGTGGAGGGATCGAAATTGAAGGCTCCCTGGCAGGGGAATGCTGGCTGGGGAATTCTGGGAGTTGAAGTCCACACAGCTTAAAGTTGTCAGGGTTGAAAAACACTGGTCTACCCCCTGCTTGAACACATCCAGTGAAGGGGGCCCACCACCACTCTCTCAGCCACTGGCTTCACTGTCAAACTGCTCTTACTGTTAGGACGTTGTTTCTATCATTCCGTCAGAATCTGCCTTCCTGTAACTTATGTCCATTATTCTGTGTCTGCAATCTGGAATGAGACTGGATACTGTAGGTCTTGACCTTCTATATGACTCCTTTCAGCTTCTTGATGAGTGCTGTGATATCACCCTCAGGCTTCTCAAAGTTGAACATACCAATGTCCTTCAATCTCCCTTAATAGAGATTCAGCCAGTCCTCCAAGCCCAATTCCAGCATTTTCCTTCCCTTCCCTTCCCTTCCCTTCCCTTCCCTTCCCTTCCCTTCCCTTCCCTTCCCTTCCCTTCCCTTCCCTTCCCTTCCCTTCCCTTCCCTTTCCCTTCCCTTTCCCTTTCCCTTTCCCTTTCCCTTCCCTTCCCTTCCCTTCCCTTCCCTTCCCTTCCCTTCCCTTCCCTTCCCTTCTTCATCCATTTACCTCCTTTCCTTTCCTTTCCTTTCCTTTCCTTTCCTTTCCTTTCCTTTCCTTTCCTTTCCTTTCCTTTCCTTTCCTTTCCTTTCCTTTCCTTTCCTTTCCTTTCCTTTCCTTTCCTTTCCTCATTCCCCATTCCCCATTCCCCATTCCCCATTCCCCATTCCCCATCTCCATCTCCATCTCCATCTCCATTTCTCCACATTTTTTTCTTCCTAAATTAGCCTTCCATACTTGTCAGGCCCAGCCCAAGAACTTCAGAGAATCAGTTCAGCCAAACTCAGTTCTTCATTTGCTCACCCCGTATAGACAGAATCTTGCCAGACTAAAGCCACTCTACCTAACCTAAGGGGGAATAACCTGGGAAGGCTCTAGGGCAGGGCTACTCTGAACCTCTTAGTTTTCCCACATTCACTTCCTGGACTGTGTCTCCTCTTATCTTGTCCTCCTCCTTGGAATGTGCTCCCTTCTTCCTGAGAACCAGCAGCATTACTGAAATCCACCACAACACCACTGAGCATGCTCCATCCCCATAACATCTTTCTGTCCTTTTTTCCCCCACATCTTAGGTCCTCCCAATTTTTTTTTCCTTTTGCTTCAGTGGTGTCATTTTAGCTATGCAAGGAACAGCACTGGCCCATAGACTTAATTGAAAGAAGCAATTATATATTATTCTTATCTAATCTGAGATGGAAGTGAAGTGGGAAAGTCGACTTAACACTTCTTTCTTCTCCTTCATGTTGGCTGTTCATAAAACTTACCATATCCATCTTATGAATATGATTTACCTGTATCATATAGCACTTTGCATATTAATACTCACATAATGAGAAGACAGGATACCCTGGAGAAGAAGCTGATGCTAGGGAAGGTGGAAGGCAAAAGGAAGAGGGGCCGACCAAGGGCAAGGTGGATGGATGATATTCTGGAGGTGACGGACTCGACCTTGGGGGAGCTGGGGGTGGCAACGGCCGACAGGAAGCTCTGGCGTGGGCTGGTCCACGAAGTCACGAAGAGTCGGAAGCGACTGAACGAATAAACAACAACAAATATTAATACTACTGGTAAGTCAGAAGAGTATTCGTTCTGTATTGCAGATGAGAAGGTTGAAGCTAAGCCCTTTAGGTACTTCATCAGACTGATAAGAATCTCCAGTGGCGAGCAACTCCAATCTCCAGTGGTGATTCTCTTTGTAAATCACAATGTGTTGTTAGGATGGTCATTGGCAAATGTATTGAAGGGTTGATGATGCAGGATTTGAGATTGTATGGAGATCTTTGTGTGATGGGTCTCCAACAGTTCTCCAGCAGTTGTTTTGGGTTTGTGGAGAGAACGAATTCTGCAGTGATGAATTCTATGCTAGTTTATAACATTTGAGTAGAGTTTCAGTTGAAACGAATCTGAGAATTTCCTGATTGGTACCATAAAACTATCTCAAAGAACATCTTCTCCCTTGTATCTCTAACTGGGATCTACAGTCATCTACAGGTCAAGTGAAGTAAGGCAGGTGGCTAGAAGGTGGCTAGATACTCACTGGTGGTATCCTGCTTATGGAACACCTTCTATAGTAGGCACATTTAGAGCCCCTAGTGATGTCTCTTTGGCATCGGGATAAACCTTTCTTTTCCCCAGGGATTGTTATAATGCAGTACTTTCCAAAGTCCCGCCGTTGCGACACACAAACGGCGGCAGCGGTGGCGGCGCGATGGCGCGCACGTCGGTAGTGTGCATGGCGGCGGCAGCGGTGGCAGCCTCGTGTTTTGCGCTAAAACCCGGAAGCGCTGATGGCGCGCTGCTGCCGTTGCCGCTGCTGCCACCGCCACACACGCCACCACCATCACTGTGCGCGCCACCGCCTCTGCGGCAGCGACGCACCATCAGCACTTCCAGGTTTTGTTGCGACACACTAATGTGTCACGACACCCAGTTTGGAAAGCTATGTTATAATGTTTGGTTTTTCTCTTCTGGATGTCTATGATCCGTTTCATAATTCTTATTGTTCTCGCTTTTCCCAATTATATAAATAAACTAAATAAATAATGAATCATCAGCTTGGTTTTTCCCTTTCTGCACCTTTTTTCTTGTCCAGAGAATTTCAGTTCTTGGATTAGATTAGAAGTGGAATAAATAATAATACCAATAACATCATAACATCAAAATAATATGAAAAAAATAATACATGAATGCCGTGTGGTTTTCACGGAATTCACACTGGGAATGCAAGTATCTGTGTGAGAAAGAGAGATAACAGATGAACCAGAGTCTTAAGTTGTTTCCTGGCTTCAGACAGCAACTCATTAAGCCTTTCTCGTCCTTTGAACATATAGCCAAGTGCTGTTGCAGTGTTAGCACATTCTTGTCTCTCCTTATGAAGATTTGAACATACAATTCTCTAAGATCAGACTATGAGCATCTTTATATATCTGAACTAGCAGATGTTGCTGGCTAGGCTTAAACTCCGGCCCTGAGATATTTCCCCCCATTTGGTTTCTGCTTAAAAGATGGATTTTTGGTCTTCACCCAGAAGTATTTAATTGTTCACTAACATCAGATTCCAGTAACCTTTACTGGGTTACTGCATAACAAGCAACTAACTTCAGGATCAGTGGGAGTGTTGATGGGGTTCTCGGAAATGCTGAGCATCTTCAAAGTGTTCCGTCTGCCTTGAAAGGATTCTTAGAGGACCTACCCACCCACCCTGGTTCCATTTCTTTTGTTTATTGGTTAAAAAGCATTGTGCAATGGATAGAGAAGTTGAAGGTTTGAGAAATGTAGCCAGCGGCATTCTGGCAGCTCTGCTAGCAGAATAACTGATCTGGAGGCCACGTCTCCAAGAAGATCTGCCTTGGGTATAAATACTGGACACGAGTGAGTGCTTGTATTCCTAATACATGTAACCGTGATAGTATTTTGGGAAGTCCATGCAGCATAAGGAAGTGAGTTGACTTTATAGTCAAACTGTGGCTGCTTCATCTCTTTTGCAAACCTTTCTAGCAGTACCACACTCCTTTCTCTTTTTAAAAGATTTCTGCAATCCTTGCTTATTGTTGAGTTACCCTGAGTTGCCCTCCCCAGCTATTAGGTGATGTAATGACAGAATGTAATCAGACTGGCTACATGACATTATGATGCCATCCCTTCTACTCTGCAGCTCATTAAGTGATGTCACTCTCCTGACCAATCCAGGGGAAAGGAAATAGCGGAAGATGAGAGGCCGATTGAATATATTCCAATTATTTTGAGGATTTTTTTTCCCTTTCAGCATCATGTTTCTTCAAGCTTCTTGGCCTTGGTTGCCCACACAAACTTTCCCCTTCCTGGCTTTGGCAATGAACGCATTTTTGTTGAAAATGTCATCACCGAACAGCAACTGTTGTGAGGTCACATGAATAGACATCAGTCAACTATGTTGAGCTGAAAGTGCAGGATGGATTTAATGGCAGTGTGGGCAAATGACAGCAGGGACTGCGGGAGCAAATGACACAGATGCCACCCAGAGTGGAAGCAAGAGGAATATTTGGGGAATTTTTGTTTGACTCTGCAGTAATCTCTTC
This sequence comes from Charina bottae, assembly GCA_023362775.1. Taxonomy (NCBI): domain Eukaryota; kingdom Metazoa; phylum Chordata; class Lepidosauria; order Squamata; family Charinaidae; genus Charina; species Charina bottae. Next base: position 2,184,017 of record JALMGJ010000027.1, on the reverse strand, counting down.
AGCTGCATCAAATGTGCAACCATCAACACAAATCTCAGCATGATAGCACATTCAGCAAAACTTTAGCCTTCTTTTTTCAATTTGATCTTTGCATAATTTTACAAATGTGGTAAGATGGAAAAAGAGAAAGACTGTCCAGAACTGGAGAATTTTTGTGGCTGGGCAGGGCTTTGAATGTTATTTCTGCTGTCCCGTTTGGTCCGGAAAATTGGCCCAATAGGTGCGTAAACATATCTCTGCACCTTAAAGAAATGCTTTAGGAAGATCTAAACTTTGCTCACTGATTGGCCTTTCACTTTTGGAAATGCAGAGAAGGCCTGGGTCAAGGGTCGGAAATGGCAGCTCGCGAGCCAAATGCGGCTCTTTGGCCCCTTGAGTGTGGCTCTTCCGCAGGCAGGCGTGGCGGGCGTGGCGCGGCAGCGAGTGTGGCGGGGCAGGCGCGGCAGCGGGCATGGTGTGCGTTGCTGTGGGCATACCCCTGGCAACCTGGCAGCCGTCTCCGTCAGCCATCTTGACGACGGGCAGGGCTTTCCAAACTGTGTGTCGCGTGACAAGCCGGAAGCGCTGAAGCGAGTGGAAATTCTCCGCGCCAATCAGCTGTGCGTCGGGAAGCCCGGCAGCCTGCACGCGCGATTTTTGCCTCCCTGCCGGAACCGAGGGCATTTTCGGGGTCCCCGGAGCCTGCCCTTTCGAAGGGGCAGCGGCAGCAGCAGCAGCAGTGCTGCCCCTTCGAAAGGGCAGGCTCCGGGGACCCCAAAAATGCCCTCGGTTCCGGCAGGGAGGCAGAAACCTCCCCTCCCCACATGCACACGCTGCCCTGGGGTGGAAATTCTCCCCGCAGAACAGCTGGCGCAGCTTGCGCGCAGCCTCCCTGCCTAAACTGAGGGCATTTTCGGGGTCCCCGGAGCCTGCCCTTTCGAAGGGGCAGCCGTTGCCGCCGCAGCGACAACCTGGAAGCACCGCCGCCGAAGCAGTCGAGCCTCTCTTTCCCTTCTTCTTCCAAACCTCCCCCGCCCCCTTCCACGCGATTGGCTCCCGCCCGCAAACCCCGCCCCCTTCCACGTGATTGGCTCCCGCCCGCAAACCCCGCCCCCTTCCACGCGATTGGCCCCCGCCCGCAAACCCCGCCCCCTGGCTCTCGAGCACTTCAAAATGTGCACGAGCATGTCAAAATGGCTCCCGGCAAAAAATGTTTGCCGACCCCTGGCCTGGGTGAACGGGTGAGTAATTCTTGCATGTCTAGAATACTCACCTACCCATACTTATGCCACAAAAAAAAGCTGTCCGTGCTTTTCAAATTTATTTTATTTTTTTACAGTGGGAACATGCTCTGCTTTTGTCGCCTCCCCTGGGATTCCCAATAAGAGACAAGGAGGCTGACAGCTCTTTTCCTGTTGTAGGTCAGAGCTTTAAGGAACTCTGCAATCTTCCCATCAGCTTTTTCTCTCTCCTGGAACTCACGGTTAAAATTAGATGTTGGCTGAACTTTGAGAAGTTCACTCCGAAAGCCGTTTTGGAGGCAGAAAGTACAACTTTGGCTGCCCAGGCAGCTTTTCTCACAGTACCACTTTGGGAAGGCAGTAGCGTGTGTGTGTGTGTGTGTCTGTCTGTGTGTGTTTTTCCCACCATTTCAGTGATGGCTTCCTTGCTGACTCTTCCACAGAAATCTTAATTAGCAGGAGATCCCACGGTGGAATATGGAAATTAAGCCAGAGATCTACCACAGTCCTGGGCCAAACATTCAATGGAGAGGCTGCTATTTCCTCCCCTCCCCTCTGCCCCCCCTCCCTCCTTGTGATATGACATCATAGGTTGGGTGGGAAGGATCTTCTGGGAGAAAGTTTGGCAATCCCCAAATTTTCTGCTTCCCCAGTCTTGTCTCCAAGCCTTTCATTCCATATGTCTATGAAGGTTCTCAGTCATCCAGGTGGAATTGTCTGTAGCTTGAATCATGTCAACTGGATTTCTATTTTCTCAGTGGAAACGTTTCGCTCCTTATCCAAGGAGCTTCTTCAGTCTGAGCAAAGTTGGTAAGGGAATCCTAAATATGTTTCTAGGTAGCTGTGTGACCTTACACCTGGGGCTAGGTCATGGTTATATTGAGATGTTATTTTAAGTCCTGTTATCATCTAAAGGAGGATCGTTAAGATCACCATGCTGCTGTTGAGCTTGTGAAATGGTCTTAATCTTCCTAGGCACAAAAGACAAAGCAGGGAGGAAGATGGGGGAAAGATTGTGCCTGGGGCCCCCACCTCTATTCAAGGAACTTGAAAAATCTATTCAAGGAACTTGAAATTGAAAAACTTGGAAAATCCTTCCTTGTATAGAGTTGGGGGCCTCAGGCACAATCTTTCCCCTATTTTCCTTCCTGCTTTGTCTTCTGTGCCTAGGAAGATTAAGACCATTTCGCAAGCTCAACAGCAGCATGGTAATCTTAACGATCCTCCTTTAGATGATAAAGGGACTTAGAAATAACATCTCAAAATAACCATGACCTAGCCCCAGGTGTAAGGTCACACAGCCATCCTAGAAACATATTTAAGGATTCCCTTACAAACTTTGCTCAGACTGAAGAAGCTCCTTGGATAAGGAGCGAAACGTTTCCACTGAGAAAATAGAAATCCAGTTGACATGATTCAAGCTACAGACCTTTCATTCCATGTTTGCCTTCCCCCCAGACCATCAAAATAATATATGTAACTCATTTTGACTGTGACGAGGAGATGACAGGAAGACTAAAAATCTGAAAAGGACAGTTCCACTCCGTGGTGTCCTCGGAGCGGAGAGGTTCCATGCCTCACTCAGCTGAGATGTTTATGACTTGAAATTGAGTGAGCTCATCACTGCAACTTCACAACTTCCCGAGACTCTAGTGGAGAGAAAATGAAGGAGAACCTTGAAGGCTTCCCTTCCTTCTAAAAGGGAATGAAGTAAGGGATTTAAAAAAAAAAAGAATAAATATTTGGGGAAGATTGTGTGCTAATTTCCTGCCTGGCCACCTGCTTTTCCTAGGACAATACATGACATGGAATTGCTGTCACGTGACCATTGGCCCCCTAGGCCTCAGGGCCATTTACGGTGTTGTCCAAGGATTTAGACCACTTTTGAAGAAGGAAGAGAAGGTGAAGAATTCATGTGACCCAGAACTCAGACACAGAATGGTACTGTATGTCTTAAAGAGTGATAGGCATTTCCATTTGGTGTCCAGCCGTCAAGGCAGCCATTTTTTTTTATCATACAGAGAATTTGCGCTGAAAGAATTAAAAAAAAGAGAAGTCCCCTTTGGGGGAGTGGGCGGTGAAAAATTGAATAAATAAATAAATTAAAAAATTAAAAAATTAAAAAAGAGAACTCTGCTCTGTTTAGTCTCTACGGCAAGGCCCTGGCCCTACAAGTGTATGAATCATCTCCTCCTCCTCCTCCTCCTCCTCCTCCTCCTCCTCCTCCTCCTCCTCCTCCTCCTCCTCCTCCTCCTCCTCCTCCTCCTCCTTTCCTTCTTTCAAATTCAAAACAACTTGTAATTTTTGGATCCTTCCGAGTCCAGATTGTGTCCGTTTCTTTCAACCGTTTGCTTTTTTCTTGTTCACCTCTGTTTCCTAGTCTCATTACTCTTCAGTTGCAATGTTCATTAAAAATAGGGTGGGGGGTGGAATTTGCTTCATCCTGTGAATCTATTTTCATTCCCTCCATTTTATTAAACCTTTTAAATGAAACAGAAAAAATACTTCTCTTTGGCCACTTCGCCTCCATGGTGATCAGCTCTGACTTTCAATTTCAACCAGAGATCTTTCCAATCATTTTTGACTTGCTTCTTTCAAGGGGAAATGCTGCAGCTGGAGCTCCGTGGTAGTCTCGGCTTCGGCTTCTGCTGTCTCCAAACTGAGACGGTGAACACCTCCATCTGAAACCTTGGAGAAGAACTGCGCCAGGGTTGAACTATGAGCAGCAAGTCAAAAACCAGGGTCAGGACAGAAGAGCCATTAGGACCGGATGCTAGGAGTCCAGGCCAAATCACAAGAGTGGGAACATAAACTACCATAGCTCAGTTCTGAAATACCGAGAGCCCTGAGATAAATACATAAATTCTGTATAAATACAGAAGCTGCAGTGATACAGCTTGCTACATGGGCAGTTCCTGACATGCTGTTAGTCCAGAGCTTTCCAAACTGTGTGTCGGGACACATTAGTGTGTCGGCTGCAGTGGCTGGGTATGTCGCGGCTGTTGCTGCCTCCGAGCCCTGCCAGGATTCTGCACAGGTCCTGGTGCCTGCCTTGTGCCTTGCCGCCTCCAAACCTGCCCTGCCAGGATTCCGCGCAGGTCCTAGTGCCTGCCTTGTGCCTTCAAACCTGCTGTGATTCCGCGCAGGTCCTAGTGCCCGCCTTGTGCCCTGCTGTAAGAGTGTGTCGCGAAATGATGCAAGTCTAAAAAGTGTGTCACCAACATGAAAAGTTTGAAAAGCTCTGCATTAGTGTGTCGGCTACAGTGTCTGGGTGTGTCGCGGCTGCTGCTGCCTCCGAGCCCTGCCAGGATTCCACGCAGGTCCTAGTGCCTACCTTGTGCCTTGCTGCCTCCAAACCTGCTGTGATTCCGTACAGGTCCTAGTGCCTGCCTTGTGCCTTGCTGCCTCCAAACCTGCCCTGCCAGGATTCCACGCAGGTCCTAGTGCCTGCCTTGTGCCTTGCTGCCTCCAAACCTGCTGTGATTCCGCGCAGGTCCTAGTGCCTGCCTTGTGCCCTGCTGTAAGAGTGTTTCGTGAAATGATGCATGTCTAAAAAGTGTGTCACCAACATGAAAAGTTTGGAAAGCTCTGTGTTAGTCATTTGTGGGTAATGCCACATGAATGGATCAGTGGTAGGCCCTTGGCAGCTGTTCAAGGGTACACTGTTAGCACCTTTCTCACCAAGGTTCGTGAGTTCAAGTCTCAGTTGGATTTTCTGGTTTTCTTTTGTGAAATGTTATGGGATAGCAGAGAAGTGGGGTGAAGGAGGAGAGGGACCCCAGTGGGCATCACTCCAACCAGTGGGACATGGCATTGCAATACATAGTAGTCTCCTGGAAGTGGTGATTTTCGTGGCTAAGATATGAATGAGATCTGAATCTACCCATTTCTTTCCATCTCTCAGTCCTTCTCTTACCATCATCTCCACCACATCTCTTCTCAATTGGGTTCTGTGGGTTCTGGAGGAATTAATTGATTCAGTAAACTTGACTGTGAGTTCCAGTTTAATGCTATGATTGGACATCAAATGCACTGTGCTAAAATAACATTTTCGTAGGCAAGATGAAGTCAAAGTGTTCTTCAGCACAGTGGGCCTTTAATTCCCAGAGGAAAGCTGACATGCTAAATATAACATTTGCAAATATATTTTACAGAGGTGAAGAAAAATATTTTTTCATCCTTCTGGCACATATTCATTTGGCAGAAAGATGGATTCTTCCCGTTCTGGCTATTCTCTCTCTGTTTTAATGTCAAACATTTTTGGATGGTGCTTCTAGATTGTGATTCTAGGAACATCTTCCTGGATTGTATTTCTGTATCCTAGTAGTTTTCTTTAATCAGTGGAATCCCAGATAATTTTCAGCCTGCAGTTCTCAGAATAACCCATCAGCTTGGTGGCTGGTATTAGACTGAGGAGCATTGGTGTATTTCCTCATGTCAGCTTACCTTTTTTTAAAAAAAAAACATTTGTTTGTTTGTTTGTTTATTTATTTCTTATTCCAATTTATTCCCCGCCCATCTCCCATGCAAGGGACTCTGGGCGGGTTACAACAGTTAAAAATTCAAAAACTATACAATTAAAATATCTAAAATACAATCAATATAATAAATAAAATCCAAGATGGATTGGGGACCGTAGGATAGATCGTATTACTACGGGGCCAGCCAACCCCAGGAGGCACTACCGCCTCTGTCGTCCCAGGCCCGGCAGCAGAGCCAGGTCTTAAGGGCCTTCCGAAAGTCCAGGAGTGAGGGGGCCAGTCTCACCTCCGGGGGCAAGATGTTCCATAAGGCGGGCGCTATCGCAGAGAAGGCACGCCTCCTGGACCCCGCTAGATGGAATTCTCTTGTTGAGGGGGTCCGGAGCATGCCGTCCCTGCATGCATGGGTGGGGCGGGACGACATTATCGGGACGAGACAGTCCCTCAGGTATCCTGGCCCTATGCCATATAGGGCTTTAAAGGTAATCACCAACACCTTGAATTATTTATTTATTTATATATCAAATTTACATGGCTTCCCATCTCACAAATGTCACTCTGGGCGGTGTACAATAAAACCAACAATTAAAATGTTCTAAAAAAACATTAAAACAAACATAAATAGAAACAAGTTTGTAAGAGAGAATATATCAGAATCTTACATGTGATGCAACCAACACACAATCTCCCTGTTACCAGGGGATCCCCAGGCCTGTTGGAAAAAAAAACATGTTTTAAGGGATTTCTGGAAGGTCCCTAGGGTTGGGGCTAACCTCACCGCAGTGGGGATGATGTTTCCAAGGGCTGGTGCCATGGCAGAAAAGGCTCTCGTCCTGGGTCCCATCAGATGGAACTTCTTAGCAGATGGGACCCATAAGTAATAGTTCCTCCTGGGGGTGGTTAGCTTAGTGGTGTCCTCCTTTTAAGATCTCACCATCATCTGGATTTTTCCTATTTATTATTGTATTGTATTTTAAGATGTATAGGTTTTTAATTTTAATATTTTATTGTAAACCGCCCAGAGTCTACTGTTGTAGAGATGGCGGTGATAAATTTGACTAATAAATAAATAAATAAATAAATAACATGCCTCTCCTGCCAGACCTGATGGGATAAGTACATGGAATCGGGGAGATGTTGTCTCTCAAATAAACTGGTCCCATGCCATGCAGAGCTTTCAAGGTCAAAACCAGCACTTTGAATTGGACCCGGAAGCAAACTGGCAATCAATGCAGCTCACGGAGCAGAGGTGTGATGTGTGTCCTCCTAGGGGCACCATAACTGCCCATGCCACCGCATTTTGAAACCAGCTGAAGCTTCCGGATACTCTTCAAGGGCAGCCCCATGTAGAGCGTTTCACAATTTGGTTTCCTACTTCCAAAAACAGCAAGGAATTCTGGTCAGCCTCTTAAGGTTCTCAAGTCTCCAGGTCAGGGTTGACCTGCTCCTGTCTCTCTGGGGCCCTTCTCTTCCCCAGATGGTGATCTGATGGGTCAATGTTTATGGCTGGCCTCTGATCAAGCTTGTCAGCTAGCCATCCCTGTTTTAGATGATAGAGCAATTGAGTTGTAATTATCACTGTCTTCTCTTTCTTTCTTGTCCCCATTAGTAGTAGTCTAAGAGTACTGGACCAGAGGGAGGGGATGGGGAATCTGGTCTTCCAGACATAGTGTTCAATCCCACTTCTTATCATTTCCCATACCAGCTGAGACTGATAGTAGTGTGAATCCAACCACATCTGAGAGACTACAAATTACCCTGCCCTGCATTTCAGGGTCAGCCTAGAATGGAAGAAATTTGGGTTCAGGTTCCCATGGATTTGTGAAATTTACTGGGTAATCTGGGGGCATCATATCTGACACTGTTCTGTGGATAAAATAAGAAATAGCAAGAAAAACCCAAGGTTCCTTGAGTTCCTTGGATGATAGCATAAAGTGCATGATTTCTTTTTTTGTTCTTCAAAACATTCTAGGGCATTCTGAAGAGCATTATATGGGGTTACCAGCTGTTGAGTTTTGACCATACATTTTCAAAAATGGACTTTCAACCCAGACTTAGCATTGTTTTTTTCCCATAAGAGGGAATGGCTTTCACCTTACAAGATACAAGTCCAGAGGTGAAACCAGCTTCCCTGTTATCCATAACTCCTAATAAAGAGGATCAAATCTGTCTTCCCTTCTGAATTTTGACTTGCTCATGCTGTCATGATAGACGGCATTTGCATTTTATTTTTGCAGATCAATTGTCTTTGGATTCAGAGACGTCTCTGTTGAACCCTCCCTCCGCCTTCCGCCATTTGTGCTAAGGAAGCTGGGCTCTTGGTGACAATGACAGCATGTGTCCTTGATTCAGTGGATAATCTTGGCCACCACAGAGGGCACTTGCTAGCGATCACAATGCAAAGGACCTTGCGTGTTTTTGAGTACTGCAAATTTGGGGTAACGACATTTGGCAAATTGTGACACACACATTGTCAAGGATCTGTCCTGCACATCAGTTGCGGTGGGTAAATGTTTGCTTTTGCTCTGACCCCCAGGGCATGTTTACATTGAGCTGGATGGCGTATTTATTGTGGGATGGTTGCAAAATATGTTCCTAATTGTATACTGAAGCTCTGGTGCCACCGTGGCTAGGAGACACTCAAACCCACCCAATCCAAGCATGACAGGTACTGTAATTGCAAGCTATGGATTTGTCCTTTTCCCTGAGAACAACGGGGTAAGACTGGAGTGTGCCCAGCCCATCCTCGCTTCCCATTTAACACTCTTCCGCCAACTTTGAAATGTTGGTTTTGCTTGGCCAATGGATCCTTCCAGAAAACCTTCTCCTTCTCCCCCCCCCCCCACCTCTTTTTTTCCTGGGCAAAGAGTTTAATCTCTTTTATCTTGGAAACTTCCCCTCTACAACACCCCCTATTGAAAATGGATTCAAGGTGGATTGGCATTGGGGGAGTGAGGGGGTTCGCTTGTGGTTTGCAAAATGTAACTTGGCTACATGGACATTTCTGGCAAGTTTGGGGAATGAAAGAAAACAGACACAAACTATGACTGACTGTAAGAACTGATGGTTGCTTTGCCTTTGAAAGAATAGCAAAGGATTAAATAGGGTACTAAGGGGCGTGGTGGCTCAGCGGGTAAGACGCCAGGCTTGTTGATCAGAAGATCGCAATTTCGGAGGTTCGAATCCCTAGCCCCGCGTGACCGAGTGAGCTCCCACACCAGCCCCAGCTCTCGCCAACCTAGCAATTCGAAAGCATGCACATGCAAGTAGATGAATAGGGACCAAAGGTGTCGCAGTTCCACAAAGAAGATCAAAAGCTGTTTTTGCTTGTTCCAGAGTGAAGAACACAAAGAAATGGAATGAGATTACAGCCAGGTGGATTCCAATAGAATGTCAGGAAAGCATTCCTAAGAGTAAGGGAAGTTTGATGAGGGAACCAATGAGTCAGAGGTGGTGGGTTCCCTTTTGTTGGCTGTGTTCAAGCAGGACCTAGACCATCATCTGTCAAGGGCGCGGTGGCTCAGCGGGTAAAACACCAGGCTTGTTGATCGGAAGGTCGCAAGTTCAGAGGTTCAAATCCCCAGCCCCGCGTGATGGAGTGAGCTCCCGCACTCGCCCACTCTTGCCAACCTAGCAATTTGAAAGCATGCAAATGCAAGTAGATGAATAGGTACCACTTCGGTGGGAAGGTAACAGCGTTCCACGCGTGTCATGCGGCCACATGACCGTGGAAGCGTCTTCAGACAGCACTGGCTCTTCGGCTAACAAACGGAGATGAGCACTGGCCCCTAGAGTCCGGCAAATGTGTGGGGGGAACCTTTACCTTTACCTTTAAATAGGGTACTAAATGGCTTTAATCAAAACTTCCAGTTCATATATGCAGGATGCTGAAGCCTATGAAGATACCCATGTCTGTTCTTCACGGTGGGTGGGAATGGTGGCTGCTTTCTCCTGGAGCTAGCAGACACTTTGTAGGGCTGGCTCATTAAAGAATAGGCTCAGAATCGGCCTCAGAAGGTGACAAAATTGGTTCTTTACCAGGGCCCCCAAATCAGCACAGAGCCACTGTTCAATTGCACTTGGAACACGTATCCAGAAGGTCAGAAGTAGCCAAGGAGAGCATTTGCTTTTCATGTCCTGCATTTTCAAGATTAGAGTTCTGATGAGCACCCATTCCTCCCCACAATACTGCTTCGTGAATGCCACATTTTTGGTGTCAAATTTGGAACATAGTTTGGATAAAAGGAAAAACCTTTAGAAATGAAGGGATTTTGGTTTGGTTTGGTTTGGTTAGTTATTTTTATTAGATGCTGCCCTTCAAGACATAAAATCTTCCCAGGGTAGCTTGCTTATAAAGGTTTAAAAATACACAATCTAAGATTCCAACTGAAAACCACAAATAACTCTCAAGTCATCATCATTGGCGATCACTCGTAGCCGAGTAAGATTGTCTTCCAAAGGTAAAATTTTAACGGTGGATCCGTAAGTGGCTATAAAGGCCAATTCTGGATCCGCACAACCTCCCACAATGAGGGCATAGGTTTCCGGGTGGGAGACGGTCATGATGAGGGTTTGCCTGACGTGCCTTCCTTTTAGCTCTTTTCTCCTTTTCACCCTGTACTCGTGCTTCTTCAAAGTCCATAGCGCCATTAATAAAGGATGACCTCCAATTGAAACGCTCATGAGTTAGGGCTTCCCAGTTCTCAATGCTGATATTACATTTTTTTAAATTAGCTTTGAGAGTATCTTTGAATCTCTTTTGCTGTCCACCAATATTCCGTTTTCCATTCTTAAGTTGGGAGTAAAGTAGCTGCTTTGGAAGACGATGGTCAGGTATTCAAACAACATGACCGGTCCAGCGAAGTTGATGTTGGATGATCATTGTTTCAATGCTGGTGGTTTTCGCTTCTTCTAATACGCTAACATTAGTCCGCCTATCTTCCCAAGTAATTTGCGGAATTTTTCGGAGGCAGCGTTGATGGAATCTTTCAAGAAGTTGGAGGTGGCGTTTGTAGAGGGTCCATGTTTCACAGGCGTACAGAAGGGTTGGTAGTACAATGGCTTTGTAAACAAGCATTTTGGTCTCCCTGCGAATGTCCCGATCCTCAAACACTCTACGCTTCATTCGGGAGAAAGCTACACTCGCAGAGCTCAGGCGATGCTGAATTTCAGCGTCGATGTCGGCTTTTGTAGATAGATGGCTGCCGAGATAAGAAAAGTGATCGACATTTTCTAGTGAACTCTCAAGTAGGCCATTCCAGAATGGTATCTTCTCCAGCTATAGCCTTGCTGGTTGTGGTGATATCATGGAGCAGTGTTTCTCAACCTCGGCAGCTTGAAGATGTGTGGACTTCAACTCCCAAAATTCCCCAGCCAGCATCTTAAAGTTGTTGAGGTTGAGAAACACTGGCATAGAGATATAGGATCATTGCCAGGAGGGGGGTTATCACTCACTAGTATTCACTATGGCTAAAGGCACACTTAACACTTAATGGTAATTTGCCCTCAAGGGCCTCCTCCAAAGAACCAAAGTCAAGAAATATATTGTGATACTGGATGCTTCCTGAAGGCATTTAGTTGGCTCTTGTGGAAACCAAGATGCTGGGATTCCTGGTCAGATCCTTCAACCCGGTTTTTCTTAAAAAGGTGCCAGACATGAGAAGAAAAGATGGAGTGGGATATACAGCCCTCTTCAAGGACATGAAGGGGCATCACAAAGAAGTCCATGATCTCATGACTGTGTTCACCCAGCACAGTATACTGGGCTAGAATGGGGTGAGTGGTTTCTGCATTTTGGTTCTGGTTCAGCATCTTGTGGAAAACCCAGCTATTTTCTTAGCATGTGAATGAGAACTTGTTGTTGTTGTTGTTGTTGTTCAGTCATTAGTCGTGTCTGACTCTTCGTGACCTCATGGACCATAGCACGCCAGGCCCTCGTGGACCATAGCACGCCAGGCCTTCCTGTCCTCCACTGTCTCCCGGAGTTTACTCAAATGCATGTCCATTACATCGGTGATGCTATCTAACCATCTCATCCTCTGCCGTCCCCTTCTCCTTTTGCCTTCAGTCTTTCCCAGCATCAGGGTCTTTTCCAGGGAGTCCTCTCTTCGCATTAGGTGGCCAAAGTATTTGAGCTTCAGCTTCAGCATCTGTCCTTCCAATGAGCAGTCAGGGTTGATTTCCTTCAGGATTGACTGATTTGACCTCCTTGCAGTCCAAGGGACTCTTAAGAGTCTTCTCCAGCACCACAGTTCGAAAGCATCAATTCTTCGGCGCTCAGCCTTCCTTATGGTCCAACTCTCACAGCCATACATTACTACTGGGGAATGAGAACTAGGACATCACATTAAACTATAAATCAGGTTATGTGAACAGCGCAATTATGTTTTGTTAATGTGAGTTAAGCATTTAGTGTACTGGATAAAACCAGCCATTGTTTGTCATCTCAAAGTGGATAGAAAAATGGATTCCATTAATGGAATCAAGGGTACACTGTTAGCACCTTTCTCACCAAGGTTCGTGAGTTCAAGTCTCAGTTGGATTTTCTGGTTTTCTTTTGTGAAATGTTACAGGATATGGGATAGCAGAGAAGTGGGGTGAAGGAGGAGAGGGACCCCAGTGGGCATCACTCCAACCAGTGGGACATGGCATTGCAATACATAGTAGTCTCCTGGAAGTGGTGATTTTCGTGGCTAAGATATGAATGAGATCTGAATCTACCCATTTCTTTCCATCTCTCAGTCCTTCTCTTACCATCATCTCCACCACATCTCTTCTAAATTGGGTTCTTAGGCAGTCCTGTGGGTTCTGGAGGAATTCAGTAAACTTGACTGTGAGTTCCAGTTTAATGCTATGATTGGACATCAAATGCACTGTGCTAAAATAACATTTTCCTAGGCAAGTTGAAGTCGAAGTATTCTTCAGCACAGTGTGAGTTAAGCATTTAGTGTACTGCAGAGCTTTCCAAACGGTGTGTCGGGACACGTTAGTGTGTCGGCTGCAGTGTCTGGGTGTGTCGCGGCTGCTGCTGCCTCTGAGCCCTGCCAGGATTCCGTGCAGGTCCTAGTGCCTGCTTTGTGCCTGGCTGCCTCCAAACCTGCTGTGATTCCACGCAGGTCCTAGTGCCTGCCTTGTGCCTGGCTGCCTCCAAACCTGCCCTGCCAGGATTCTGCGCAGGTCCTAGTGCCTGCCTTGTGCCTTGCTGCCTCCAAACCTGCTGTGATTCCACGCAGGTCCTAGTGCCTGCCTCGTGCCTGGCTGCCTCCAAACCTGCCCTGCCAGGATTCTGCGCAGGTCCTAGTGCCTGCTTTGTGCCTGGCTGCCTCCAAACCTGCTGTGATTCCACGCAGGTCCTAGTGCCTGCCTTGTGCCCTATTGTAAGAGTGTGTCGCGAAATGATGCATGTCTAAAAAGTGTGTCACCAACATGAAAAGTTTGGAAAGCTCTGGTGTACTGGATAAAACCAGCCATTGTTTGTCATCTCAAAGTGGATGGAAAAATGGATCCCATTAATGGAATCGTGGATTTAAGTTACAGGAGAACAGACTCCAGTTGGATGTTTGGAAAAACTTCATTTGGGACTGGTTAATCAAATAGTGGTGGATTCTCCTTTGCTGGATGTGTCCAAGCAAAGGCTGGATTGCCATCTGTCAGCGATGCTTTAATTGGGTCAATGCACTAAGTAGGGAATTGGACTCTGCGGCCACTTTATGCTTTTTTGTTGGGGTTTGTATATACCCAGGAATTTACAGTTAGATAAATTATACTGCAGGGGCTTGATATCTAGGTGAGAGGGGAATTATTCTGCAAGTCACCCAATTAGCAGCCATTGTTGTAGGGATGATGTGTCAGTGTGTGACTCATACTACAGGTGCTGATAGTTTAGTTGGGTGTGGTAGATAATGAGAATGACCTATAATGTGATTGGTCAGTTTGTATATACTGTATAAGTAGAAGAATCCTGGTTTTCTTTCTTCTCGTTTCTTCTCGTTCGCTGTAACTTCATTTGCTGTATCATTTGTTACCCGTGTGGAAGTGATCTGTAAATACGTATGTATATAAAGTAAATAGGCTATTTTATATAATCTCTGTTTGAGTGTCTATTTACTGCACAGTACGTGGATCACTGGTGTCTAGGAAGAAGGATCAGGCCGCTCCACCCACGCACTCTGACACTTTTGGATTAATTAAGCAATGCATTCCTTGCCACACGCTCTTCCACTAGGTTCCAGAGCCCCCAAAGGGCAATGCAAAAAAAATTCTGCAATTCTATGTTGCAGAATTCATCCTTTACCCACTGACCCTAGGCATCAATCACTTGCTTCCAGATTATGCCCCCCTCCCTGCTCTAGTCTCTTTAGGGCTACAAATTGCAACTTTCAAAAATGAAAACAAGGTCTTCAGGCTGCCAGATCTGAGACCATGATTCTAGACTTCGCTTTGCATAGTGCAGGAAACCTGTCTCCTACTTCAGGCAATCTTCTGTTGAAAGGATTGCCCGATCCAGTCCTAGTTCAAAGATCAGGAATCCAAAGAGAGGAAAGGGGAAGAACTTGACATCAGCCATGAGCAGTTAGCAGCTCCTGGAACTTCAGACCAAGCAAACAGCCACATGGGTTCATGGTTTAACACAACATTTCTCAATCTTGGCAACTTTAAGATAGGTGGACTTCAACTCCCAGAATTTCCCAGCCAGCTCTGCTGGCTGGGGAATTCTGGGAGTTGAAGTCCACCTATCTTAAAGTTGCTAAGGTTGAGAAACATTGGTCTAAGTCAGAGCTTTCCAACCTTTTCATGTTGGTGACACACTTTTTAGACATGCATCATTTTGTGACACACTCTTACAGCAGGGCATCATTTCGCAACACACTCTTACAGCAGGGCACAAGGCAGGCACTAGGACCTGCACGGAATCACAGCAGGTTTGGAGGCGGCAGCAGCCGCGACACACCCAGACACTGCAGCCGACACACTGACGTGTCTCGACACACAGTTTGGAAAGCTCTGGTCTAAGTTCTTCCCCATATGACGGGACATGTTTGTTCCTGCAGGGGAAGACCTTAAACCATGAACCCATGTGGCTGTTTGCTTGGCAGTTATTTCCAACTTTGCATTTAGGCATTTATAAATGAGCACATGCAAATTTCACGCCAATGAGGCTACCCATCTTCACTTCATTTGGGATGACATATGTTTCCTCTTTAACTACACACCGTGGATTAGCCTTCCCTTCCTATTTGGGTGAGTGAATAGACATGAAGGACTGCAGTTACAATCCGATTTGAATTCACTTTGTGTCTCCTTTTCAGTCTCATTTTTGAAAGAATATGCCAGCTATTGAACTTTTCATAATATATCTCCCCAAACATTTGCAAGGTAACAGCTGCTCTAGAATCCCTCCACCTGCTGATGATAAACTTTATTTTCATAGTTCTCTTCTGACTACTTTATTGGCTTCTTTTATAATAGGTGAGTTTATATATGCCAACCTTTCTGACTAAAGATGGTTTTTGTCCAGCATGCTGGACCTCACCAGGAAGATAATCAAAAGAATAAGAAAAGGAATTGATTTATTTATCGTATGGCACATTCACATCGCGTTACAATAAAAAACATAGAGCATAATAAATATGAAATATAAAATATAGACAGGAAAATTACAAACGTATGCCTAGGTTACAAATATAGTTTCTTGATTCAGTTGTCACAGCCAGGAAATCAGCGAAGTCTCCATTGTAGGCTCGGTTTTGACACACTGTCACTATAAGTTGGATAGTTTGTTTTTCGGCCCCACAGTCACAATTCGATGATGTTGTTTTGCCCCATATATAAAGGGCATCTGCACATCTACCATGACCCATGCGAATTCGGTTCAAGGTTGTCCATATCGCACGGGGCTGGTCAAATCCAAAGAAAATCCAAAGAGAAGGAATAATACACTTTTTATAAGCAGTTTCCTTACTACAATGCTGTTTTGTTTATACATATTTTCTCCAACGTACGCATCAGTGACTTGGGGCGGCTCACAACAATTACAAACATCAACAAAAACAGCACAATACAAATAAAAAACAAAGAAATCATATAAAACCCTGTTAAAACCGTATTAAAAACCATAAAATATATTCAGCAGCCGAGGTACACAAACACTCAAAGCGTCCAGCATCACCGTTGAACGGGCTCTACACCACAACCGGATCGCCAAGCCCGGGGGGCAAAGCCACATTTTCAGGGCCTTCCGAAACACGAACAGGGCCAAGCTAATCTCCCTTTGTATGTAGATTTGAGAAAAATAAGTTTGCAAGAAAATTCAAGCCAAACGAATGTCTTCTTCCCTTTCCCGTCAGCGTAGGGGTGTGCCAATGCATGATTCCCCTCAGCCTTCCCCCATTAGACAAACGAAGAGGAGGCGCCTCCGTTTCCCCCTCCTCATCTCATCTCGCTGCCTTATCAGTGGCTCTGCCTTGGGCATAGCTCTCTCCCAAGAGCCACCAATGGCGCATGGGACGTTCCCAGCGTGAGCCACAGGCCGGCAACGAGGCAGTTAAAGGTTGGAGCACGCAAGCGGCCCGCAGGAGTTGGTGCTTTGGAGTTGAGGGGGACGCCAGCCTGTCTCTAAACTTTCTGGCCCTCCCCAAGTGCCTCAACGAAGGAAGAACCTTTCATAAATCACTCGAGATTAGAGTCCCCGTTCCTCCAACTCTGCAGGCCTGCACTGCTTAACGTCAAAGCCTCACGTATTACTTTAACAGCACTCCTTTTCTTTATTAAATCCACTTTGGGGGAAAAAAGGAAAGGAAAGAACAAAAAGAAAAAATGATGATCTTTCCAGTAAGCGGGGAGGAGGCCTAAAAGGATTTAGAAAGTATCTGTTAGGTTGCATTTCGGAGACTAATAACTGTTTGGGGAGTAGGTAACCATTTTTGCACCGTTTTGGAGAAGAAACCGAATCGATGGATTCTAAAGGCCGTCTCCCCCCCCCCCCCCCCCCCGCAAAGCATGCCGTGCAGCTTTGTTTTCTTACTATTTATTTTATTTTTAAAGAAGGAGGACGTGGTTGGGGAATGACCTTTTCTCCCTTCCACGTGATTTTGGGCTGTTTCTGATTAAAGAGAATGTTCAGGTTTCTGAAACGATGCAAAACCTGCTAAATCTATTTGACGAAAGCTGGAGTGCAAGCCTGCAAGCTCTCTTCCTAATCACTTTTCCCCTTCTCCAGTTCTTTTTTTTTTTTAATGGTCTTATCTCCAGGCCTTTTTGCTTAGCATTAAACTGGGAAAGTACATGAAAGGTGTGCTGTTAAATCAAGGAAAATCACTTTGCACCTCTACTTTGTTTCACAATTTTCAGCATCTGGGTTTTGACAGTTATTTATTGATACGTTGTCCTATCCATCTCCAACATCTGACAGATAGCCAAAAAGTCAAGAGATATGCTGGTGAATGTTAACAGTCACCTGAAAAAGATTTGCTAGGAAGAGAAAGGAGGCCAGTGTGCTGGCCAATCCCGTTACCACCAACCAATAATTCTCCTGGAGGAGTGCTTCCCCACCAAGGTGCCTACCAATTGCCTTTGAAGGCACACACACACACACACACACACACACACACACATTACCACCATCCCTACATTCTTTTTGAAACCATTTCACTGAAAGACATCCAGGTGTTTCATCTTGGAACCCTACATCTTTGAAAGCCAGCTTCATTTAAGGCTTGTTACCTGTAAACAAGGGGGGGGGGTGGCTCAGCGGGTAAGACGCCAGGCTTGTCGATCGGAAGATCGCAAGTTCGGAGGTTCGAATCCAAGCCCTGCGTGACGGAGTGAGCTCCCGCACTCGCCCCAGCTCTTGCCAACCTAGCAATTTGAAACCATGCAAATGCAAGTAGATGAATAGGTACCACTTCGGTGGGTAGGTAACAGCGTTCCGCGCGTGTCATGCCGGCGACATGACCACGGAAGCGTCTTCGGACAGTGCTGGCTCTTTGGCTAACAAACGGAGTTGAGCACCGGCTCCTAGAGTCGGACACGACTGCACAAATGTGCGGGGGGAACCTTTACCTTTACCTTTTACCTGTAAACACCTTTGAGTTTCCAAATACTAGACCTTCAGAGGAAGGCTAGGTCTGTACTTCTCCACTCCTAATCACCACCCTTCCAAGCCTAAAAATGTCCCACGATCCCCACATAATATATTGTCCATTAGCATTGAAAACATCACTCTGGTTTCTCATGAACAGCCAATTCTGCGAGGTGGTAGATATAAGTGGTGATAAGGTGGCTGCTCGCCGTCTCTGAATTGTTGTGAGCCGCCTAGAGTTGCTTAGATGAGATGGGTGGCCACAAAAATCAAATCAATCAATCCGAGCGGCAAAGTTTGAAATGTTGGATTTTTAAGCCAATCTTTTTTTTAAAAAAATAAATCTCTAGAAATCCTGGATTTTCTTCATCTGTGTGGCTTTCTGTATCTGTATCTGTGCTTTGTTTTCTTTTCCTTTACAATCTCAAAAATACAACCTTATGTATGAACCTAGTTACAAATCCCAGGACTTGATTTCAGTGACAGATGATGTGGGATATTTGTGGGATAAAGTGACAAGTTCTAAAGTATTTCAAAAAGTATTTAACCAGAAAGCATCATTTGTGCTTATTTAACCAGAAAGCATCATTGATGCTTATTTAATCCGAAAGCATCATTATGTACAAAAAAGTCTGTACAGTGATAAAAGCCATTCCCTTTGGTTTTGCTTCAACTCTGTCCTGTTTGTTTCCTTGGTCACAGCTAATTTAAAAATTCACTTTTTAAATGTGAATTCTGAAACTTGGAAATAATTCACACCTATAAAGCTGTGGGCGTTTCCTGCTTTGCCAAAGGAAAACGGACAGCCCGGTGCCACGGATTGCATCCAAAATATGACTGGGAACAGCTTTTTGGCTGATCTGGGGACTGAGAAAGAACCTTGAGGGGGTTTCTCCATGAGCATTTGCTTTGGATTTTTGTGCGTCCAAGAAAATGGGGCCTTTTTGGAAAGCCTGGGCTCTCCCGGGGGCGAAGAATCTGGGGGCTGACTCTTGCGCAACCAGTGCTGGGCTACCCGAGTGTTTAAAGATGGGTGATTAGCATTTCAGAAGTGTGTCATCTCCAGGGAGGAAGGGTGACACTATTTGTGCAAGGAGGAAAGACAGAAAGGAGCAGAAGGTTATCATCAGATTGTAACCAGTGGTCCTGAAGCCGTCTCCGGGACGTTCGGTTGCTGTTTTATTAGGAGAGAACAAATCCATAAAAGGAACAAGACGTCCAATCATCCGAGAGCCAGGTGATACGAAGGCAGTTGACAGATGGGTTTCAAAACCCATTTAAGATCCGAGCAAAAAGTGGCCCTGTATAATATGCTGCAGCTGGTTAAATCCTTTCGGAAGAAGCTGTCCCTTGTCAACAGTCTTCCTGCTTTTCCCATCCGAGGAGTACCCCACGTTTAGAATTGGCCCTGCATCTATATCCCTTCAAAATGAGCCAGGGTGAGGGCAACCGAGCTTGGCCAGGGCGCACACGCATTATCCTCTCCAGCTAATGTCTGCCTTGAGTCTAGAGAGCAGAGGAAGACTTCCGAGGGATAGGAGGTGAGCTGTGCTGGAATCAACTCCCCAAAATAGTCATTCGAGCACAAGAGTGGTGGGGAATTTGACCCTGTTTGGATGCATTTTCAGGATTGGCCGTGAGAAGGAAAGAGGGTGTCAGTTGCACAAAGGGAAAATTCACTTTCCAGTTGGGAAACCACATTGGTCTATCTATCTTACGGCATTTGATGTAGTTGTTCCATCTATTAAAGAATGTATGTGGATAAATGGAATGCTTAATAAATAGCTCAGTATTGGACAGGACGTCAGATAGGCATGTGTGATATTGTTCCCCTGGTTGCCGTTATGTAAAGGTAAAGGTTCCCCCGCACAGTCGTGTCCGACTCTAGGGGCCGGTGCTCATCTCCGTTTGTTAGCCGAAGAGCCAGCGTTGTCCAAAGACGCTTCCACGGTCATGTGGCCAGCATGACGCACGCGGAACGCTGTTACCTACCCACCGAAGTGGTACCTATTCATCTACTTGCATTTGCATGCTTTCGAATTGCTAGGTTGGCAAGAGCTGGGGCGAGTGCGGGAGCTCACTCCGTCATGTATTTGTGGATAAATGTATAAGCAATGCTTGTGGTGATGTTAAAAGTGTGTGTGTTGGTTAGAAATCTGAATATACATATATGTAGATGGTGCTATGTTTATTTATTTATGTTTCGACTTCTATCACCGCACCCTCTCCCCCAAGGGGACTCTGGGCGGTTGTTGTTGTTGGCTGAAAACCTAAATGGCTTTCAGTGAACGTAAAATAGATTACATGATATATAGCAATGACAGTGGATCTGAGAATTAATATATCAAAGACCAAGGTAGTTGTGTTTAACGGTGAAAATGGAGTGAATAATCGCAAGTTATATACAAATACTACTTTGCTGACTGTCTTTTCTGGCAAATATTAAAATATCTTTGTACATGCACTTGTAGAACCACCTACTTTTTTTGGGGTGCTGTTCCTTCCTTGGGTTTTGGGTTGTTTTCTCCAACATGTTACCTGTTCACATTATACAACTGAAGACCTTTATCCAGGTAAGTCTATCATCAGCAGTGGGGCAGGTGGCAACAGTGGTTAGAAGTCTTCTCAACTGGGATGTCCTGCTTTGGAATCCCCACCCATTGGAGCCATAAAGGTAAAGGTAAAGGTTCCCCCCGCACATTTGTGCAGTCGTGTCCGACTCCAGGGGCTGGTGCTCATCTCCGTTTGTTAGCCGAAGAGCCAGCACTGTCCGAAAACGCTTCCACGGTCATGTGGAGCCATACTCAGTGGCTATAATTATGTGCTTCAGGACCTGAGCAAACCCTTAGTATGGTCTTCACCAAGTTGATGTCCTCTAGAATATCTGGTTGAGGAGAGCTGTGTTATTCCATCCTCAAGTCATGCATTAATAAAATTGAATTTAGGTCTCTGGACCCATCTGTCTGAAGGGTTTTATCATATCCAAGTCTGAGTTAAAATGAAAAAGGCCTGAGAAGTGAGAGCAGGAGACTTAACATTGTCCAACCCCGGTGAGCACTTTGCCACACCATCTTCCCCAGTTCTGAAGGTATCTGTTTATCATGACTTAAATGACAGTCCTCATTTCTACACTGGCATCAGTACATAAAGATTAAGACTTGTGGGGATGCAGCACATAGTGGTGGTGACTCCTCATTTTACCTTTTGTTACGTTTACTTGTAACTGTTGAGATTTTTTTAGCCAAATTGTTGTCTGAGTTGTTTTTTTTTGTTAGCATTACTGAAAAGCAGGGAAGAAATGCAAAGAGCGAATTAATAAATGGAGTTATTAAACTGATCCCTGCTTTTCCCCACGTTAGCACCACTGATCCTCCTTTCCCCCTCACGTCCCCAATCACCCCCAGTCCCACTTGCTGAAGATCCCTCCGTTGCTCATCTTTGGAAAAAGTCTGAGGGTCCCGGAGCGTGGAAATGCTTTACTCCAGTGGACTTCCTGGCTGCTGGGATCCAGAATCCATTCCCAGGCCGTCCTCCCCTTAATTGCTGTAACCCCTGGCCTTTCCACTTATCACTCTTAACACGCCACCAGTAAAGTGTTTGGCCCCTGCCTTTCGCTCCCAACATGCTCAAGTATTTTAACCTATAAGGCCATTCAGATCCTTGCCCTCAATTACTCTTTTGTCTTTTCTGTTTCTTCATCTTTCTTTCATTTTTAAAAAAATGAAAGTGAATCCTTGTTAGTTACTCATGCAGATGTAGGCTGACCATATTTCAGGATGGCAAAACGGGACGGGGTCTTATGTAATATTCTGTATTCATGAAAAAGACAGGGGTCCCTGCCCCCAGTCTGCGTGATTGGCTCCTGCCTGCAAACCCCGCCCCCCAGTCTGCGCAATTGGCTCCCGCCTGCAAATCCCACCCAGGTCCGCGCAATTGGCTCCTGCCTGCAAAACCCCCCCCCCCGTCTGCGCAATTGGCTCCCGCCTGCAAACCCCACCCCCCAGTCTGCGCGATTGGCTCCCGCCTGCAAATCCCACCCCGGTCCGCGCAATTGGCTTCCGCCTGCAAACCCCGCCCCCGGTCCGCGCGATTGGCTCCCGCCTGCAAACCCCACCTCCCCAGTCCGCACTCCGGCTCAGATCCTCCTTCTGTGCCATTCCCGCCGGGTTTGAAAAACAGGACAAAATTGAGATTTTTATGAAAACGATGGGACAGTTGAAAAATGCTAAAAAAACAGGACGTATTGTCAGCCTATGCAGATGGCAACTGTATGGAGAAGGACATTTTTTGAGAGCTTTATTAAAGTATTTGCTCCTGAAGCATGCAAGAAAATGCTGCAATATGGAACACTACTGTTCCAAGCTACAGTAAGCTAGCCATGCCCACCTCCCTAGTACTCCATTGCAGTGGTTGCTTTTCCTCTTGCAACAGATATTAAGGAGTTTGTAACCACTTAGCATGATCAGTCCTTACTGATTTGTCCAGAGTTTTGTTTTTTTGATATTTGGGGTGTTACTTTAATCCAGTGTTTTTCAAATTTGGCAACTTTAAGATGTGTGGACTTCAACTCCTAGAATTCCCCAGCCAGCTTTAATCCATTTAGTATTTTTCCTAAACATTCTGCAAGCCTTTGTGTTCCTCCTAAATTGTGTAGTCCATGTTAGCAACTTCCTCTGTCACCCCTCAACACCTGAGTGTGCTATTAAAGAGAGAGTCTTGTAAAGATCGTATGGACTAGTTTACATGGTGACTTCCAAAGGTATGTTAAAGCACACAATAATGCAGTGCTTTCCGAAGTCCGCCGTTGGCAACACACCAACGGCGGCGGCGGTGTGCACGGCGGCGGCGGCCTCGTGTTTTGTGCTAAAACCCACAAGCGCTGATGGTGCACCGCTGCCGCCGCCGCTGCCGCCGCCGCCACGCACGCCACCGCAGGGGCGGCGGCGACGCACCATCAGCACTTCCGGGTTTTGTCGCGACACAGTAATGTGTCGTGACACACAGTTTGGAAAGCTATGCAATAATGTCTTCCAAAAAGTATTCCATCATTACAAAATGTACCGAATCAAAGAGAAAGCCACGGGTATCCATGGAGGGGGTTCAAAAAAGCCAGCCACAACAACGTAATAGAAGCCTTGTTCCTTTGAATGTGACCTCCCCTGTGGACATCCCTGGAGAAAACAGCAGGATAGTAAAGGTTGCTCCTTGTAGAGTGGGTGGCCTGGAAATGGAACTCTTAGAAAGGGAATTCTGAAAGTGAGGTGTCACCAGCAAGAAGACCTTGGCTCCAGGTATCACCAGTTTTACTTGAGAAGGTGAGATGCCTGGAGAAATAATATGTTCTTTACTACAATAAAGTGTGTCTTGGCAATATTACAGAACAGACTGGCTGTGTCTTCTTTGAGGGAGTTTTTCATTAGTAAAACAACACTCAGACGCCAAAAACACAACAGAGAACAGCAGGAAGATGTTAACTTCTACATTTCCTGTCTATCTTTCTTTTTGTAGAGAGAGTTTTCAGAAAGCAACACAGGGTCATCATTGTAAAATATACTTTTCGAACAAACCTGTCAGCCCTTCAAGGTAGGTCAGACTAGGAATCCAATGTCATGGAGGTCAATGCTGCTTTTATCGTAAAGCGATAGTAACAGAATCTTGCAAGTCTGAATGCCCTCCCTCCCTCCCTTTATCTTCATGAGAACTAGGGAGTGTCTTGTCTGAGACGCTTTCTCAGGTTACAGTTCTGCCCCAGACTCGGGTTCCTTTTATCTGACCATTGTCTTGGTAGCAGCTCTTCCTTCTTCCATCCTCCTCCTTCCCTCTGCCCTCTACATCACCTAAGTGATGGGATGAGTTTCAACAACTTCCAAAGTCCTGCTGACTCTCGCTGGCCAGAAGGAGAGCACGCCAGCGGCGGGAAGGCTCCTACGCCTTGATGGTGCTTCTCTTCTCTTCTCTTCTCTTCTCTTCTCTTCTCTTCTCTTCTCTTCTCTTCTCTTCTCTTCTCTTCTCTTCTCCTCTCCTCTCCTCTCCTCTCCTCTCCTCTCCTCTCCTCTCCTCTCCTCTCCTCTCCTCTCCTCTTTTTACTTTACTTTACTTTACTTTACTTTACTTTACTTTACTTTACTTTACTTTACTTTACTTTACTCTACTCTACTCTACTCTACTCTACTCTACTCTACTCTACTCTACTCTACTCTACTCTACTCTACTTTACTTTACTTTACTTTACTTTACTTTACTTTACTTTACTTTACTTTCTCATTGCAACTAATCCAAGGGAAATGTTCAAGCCTGGACAAAGGTGAGCAATAGGTTGAAAGCATTTGAATGCGCTCCCTTTCTGCCGGTGAGCTTCCCAGGGCGTTTGGTTCAGCAGCTGCGTTATACCGGTGCCGGATTGGATGAGCCCTTGACTTCATCCAGCCTGATGGCTCTCACTGCACTTGGCTGGGAGTTTTTTGGAAGAGCAGGGGGGTTGAATCCAGTGGATCATAGGTTGCCCCCCCCCTCCCGGAACACATTGGGGACCTCTTGCCAACAGAAACATCACCACCCCAGGGAAGAATTACTTACTTCAACTGTTTAGCATAAAGAGATTTGTAGGCCACAAATGGCTGCACAAAGAAAAGCTGCTGGTCTCCCTGGAGAAAAAGCAGAAGTCCTTTCCCGCAACAGAAACACGTAAAATTGCACTATTTCTGCCCACTTGAAAGACCAGCATGAAGGAGGGGCAGAGAAGAAATAGTTTTTTTTTCCCCTCTTGTTGGAAATGCCTGTGTTGCAATGCAGGAGAATCAAGCAGCAAAAAAATGTAAGGCATTCTTCAGAGCCACGCAGTTAAGGCCCAAAACAAGTGTAGGGCTGAACGAAAATAATAGATAAACCTTCATTATTTTTATCACTGTCTGATAGCGCCGTGCTTCGGATTCAAAGGGAAAGAGATAGACAACGTCTGCAGCTCTTGAAAGCCGCGATGCCTTTTCCCGAGATTGCATGGCTGCAGCTGATACGTGTTCAGAGGAGACTGAAAACCAAATCCAATTAGGGCGGGTCAAAGGAACTGGGAATATTAGCCTGCAGAAGAGAAGATTGAGGATATGCAGCCATTTTCACATATCTGAAGGGTTGTTGTGCAGAGGAGGGAGTGGGCGTGTTCTCTGTGGCCCAGAGAGCAGGGCCAGAACCAGTGGGTTGAAACTACATGGAGACAGATTCAGGAGAGATATAAGGAGGAACTTCCTGATGGTAAGAGCTGTCAATCAGCGGAATAGGGGTCGTCATGAAGTGGTATGTAGCAGATCTTGCAACAAGCAGGGGGGTTGGACTGAATGACCTCCGAGGTCCCTTCCAACCTAGGATTCCAAGGAAAGATGCCTTTGATTTAAGGAGCTGCAGAGAGGTGCTCCATTTGCCATCGAATCCAAAGTGCTGCGTATCTGATTGTACAATAGTTTGTCTGATTTCCTGCACTCTATAGCTGTATAGCTGTATAGTTGTATAATCAACTCTGACTGCTCATTGGAAGGACAGATACTGAAGCTGAAGCTCAAATACTTTGGCCACTTAATGCGAAGAGAGGACTCACTGGAAAAGACCCTGATGCTGGGAAAGACTGAAGGCAAAAGGAGAAGGGGACGGCAGAGGATGAGATGGTTAGATAGCATCACCGATGTAATGAACATGAATTTGAGTAAACTCCGGGTGACAGTGGAGGACAGGAAGGCCTGGCGTGCTATGGTCCATGGGGTCATGAAGAGTCAGACACGACTTAACGACTAAACAACAACAATAGTTGTATAGAACAAAGGCCATTTCTACCCACCATTCTGTCTTTGCCTGCGATGTGCGAGTGCAACCCAGGATGCGTTAGCGCCTTTTTCTACTTTATTCTTGTCAATATTTATTTATTTATATGTAATTTTGGCAAGTCATTGATGCTTGTCCTCAGGCATGTAGCGACTTCTGATGGCCACAGATTGCCACAAAGGCCTTCCCAGCTCATTTCTCAAGACTGGGAAGTTAAGGGATTTTTAGAATAGAGATTTGACTGTGATCAAACGCTCCAACAGGGGAGAAAGAAGAAGGAAAACGCTATAAAAAGAAGTGTCCTTGTTCTGAAGTCTAACTTGAGACTTACATGTGTTTTCTGTTTGCCCTTGAGCAGGCCTTGTCAACTTCAGTGTGAAATCAAGAATTCAGAAATCAAGTCCTTTGTGATGTGAACGATAAATTCTTTGCTACAGGCTGCAGCGAGAACAGTGGTGTCCTTCAGTCTGATAACATTACACTGATTGTGGCAGAAATCCAGAGCGAAAAGGTCAGATGAGGACAGGGTTGGCCCAGGTGTGAATTCCTACAGTGCCTTCAACTGTTCTGGGTGATCTTGATCTATCTACCTCACATGGCTGCTGTGCAGATAAAAGGGGCTCAAGGGAGAGATGGGTCACTTCAAGCTCCTTGGAGGAAGAGCAGGATGAACCTGCCTCCCCCAAGCTGGCACCCTTTCGAGACGCCGCAAGCAGAACTTCCAGAATGCTCAGTGCACTAAAGTTGATAATAAGTAATCATTTATAAATAATCACTGAACCCTTGGGATAGGTTACAAGACAGTGTTAGGAGAATTGAGCTCATAAATAGATACAGAGAGACCTGTTATCTTGAGTAGGGAATGCAGTGCTTTCAGATGGTTGGTTGGGGTGTCTTTGGAGAATCAGTTCCACCCAGTCAAGCATTTCAGAAAACTGGAGAAGCTGCTCCAGGCAACTGGGTTAAATCCTTCGGTGAGATCCCTGCTTCTGGAGCTCAGAACTGATGGAGAACTTTTCTTCCATATCCTGGGTCCATCCTGGTCACTTTTCTGCTTTCTCTGCGTGTCAAAGACTCAGGAGTTTGTGTCCAGCTTTTCTCTCTCTCTCTCTCTTTCCTCCTTGCAGTCTTGCTCAAGTTCAGGTGAGTCTACCGGCAACACTTTGACTTCTAAGGGGAAAGGTAGACCCCAGTTGAGGAGTATAGAATTCCCAACATCTCCACACAGAACCAGGAAAAATCCTCCCTGCATCTCTGACAAAATTGCTACCTGTGTATAAAAAACTATAAATATGCCATAAAAGGTAAAGGTTCGCCCCGCACATTTGTGCAGTCGTGTCCGACTCTAGGGGCCGGTGCTCATCTCCATTTGTTAGCCGAAGAGCCAGCGTTGTCCGAAGACGCTTCCACGGTCATGTGGCCGCATGACGCGCGCGGAACGCTGTTACCTTCCCACCAAAGTGGTACCTATTTATCTACTTGCATTTGCATGCTTTCGAATTGCTAGGTTGGCAAGAGCTGGGGCGAGTGTGGGAGCTCACTCCATCACCCAGGGCTAGGGATTCGAACCTCTGAACTTGCGATCTTCCGATCGACAAGCCTGGCCTCTTATCTGCTGAGCCACCACGCCCCTATTATAAATATACCATACAGGCTCTCAAATGCTAAAACAGAGATCCTAAGAGGCGGTTCCTCTCTTACAGCCCAGAAATTGACATGTACGCGTAGGCGTATTTTCATTCAAGCCAGATGCAGCATCCCGATTGACTTGCCCACCCATGCATTGCAACACTGGTGTGTTCGTGCCTGATAGGACGTTTCCAACTCATCTTTCTTTTTTGTCACCTGTGGATCTTGATCCACTAGGCATATATTATTAGGCTGCCATTTTTTCCAGCCTTCCTCTGGCGCTGGGTGTTCATGCTGTGATTTTCCAGGCAGGATCAATTAGCAATCTCGTTTGGCGCAGTGGGGAAAAGATTTTGTTGAATCTCCTGGATCAGATCAGAGCTGATAGGTCTTGTCAAGGAGAAGAAGACAACAAAGGTTCCGGCTGGGCAAGAGGTAGTGGTGGGAGTTCCCTTGTCGGCAAACACTGGCCGATAAAGAAAACACTAGTATATCTGACACGTTGTCAGCTCTCGGTGTTTGCTTACAGCTGGTGCCCTTGCTGCCTCCCGCCTCTCCATTGCTCCTCTCCCCATGAAGGGTGCTGAGAGTCAAGGTTCTTTCTTCGCCCCATTGAGTCAAGTGCTGCGAACTCCACTTGTCTCAGGGACCACATTCCTCGGGAAACGGTCAGCTACTTGATGGGACTCTTCTCAAAGTGCGCGTTCTTTAGCGCATGGGGCAGGAACCTCTTGGATAACACTTGCTTTCAGCTGATAATGAAAGAATGCAGGGTGACTCTATGGCCAACCTTTGGCCTCCTCTCAGTCTGGCCAGCAACCCTTTGAGGTTGGAGGCTCTGGGGATTTTTGGTTTTTGAGAAATGCTGTCTCCTTTTGTCCTTCTACCTTAGGTTGTTAGAGTTTGGGCTGATGGTGAGTGCGCAGAGGGAAAACTGTTACGTCACAGCCATGTATGCCATCTTCTTGCCCATTGTGTATCGTGCAGGGAGCAATTTCGCACTGGGGAAAAATGAGAGCAAGGCAATCCAGCCGTTGTTTAGCTCAGTGGGCACGTGTGGAGTTTTGAAAGGGTGCCATGGCTGGTATAGGGAAACGGACTTGTTCCTAGAATTATTGCCATGGGTAGTCAAAAACACCCAATCACCAAAAGGCAGATAGATAAGCTTGCTTGCAAAAATGCTAAGTTTACACACACAGAGACACACACAGAAATGGAGGATGTTTAGATATTTGAAATATCCAAATGAAATTTAAAAGTCAGGTAGCATAGGGAGCTTCAATGACACCAAAGAGGGCAGGTGCCATGGTGGGAGCCCGCATCCCCAAGCTGATTGCTTTTACTCCCAATGGGAATGGGGTCTGGCTGGAAATGCACAATGGTGAATGTGTTGGGTGCAAAATGACAGGACTGATCCTGTTACAGGTAGTCCTCGCTTAACAACCACAATTGGGACCAGAATTTCAATTGCTAAGCGAAGCGGTCATTAAGCAAATCTGACCTGGTTTTATGACCTTTTTTGCAGTGGTCATTAAGTGAATCATTACGGGCATTAAACAAACCAAGCGGTTGTTAAGCAAATCACGCAGTTCCCCATTGATTTGGCTTGCCAGAAGCTGGCTGGGAAGGTTGAAAATGGCAATCGTGTGACCGTGGGGCACTGTGACGGTTATAAATGTGAACTGGTTGCCAAGCACCCAAATCGTGATCACGTGACCGTGGGGATGCTGTGACTGTAAGTGTGAGAACCGGTCGTAAGTTGGCTTTTTCAGTACCGTCTTAAATCTGAACCGTCACTAAATGAATGGTTGTTAAATGAGGACTACCTGTGCAGCAGTGTTTTTCAAACTTGGAAACTTTAAGATGTGTAGACTTCAACTCCCAGAATTCCCCAGCCAGCGTGAATTCCCCAGCCAGCGTTCCCCAGCCAGCAACTCCCAGAATTCCCCAGCCAGCCAAGGTGCTAGAGCAGGGCTTTCCAAAGTTTTCCCGCGGCGACACACCAACCACCGTTGGTATGTCGCCGCGGGAAAACCCGGAACTGCTGCCGCTTTCGGTTTTTGTGCGCCGCCGTTGGTGTGTTGCCGCGGGAAAACCCGGAACTGCTGCCGCTTTCGGATTTTTGTGCGCCGCCGTTGGTGTGTCGCTGCGGGAAAACCCGGAAGCGCTGATGGCGCGCATTAGCGCTTCCGGGTTTTGACGCGACACATCTGGCCCCCGCAGGCGACACACTTTTGTGTCGCGACACACAGTTTGGAAAGCTCTGTGCTAGAGTATCAGGGGCATCTTCTTGAAGGGAGAACCATGGGCGCCGGCAGGGAGAGGGACAAAAAAAATAAAAATGCTGGCCATGACCATGTAGTCAGAGCCCTGCCCCTTTTTCTGTGTGTTGTGTGTACAACACATGTAAAAAAGGGGTGGAGCTTCAACTGCACAGTTGCAGCTGCCATCCTGACCTTTTTGTCCTCCTTCCTCCATGACCACCCCTGATAGGAACCGCTCATCGATGCAGCTCCAGAGCTCTAGATGGACCCTCTCTTGAAGGTGGTCATGCAACGGCCGAGTAACAAGTACGTTGCGCAACACTTTGGCTAGGCAGAGCATGTGCCTGCAGCTTGGGAAAAGGCGGCGCTGCTTGACGTGGCTGCAGCAGGTGCTCGTGGGCGCCTCTCCTCATGCTCCTGAACACCTTTCTGCCTTGAACCTGAAGCACCACACAGCCCTAGTAACACTATTTTGGGGGAATTCTGATCTTCCTTCAGCCGGAGGGCTCGGATGACATGGCTTGCATGCACCCTTCGTGGGTTTAACCCTGTACTTTTATGATTATCCAGTAGAATTGTGTGGTACATCTTCTCCTGAACTCTAGCACCTCAGTCTGTACAGGTGAACCAAGTTTATACATTCAAATGCTTCTACCAATTCTTTACACTCCTTGGGAAAAAAGCGTATAGGCTCTGTTCTTCTCTCTGAAATACAGATGTTTTACACAGTTAGTGTTTTTAACGTGGGTGAACATTCAAACGTATAAACTTGTTCCAATAGAAGAGAATATCTGTAGCCCAGGGTTGAACTGTGGAGTCCTTGGTGCTCTCTGAGCTTGGTGGTTGGCTTGCAGACGTTTCATGACCCAACTAGGTAACATCATCAGTGATGTTCATCATCATCTTCATCATCATCATCATGTAACATCATCAGTGATGTCAGAGAGCACCAAGGACTCCACAGTATAAACTTGTCTCTGCAATGATACCTACAAGGAAAATACTCAGCTCTATATTTTTGGGGATGCCTAAATTTAACCTTTGATGCTCTTTTCCACAGTACACCAAATCAGTATTGTCATAGATGGAGGCAGAGGAGTTGGTAGAGACAAAGAACAGTTTGCTTTGTAGCTGAGTCAGGATTTGAAGCAGAAAAATTTGGCTCATTCTCCCTAATGCAGGGTGTGGGAAACCTATGGCCCTCCGTCAGACGTTGTGAAACTACAACTCCCAACATCCCTTACTTGGACATGCTGGCTGCTGAGAAGTGTAGCTCAACAACATCTGTAGGAAGCAGGCTTCCCACCCCTCCTCAGTGCCATCGTTCATTCTCATGGAGACCTACCTTCTCATGCCTTCTAGGCCTGAGTACAGAAACACTCCTCACTGGAAACGGAGAGCAACACAGCAGTGAGATTGTCATCACCATGCCATGCTTGTGACCTCAACAGCGTTTCACAGCAGTGCATCATCCTTTCCGTGCAAGATTGCCACATACTTGGTGCATGAAAGTAGGAATGGTCAGCAGGGTTTTCCAAAAGTACACACTCAAGTTGGGAACCGGGACTTCTAAATCAAGAGTGTTGCATGGACGCTCATCAAACTGGATGAATCAGAGAGGGATGGTAGTCATTACTTTGAACTCTCCCAAGGAAGCAACTGAGAAATGTTCTCAGAGGCGAGTTTGCCGGGGCCATGGCAGCCAACTGAAGTTGTTTTCCGAGGTGCCTCCTCGGCCCTTCCTCTTCTCAAGCTGCTAGTTGGCTTTTGAATGATGAAACGGCTGCGTTGCTGAAACGTATTATTTGGCAGGAGAGGAATGTACCCAAATACATTGATGTATAACGCCGTCAGTGGTCTGTTTTTGATCAGCAATTCCTGCTACGCTTATTAAACAGATTTATTCAGTGAAGTCTCTAGTAATAAAAAATGTAACTTGCTTTATTACAGTGCCCTATTTATGATTCTTTGGAGTTTTTTCCCCCCCAGCTATCTTGGGAATAAAAGAAGAAAAGAAACCCTTGTATTCTAGTTATTGTGTTTTTTTATGCACTGAAAAAGCTACCTTTCGGGGGGGGATTCCCTTTTGGAGAAGAGAAGAAAAATCAGGAGTCTGGTAGCACCTTTTCCAACTAACACATTTTATGAAAAGGCATAAACTTCTGACTAACAAATAAAAATTGTTAGCTGGAAAAGGTGCTACCAGACTCCTGATTTTTGGCCACATAGATGAACACACCTCCTACAATGTCTACAACTTGGGGGAGTGAAGAAATTGATGTCAACCCCCCCTTTCCCTCCCCCCCCCATTTACTGTTGGATTTCATCTATAGGACAGAACTGCATTTTGGAGAAAGTCAAGCATGGTACAGATTTCGGAGACTGAAAGATATTGGCTAATTTTCCTCAACAAAGTCAGGATTGGGGATAAAAGCAGGGTGTGTGGGAGGAGATTGTAAACTCACTAACCAGTATTTGTTAAAGTAGCTACGGGGTATCAAGCACCATTTTTCCTCCCTAAAATCTCTTGGGAATAGTACTACAGGTTGAGCTAGCATTAATCGCAAGGCAACAAAACGTGGGGTGGACATTTTGGTTTAGCAAAACTTTCAAGGAACAACAGCATGGGGGAAATGAACATTTCCTATGTATTGAATATCCTGATTTAGATTCCTAGACCTATGAAACTGATGTCGTAGCTAACCATAGTTATACTAGTACTGCATAGATTTTCCCTAGCATGGCACAGCCTAAATGTGGAGTAAGGAGAACATTTTACCAAGACCAGGGAGATCTGGATATATATATATATATATATAAGCATCTTCTTTGCCATTAAGAAAACAAATGAGACAAAGAAGAAATGTTTACCTTGCAGATATTTATTGTTATTTATCCATCTGTACATACATATGTTTATCCCCTCGGGTATTGTGACATTTGCCTATATCAGTCAGAAACTGTTTTACGGTAAAGCAGTAGAACAAAGCTGGTCCAACTGAACAAAAAAGTGGGCTTCTGCAGCTGAACTGTGAGGTCTGCCAAATCACCAGTCTTTCGGTTTGCTAATCATTCACAACCCCCTTTCAAATCTAACCACGATTTTCCATATTGCTTTCTCTATCTGAAGAACTCAGATATTTTCAGTATGGCATGATCTCTCTGCTTGCAAATTTAGAGCTTGCAGACAACACCTTCAGCCAGTAATTTGTCAGTCTGAGCTAGCCAACGGCGGAGGGCAAAGAATGTCCATCGTTGCTCATTCTTTCTGTTTAAAACTGGTCAGTCTCCAAATATACAGCATCCAGAGCTTCAGTGCTCCATAAATTAAGGAACATCCCTTCACCTTCCCTTCATAAAAAAGAAGCAAATAAGTTTCAAGCACCCAGGCACACGCTATCCATGTGTTTGCATACATTTCTCTGGGATTTGCAAACCATTTTGCCCAATAGGCTGTTATGAGGTTGGTTGCAAAGGAAGAATGGCATTAAAACTATTAACAAATGCACTGAGACGCCTCAAAAAGTTTCTGGGTAGCATGGTGCCAGATCTGCATTGCAGAGTGAAGCCTATGAATGTGAAATTCTAGCAAGCTTTATGAAGCGCTACATCAGTGTTTTTCAACCTTGGCAACTTTAAGATGGGTGGACTTCAACTCCCAGAATTCCCCAGCCAGGCGGGAAGTTTATGCCTTTTCATAAAATGTGTTAGTTGGAAAAGGTGCTACAACTAACCTTGCTAGTTGTCAAGGTTGAAAAACACTGTGCTAAACCCTAAAAAATAAATCATAAGAGAGTTCCAGAAAAACATCTACTTCTGCTTCATTGACTACGCTAAAGCCTTTGATTGTGTGGATCACAACAAACTGTGGCAAAGTCTTAAAGAGATGGGAGTACCAGACCACCTTACCTGTCTCCTGAGAAACCTGTATGTGGGTCAAGAAGCAACAGTTAGAACCGGACATGGAACAACCGACTGGTTCAAAATTGGGAAAGGAGTACGACAAGGCTGTATATTATCACCCTGCTTATTTAACTTATATGCAGAGTACATCATGAGAAATGCCGGGCTGGATGAATCACAAGCCAGAGTTAAGATTGCCGGGAGAAATATCAACAACCTCAGATATGCAGACGATACCACCCTAATGGCAGAAAGTGAAGAGGAACTAAAGAGCCTCTTGATGAGGGTGAAAGAGGAGAGTGCAAAAGCTGGCTTGAAACTCAACATTAAAAAAACCCAGATCATGGCATCTGGTCCCATCAGTTCCTGGCAAATAGAAGGGGAAGAAATGGAAGCAGTGACAGATTTTATTTTCTTGGGCTCCAAGATCACCGCAGACAGTGACTGCAGCCATGAAATTAAAAGACGCTTGCTCCTTGGGAGGAAAGCTATGGCAAACCTAGACAGCATATTAAAAAGCAGAGACATAACCTTGCTGACAAAGGTCCGTATAGTTAAAGCTATGGTTTTTCCTAGTAATGTATGGCTGTGAGAGTTGGACCATAAGGAAGGCTGAGCGCCGAAGAATTGATGCTTTTGAACTGTGGTGCTGGAGAAGACTCTTGAGAGTCCCTTGGACTGCAAGGAGGTCAAACCAGTCAATCCTAAAGGAAATCAACCCTGACTGCTCATTGGAAGGACAGATGCTGAAGCTGAAGCTCAAATACTTTGGCCACCTAATGCGAGAGAGGACTCACTGGAAAAGACCCTGATGCTGGGAAAGACTGAAGGCAAAAGGAGAAGGGGACGGCAGAGGATGAGATGGTTAGATAGCATCACCGATGTAATGAACATGAATTTGAGTAAACTCCGGGAGGCAGTGGAGGACAGGAAGGCCTGGCGTGCTATGGTCCATGAGGTCACGAAGAGTCGGACACGACTAAACGACTGAACAACAACAACAACAAAACCCTAAAAAAATCCTCAGACAGTGGCATGACAGCAAGCCTCTGAGTGCAGCCCAGCAGCAAAACTGCATTCAGGGGCAAAGATCACAGCGGCATGTAAATAACTGGGCTAAATGAAAACTAACTCCATGTTGGGAAGGGTTTATACAGGACAGGGAGTTCCTCCAGTCATAAAGTAAACAGCCACAAGTATAGGATGAACTCTGTATATTGTGGGATTCCAGCCAAAAACAAGGCAGAAACAATGCAAATCGTTTTCCAAGGATGGCGAGGAAGCGAGTTTTTGGAAATTTGCCTCGCATTCGGGCTTGTTCAAAGACAACATCATGCAGTTAACAAGGGCACATGCTTACCAAGTGATGGGGGAAATCATCATCATGTGGAAGTGCTGGTTGCGATAGCAGAGAGTGACATTCCCTCAATGGCCATTCCTAAAGTGGGATGAAAAGAGGACAGAGGCAGATTATAGTAGAGGTGAAATTCCACAATAATCAGGTGCGTTGATTCCAGGATCAAGGAGAGCCAGCACTGCTTGTAGAATGGGCAAAATCCCAATATATATAAATATATTACTTTACTGAATAAAGCTGTGTACACATCCCCTATCCACCGAAACAAATCTAAAGGGACAACCGAACCAAGGAGAATATATTGAGTGTGTGTGAATTAATCAATTCTTCATATATATATATATATATATATGAAGAATTGATTAATTCACACACACTCACCATACTTTCCTGACTGGCAGGAAACACATCTAAACCAGTGTTTTTCAAACTTGGCCACTTTAAGACCTGTGGACTTCAACTCCCCAGCCAGCATGGGAATTCTGGGAGTTGAAGTCCACACATCTTAAAGTGGCCAAGTTTGAAAAACACTGGTTTAGATGTGTTTCTGAAACACATCTAAACCAGTGTTTTTCAAACTTGGCCACTTTAAGATGTGTGGACTTCAACTCCCAGAATTCCCATGCTGGCTGGGGAGTTGAAGTCCACAGGTCTTAAAGTGGCCAAGTTTGAAAAACGCTGATCTAAATCATGATATTATATGCATGAAATAGCATCATGGCGTGTGATATGGGGCATTGCAAGTCTCCCCTCCCCTCCTCCCATGATCCTTTAGGCCTGTCAGTGATACGATAGATGATTCTCCTTGGTTCGGTTGTCCCTTTAGATTTGTTTCGGTGGATAGGGGATGTGTACACAGCTTTATTCAGTAAACAAGACTTTCTGTTCTGTTTCTCAGTACAGGGTCTTCTTTATACAACTGTACTATAATATCATTCCAAAAGATTACAGGGGGCTCTCTGCAATATGTTTTCAGTCCTGGCCTTGAGTCTCCAGGCATGGTCAAGTTCTAATTCTAAATCATTCAGTGTTGTGTTTGCCAGAAAAAGTGACAGGCTTCTTCCTTCTGTCACATTATCAGCAGAAAAGCTCAAAATATCCTCATTGACTACCCAGCAAGTAAATCTGACTTTTAAAAGACTCTTGTTCCTTCTTTCTTTCTTTCCTTCCTGCCTTCCCTCATTGCTCTCCATCTTAAGGCAAATCAATCACAATAGAGCATTTGTAATCCGGATGGAAACTCTTCACAAGGATCAGCAGCTCCTTGTTTATGCACTCGGTTCAGACCATGCCATAGATTAAAGGCTGGTTTATTAGCCTCCAGTGACAATCAATCTAACATTTTCCTTCTGATAAGAAGCACAAAATCTTCCCCACTTTTCAAGAAGCCTGGACTAAGGTACAGGCTGCAAATATGAAACTTCAGATTTGGCTTAACCCACCCGGAATCTCAGACTCAAGGTCTCACCCAATGCAAAAAGGCAATGTTCTACTTCTTGTCCAGTCAATAACTGCAATTTGCATGTAAGGTAAAGGTAAAGGTTCCCCCCGCACATTTGTGCAGTCGTGTCCGACTCTAGGGGCCGGTGCTCATCTCCGTTTGTTAGCCGAAGAGCCAGCGCTGTCCGAAGACGCTTCCACGGTCATGTTGCCGGCATGACGCACGTGGAACGCTGTTACCATTCCACCGAAGTGGTACCTATTCATCTACTTGCATTTGCATGCTTTCGAATTGCTAGGTTGGCAAGAGCTGGGGCTGGTGTGGGAGCTCCCTCCATCACACGGCGCTCGGGTCTCGAACCGCCGAACTTGCGATCTTCCGATCAACGAGCCTGGCGTCTTACCCGCTGAGCCACCACGCCTCTAATTTTCATGTAAATCAATTTTTAAAAGGCAACATTATATAAAAACTAACAAGAACATGTCTCTGTAGCCAAAGAGCAATTAAGTACAGCATTAAAATCACAGTAATAAAAGTAAGGATACATCACAAAAGTTCTAAAAAGCTCAAACCGTTTTTTAAAGAGCTTGGGAGAATTAAACAAGGTCTCGATCTCAGGCCAGAAGGTGTAGAATGCCACTAGGTGCCAGGAAAGCTTCTCTTGAGAAGTGATTCCACAGGAGAGGTGCCATCACTGGAAAGGTCCTTTTTGATGTGTTCACGTCAGGCAGGGCATTGGAGAAGCATCTTGGGGTGAAGGTCTTAGGGTAGTGGTAAATAAATTTGAGATGGGAGAGGGTGCTCCTTCAAGGTAGACTTGCTCCAAGCTGTTTAGATAGTGATAGGCAACACCAGCGCTTTGAATTGGGCCCAGGAATGGATTGACTGGCAGCCAGAACAGCACCAGCACACTGGGGGCTGAGCAGCCAGTCCTAGCTAGCAGCCGGGCTGCCCTGTTTGGATTGATAGAAGTTTCCAGACTTTCTGGCAGGCATTGCAAGAATCCAAAGGGAAGTTCGTTAGAGCATGCGTGGCTGGATCAAGTCTCTTGCTGTCCTTGTAGGGTTGTAGCCTGCCTAAGCGGAAAGAAGGCACTCCAAGCCATGGAGGACATTTGGGCCCAATCCAAGAGTGCCCCCGCTTTATGCCTCAACAGCGCCCTCCAAACTAGGTTGAGTGGAACTTCACTCGGCAAACCAGCCCCTCATACAGAGTATCTTGGCTTCATATAGACTGGCTCTTGGCTTCGTAACTCTCCCAGTCATGCTCCACCATGCAGTTGCCATTGGTTGTTGAAAACACCCGTTTTCTACATTGGGACAGTATGTTAAACCAGGGGTCCCCAACCTGTGGGCCGCGGCCTACTAGTGGGCCGCGGCCTGTTAGGAACAGCTCCCGCCCGCAAACCCCGCCCCCTTCCACGCGATTGGCTCCTGCCCACAAACCCCACCCCTGGTGCTTGTGATTGGCTCCCGCCTGCAAACCCCGCCCCCGGTGCATGTGATTGGCTCCCGCCCATGAACCCCACCCCCCTGGTCCACAGAAATCCCAGAAACCCCGCCCCCCGATCCGCAGAAAAATAGTCTTTTGAAATCGGTCCCTGGCGCCAAAAAGGTTGGGGACCCCTGTGTTAAACTATAAACTAATCAAATGATCTGGCATTGAGCCAGCCGTTAAAAAGCTAACCTCGAGTTAAAACTGATCAAGCTAGACACGTACTACAAACGTAACCACTATATTTAACCAGTCAGGTTGTGTACACAACTATCGGGTTGTTACAAAGCAAGAAGAGGAAATTTTTGCTTAGGTCTACAGTACATTCTTTGTGGAACTCTGCTAGAGACCTTATGTGGGCAGTGGATGGAGCTCCATCTGATTGGTGGGCCAGGGCAGAAATTGGGCAGGTTCATCCTATTTTTTATTCTTTTTGGGGGGGGGGCTCCTCCCTCCCTCCCTCCCATTTAAAGTCTTCTTTTACAGAAAATCTGGTAAATGGCTGCAAGGGAGGTGGCTTCAAGCAGATTTCCTCACATTTCCCTTCCAGATCTGTTAGACTACAATTCCCATTATCTCATCCTGCATCCCTGTGCCAGATGGAAATTATGGGAGTCATAGTCCAATCTGTGGAAAGATTCCAGGTTGAAGAATGCTGCTGTTAGGGACGGAGGGTCAATCTATGCATGTTCTTACATGTTCACCAAGAGTCAAAGTGATATTTAACCACAGAAAATACAGAAGAATTAACTTATACTTGAGGGTAAAGCTGGAGCACAGTGCATAAAAAATACGACATCCTTAGGGCAAAACAGAAATGGAATTTGTTCTGGATTTGGAAATCTCACTGGAGCTGCCCTTGAAAGATAGAATCAATGGGTGTATATAATACATATTCACTTATTTTGCTAACTTGGTTGCCAACGCTACCAAAAAAAAAAAATAAAGTTATTTCCTTTTGGTACTGACTAATGTCCAAAGAATCAAAAGCAATGCAACTTCTGATGAGTTGTTATAAACTGAAACTGGAGGCCCCAGTGATTAATTTTTGGCCACCCATCGTTCAGAAATGTGAGAGAAGCCGAAAGGCTGTGGAGGAAAGAAGAGAGAGAAATTCTGAAGTTTCTCTGAAATGCATGGCTTGCATATCTGCGTCAGCATTTTAGGTGCCTGTTTTCTGCCTCTCAGATGATGATAAATTAGAAATGTGTAATTAAGAAATCCAAGCGTTCCAAAAGGAAGAGGCCAGGGCCTGCCGGGGCATTGGAGAGGGGGTGGAGAGACATGCCAGCCATGAATTTGAAGTGTTCTTGTAGTTCACAAGTTTCAGCCGTATTGCTGGGCATGTGATCAAGCTTCACTTCTACCTTTTCCCTCTGAAAGGAGAAAAGCAGAGAGGAAATTCTGTAAGACAGAGAATCCCCGAACAAGGAAAAATGAAGTGGGATTTCATGAAGAATGAAACACACTTGGGGTTTTCATCGGGAGCTGAATTGGAGCCATCACCAAAAGAAGCTAGCTTTGAAAGAAGTTTATTATTGTTGTTGTTGTTGTTGTTTAGCCAGTGTTTTTCAAACTTGGCAACTTTAAGATGTGAGGACTTCAATCCCCAGCCAGCATGCTTTAAGATGTGTGGACTTCAACCAGCTAGGGAATTCTGGGAGTTGAAGTCTACACATCATAAACGTTGCCAAGTTTGAAAAACACTGATCTAGCATGACAGCTTCCTTCCCAAAAGAGTTTGCAGACTTAGAAAAGGCAGGGCAGGGAGGAGGCCGAAGCAGGAGAGGAAGAAGATGGAGGCAAAGGAAGAATTGGTGTTCAGCTTGGTTACATCTGTTTAAGATTAGAGTTGAGAGGGATGCTGAGATTTAGGGGGTGGAAACCTGGTTTCGGAAGGCAGAGCGTGAATAATCTGGTCTGCGTATAAAACATCCAACAGTGTAATCATTGGGTAATCATTTGACTAAGCCTGATTTGGGTCTTGTGAAAATGGCAAGGGGAAAAAAGGAGGGAAAGTTGGTAACAGATGGATTCAAATTCACTGCAAATATAAATATTGAAATTGGCTTCATTTCCTTCATTGATTATATTGCAGAAGTTGGGTGTACGAGAATCAATTGGACAGAGATAGAGGTTGGTCCAGGGGCGTGGTGGCTCAGCGGGTAAGACGCCAGGCTTGTCGATCGGAAGATCGCAAGTTCGGAGGTTCGAATCCCTAGCCCCTTGTGACGGAGTGAGCTCCCGCACTCTCCCCAGCTCTTGCCAATCTAGCAATTCGAAAGCATGCAAATGCAAGTAGATGAATCATGATTCATTGGCGATCACTCGTAGCCGAGTAAGATTGTCTTCCAAAGGTAAAATTTTAACGGTGGATCCGTAAGTGGCTATAAAGGCCAATTCTGGATCCGCACAACCTCCCACAATGAGGGCATAGGTTTCCGGGTGGGAGACGGTCATGATGAGGGTTTGCCTGACGTGCCTTCCTTTTAGCTCTCTTCTCCCTTTCGCCCTGTACTCGTGCTTCTTCAAAGTCCATGGCGCCATTAATAAAGGATGACCTCCAATTGAAACGCTCATGTGTTAGGGCTTCCCAGTTCTCAATGCTGATACTACATTTTTTTAAATTAGCTTTGAGAGTATCTTTGAATCTCTTTTGCTGTCCACCAATATTCCATTTTCCATTCTTAAGTTGGGAGTAAAGGAGCTGCTTTGGAAGACGATGGTCAGGCATTCGAACAACATGACCGGTCCAGCGAAGTTGATGTTGGATGATCATTGTTTCAATGCTGGTGGTTTTCGCTTCTTCTAAAACGCTAACATTAGTCCGCCTATCTTCCCAAGTAATTTGCAGAATTTTTCGGAGGCAGCGTTGATGGAATCTTTCAAGAAGTTGGAGGTGGCGTTTGTAGAGGGTCCATGTTTCACAGGCGTACAGAAGGGTTGGTAGTACAATGGCTTTGTAAACAAGCATTTTGGTCTCCCTGCGA
Organism: Charina bottae; assembly: GCA_023362775.1. Classification (NCBI taxonomy): domain Eukaryota; kingdom Metazoa; phylum Chordata; class Lepidosauria; order Squamata; family Charinaidae; genus Charina; species Charina bottae. The sequence continues at coordinate 2,143,350 of JALMGJ010000027.1, read as the reverse complement.
ATGTAGATGAATAGGTACCACTTTGGTGGGTAGGTAACAGCGTTCAACGGGTGTCATGCGGCCACATGACCGTGGAAGCGTCTTCGGACAACGCTGGCTCCTCGGCTAACAAACGGAGATGAGCACCGGCCCCTAGAGGACACGACTGCACATATGTGCGGGGGGAACCTTTACCTTTACTAGAGGTTGGTCCAGCTTTTAAGCTGGGATTGTGTTTGGTCCAGTGTATGAACAGGACAAATCATATCCCGGTGAATGTATATATACAAATGATATGCACTTGGAGGGATCCCTTGGGGCCCCCTTCATGGTTACGTTTCATAAACCAGTTAAGGTCATCCTGCTCTGATGTGCTTTTGGTGCAAACGGTGGACCTGGGCTTCGTTTGTAGTTATTCTGGGTTATGTTGTTATAGTGATGGTTTTATTTATTTATTTTGTTGTTAACCATCCTAAGTTGTGCTGCAGTGGGGCAATATAGAAATGTTATCACTAAATAGACAGCAGAATCTCAGAACTGGAAGGGACTTAGCGGTCATCTGGTCAAGCCCCGTGCAGGAAACACTAGAGGCCCTCTGACAGAGGGTCGCCCAACCTCAGTTGAAGACCAGTGGGCTTCCTGTAAAATATTTTATGTATTTAAAATTTGTTGTTTATTCGTTCAGTTGCTTCCGACTCTTCGTGACTTCATGGACCAGCCCACGCCAGAGCTTCCTGTCGGCCGTCGCCGTCCCCAGCTCCCCCACAGTCAAGTCCGTCACCTCCAGAATACCATCCATCCCTCTTGCCCTTGGTCGGCCCCTCTTCCTTTTGCCTTCCACCTTCCCCAGCATCAGCATCTTCTCCAGGGTATCCTGTCTTCTCATTATGTGGCCAAAGGACTTCAGTTTTGCCTTTAATATCATTCCCTCAAGTGAGCAGTCTGGCTTTATTTCCTGGAGGATGGACTGGTTTGATCTTCTTGCAGTCCAAGGCACTCTCAGAGTTTTCCTCCAGCACCACACTTCAAAAGCATCTATCTTCCTTCACTCAGTCTTCCTTATGGTCCAGCTCTCGCAGCCATAGGTTACTATGGGGAATACCATATTTTAAGCATACCCGTTTGCTTCCGGGTCCAATTCAAGGTGTTGGTTATCACCTTTAAAGCCCTACATGGCATGGGACCAGAATACCTGAGGGACCGTCTTATCCCCATATTATCGACCCGCCCCACCCGATCGTTCAGAGAGGGCCTGCTACGAGCCCCATCAATTAAAGAATGTCATCTGATGGGGGCTAGGAGGCGGGCCTTCTCTGTAGCAGCACCCACACTATGGAACATCTTGCCCCCAGAGTTGAGACAGATCCCCTCCCTCCCGACCTTTAGGAAAGAACTGAAGACCTGGTTCTGCCGCCTGGCATGGGAGGGAGGAAACAATAGTTCCTCATGGGGATGGTTAATCCCGTAATTTTATAATGCCCTTCTTTTATTAATACTATCTCCCACTTGGATTTTATTTTAAATTATAGTAATTGTATAAATTGTTGGTTTTTATATTTTATATTTTATGCTTTTATTTAATTTTATTATTGTAAACCGCCCAGAGTTCCCCGTTGGGGGAGATGGGCGGTTATATAAATTAAATAAATAAATAAAATAAATAAGTACACATAACACCTCTGCTCCGTGAGCTGCATTGGGTGCCAGTTTACTTCCGGGTCCAATTCAAGGTGTTGGTTATCACCATTAAAGCCCTACATGGCACGGGACCAGGTTATCTGAGGGACCGCCTCATCCCCATTACATCTTCCCGTCCCACCCGATCTTGCAGAGAGGGCATGCTGCGGACCCCGTCTATGAAAGAATTCCACCTAACGGGGTCCAGCGCCCACGCTATGGAACACCTTGCCCGCAGAGTTGAGGCAGATCCCCTCCCTCCCGACCTTTAGGAAAGATCTGAAGACCTGGTTCTGCCGCCTGGCATGGGAGGGAGGAAATAATAGTTCCTCATGGGGGTGGTTAATTTCATAATGTCCTTCTTTTTATTTAACTATCTGGCCATTTGGATTTTATAATTATTTAATTGTATTAATCAAATTGTAATTTTATATTTTTATATCCTTATTTTAAATGTGATTTTATTGCAAACCGCCCAGAGTTCCCCGTTGGGGGAGATGGGCAGTCATATAAATTGAATAAATAATAATAATAATAATAATAATAATAATTAAAATAGAATAACATAAAACATAAAATAAGGCAAAGTCTTAAGCAACCTCTCAGCAATGTATATTGCCACACAGGTCAACAACAACTTCCATCAAGGACAGCATTTCCCAACTTGGGTAACTTGTGTGGATTTTCAGCTTCCAGAATTCTGAGCGATGACCCTGCTGGCTGAAGGATTCTGGGAACTGAAGTCCACACATCTGGAAGTTCTCCAGATTGGGAAATAATGATCTAGGTGGATGACAGATGAGCAACCTAGTACCTACGTATTATTCCAGATTCTTCAGCATTTGCTGACACAGAAGTGGGGAATCCCAGGAAACTGCTATGACCCTGATAAGCAGAGAGGTTGCAAGAACACGGCAGAACACACCCAAACCTTATACTGTAGCTCTTTCTGGGAAGTGCTTATCGTGCAGAAGAGAAAGTTAAAAGAGCCAACAGAAGCTGGTGTTGGTGGCAATGAATTTTTACAACCAGGACTCCTTCTTGATTCCTGCTGTCAGCCCCATGAGGCAGACCAGACCAGGAAATCAACTCCATAGGAAGGCTGAATGTACTTTTATTGGTAAAGGTAAAGGTTCCCCCCGCACATTTGTGCAGTCGTGTCCGACTCTAGGGGCCGGTGCTCATCTCCGTTTCTTAGCCGAAGAGCCAGCGTTGTCCGAAGACGCTTCCACGGTCATGTGGCCAGCATGACGCACACGGAGTGCTGTTACCTACCCAACGAAGTGGTACATATTCATCTACTTGCATTTGCATGCTTTCGAATTGCTAGGTTGGCAAGAGCTGAGGCTAGTGCGGGAGCTCACTCCGCACGCAGGGCTAGGGATCTCCGAACTTGCGATCTTCCGATCGACAAGCCTGGCGTCGTATCCGCTGAGTACCAGAATCTTGCAGGTCTGATTGGGCTGGGCCTCCTCCTCCTTCCTATAGTTCAATGAATTAGAGTGGTGTCTGTTGGAGCCGCTTCTGAATGTTATCTTGTTCTGGGCTTTAAATATGCTTCAGCCCCTTTTGTTGAGGTTCTTGCATATCCCCATCCAGGTCATCTTCCTTATTGTCCGCACGTGTTCTACTGTATCGTAAGTTTGAGAGCAAGCCCAAGGGCTGCATATTGAAAACGGCAGCAGATGCCAGAAGAACCAGGGTAAGCAGATGTTGGAACAGCTCTCTTCCCAAATTATAACTCAGCTCCTTACAAGGACAGTGTTAGAAGCCATGGACTTTTCAAACAATCAGGATTCATGATGTCACATTTCCCCTCTTGGTCAGTGTGTGCTACTGAGTAAAGGGTTGAGAGGCAATAACCACAAGAATCTTCTTCCCTCTCACCTAGCAAGATGACTGGCTTAGCCCAAAAGGAAACACTGTTAATGTTATCCTGGAAGCCAGTATCATCTGCTGAACATCTTTTTGAGGTCAACCATGAAACATTTCCAGCTCTGGGAGTAAATACATCATTGGCAGGCATCTCGGTTTGGATATCACCAGGAAGGGTCAGTGACATTTCCTTGAGCCTCCACATCAGTAATCCCCAACCCAGTGTCTTCAAGATGTGTTGAACACCATCACTCCCAGCCACCTTGACCATTTAGGAGGGAAGTGATGGGAGAAGTAATCCAACACATGTGGAGGGCTGTGATGTAGACAGTGTGTCAGGATATCATCCATGCCATCCTGCCATGGCACCAGGAAGGAACATCCTGCCACTCCCGCCACTCCGTTAAACTCACAGGGTCGTTTGGGGGTTCCTGACAGTAAAACTACCAGACGTGTAAAGTGGGGGTTTGGTGTATTCACAGAACTGCAAACTATGTAAATCAAAGTCTGGAGCCACATTTCAGCACCCAAGATAGATCAAAGGGCGATATCACCGTGTTAGTTGATTCGGACCCAAAAAGATCTGAGAACTGAGAGACAAAGGGAAGGGCGATTGAGCCGCGAATCCCAATGGGGGGTTGGGGGGAAACTTGGAGATTTTTAAACTCTTGGTTGCGGGAGCTTGATTCACTCGAGTCTTTAATGTGCAATGGATCACTGGCTTTAATAAAGATTCCTTCATATCCCTGAGTGGCTTGTGTCAGGAACTCTGATTTAATAGTCAACGGATCGAGGGCATCACACAGTGTACTCACATTTAGTGATGTACAAAGCAGGATTTCATCACTAAAAAACTGTGACCAGGTCTGCATGGTATAGCTCAAATAACGATTCTGCAAAGAAATGTGAATCTGAAAACTACAAGACATGTACATTAAAAAAAAAAAAGCTGAAAAAATAAATTGAAAACAGAAATTGGCTCCTTTTATATTCCATATGGGTAAAATTGAAGGTCAAAGTGGACTGAGAATGACGTGTCCATGTCCTATGCTCCAAGAGATGTCCCCAAATCAGTTCTGAGGCTATGGAGTCAGCTGATAATATTTAATCCCATACTGAGCCTAGTTGTACCTTTGTAATGCAGGATCTACTATGAATTAAAGAGATAAACCTGTGGCCAAGGTCTCAGTTCTAGTTTTGAGACCCACCCTTCTAGTCCCATAGGGTCATACTGCAGCCTAGCAAGATGTTTCTGAACTACAATGAGGTCCCACCAGAGAATGGGACAAAAGATGCTGGACAAGTGTCATTTTTTTCATCGTTGCTGAGGTTTTTAGTATAGTGTACTTCCAAAATTCAAACACTTCTGTGTGTAGCTTGAATCATGTCAACTGGATTTCTATTTTCTCAGTGGAAACGTTTCGCCCCTTATCCAAGAAGCTTCTTCAGTCTTGGATAAGGGGCGAAACGTTTCCACTGAGAAAATAGAAATCCAGTTGACATGATTCAAGCTACAGACAATTCCACCTGGATGACTGAGAACCTTCATCGTCAAACACTTGTGAAATTTGTCACTGTTGGTTCTTAACATAAGCCACTATTTGAGAGATACTGGTTATAGAAGAAGAGGGAAACAGTTTCACCAAAATAGGAACTTTTTCAGAAGTTTTATCAGTATTTCACAGTGTAGAGCTAAGAACATCCACCGGGTATAGTTCTCAAAATGCTAGTATTTTCTTTTCCATCCTTAAAGTTCCTACTCAGTAATACAACATCTCCTGTTCTTATTTGCTTTGCTAATGAGATTCTGTGATGCTTTTCAGTTGTCTTTGTGCATAGAAAGAAGCAAGAATGTGGCATCAAGGTCTGAGTAGTGAAGGGCCATAAGAGACAGCAAAATAAATGCATTGGATTCAAAATGATCTCATTTCCCAAGCTGGCTTGTAGGTGTCCATTCTGAAAGAGCCTCGAGATGGACAAGACGATCAGAACCAAGTGATGGGCAAAACTAAGAATAAATCATAAACAAAGGACAAACCAGGAGACTGAGAACTGGAGAACAGTCAGATGATACAGGACCACACCAAAGGTCAAGATGTCCATGTTGTATAAGTAGGGCTCTGCTGGAACAGGAAGCTCTTTTCATCCTTCCAATTGGCAAGGATCCAAAGGCAGCAATACATCATGATGTTACCCCCACATGTTTGAAAAGCACGGAGTTTATGGTGTGACACTGTTTTCATTGTTCTCATGAAAGCAGCATGCTTCTGCATATACCACTGTGAACATAGACAGTCTAAGGCCTAGAAGTACTTCAACACCTTGGTAGATGTCACAACAGGTGGCTTAGAAGCTCCTCAAACAGAGTCCCATCATGTCCCAACGGCCATAAAATTCTCCAGCGGACACAAGGCCAGGCCAGTCCATATACCAACCTACCTGATGATATTTTTCTGAGGGTAAAACGAAAGATTCTATCACATGGCACCCTCTCCTCCATGAAGAAACAATGGGACAAAATGCAATTCATGCATCTAAAATGCGCAGTCTGGAAGCTTTTTCAATATAGAATTCTTCCCCTGCCTGTTTTTGTGCTAGGCATTGCTAGATTTGTTTGTAACAGTACTGTTTGTTCAGCAAAAAAATTAAGCCATGCATTATCAGAGGAAACACCAGTTGACTCCTTGATAAAGTCAGTTTGTCTGAATTTGTCTCCCTTACTACTGAGTAGCCAGATTCCAAGTTTGGGGTCATTTTTTTAACATGCCAATTTGACTTAGAATGGCAGGCCCCCACCCCTGTTCCACCACCCCCACCACCCCGCCCCAGGGCTGAAAGGAATGCCTCTATGTGAAAAATCACAGTTGTTTTTCATCCATCATCTTTCCTTTTGCTCTACCATTTGGGGGATAACAGTACCGGAGCAACTGTTTTTTTGTTTAGTCTGGGTTTTTCGCATGGATAAGCCGCGAGACCAAAAGAATAGCTTGTAATCTTGGTGGAAAGCCAGTTTTTGCCGAGGGAAAACGCAAGGGGATTTCAAGTAATGAGACATTTGAAATTTGGGGGGTGGGGGGGGGGCAATGAATGCGGATTGTCCAGCAAGCACACTTTGTCCCAGCCCATTGGTATCTATCCATCCATGGATTTTCTCCGACTGTCAAAACGATGGAAGCTTTATTTAGTTGCAGAGCATCTGAGATTCATTTAACCTTGTAGTGGTGCTTCTGTGTACAAGAGGAGAAATCATCTATCTCCGGGCATTTTTACCAAGACTCGGGCTGAACTTTTGAACCGTTGAAATTTCAGGCCGAATTGGGAAAGGGGCAGTCAGAAGCACAGAGGAAAGGACAAAATTGTCTCCCCATTTTCACATATCCTCGGTATCTGAGAAACCACTTGAGCTCCTATAAGGGGGATAACTGGAATCTGGGCACCCACTTCTCGGTGGCTGACGTTTTTCATCTTGCACTGGCTTCCGGCCCCGACCCTGTGCGGATGCAACTGGTTAAGTGTTGCTGTTCGAGTATGCCTCCTCAGCTGCAGTGGTCGTCAGCTGACTTCACCGCCCAGATTTCTCTGTGAAAGCCTTGAGAAACATACTGTTGTGGACAGCAGCTCCAGCAGACTCTTGGCTTGACCTTGCCTTGCAGTTCAGGCTCCCGTCTGGGATTGTCTACCCTCTCTTGGACCTGATCTGCTTGCTCAAGGCTCATGGACTCCCCCTGTTTGTCCTGTGCTCTTATCTGCACCCAACAGCCAAGGGACCAACCCTTCTGAAGCCAACCCAAGAGATGAACCACCCTCATGTATGTGTTAAAAAGAAAGAAAGAAATTAACTTCACTTGCAGTGCTGTGTCCGGTTTTGGCCACCACTATTTAAGGCGTGGTGGCTCAGCGGGTAAGACGCCAGGCTTGTCGATCGGAAGATCGCAAGTTTGGAGGTTCGAATCCCCAGCCCCGCGTGACCGAGTGAGCTCCCGCACTCGCCCCAGCTCTTGCCAACCTAGCAATTCGGAAGCATGCAAGTGGATGAATAGGTACCACTTCGGTGGGTAGGTAACAGCGTTCCGCGTGCGTCATGCCAGTCACATGACCGCGGAAGCGTCTTCGGACAGCGCTGGCTCTTTGGCTAACAAATGGAGATGAGCACCGGCCCCTAGAGTCGGACACGACTGCACAACTGTGCGGGGGGAACCTTTACCTTTTACAAAAGAGAATAGGTTGAGCGAAGGGCTATGAGGGTGATCAGAAATGAGAGACTGAACAATGTTTATTTGTAGGAACAGAAGATTCTTACATTCACATGGTATTAATGTTTTGACTGGCTTAGCCCATTTTGCGAGGTTTGCCCGGTGTTCTCAATCATGAACTGACTAAACAAGCAGATTTTGCACAATTCATTAAGCCTCAAGAAAACGAGCCAAGATTAAAACTAACCAAGTTTCACATATTGTGCAAACACATCTGCTTATCATGTGAAGCCAACCTTCAGGTTTGGTCTATTGGTTAAGGTGCTGGGCTAGAAACCAGGAGTCTGTGAGTTCTAGTCCCGCCTTAGGCATGAAAGCCAGCTGGGTGACCTTGGGCCAGTCCCTGTCTCTCAGCCCTAGGAAGGAGCCAATGGCAAACCAGGAGACTGAGAGTTCTACTCCCGCCTCAGGCATGAAAGCCACCTGGGTGACCTGGGGCCAGTCCCTCTCTCTCAGCCCTAGGAAGGAGCCAATGGCAAACCAGGAGACTGAGAGTTCTAGTCCCGCCTTAGGCACGAAAGCCGGCTGGGTGACCTTGGGCCAGTCCTGTCTCTCAGCCCTAGGAAGGAGCCAATAGCAAAGCAGGAGACTGAGAGTTCTAGTCCTGCCTCAGGCTTGAAAGCCGGCTGGGTGACCTTGGGCCAGTCCCTGTCTCTCAGCCCTAGGAAGGAGCCAATAGCAAAGCAGGAGACTGAGAGTTCTAGTCCCGCCTTAGGCATGAAAGCCAGCTGGGTGACCTTGGGCCAGTCCCTCTCTCTCAGCCCAACTCACCTCACAGGGTTGTTGTTACGGGGAAAAGAGGAGGAGGAAGGAGTATTTGGTGTGTTCGCCGCCTTGAGTTATTTATGAAAGTAATAAAGGTGGGATAGTAAGTAAGTAAGTAAGTAAGTAAGTAAGTAAGTAAGTAAATAAATAAATAAATAAATAAATAAATAAATAAAGGATTGTCACACAGAAGAACGCCATGCACTGTAATCTATTGTCCTACTGCACAAGACACAGAGCAATGATTTTAATTTGCAAGAAGTCAGATTCTGGTTGAACGCCAAACAAAGTTTCCTAACAGTATGACTGGTTTGACGATTAAGCCAATCATCAAGGGAGATATGAGGGCCCCATTACTGGGTGATCTTCAGGCATGGGCTGGACAGCCATCTATTGGGAGTGTTTAGATGTGGATTCCTTCCAATTCTATGATTCCATGACTGGAATGATCCCAGCCTTCCTTCCGGAACCAATTTACTGCTCAATATTTTCAGGATAGAGATTGTAGAAGCCTTTCCAAGCTCTTTGAAGCCCATCATATGGTTGGGATGAAAACTACAGTGTGGGGGACAGCAGTGTGTCAGAATGTCCTTGCCTTCCCCCCTCCCCTTGTGCTTGGAAATTTTGCTTGGGTTAAGAGGGTTATTCAATGCACAGTTTAATTGGTGCCTTTTGTTTCACTTTTTGCATGGCAATTTGCATGAGTTTTAAACATTTCACAACCACGTAAGTGGATCCTGATGGATGAGACTCTGGTTTTCTCTCAAAGTGGCAACTGGGCAACGTTGTAGAGACGCAGGAGAGGGTGGTGGTAAACACGTCATCGGTTTTTCCATTGTATTGACCTCCTTGGATCAGCCTGCAGGAATGTCGCCATTCTCTAGTCTAGAACCAGCTGTTGAGTCATGGCAAGTTGTAAATTAAGAGGCCAAATGACAGAAAGCTTTGGGAACAGCTTTGAGATGGGAGACAAAATCATCTAGACCAGCCAGGTTGGCCTTTCCATCAAGTCCAGCTGAACGCCAATTAATCTTAAACACAATATTATCCTTGTATGTGATGATTGTCAGTGATCATGTACAATACTTTTGCTTAATCCCACAGTGCATTTAAAAAAAAAATACAACTGTTTTGTATTATGATTAAACTTCATATTATACAAAATGCCAAAGGTTTAGATAAATCACAATACAAAACGTTTAAATAACGGTCCCTCAAAACTAAGTGGTTGTTCTGGTGCTCCAGAAATTTAAATAGTTCTCCAGAGAGGGCAGAATAGGGATAAGACACCAAAACTTTGTGCCAGTCTCCTAGAATTTAAAATATAATCTAGAAATATTTCAAGAATTTTTCTACTGCATCTTTTCTAACACCTTCACTGTATCCAATCCAACAAAAGGGACTTGTAATGTTCGGAGCATTTGGTCTGCTTATTTCTTTAAAATGTGTAAACGTGATCGTTATGAGCATTTGTGGCTTCCTTGTTGTCTTTTTTCCATCGTGGCCAATCTTCATTTCTGCAGTGGTTGCGAATTGGACAAGAATGCCTTCTGGGGAGTCTTTGGTGCTCTCTGAGCCTTGTTGTTTTCATGCAGACGTTTCATTGCCAGGCTAGGCAACATCTTCAGTGCGAAAAGGGAGTGGAACTTGCTGTCTGTTTATATACCCTGGCTTGTCCTGCCTGTGTTGGTGGGGGTCTTGTACTCTCCTTGGTAGTTCCTTGATTGGGCTGTTGTGTGCTGTTTGGGTGATTGACTGAGTTAATAGTTCCTTGATTAAGGTCTATTGTGTTGTTTGATTGCTCCTCTGCTGCTAATCTTGCTGTTAATCTGTGCATATCTTTGATTGCTGGACCAGGGGTGTATGCCTTCTGTATATTCACAGGAACAACAGCTCAGGTTTAAGAGTCTCCCAGGAGAAGTTTCAGTTGCCACAACTTTCCCACTGGCTGCAGTGCTCGGAGTTTTAATCCTGTATTCCACTTCCCCCACCTCACATCTGCCAGTGTGTTTTGTATGGGTTGCTGGAAAACATTTCACCCTGCTAGTGAAACAGGCCCATCATGTCAAACCCTGGACCGTGGATGTTCCACTTCCAGCCAAACACGACCACCTGCAAGTCTGTGCTGGTGTTAGCAGTTTTCACCCTGCGATAATCTGAATCCAGATGGCTTTTTCTTTTGAAGTCGGTTCCCTGATGTTAAATGTTAACTGCAATTTTGTTTGGCCCGAGATGTGCATTGTGCATTCTTTCCTGTCTGCATGATAATAACGGCCACGCTTTGGGCCAGCTATGTTCCACAACCTATGGCTTCAAATAGTTTGTATTCTCAATAACTTCCTTCAGAACAGTTAGAAACAAAAATATGCGTTCCAGGTGTGACTTTTTAAATGGATGAGGCAGTTTGAATAGAGTGCAAAATCTGAGTAGAGAAAGTCAATATATCAGAGGGAAGTATATGAAATGCTAGACCCTAGACTTCTAAGCTGGGCTACTACAAATTAGGGAGTTGGGGAATCTGTTCCTATAATTTCCCACTAATACAGGGCGGTAGAACTCAGGCTCAAATGTCCATTTAGCTGCAAATCTTAATACTAAACAACCTTAAACCAAGCATGTTTTCTTCCTCTTATCCTAAACTATTTTACTGGGTTGTTCTAAGGATGTTTGGGGCGTGGTGGCTCAGCGGGTAAGAAGCCAGGCTTGTCTATCGGAAGATTCCAAGTTCAGAGGTTCGAATCCCTAGCCCTGTGTGTGGAGTGAGCTCCCACACTCGCCCCAGCTCTTGCCAACCTAGCAATTCGAAAGCATGCAAATGCAAGTAGATGAATAGGTACCACTTCGGTGGGAAGGTAACAGCGTTCTGCGCGCGTCATGCGGCCACATGACCGTGGAAGCGTCTTCGGACAACACTGGCTCTTCGGCTAAGAAACGGAGATGAGCATTGGCCCCTAGAGTCGGACACGACTGCACAAATGTGCAGGGGGAACCTTTACCTTTTTTTCTAAGGGTAATATTGGAAGGGTGGAGAGAAGCAGCTTCCTTGGATGAAGGACAAAATGATGAAATTAAGACTACGGTAATCAGGCAATTTAATTTAGGAGAAAGGTGGGAAGGGAAGATACCTTTTTGTCCTGTGCATAGTTAGCTGAATTAGCTGCCCATAGATGAGTGGTAGCACAGCAGTCAATTTGGATGGTTTGAAAAAGGGCCTGAACAGGTTCCTGGAGGATTAGGCTACTGATGGGTGCTACAACTGATGGCTGTTTGAATCCTAGGCAGCTGCCCTCAGTACCAGTTCCTGGTACTCAACAGTGGAAAGAAGGTTCTTGTCTCCAGTCCAGGCTTGCGAGTTTCCCAAATGCATCCAGTTGGTCTTTATGGGGCACAGATAGATGGATTAGATGGGCACATGGCCTGATCCAGGGCAGCTCTTCTGATGTTATTTTATTTATTTATTAAATTTATATTACCGCCCATCTCCCCTATCGAGGACCCTGGGCGGTTCTTTGCATGCACCAAAATGGCTTTTTCCAATCTGGTTCCCTTCCAATATGTTGGGCGTGAGACTCCTAGAGTGCCTAGCCACATCTGGAGGGCTCCAGATTAGGGAAAGTTGCAGTAAACTAGCCCGTCAAGGAAAAAGGGTTATCCTAGCTCTGATGGTGATGTCCTAATTTTAGCTGTACTCTTGCAGGGAAAAATGTTGATTATGAAAAGTTCATCAAAAGATGATAGATAGATGATAGATAGATAGATAGATAGATAGATAGATAGATAGATAGATAGATAGACAGACAGACAGACAGACAGACAGACAGACAGACAGACAGACAGACAGACATGATAGAGATGATAGATAGAGAGGATGGGAAGGAGGGAGGAAGGGCCAACTTTTCCTGTCCAAAGACAGACTGGCTTTTGAGCAGCATATTGCATCCTTAATTTCAAATTGGATTTCTCAGAAATTGTTCCACCACCACCCCATCCCATGTCCCCTTCTCTGTATTTCCGCTGCCTCCACCAAAGAGTGGAGAGACTATGATTTCTCCTGGTCCCCCACAGCCAAACCTATGTGGAACAAAGATCTCTTGTCCATGTACCCGGCAGCTGGGAGGTGATGTGTGGCAGCCATAACTTTATCCAGGCCACCATATTTAAGGACAGATTGATTTACAGCATTTATAAGCTCTCACAATTCAAATAGCCTCTGGAAAGTGAAAAAACAAAATCACCCAACTTCAGTTAAGAGTCAAAACTGCATTAAAATACAGTACTGTAGTATAGATTTCACTTGCTTACATAACAGGAGAAGGGTTGGAGCTGTCTGCTCCTCCAGGGGGAGGGTATTCCCCAGGATGGGGGTCATCATCAAGAAGGCCTGCCGCCTGCTTCGTACCCCATAGAACTTGCAAGGGGAGAATCCTCAGCAGGCCCTCCATAGATGACCAGATGGGATGGGTAGATTCTATTCAAGCAAGGATTTCTTTTCCTGGCCATCTCTCAACAGTAGCCTTCTCATGCCACCCATGCAAGTTGCAGTCTGGTTGTGGTCAACTTGTTGTCAACCTCCTTGTAGAAGCAAGGAAGCAAGAAAATGGTGAACTGGGCTTCTGGAGCCCACAGTTCATGGGTCAAACTCTTCCGTGTTAGGTGAAGACACCCTCGAGTCGGAGGTCAAGACACCCTTGAGTTGCATTTGACTCTTGGCAACTGCAACCATGCCATTTTCTTGGAGTGCTTTCCCAATGTCTTTTTCTGTGATGGTTTTTCAATGCCCTCATTTAGGCAATAGGGGATATATTAAGGCATATTTATTTAAGGCATATTTAAGGGGATATTTATTTGGATATAGGGGGCGCAGTGGCTCAGTGGTTAAGATGCCAGGCTTGTCGATCGGAAGGTCGCAAGTTTGGCGGTTCGAGACCCGAGCGCCGCGTGACAGAGTGAGCTCCCGCACTCGCCCCAGCTCTTGCCAACCTAGCAATTCGAAAGCATGCAAATGCAAGTAGATGAATAGGTACCACTTCGGTGGGAAGGTAACAGCGTTCCACGCACGTCATGCCGGCCACATGACTGCGGAAGCGTCTTCGGACAGCGCTGGGCCTTCGGCTAACAAACGGAGATGAGCACCGGCCCCTAGAGTCAGACATGACTGTGCAGGGGAAAATCTTTACCTTTACCTTTTATTTGGATATATATGCAATTTGCACTACCAGTTTCCAAAAGAACTCATGGCTCCATGTAATGAACCAAAATAAAGATAACACTAATATGGAAATAATATGAAAACAATCATCTTTAAAACCATTCAATAACAGACATTTTAGTTTTCCTTTTTTATCTTTTTCTACCTTTTTTTTTTGTATTTTTATAATGGTTTTTTATGACTTTTTATTTGTAAGCCACCCAGAGTCACCCTTATAGTGAGATGGGCGGTGTATAAATAAATAATGGGCATATTGAGGACACATCTTGAATAAATGCACTTCTGAACAGTTCTGTTTTTAAAGCTTATCTGAAGATCAATAGCAATGGAGCCATTCAGGTTACTGGCCGAAGGCTTTTCCATAGTGTGGGACATCACAGGTACAAATCAGGATTTCCTTGTTTTCTTCTGGATCTCATATAGAGGAGGCACCTTAACCTTTTTTTTAAAATAAATTTTATTAGAATTTTAAAATACATAATTAAAAGTTAGAAACAGAAAAAGAAATAGAAATACAAAATAAAGAAAAAGAAAAGAAAAAGTGTAGTAAAGAAAAAGAAAGAAAAAGATATGAAAAATAGGTAACTTCCAATCTATCTCTGGTCATGTAGATAAAAGAATCTGCCTTAAATGTTGGTTTTTCATACAATAGATAGAAATAATTATTTGTCTAATATACTCTGTTATATTTAATCTAATCTTCAAAACCCCATGTAAGCTTCGCCCCTCCTGCATTTCAAAAATAGTCCGTCAATGGTTTCCACTCTTTGAGATATTGACAACTTGAGTTTTCTTTCAATAAACAAGTCAGTTTATCATTTTCTGCCATGTCCATCAGTTTTAACATCCACTCTTGTGTTGTTGGTAAAGTCTGAGTTTTCCAAAATTTTGCATAAAGAAGTCTTGCTGCTGTTATCATATATTGTATTATAAAGAGGCACCTTAACCTTAAAGGACATGGACGTGTGTATGAATGGCTGTACACTCTTATAAAAAATAAAACATTTGGGAAACTATATGGAAATAAATGTTTAATTTTGGGAAACAAGAAGCTAATTGAAATTAGCCATCCCAATACAGCGCTGTGGTCAGACTTTCAGGTTTTCCATTGCAAAGTTGCTCTTGGTTTTGACTCTGAAGCTTTGTTGTTGTTGTTGTTGTTGTTGTTAATATCATCTCTGCATGAGAGATAGGAAGATCGTCCTGCCCCTAAAGAACTGCTGATATTAGAGATGTGACCCTGCCTGATTAAAGCAACCTTACAAACTCTGGTCCAACTTGAGAGCTGGGGGGAAGATACATTACTGTTCTTCTGGGATCAGGATAAAGAATAATTAAGTCTCTTTATGTATTCCAAGGCCAGAAAGTTGACACTACTTTTTCATATTGTCTCTGCAACTAAGATTCATAATCAAATAATATGTCAGAGGTATTGATCATGCAATTCTAAATTTGTGTGATATATCACAGGGCCCTTTTGTTATTCGAGAGTAGCAAGCGATTTATTATTTCTTTTCTTTACAAAAAAATGGGAAGTCATCTGTCTTGTGGTATTTATCTTGTGGCCCGAGACAGTTTTTCCCTCTAATAAGCCGCAAATTTTGATGACTTGCCATTTTTTTGACACTGAGTAAAGCAATATTTTCGTTCCCCCCCCCCTCTTTATTCCCGTCTCTGATCTCCTTGCAGACAAAATTCTAAATGGATGTATATAATTGAGTTAAGCTTTAAGACAACACACAAATCCTGTTACTTTTCTAGCCATTTTTCCCCCATTCGGATTTTTTATACTTCAGTCACATAAAGGAGAAAAGACACTGAAGCAACATCACAGGTGCCCTCATTCCTAAGATTGAACTTTTACAAATCTAGTCCACCACCAGAACTGTCTGGTTCATTTGACTAATGAATTATCTGATTTTTCGCCAACGAAAGTTTTCAGGGCAGTTAAAAGATGCTTCAGTGATGCTTCTGTGGGGCTAGGAAGCTGAGTTGGAGATATTGATGGAAGTTATGTGATGAACATGAATTTGAGTAAACTCCGGGAGACAGTGGAGGACAGGAAGGCCTGGCGTGCTATGGTCCATGGGGTCACGAAGAGTCGGACACGACTAAACGACTGAACAACAACAAAAATATTAGTGGGATAGTGGCTACCCCAGCGATGTGTGGCTGATTTCTCAAGGACCAGCAACGAATCTTGAGAAATCCTAGGGCTGTTTCTACTCAAAGCAGAGACCTTTCACTGGTAACTCCCAAAGTGTGGAACAGCATCCTAGAAAAGGGGCTGACCGCTTTGTGGCAAAGCACAGAATTCTGTGAAAACACACTTTCCCCAAATCCTGATTTCCACAGTTTTACTTTCTCTTTTAATTGCTTTCAAAATATGACATCAGAGCCTCTTGGGTTTTATATATGTTTAATTAATTTACGGTTAGGTATATACTGTATATTGTTTATTGTATTT
Source organism: Charina bottae (assembly GCA_023362775.1). Lineage (NCBI taxonomy): Eukaryota > Metazoa > Chordata > Lepidosauria > Squamata > Charinaidae > Charina > Charina bottae. Next base: position 2,127,125 of record JALMGJ010000027.1, on the reverse strand, counting down.
GATATGTTTTTATATGTTTTAATTGCTAACTTGTTGTAAACCGCCTAGAGTCCCCTCTGTGGGGGGAGATGGGCGGTGATATACAGTAAGTTGGAGAAATAAATAAATAAATAAATAAATATTATTTTAAGTGCACTGCACTTAAAATGGCAGGAAGAGTAAAAATGATTATCGTAAGCAAGGGTATATGCCGTAACGGAATCGGCTTTGCAGTTTTTCAGATTATTTTTCCTCTGTGAAAGAGGCTCCTGTTTTTCTACTTTATTCTCAGGGTGCTTGAAAATTCATTTCACGTTTCTCTTAGTGCTGTCTGAATTTCCTTGGTGGTAGTGAAGCGGGTTATTGCTGATTCTGGTTTGGGTTATATATTTTTTCATCCCTCTGCTGTCTCTTTGGCTGCCACACTTCCAATCCGAAAAAGGCCCACGGAAGGTGCACCTTTTTCAGTTTTCCTTTGGGGTTGAAGGGAAGCATGAGGACTCAGGGAAACCTCAGATCAGAGCTTTCCAAACTTTTCATGTTGGTGACACACTTTTTAGACATGCATCATTTTGCGACACACTCTTACAGCAGGGCACAAGGCAGGCACCAGGACCTGTGCAGAATCCTGGCAGGGCATGTTTGGAGGCAGCAAGGCACAAGGCAGGCACTAGGATCTGCGGGGAATCCTGGCAGGGCTCGGAGGCAGCAGCCGCCGCGACACACCCAGACACTGCAGCCGACACACTAATGTGTCCCGACACACAGTTTGGAAAGCTCTGCCTCAGATGATGGTAAAAGTTAGGACATTCACACACACCTATAAGAACACCACACACCCTCTTTGAGAATGTCATCAGAGTTCTTCTCTACTTGACAACCAAGCTGAGAGAGCACCAGAGACTCCACAGTTCAACCCTGAGCTACAGATATTCTCCTCTATTGGATAATGTGTTCTCTCCAAGAAAGCCGACCGTACGTTTTATGGGAGGTTAAATGAGTTAAGATTCTTAATCTCTTCCAAATCCATCAGAGCTATTTCTTCTTTATCTTTTTCGCCCTCTAATGCAGGGTTTCTCAACCAGGGTTCCATGGAAACCTCAGGTTCCACGAGAGGTCACTAGGGGTTCCCTGGGAGATCATGATTTCTGTATGTTTGTTTGCTTGATTCCCCAGACAAGTCCCTGCAGTTTTCTAGGCACCATTTTTGCAAGCAGTTTGCCCTTCCTTCTTCCTGGGGCTGAGAGGGAGGGGCTGGCTCCAAGTCCCCCAGCTGGCTTCGTGCCCGTGGGAGGACTAAAACTCACAGTTTCCCAGTTTCTAGTCTGATGCCTTTAACCTCTACACCAGAGCTTTCCAAACTTTGCATGTTGGTGACACACTTTTTAGACATGCATCATTTTGTGACACACTCTTACAGCAGGCACAAGGCAGGCACTAGGACCTGCATGGAATCCTGGCAGGGCAGACTTGGAGGCAGCCAGGCCCAAGGCAGGCACTAGGACCTGCGCAGAATCCTGGCAGGGCTCGGAGGCAGCAGCAGCCACGACACACCCAGACACTGCAGCCGACACACTGACGTGTCTCGACACACAGTTTGGAAAGCTCTGCTCTACACCAAACTGGCTCTGTATGAACATTTATACTTACATAAATCCTTTAGGCTTGGCATCACTCATCACTTCTGCAATGCTCTGACTCACCCACTGGGCAGGGGCTAGTCTGGTTATCATTTGGAGGCTGTTGAACAGAGCTCGTGACCTCTGTTGCAGAGGTATGCTCGTCTTCTACGTGCAGCGCCCAAATTTAAGTCCATAAGATGTTAAGTCCAAGTAGGACAATTAGCACAAGCTGCCAAGGGACCCACCTTTTGCAGGACTATTGGGGCACGCCCATTTATTTATTTATTTATTTATTTAATTTATGAGATTTATAGGCCAATCTGTTATGACTATGGGCAATTAATATCAGCTGCCTCACTTGAGAATATTTGACCAATGGCTCTGGGGTTGCCTCTCGCAATTGGGAAAACTATCAGCTCTTAGAGCAAACAGCAGCATCAAAGTATAAACATCCTGGGATTTTTCATTCGAGGAATGAATTTCCTTTTCCTGCCAGAAAGTGGGGGGCGGGGGGGGGGGAGAAAGAGGAGGGGGAGAGAAAGGAGACCAAAGATAGTTAAGGGTGTTTTGTTCCTCCATCTGGTAGACCAGAGCTTTCCGAACTTTTCATGTTGGTGACACACTTTTTAGACATGCATCATTTCGTGACACACTCTTACAGCAGGGCACAAGGCAGGCACTAGGACCTGCGTGGAAGCCAGGAGGCAGCAGCAGCCGGGACACACCCAGACACTGCAGCCGACACACTAACGTGTCCCGACACACAGTTTGGAAAGCTCTGTGGTAGACCTTGCATGACAGCCAGTTTGGCTTCTTGGGGTGGGGGGTGGGGGTGTCACTTAGCCACTTTAAGAATAGGTGTTTCCCATCACTGACTATATTTCAATACAAAAGGAGAATCCACTTGCCCTTGAAGATGGCACTTACCTTTTCCCACCATTTTGAATGCTAGCCATTAAGTAAACTGACTTCCTTATTTTCTTACTAAATAGGCTGTCCAGAGAAGTTGGACAATCTTCTGAGCAGTTTTTAGGAGAAGATCTGGCAGATATAGTCAGCCCTTTTAAGCAACTGTTCTATCTTGCGTGCCATATGTCTGCGCTGGTAAAGTCTCCTTGCATTTTTGGCAGAAACCCTCCCTTTTTATTTATTTATACTAGTTCCTAATATGTGCTAGGATTATACAGACTACTCAATAGGAATGCAGTTGTCCACCTACTCTTTGCATTCAACCATGTCTGGTTATTCATCAAAGTAACACCTTTGATGCTGATCAGCTTACTAGCTCTGTACCTTAGCAACCACTATCAACAAATAAATATTGCTCATAACACAATGAATATAACAAGATCTAGCACATCGAAGGCACACATCTCCAGACTCTGTAAAAAATGGCTGTGATTTTCGAGTCTCCAGTAAGAATTGTGCTATAGCACAGGCCTTGTGAGATTATTACAAGTATGTAGAACCAGATTTTGGAAAGCACACCACTTACTCCTGAGAAGATAAAAGAATGGGAGTGCGCGCAACCAGTCTGAAATCAGATAATTAACCTGAATAATTTGGCCATCTCTGTAAAGGACTATGAATCATGGAAATTTTGTTATCCCCTCCTTGAATCACAGTGGGTAGATTCAGGGACTTCATGCCTTATTAAGAGACTATCACTCAGTGACAAACTATATCCTTTGTAGATGGAAAGTCCCAGGATCAGTATTTGGACACCATTTGTGCCTGGTGGAAAAATAACACAATTCTGTTGGCTGCATTGGTATAGTGACTTGGCTAGTATTAAACTCGGTTAGTTTTTTATGGCTTAGTATGTTGTACAAATCCTAAAGGAAATCAACCCTGACTGCTCATTGGAAGGACAGATACTGAAGCTGAAGCTCAAATACTTTGGCCACCTAATGTGAAGAGACGACTCACTGGGAAAGACCCTGATGCTGGGAAAGACTGAGGGCAAAAGGAGAAGGGGACGGCAGAGGATGAGATAGCATCACCGATGTAATGAACATGAATTTGAGTAAACTCCGGGAGACAGTGGAGGACAGGAAGGCCTGGCGTGCTGTGGTCCATGGGGTCACGAAGAGTCGGACACGACTAAACGACTGAACAACAACAACATGTTGTACAAACCCAGCATGCTTGGTTACTTTATGATTCCCTCTATTGTGAGAACCCAGAAAAAGGGTTAATTCAATAACATGTTATGATATTGGATGAATGATAGTGATAGTACCGCTCTATATTTATTTATTTTAATTATTTCAATTTATTCCCCGCCCATCTCCCTTGCAAGGGACTCTATATGAAGTGAAAGTACCACTCTATACTGCACTGGTGAGGCCACATTTGGAATCCTGCATCCAGTTTTGGTCACCACAATACAAAAAAGATGTTGAGACCCTAGAAAGAGTGCAGAGAAGAGCAACAGAGATGATAAGGGTCTGGAAGCTAAATCCTATGAAGAACGGCTAAAGGAACTGGGCATGTTTAGCTTAAGGAAGAGAAGCCTGAGGGGAGGCATGATAGCCATCTTCAAATACTTGAAGGGCTGCCACAGGGAAGAGGGCTGTCGATCTATTCTCCATGGCACCTGAGGGTGGGACAAGAAGCCATGGGCGGAAGCTCCTCGGAGGGAGATCCAACCTGGGAACAAGGAGGAATTTCCTGACAGGGAGAACTATTGAGCAGTGGAACAGCTTGCCTCCCGGAGTGGTGGGTGCTCCATCGCTGGAGGTTCTCAAGAAAAGATGGGACAACCGTTTGTCCGAGACGGTATGAGGACTCCTGCCTTGGGTTTGGGCAGGGGGTTGGACTAGAAGACCTCCAAGGTCCCTTCCAACGCTATGACTCTATGACTCTATGAATGCCTTGGCTTAGGGAGCTAAAGGTGAGTAAAGCTGGTGCAGATGATATCCAGCAATCTGCCTTAAGCTGGCATGAGACAGCTGGCTCTGTTCCTTTCGTCCTTCTTGGCCTGTCCAAATACAAAATCCATGCTAAACCAAAGGAACTAAAGCCTTGTTGAAGGAGCCACATGGTGACCTCTTCTCTCCATAGGCTCCTCTTCTGGAATTTATGTCCAAACACATGTGGAGTGTTGCGTTGGAGGAAGACCACATCTGCTGGCAAGAGTCCCAAGCCTTGCTGGAGCAGTTTTTATGGTGTGCTTTGTGTGTGGGTCACTTAATTACATGTAATCTGACTTGCCCTTCTCATCGAGGTGCCTAGCAGCTGTCTAGCAACCAAAGCTCTTAGCGCCTGCTGACATTGCCTTTGGCACCTGACCTCAAATGGCCTAGTAAAGCTCAAGGCACTACCGGGATCATTGAGCTTCCTTCAGGGCATTACAGCACCAGGCGGGGCGCAGGGGTGTGAGACAGGACAACCGGAGGTGCGAAGTGAGCAACAGTTAACACTCTTTACCTTGCTGAGAGTGGCAATCCCTTAAATGGCTGATGGGGGAAGGGAGGGGCGCTAAGCCAGAAATCCTGTTCCTCCTCCTACTTGACTTCTTATCCAGGGAAAGAAGAAATGTTTTATTCTAATATCCTTCAGTTGGGTTTTTTTAGTAGCCTGTTTGCCTAAAAGAGAGAAAGCAGGGGGGAGAGGAAGGAAAGAAAAAAAGGAAGGGAAGGGAAGGGAAGGGAAGGGAAGGGAAGGGAAGGGAAGGGAAGGGAAGGGAAGGGAAGGGAAGGGAAGGGAAGGAAAGGAAAGGAAAGGAAAGGAAAGGAAAGGAAAGGAAAGGAAAGGAAAGGAAAGGAAAGGAAAGGAAAGGAAAGGAAAGGAAAGGAAAGGAAAGGAAAGGAGGAAAGGAAAGGGTGGTGGGGAGAGGAAAGACAAGAGCCTGGTCCACATAACTCAATTTCAGGATCTTGACAGTCACATTTCACACTTGATTCTTCCCTGTGGGTCTGTGTCTAATTGGACAAATTTGAACAGCGGGCAGAAAAATCACCATGGGGCTTTTTTTAGAGTTGATAAATGGTTGCAGGCTTCAAGGCACAGTTCTTCTGTCCCTTCTTGGAAGGATCTCCAGCAACAGATCCTGAATCTCCATGACTTCATTCCACCAGCCACATGCCTTTGCCCCTCTCCATCTTCAGCAATGCTCTTTCGGCATTTGCCTTCCTTTGAACCCCCCACCCCCACCCCGGTTAAGCCCGTCCCCTTTGCTTTAATCCATTTTCCCCAGAGCAAAGTGGTAGAAAACTCAGTCAGATGGGACATTTGGGGCTGAGGGGCGATGAAGGCATCCCCTGACAATTGCTTTTGCCCATCTGCCCCCAAAGGAAAAGCAGCCATACCAAGAAGGAATTAAAAAGATCTTCATCTTCCCTGAAGAGCTTGAAAGGAGCAAGACTGGTGCCCCAACATTCCTAAAGATGAGGAGAGGAGCTTCAGCACCAGTTCTGAAAACCCCACCTGCAAACCCCACCCCCTGGTCTGCGCGATTGGCTCCCGCCTGCAAACCCCGCCCTCCTTTGCCGTGCGCTGATAGGTGGGAGGGCTTCCTCTTCTAGGCTGCCTCCAATCGGCAGCTCCGGCTCAGATCCTCCTTCCGCGCCATTCCCACCGGGTTTAAAAAAACGGGACAAAATTGAGATTTTTATCAAAACGACGGGACGGTTGAAAAATGCTAAAAATACGGCACGTATGATCAGCCTACTAAGGCATGCAAAACAGATGTTGTGGGACTGAGACACACCTTCTCCCTCTACATGCTAGATTAGAAGGTAGTCAGCTAACTATTAGGGTTAGCTGACTAAACTCAAGAAAAGGTGGTACAAATCAGGCAAATGCAGTAGCACATTATAAAGCTACAATTATAGTGTATACTCCCCCAACAGCTCCACCTACCCAGGTGGACCATTTTGGTATAAAGTCTTCATCTGGTCAACTAGGGTTTCCTCAGACTGCTCAAGACTGGAGTATTCGTCCTTTAATCATCTTCTTGCCAGAAGTTTGGATGAGATGGAGGATGTTTTTGTTTTATTTTTGGAACATCCAAGCGATACAGCCAAGGACCGAGCGAGGAATGTGGTTGCTAGGATGGAGGCCAACTGCAGAAGCAACTGCCTATAAAATCATGCATTCTTTAGACGGCAAATCCGTCTCCTGAATAGTCTGTTCTTTAATACGAGCAACAAGCAGTATCCCTTTGGGTGTCCCTGCTTCCTAAGGAGCCTTGGAAAAGCAAAGGAAAAGCTCTTCTGTCTTGGCTACACCAGGGAACAAAGTGAAACTTGGAGAGAAAAGCTGACAGTGTCAGAGGCAAATATTAATGTATTTATTAAGCAATCTGAACTGTCTCCTCTTTTGTTATTGCCAATGTAAGGGAAGCTACTTGATGTAATGCATATGGCTTGAAGGGAGTACAAAGTGGAGTGTGCATGGGAGAGACAGACAGGGGGAGACTGCATTAAGCTGACGGGTTCAAATCTAGACCAAGCAAATGCTGAAGGAGGTCACCATCTGACAGTTCTCTGGTGGCCTGTTGGGATGCTCTTTTTGACAAGTGTCCATATTAACTTTGGCAGCAAGTGGCATTTTCAGTTGTCAGCCTGAGCAGTGGGTGCAGGCAGGATTGGACAACCCTACACTGGCCATGAATGGGCTGACAGCAAATCCAAGCTGGAAAGAAGAGTCAGAAGAACTAGTGAGAAGAAGAGTATAAGAAGAGAGCTCCCGGATTAACCCAAAGAGCCATCAAGACCAGCGTCTGGTTTCCCACCGCAGCCGGGTAGATGCTTCTAGTTAAACCCACATGTGGGACACGAGCACTGTTATCTTGCCCAGCAACTAGTATTCAGGAGCTAAGAATAATTTATTTATTATTTTATTTTATTAATCAAATGTATCACCGCCCATCTCCACCCAAAGGGGGACTCTGGACGGTTTACAGAAAAATCACAATTAAATGTAGATTTCCATTGAGATAACCACATCTGAGAGACACATTTGCTCATCAGTTCTGTGTACTTTATGAGAACTCACCATGCACTCGTTTTTTTTAAAAAAAAAAATTAAGGGATGCGTGTACAGTAAATCTGCAACTATTCAAGGATCCAGGAGCATCTGACATTGCTGAGCTTTGGATGGCGTTGCTGATGATCTATGCCACCTGTCAGTTCCGCATTAGAAAGATGTGCACTTGTCTACTCATGAGGTCTCTGTGAAAGCCGTTTTGGAAGACACAATTCCTGTACTGGGCCCCATACGGTATATGCGTATAGATCATGTATCCCTAACCATTGGCCACCGTTTTATTATCCCACCCTTTAGGGATAAAAGAGGCTTATATATACCAGCTCAGACCACCTGTCCATCTAATCTAGCATTGTTTCGTTAGAAGCCAACTTTGAGCCAGCCCCGGCCTCTTGTCCAAGAGTTCCCAGAACCTGAAGTCACCACAATAGCTAGTTGAGGTTGCTCTATAACTCTCATCATCCCTGTCCATTGGCTCGGGCAGCTGGACGATGTGGCTTTTATTCCCTAAAAGATCTTAAGGGCCACGGCTGGAAATGGATGGATAGTTCCACCAGACCAGCAGTTAATTGGCTTTCTGAACTAATATGTTAAGCCCAAGAGAATTGGAAGGCAGATGCAGGTCAACCAAACAGCAAAGAGCAATTTGAGAAGGTAGAAGACACGACGGTGAGTTTTCTGCAGGTGGGGAAGCAGAAAGAGAGAGAGAAAAGGCAGCCAAACTGCCACCAAAAGAAGATAGAACATGACCAGGAAACTCCACAAGCAAGAACTGGTTTTAACTGTTGGCCGAACAAAGACCTTGCCATGACTTAGAAGCATTTATAGGCAGGTCAGAAGGAGGCAATGGACGACCTGCACATGGGCTTCCTTGATTCTGCCGTCTCCCCACAAGGGGACACCATTGCATATACCCAGTGCCGCCTTTGGTGTGGCTGATTCCGGCAATGCCAAATGACCATTGCTCCACTTGAGAACCTAAGAGAAAAGGGGACAGTTCCCTGTCCCAGAGAACTTGCAGCCTGGGTTAATAATATGGAAGGAGAGGGATAAGAGAGGAAACATAATGAAGGAAGGAACGGACACGGCCAAACCTAACAGCATTTCATTTGGATGGCGATCCTGCAAATCATTCAAGAGAAAGTACAGATGGATGCAGATACCTCCAAGTTACATGCATAAGATTGGACTGTTTAGTCTCTCTCTTTTTTTTTTCAAGGCAAAGAATAGCATCACCCTGACCCATAATTCACTCACAGGACTCATTTTGCCCATCGCTGCAGCCAATTCTCCAGCAACAGTCCCAGTTGGTTTCACGGTGATGAATACCATATTCCATTGAAGCTAATCATGCATTTTAAACAGACAAGATATCACTTCCCAGATGGAGACTGACCCTCAATTAGTCAGATTTTTAAGCTGTTGACCATTTAAAAACTTCTCTCTCCTCTCTCTCTCTCTCTCTCTCTCATGCCCATTGGGAATGATGCTGTGACATGCAGCTCTAAATTGCTCCCAGGCTTCATGATGGTCTGATTAGCTGAAAATTCAGAATGAACAACTAAGCAGGGGGCAGCAGGGGGATGGGGGGGGGGATTCATAAATGTGGAACAATGTGTCAGTGATCAAATTACTGGAGTCTGTAGCAGAAGTGTCCTGTGAAGACATTTCTAGAAGCGGAGCATTGTTGAAGGACGCCTGCAATGCAGAAGTTTGGATCACAAAGAGTAGTTGACCTTTTGATCAACCCTGGTTGGACCTGCTTTCGGATTCTGCACCTGAAATGCAAAGTGGGCCTCAGAAAGAGAGTTCATTCCTTAGTCACTGGGCTACCATTTTTGAAAAGGGCAGAATTTCTACAGTCCACACTTTTTTAAAAAAATCGGTTCAATCGTGTCCGATTCTCAGAGACTGCCTGGACAAGTCCCTGCAGTTTCCTTGGCAGGATTTTTGGAAGTGGTTTGCCCTTGCCTCCTTCCTAGGGCTGAGAGAGAGTGACTGGCCCAAGGTCATCCAGCTGGCTTTGTGCCCAAGGTGGGACTGGAACTTGCGGTCTCCCGGTTTCTAGCCTGGGGCCTTCACCACGACACCAAACTGGCTGTCAGTCCACACTTAACTTGGCATCTATTTCGATAGCTAAATTTCTGAAGAGTGAAGGCATTACTTGTGTTAAAACACTTTCTAGGTTTGCAGTCTTTTTTAGAAACAAGGCTGGCAAACTTATCCAGACTTGGGAAAGAGTTTTGCGGATTCACCTCAAAGAAGATGAAGACTTCAAATTCTTCTCTGGCCCGGATTAAAATACTAGTTTTGGAACTGCCCAAATCCCAGTTTTGGAATTGCAAGATAGCCTACCCCCAGCCATCAAAAGAATTAATGTAACACTAAAGGCACCTTCAATCCTGCCCAAACTCCCCCAAAATGGCCACAAGAATCCATGGCTTTGGTCCCACCGAACCTGGTGGCACCTGGAGGGTGACAAAAGGAATACAGGTGGGCCTCATTCAATGCCTCTGTGCTAGACCTTTATTGCTCTGGGATCCTCAGCGCATTGTTTCTCACTGCTCATCGATTTTGCGACTGTGGCCTGGCCTCTTTCCCGAGGTGGCGTCCATTGGGGGAGTCAAAATCTTCAAGATGGTGGGTGTAGCATTGCCGCCAAAGCCCTGCCCAAAGCTTCAATCATGATTCCTCGCCCACCATCTTGCGGATTTTTACTCCCACCCCTGCCCTGCTGTGTGGAGTTTACTGACCACTGAATAAGAAGTGCCTTTCTGGGTCAGATCAAGGTCCAATAACGCCAACGTTATTTACCAGAATCTTGGCAATCCAGCAGGTGCTGGGAGGTCCATCAAAATCCCACCCTAAGCAGTGGCTTTTAGTTCTCCTGGTGCTTCTGAGGAATCTGATGGATTTTCAGAAACTTAAGAGTGACCTTCTAGAACATTCTCCCTCATCCTTTCCTTAATTCCTCCTCATGATGCTCCATGTCCGAATAATCATTCTGATTTGCACTGTTCCTGCATTGATTGTGGGAGAAATTGTTATAAAGTTATCCACTCGATATCTTTAGCTATTAATTGAATGACTCAAGCTGAGTCATTCAATTAATAGCTAAAGATATCGAGTGGATAACTTTATAACAATTTTAACCACTTAAGCTTAAGGCAGACCAGTTTAAGTTGCTGGTTCCTCTCTGTGTGTCTCCTTACACAAGTCATGTCAAGGTCATAATCCTGGCCTATGATAGCCCAGTACTTAGCTTTGTAAATATGATGGCATAATTACACGTTGTTGTTGTTGTTGTTGTTGTTGTAATTACTCGAAATGTTGAACCACACCGTCTTTGATGAATGAAACCGTCAGGTGCACTTTCTCTGAGCATCCTCCATTTTCTCCCGAGCTTCCATTAGAGCCTGAGAGAAATTTAAACTCAATCCGGGGTTACACTTGAGAGCTTTTTGTACAATCAGTCGGGGAATGACAACCTCTGAAGTTGGAACTGTTTTAACCAAACACATTTAAGATTATTATTCATATAAACACATATGTTATGGCTTCGGCTCTTCTGCTTCTTTCTTTTTTACAGCCCTATAAATCGCATGCCGAACACAAAGGCCCTGCTTCTCAAATAAATGTTTTGCAGCCGTCGTAAATTATCTTTTTCTTGCATTCATAATGAAAGAGAGAGTGGGGGGTGGGGTGGAAATGACTGTTTGATGTTTTATATCGTCTTTCCTAAAATGTAAAAATATGGGACATGGAGCCAGATTTTATCTCGTCGGAAAATAAAAGCAGAATTGTTTCCTAGTTCCCTCCCCGCCCCCCCAAAGCTCTGCATCCAAGTTCTAGATTTATTCGCTTCTTGAAAAGTTTCATATAGGTTTGGAATAAACCTTTCATTAACGTGTGTGTGTGTGGGTTTGTGTACGTGCATTTCCAAATGCCTCCGTCCAGTTTTCGGCTTGCAATCCTAAAACATTTTATGAAGCTGCAAGCCAGGTTTTTATTTATTCCTTTTTTATTTATTCCTGTTTGCTCCAGCTATCCCAAACTGTGTCCCTCATAATTATTATGATTATTATTATATATTATTATATATTATATATTATTATATATTATATTATTATATATTATTATTATATATTATATAATAATTATTATAATTATTAATGTACCCTGTTTTGCCTTTGAAAGAATGTTGAGGGCTCCCTTATTACTTAATTGTTAATGAGCGTTTGAAACAGTTGTTGTTCTTTAAATTATTGAACCTGAGAGCCTTAAAACGACAGAGTGGGGAAAAGGGGGAAATAGGAATCCGATAACTAGCACGCTTGTGCGCATAGGAACACAAATCAGCTCACACATGAGCACATGATGACCGCTAGAACATAGAGCCTGTCTTAAAGTAGGTGAAGACTATTTTCCCATCCAGCTCACTGTTGCCTGGTTCCAGCTTTCCAGGGTCTCAAACAGAAGAGTTTGCTCAGCCATCGCTGGTCCTTTCTTCAACCAAAGAAAGGCGGTCAAGGTTTTGTGCGGATTACCATCATAGGGCAATTCCCTTCTTCCCTGTTGGATCTGGGGAAGACAGGAGGACCATTGCAAGTCCAGAACTACTGAATAGGGCCAGAGGGCGCAGCGGTGAAACAGGGAGAGCTGACGGGGTGGAGCTGGTGCTGGAATCTTGACAGTCAGGAAATGGAGCCTGGATGGCACCGGCTGTGTGTGGGCGGGTCTTGGCAGTCTTTGGAGCTCCTTTGCAACCTGGTGCTGGTTGTCTCCAGGTGGAGAAGAAGACACGTTTGGCTCTTGCGCCTAAGAGAACGGACATGGGAGTCAGGATGCCTCACTCTCCAGTCCCCTCATGTTCTGCCCACTGCTGGTCTGGGCATGCCTTCTGATGAGGAGGAGAGTGACTCCTCCAAAGCTCATAAGGTGGATGAAGTTAGGAGCAACTGAATGATCCCGTTGGGACCAACCGATTGGAGATGAGTGCAGGGCATCCTAGGTTCCGGAAGGCAACAGCCGGTGTGCTTGGAGGGCAGATAATTCCGTTGTTTGTATTAGGAAGGATTGCGTGCTCTGATCACCACTGGTGTTGGAAGTGCTAAGGATCCTTCTCCTTCGAGTGAGGCTTTGAAGCCAGAGCAGTGACTGTTAAGAGAGGTAGGGGGGAGCTCTTTTATGGGCCATTTCTTGGGGCTCTGCTCCTTCCCGTGGTGCCCTAAAAAATCCCTCACATGCCACCAGAAAACAGGAGAGACAAAAGGCAGGGAGGATCTTTTATCGCTGTGTAACTGAGGGGGGAGAAACTTGCCACAACTCCAGAACTTGCATGTGGGTGTCTGTGTGTTTAAATCCAGTGCTGTTGAATTCTTTTTGTGCATCGTCCAGGACCCTGCTCAGCCTGGCTCTCCTGGAAGCAGCCTTGTCTACACAACTCCCAACTTCCCTAGTTTGCAAAGCAAACTTTTGCCTTGTACTATTTACCTTGGCAAATGCCCCACCAGATTGATGATCTGTAAAGTGGATTTGTTATTTGGCTGTTTTCTTTGGCAGCTCTTGAAAGCTGAGTTTTTCCCCCCCTCCTGATTACAGTCCCAGATGTCATTGCATACATTACTGTTAGCTCCAAGTTTCTTCTAAAGTTTTAATTTCAACTACAAATACCATTAAGCTTTGCTTTTGCTTTTTTTTTCTGTTTCTTTTTTTTCTTTTTGCACCTTCAACATCATACGTTAGATCTGAACAGGCAGCCTCCATTTCCCATTTAATTACTGCATTATTATTTTTGTCAAATGGCTCAGGTGGATGAAAGTTGCAGTGCAAAGATACTCAAGTTTCCAGCATGGTTCTGCGAAGGGTCAGCTATTTAAATATCGTTAAATGCTATTCCAATAAGCAAAAACACAGGAGGATGGCTTGTCTTCATTGTACAGAAGGCTGCCCTTAGATCACCATGCCACTGGGCTCTGGAAACACTGTAGAAGTTGGGGATTGCTTCCAAAGTAGGCTTTTGTTTTAAATCTTCAGTTTCCACACCTTACCTTTTCAGGTAATTTATGTTAATTGGTGATAATTGGTTGAAAATATGCATGCCATGACCTAATTAAGAACAGAAAATCAGAAGCCATCCTGTTGGGTCAGACCCCTGGCCCAGCTGGTCCAGCAGTCTGTTCTCTCAGTGGCCAACCAGTCTCACAAGGAAGCCCGCTAACCTCCCAGAAGATGGCCTTCAGAAACAGTCATGCTGCCATCAAGGTTAATAGCCATTGATCCTCATTGTGTCACTGTGTCCTAGTCTGGCATGGTCCAGCACTGGCCCTGCTAGTTGAAACTGTTAGGAGGAGTGTTTCCACAATATCTAAAGGGATTCCTGCATTGGGCAGGGAATTGGTCAAAATGATCTCCTTCCATTCCTTGATTCTAAGATCTGGCAGATGCTCTGCAGATCCAATCCAGCCTGGGGGTTTGGTCTCCACAATTACCACTGAATAGGCCATGCCTGCTCTCTGAAACTGAAGCAAGAGCGAGAGCTTAGGATCAGTCGCTTGCTTGCTATCGCCATTCAAGATCTGGTCCATCCTGGTACTAAACTGGGTAGAGATGCTGGGCACTCCACCTTCCACTGAATCCCCCCATTGGCTCAACACACTTTTGCCACTGTAGGTAGGAAGGGATGCTGCTCAAGAGTACCCATTTCCAAAAAGGTGGGGCAATTTGGGACCTGATCATTCCCTGAAGCTGGACCCTCCCTCATGCCCTCTAGCCAAGTCCTCTCTCCGACCTCTGAGAAATTCTTCCTGCTTTTCTCCAGACTTCTGGCTCCCAAGGATGCCATCTTGAAGAGTCTTGCCTGCCCTTCGTTGTCTGGACACAGCTTCTCAAGAGGCTTTCGGTCTCTATCTTTTGTCCCGCCAGACGCCAAGCTGTGTGTGCAAGAGGATTAAGGCCCAGCTATCTGCCCCTGACTTATCTCTTTGGCGGTGTCTCCAGACCATTATTTCCTTTCATAATGGACAACGCGGGGGCCCAAATACTTAAGCCGCGCTGTTTACCAAATTCCCCTTTAGAAGGACGGCTGCCCGCCTTCCCTCCGATGGAGAGGGGCAGAGCGGAAGAGGCTCCAAGTCATTCTGCTTTTGAGTGGGAGAGTGCTTTTTTTTTAAAAAAAAAAAAATTAATAAACAGGAGTGGAGAAAGGAACACCGTTCCTTTGAAAGAGCTGGGACTTTTCTGGTGGGTGTGCAATCCTTAGAGTTTTGGAATATTTTTGGTCAAAGACGCAAACTGTTTAAAGTGAGTTTACTTTTGCTAGGGAAGAGAGACTCCTCTGCAGCATTTCTTGGCCAAGGGCCCAACCTTCCTCCAACCCCTTGCTATATAATAAGCAAAGTGAGCCGATTAAGGGCTCATTACGCTGTCGAATAGTTTTCCTAACTCAGTAAAGCAACTGAGTGAGACAGATAGATAAATAGATGGATTCAATGTCAAATGTTTGGGGATAGCGGAGGGTTTTGAATGAGTCCCCCCCCCTTTTTTTTTTTTAAACAAAAAAAGACTTCCTGTTCTATTGTGTTTGAAGTATCTTTGCACTGACCTGTCAGGGTTGGATTCATCCATATGGAAGTGTTTCTTCAACGTTTTTTTTTTTTAATCATTTAAAGGAAGGGAAATACAGATCCAATTTGCAGATGTCTCTAGTTTTGTTCGCAGGCGGCAAGTCCAGCTTGCCGCAGATTTCTGCAAAAGCGAGCCACGATAAAGCGGACGGTGCAGAAGGTGCATGATGAAAGTTGTGCTTTTAATTGTGCTGGATAAAATTCCCCCCCCCCAAGCTCACAGATTGTGGTACTGGATGCTGAATTCAGTGTCTTTAGGATCTTAGCTTCATGAAAAAAGAAAAAAAGTTTCTAGATCTCATGATTGCAAACCGATGCTTCATTAAATCTCTAACTCTAGATAATCTCCATCTAGATTTGCCTGTGCATGTTTCATGCTGACCTCCTCTTTTGCCTCCTTTCTGGTGACGTCCAGGTGGTGCCTCTGCTCACGACTGTTGGGGCAGAATAATTGGTCTTAAATCTTCCCGTTTAAAAAATATCAAATTAGGCAGACCGAGGGAAATTCTGCAGATTGACATGACTCGCGCTAGCTTTCTCTTCTCGGTGCAGAATTCCGAGTCTTGGGGTAAAACGTTTCACTGCGATACCCAGGCATTTGCCACGTGCAATTGTGAAAGGCGAAACAGCGTTTCCTGGGTTTACTGAGAACTAAATCAAAGGAACAGCCACCTTCTGCTTCTTCTAAGATCCTATCAGCTTCCAGGTACAGTTGTACAGAGGGCTGACATTTCCCTAGGGCTGCTGTTCCTAGGCTGCCAGTATTTTCAATTTCCTAATTCGAGGGCTCATCCAGGGCTCATCCACGCTGGGAGGTTAATCTCTTACTGTTAACAGGACAGGGTGGTGTGTGGATTATGGGTTTTGCATGACTCCTGGATCAGCACCGCCCCGTTATCCGGTACCGTCATCTTTGTTATCTGTGAAGCTGATTTATTTCTGGCCCAGCCCGCCTTCCCTCTCCGATTCCATTCTAAGCCATTTCCCATTTGCTCTGCAGCAGGAACCCACGGGTCACCCCATCTCCCGGGCCCAGCACAGCCCCCACTCCCCACTCCCTGTGAAGTTCAAGGGTGCGAGAAGGATGACCTGCCTGCATCCCTAAAGATGCCCTCTCCCCTCTCCCTTTCAGGCCCTTTTTCTTTGCATTTTCTTTCTTCCTGTTTTTTTTTAAAGAGGCAACTCTGGTGCTTTGACTCTTGGCGGATGTTAAAGCACCGTTTCACTCTTAAGGAAGTCCTGACCCCCCCTCCCAACTGGAATTTGCTCCTGCCTACTTTAGGTGTAAGGGGCGTGGTGGCTCAGCGGGTAAGACGCCAGGCTTGTCGATGGGAAGATCGCAAGTTTGGAGGTTCGAGACCCTAGCCCCGCATGACGGAGTGAGCTCCCGCACTCGCCCCAGCTCTTGCCAACCTAGCAATTCGAAAGCATGTAAATGCAAGTAGATGAATAGGGACCACTTCGGTGGGATGGTAACAACGTTCCGTGTGCGTCATGCTGGCCACATGACCTTTACCTTACTTTAGGTGTGCAACTCTCAACGTATCACACTAATGCAAGTGGGGACCCTGAGCCGAGCAAAGCCGAGACCCCTGGCGCGGTCAGAGCATCGTGCCGAGACGTTGTGGTGCGTGGCTTTTTAAAAGTCCAACAGAAGGGGGTTTGGCTTGGCAGCCTTCCTTCCCCCACCTAGTATACCTGCTGCTCCGATTGAGAAATCCCTAGACAACTGGATCATGAAATAAGCTCGTAAAGGAAGGGATGGGTCAATTGGCAAGAGCAGTGATGGGCACCTAGTGCTCTTAGCATTTCAGGAGAAGGTGCCAATGAGAACAACCACCCTTTTTACTATTATTTTTATTAATATTTTAGGGTTTGTTTGCTTGCTTGCTTGCTTGCTTGCTTCAAATTGCTTTTGAGAAATAGAGAAGTAGAAATGGTGCGGTGGGAGATCTCCCCATAATACTTCTTTGCCTTGTACTGTACTTTTATTTCTTTATATCCTGTCTTTCAGTCCTGGTGTTTGTTTGTTTGTTTGTTCCTTAAGAATATTTTTAACCTGCCCTGATCGACAGACTCAAACAGCAGTCTACACACACACACACACACACACACACACACACACACACAAATCAACAATAAAAAGAGATCCCAGGGTAAAATCAGATTAGCTAAAGGTACAGGTTCCCCCCGCACATTTGTGCAGTCGTGTCCGACTCTAGGGGCCGGTGCTCATCTCCGTTTGTTAGCCGAAGAGCCAGCATGCTTTCGAATTGCTAGGTTGGCAAGAGCTGGGGCGAGTGCGGGAGCTCACTCCGTCACACAGGGCTAGGGATTCGAACCTCCGAACTTGCGATCTTCCGATCCACAAGCCTGGCATCTTACCCGCTGAGCCACCACGCCCCTCTAAATCAGATTAGCCCAGGTAATATTCTGATTGTTGTTGCTGCAAACACAGCGAGAAACTCCTGCTTGAGGTAGTTACAATTTGACTCCATACCCATAAAAATTGAAACCACATGAGTTGGACGTGATTTTTTATATCTCTTTAAATCTCTGTGGAACCTTGGCATTGAAAGGGGTTAAGCACAAGGAACCGGAGATGCTGGAAGGTACAGTTGAAGTTTCTACTGATGTCAGTTGTCTAGGTTCCTTCTTCCTCAGATGACTCCAACCCCTCTTCCCCTGCTGCCCCAGGTTCCAGGAACTTTGCCTGACATCCAGCTGTAGCTCCAGATGTTGGCCAACTGGCAACAGGCCAACTTAGCATGCTACCTTCTCATCTGCCATAGCAATTCCCAGGGGTTTTCCAGACCCATCACAGATCTGCTTCCATTCACCACCATCCTCAGGAGCTCACAACTGCATTCCCCATCTTCAGAAATGGGTGCAGCTGCTCCAATACCTGTTCAATCCCTGCTTCCTCAGCTGATCCCACTCTTTAGCTAGGAATTTCATCCTGAAAACTTCACCAGAAGAAGCATCTCTGATGGAACATCCTTTGGGATCATTTTTTCAGTCTTATCTGCTCATGTATGCAGGCTTAATTCAATGCATTTATTCATCAACTAAACACTCTTCAATTAAATTAATTGCAGTTTTTCATAGGAGATTATCTTTATTCTTTAAAAAATGTTTGGAAGCCACCTTCAGAATTAGGTGGCCCTGCTTGCAGGTCGCCTTAATGCTGATGAGCAGTGCTACGTCACTCTGGATTGTGCTGCATTGTGGGTAGTAGTAATGCCTGGGCTCCTTTGAGAGATGCCACTGTGAGGAATAAATAGGAGGAAGAGATGGGGTCTCTTGCTAACCTTGAGCTAAAAGGCATCCAATAAATGTACCTTTGTTCTTCTTAATGCCTCCTTTCCCCCCCTCCCCCTCTTTCTTCTGATTCACTGATGATACACATACACACATGCACGCACCACCAAAACCTGCAGGAGGGCATGCTCACTCTTTTGAGCCCAGCTTTTCCCACCAATGAGGGTTGTTGTTGTTGTTGTTCAGTCGTTTAGTCATGTCCGACTCTTCGTGACCTCATGGACCATAGCACGCCAGGCCTTCCTGTCCTCCACTGTCTCCCGGAGTTTACTCAAATTCATGTTCATTACATCGGTGATGCTATCTAACCATCTCATCCTCTGCCGTCCCCTTCTCCTTTTGCCATCAGTCTTTCCCAGCATCAGGGTCTTTTCCAGTGAGTCCTCTCTTCGCATTAGGTGGCCAAAGGATTTGAGCTTCAGCTTCTAGGTTAAGTGTCTGGGAGCCTGAGGCTGGGATGTGCCACCTGCAATCACCATTTCACTCCATCATCTCACCTTGCTATCTACTGTATGTAGCCACCGGATGGTTGATGAATAACATAAATGACAACTCTGAAATGCATCCATTGAGCCCGAACAGGGCTGATCTCCTGACTTAGGACCTGTCGGGGCTTTTGATGCCTTCATCTGAATTTAGCAACAGGCTGGGTCAAGCAGCTGCTGGACACTCAGTAGTTCCCAGGAGCCATGTAAGATGTCCACAAAAACCCAGAATTAAAGTTTTTAGAATGACTGAAGCTCACCAGATTTCAAAATCTTATACAGTACAAGCTCAAAACTCCTCGCAGGATGAGGCTGGCGAATGCTCATGATTCAGGGTTCTGGCAGGATTTTTGCCAGATGTACTGTATATTCAAAATCTGTTGGCTTCTGTCACTTTAATTAATAGGCCCCAGAGTGCTTATAGACAGCTTCAGGGTTAGCCAAAAATATATTTCCCTGAGCTATTTGCCTGGAAGCATTCACACATGCCCAGCTTGTTGGATCTTGCATGCTTAGAGTTGCCCATTGCTCCTCTGCAGCTCGGGGGGAAAGTGGGGGAAGATCCAGGAGGATAAGCCACAGGTCTAACCTGTGGAAGAGCCCCAACATGTCCTGCGCTGCACCACTGAAAAGCCACCCAGGAATGGCTATTGGAGGTGCCACCAGTTGGAAGAACAGAGCATTGTGGTTTATTCGTTCAGTCGCTTCAGACTCTTCGTGACTTCCTGGACCAGCCCACGCCAGAGCTTCCTGTCAGCCGTCGCCACCCCCAGCTCCCCCACGGTCGAGTCCGTCACCTCCAGAATATCGTCCATCCACCTTGCCCTTGGTCGGCCCCTCTTCCTTTTGCCTTCCACTTTCCCTAGCATCAGCTTCTTCTCCAGGGTATCCTGTCTTCTCATTATGTGGCCAAAGTACTTCAGTTTTGCCTTTAATATCGTTCCCTCAAGTGAGCAGTCTGGCTTGATTTCCTGGAGTATGGACTGGTTTGATCTTCTTGCGGTCCAAGGCACTCTCAGAATTTTCCTCCAACACCACAGTTCAAAGGCATCTATCTTCCTTCGCTCAGCCTTCCTTATGGTCCAGCTCTCACAGCCATAGGTTACTACAGGGAATACCATTGCTTTAACTATGCGGACCTTTGTTGTCAGTGTGATGTCTCTGCTCTTAACTATTTTATCAAGATTTGCCATTGCTCTCCTCCCAAGAAGTAGACATCTTCTGATTTCCATGAACAGAGTGTTACTTGTTTGAAAAATACCCCCACTGGCTATATCCCAGAGCTAAGTGGGATCCTGCCTCCAATTCTGTGACATAAGCACTTTTGTAGTAGGGTTACCACACGAGCTACTACGTTTCCCCTCTTGAGTCTTGGCCAGGATCCAGTTGAGTTTTTGCACAAGAATTTCCACATTAAATATCCTGCTTCCTCACTGCTCCCAAATCTACTCACGTGATCCTTCTGTTGGTCAGATGAGGCTTCTAAAGGTCAGGTGACCAACATCCGTTTGGTCACCTGCAGGGGTGTTGGCGGGATGTGTTCAAAAAAGTGAAGATGGTGAGACCGTGACAGCACGATGGAAGCACAGGATCAGATCTTCATGGGCAGTGACTGCCTTTCTGCAACTTCTCACTTTTACAGAAAAAAGTGTTTTTAAGCACTCAGGTAAGCAGAATAGAATAGAATAGAATAGAATAGAATAGAATAGAATAGAATAGAATAGAATAGAATAGAATAGAATAGAATAGAATAGAATAGAATAGCTTTATTGTCATCACACTATACACTATACACCAAGTGCACCAAGTGAAATTTCATTGCAGTTGGCTCACAATTTCAAACACTAAAATACTAATAAAAAAATCCATAGTTACTATAAAATATACATTCTTTAGCTCACAATTTCAGTCAAACACTAAAATACTAATAAAAAAATGCATAGTTACTATAAAATATACATTCTTTACACATCCAACATTTCACCTAAAAGAACTTATTTAAGAATCCAATAGCCTGGAGGACAGAGTTCCTGGCCAATCCAGTCTAGCTCAGAAGCTGAGCAGGTTGGGACCTGGTTAGTATTTGGATGGGAGACCACCACAAAATCCCAGCTTTCTAGGCTAGACAGGAAAGTCAAAAGCCATCCCAGAAGAAGGCAGTGACAAACCACTTTTGTCCTGTTGCCAAGAAGATAACACCAACACATCTGGGAAGTCGCTAAGAGTCCGGCTCATCTCAAAAGAAATATTATTTATACTTATTTAAATTTTTGCATGCTGCTTCTCATTATTATAAATCTCTTCTAGGACCCACATTGGCCATGACTTATGGAAGCTGTACTCAGGGACATCTGTTGGGGAGGAGGAAAGTCAAAAAAAGTCAAAACAGTCCTGCCCCCAGGACTTTTGCAAGGCATGAGGCCAAGGAAGACCATTTTATGTCTTCAAAGAAAGTTCAGTTGAAATGTTGAACTCTTTGACTTAAGACTCTGCCACTTTTTCTCAAGATTTATGCAAACCCATCCTTGGCTCTCTTGTGGTGTAACAGAAAACCTTTGTTGTTCCAAACAAATGCAACACCCCCTCCTCCCATCAGTGATAAAAACATGGTTTCCACGCCCCTCCCCACATTTACTTGTGGGTCAAATGAGATTCCTTTCTCCAGCATAATGCTTCCTTTTGTATACAGGCATCGCTGTGCATGCAACACACCACAAGGGTTGATCATGGCCTCTGATAAACCTGGCTGTTTTCTTAAGCGAAACGAGATGGTGTGCTTTTTCAATTGCCTCTGACAAAAATCAGTGTTTCCTTATTCTTGGCAGGACGATGCCAGTGAGATAGAACTTATGCGTCCCAGACTTTTCGGTGAGATCAGAAATGACTTATAAAAAACAGCCTGTGGAATGCACCAGGGTTGCAGTTCAGTGCAAAGTTACTCTGTTCCTTGCTCAGATTGATGCGCCCCTCACATCTGCAACTCATTCTTCCCCAAGGAGCTCAATTTGCACCTTCACAACAATCCTGTGAGGTTGTCAGCCTTACCAGGTAGACAGGACAGGAAACACGACCAGATAAGCTAATTCTACTTTATTGTAAAGCTGCATTGACAGAATCCTGCAAGTACAATTCTCCCGCCATCTCCTTTACAGCCGGAGAAACTAGGGGGGGTCCCTTCTGAGCCTCTTTCTCCACCCACTATCCAGCTGTGGGCTATGCCCTCTCTTATCTGACCGTTCCCTAGGCAGCATCTCTTCACTCCATCTCCCAAGGTCTTTCCCACATACCATTACAGAGGTAGAGTATGCCACTGAGTCTTCTCATGCCCTAATAAAGATCATATTTTTATGCCCCACATCAGTAACGGTCAGAGGAAGAAACTTAGATTGATGTCAGCCCTCCCAGACAGGAAACACAACCAGATGAGCTAATTCTGCTTTATTGTAAGGCTACATTAACAGAATCTTGCCAGTCTGAAAGTGCAAATCTCCTGCCCTCGCTATTTACCGCCTGAGTAATTATGGCAGGCCCTTCCTAAGTTTCTTCCTCTGTCCGTTACTCTGCTGCGGGCTCCTTTCTCTTTTATCTGATCGTTCCCTTGGCAGCATCTCTCCCCCCCCCCCCCCCCCCCCCCGTCTTCCAAGGCCACCTTACATTCCATCACACAAGGCCGTTGTGCTGAGCATGTCTTAGAACACAGAAGGACAACCTCTGGCTCTCCAGATTTGTGGGAACTTCAGTTGCCCCTGTGCTGCCCAGAGCCACTAATCATTGCAATCGTGCCATTTCTGGTGTGTCCCAGAGGACTTCCCTCTGCCAACCTAGAGCGTGTTCCGGAAAGTCTGACCCTGCCGGGAGGGTGATGAACCATGGCAAATCAGGATGCCCTCTGTACTCATGCCCTGGTCATCTCCCATATAGACTATTGCAACGCGCTCTACATGTATATATACCCTGAAGAGTACCCGGAAGCTTCAACTGGTCCAGAACGCAGCTGCGCGGGCAATTCTTGGTGCCCCAAGATCGGCACATGTGACACCTCTGCTGCGCCAGCTGCACTGGGTGCCAGTTGGTCAGCTGGTCCAGAATGCAGCCGCGCGAACAGTTATTGGTGCCCCTAGATCAGCACACATAACACCTCTATTATGCGAGCTGCATTGGGTACCGGTATGCTGCCGGGTCCAATTCAAGGTGTTGGTTATCACCTTTAAAGCCCTACGTGGCACGGGACCAGGTTACCTGCGGGACTGCCTTGTCCCCAATACATCATCCCGTCCCACCCGATCATGCAGAGAGGGCATGCTGCAGACCCCGTCTGTAAGAGAGTTCCATCTGGTGGGGTCCAGGAGACGTGCCTTCTCTGCAACAGCACCCGCCCTTTGGAATATCTTGCCCCCGGAGGTGAGGCAGGCCCCATCGCTCCCGGCCTTCCGGAAGAACTTAAAGACCTGGTTCTGCCGCCTTGCTTGGGAGGGGAATGGGAATAGCTCCTCCTGGGGATGGCTGGTGCCATAGAGCCCTTTTAAATACAACCTTTCGCCTCCTGGATTTTATATTTAATTTATTGTTATTTTATGATGATTGTATAACTTTTTATCTATTTTATTATTGTCTTTTTTGTAAACTGCCCAGAGTCTCCTTTGGGGGAGATGGGGCGGTGATAAAAATCAAAAGAATGAATAGATAGATAGATAGATTTGTTGTTTATTCGTTCAGTCGCTTCCGACTCTTCGTGACTTCATGGACCAGCCCACGCCAGAGCTTCCTGTCGGCCGTCACCATCCCCAGCTCGCCCATGGTTGAGTCCGTCACCTCCAGAATATCATCCATCCATCTTGCCCTTGGTCATTTTGACCATCTTCCGACCTGGGAGTCCCATCTTCCGATGGTATACCGACATATCTCTGGTTGTACTGATCCGATAGATAGATTGCAGGAGCTTCAGCTGCAAGTGAAATAAATCTTTTTTTTTATGGCCAAAATCCCACAAGAGATTTCAGCTACCTCACTTCAAACACTCACATCCAAATCTGGAAATCTCATACACCCTTGCCTGAATTCTTGCAGGCTTTGGTGGTGGTGTTTGAAATCTCATGCTATCTCCTGTAATCATACTGAAGTTCTTGAGATTTGCGGGTCTCACAATATTTTAGCCCTTTTTAATTTTATTTTTGGAGGTTTGCAAGTACCTTCTAAGATGTTTGCGTTCACTCAACGACATCCATGTCCGCTATATTTGAAATCCAAAGCTGTCCGCTCTCTCCACAATAGTGGAGGGTCTCTGAAACAAAAGTTGCTTTTCAACCAACGACATGGTGTTTATTGGGTGTGTATGCATGTGAATGTACGTGTGTGTGTGTGTGTGCGCGCGTGCGCCTTTTTGTTACTTTTTCCACAACTGAAACAGATTTTTTTCTAGGGCCCTTTGAATGATCCTTTGGGTGAAATAGCCTGAGTTTGTGAGGAAGTGCAGAGAGTAAACGGTCAGTAATAATACAAAAGGACAGACTGAGCAGGTCTGTCTGTGTGTATTAGGTTTCCCACATGAAATCCAGTTGTGATAAAACTGAAGACTTTGGAAACATCTACTTTAACGAAAAAAGCCCCTGCGTAGGGCCTGGTTTCATACTTCAAAAGATCACTTGGAATTAAGAAACTTGGAATTAATTAACTCATAGATTATAGAAAGAACAGAGTCATGATGTAACTTTAGAGAAAGAGGTAAATTTACAGTTGTACTTATAACTGCTGTAAAGAGGATCAGAAGCCACTTCTTTATATCTTTCTTCTTTCTTTTCTATTTTTTCTTTTTCTTCTTTCTTGCACTTTCAGCTTTCTCTTTGATTTCTCTCTTTTTCTTTCTTACTTAGTATTAGTTTGTATTCGTTTTCACTTTTGCTTTAAAAAAAAACTTTTAATAAAAGTATGTATTAAAAAAAAGAAAGGAATTAAGAAACCCGTCCGTGGAGTGGCAGGAGAGCTGCTTAGTCATATCCTATCCCAGGAAGTGATTCAGTGAAAAAAATAATAATAATAAAAGAACAGAGAGGATTTCCAGAACAGAAGAAAGAAAAATAACAAGTATTTCCATTTGAAAGCTGCAGATAAATTAGGCAATCAAGAGGCTATTAACACAAAGCAGGTGGTTGTGGGGGGGGGGGGAGGCTGAGATAAATTGGCAGATGCTTCGGAGGAGCGCCCTGGCCTGGAATGCCTCCTCTATCTCTTTAAAAGATTCCTCTGAAGAATCTTAAATCAATTAATTAGGTGGGTTTGGATGTGTTGATTAAATCCTCCAACAGTTGCAGACTAACTTAAGCACCCGGTCTAAAGGCCAAGCAAGACGCCCTTCCCTTTGCTTGGCTCTCAGGTAAGGGCAGCAGACAGGGGGAAAGGCCTTGCATCCAGTAAGCGAGGAAGCGAAATGGGCAAGTAATACATAAACTCCTCTTTTAAAGATTTAGCTACATGAAAATAACACCCAGTTGATCGTCCAATTAATCAAGGGCCCTTGAAGCAGGGCCGTCTGCAGAGTCTACTCCAAAAAGTCAACCGGGCAGCCATGACGTTGGTGTGTTGCACCCAAAAAAAAAAAAAGGGCAGAGCTTTGATCACATTGTCGGGGCGGTCCCTTTGACTTTCTGGGCCAACCCCTGCAGACACCCCTGAAAAGAGATCTGAAGGATGGATCGAACGAAGGAACAACTAAAAACTGCAGTCTAAAGTAATTTTGGCTGTGCCACATACAGTCCTTAACAGGGGAAGCTGATCTCGGGTTGTTTCCATTTCTGGGTCTCGGTGGATCGAGCCCTAAGAGATGAAAAAGACGTGGTCCTGCCTGCAGCCTGGCGGCCCGCGTCTCCTGAGAGGAGGCACGCTTGACAGTCTGATGGAACAACCGTTTCACATGAGATAAAGGGGGCGCTGGGGAGGAGCCATGGCTTAGGGGCATGTCTGGGTCCTGGTTCCACACCTGGTATCTCCACTTAAGAGAAGACTTCAGGTGGCGAAAAAGCTTTCTCACAACCCGGGATCCGAGTCACTCAGGGAGAGACACCCCAGGCGTCTGTGAGCCCTGGCGTTCCTACAGATGCTTTTCTTGGCACTGGCCAAGATCCCGGCCCTAGCTATCTTTAATGCTTTTAAAGATTATTTTAATGAGGAGAGATCAGTGGGAAGCTGGCATGCGGCAAAGCAAATGCCGACTGCCAGCGTCATCTTTGTTTACCAGAATGCCCCTTGGACCTTATTAAAAAAGTCAAAATGGTGAGAGACTGTAGCTCAGGGCTCGTTTGGACGTTTGCCCATCTCCCCAGAAAAAAGTTGAAGGTTAGCCCCGACCGTAGGGAGCATCCGAGGATTCAATAGGGTTCAACCTGTCCACCTTGCTTCCTGGTAAACAGCTGTTTTGTGACTGACCATGCCCATCACTGCAACCCCTTCCTGGCTGCCATTTTGTGACAGTACCCAAGACATGTTTTCAAAATGCTAAACGTGCTGACCTGAAATAGGGATTTCTGCTCCGTTTGTCCTGGCTTTAGAGGGGACTGCTAAGGAATAAGGTACTAGTCCTCATGGCTAATACCGTCATACCATCAGTATGCCCTTTCCCAGTGTAGAGGGCTGCTCCTGGAGAGATGATAGAAGGAAAACCGGTAATAATTTCAAGTGATTATTCATGCTTTCCTGTGCATTTTTCATTACTGAAAGTAAACTACAGTATGGCTGGAGATCTCACATTCCGTCTGAAGAACTTCTACGTTTCTAGTCCTTATGGCTGCGAAAGGAGGCTTTCAGGTGCATGATGACTTCAGGGTCAAGGAATTAGTAGGAATTCTTGTGGTCCAGAATTGTAATTTTTTTAAGGAGTCCTCGTGGCTCTACAACAGTGAAAATGGCAGATTAAAGCAGGCAAAATGAAATCAGGCAGAAATACTTTATTGGTGGCTTTATTTATTTATAATACTTTATTTATTTATGTGCCACAGGTTGCTCTCAGCAAAAGCTAGGTGCAATAATTCAGTGAAATGAATAATGAAAGATTAAACCAAGTAAGGATGGATGGCCATCACAATCATAGAATCAAAGGGTTGGAAGGGATCTTGGAGATCATCTCGTCCAACCCCTTCAGTTCTCCAAGTTGCCACTTAGATTTCCCACAAATCTCCCCATTCAGGATACACCTAGTGGCAGCAATAATCCCACTGGATTGCCATTTGATTTCCCACAATGCCTCATAGCAACAGCGCACTAGGAGATTTGTGGGAAATTTAAGTGGCCACTCAGGGACCCAGAAACATGCTACCAACTTACACTAAGAAAGAAAAATGTTGGGAGCTTCTTGTAGGCAACCAACCTTTGCTTCTCTCAACCTTTCTCACTTCAATTCAAAATGCACTTGAGATTGACCCGGGCTGTTCTAACTATTTGCAGATCCGTTGGGACATCAGGAGGCTATGAGCCTGGAGGCATGGATATGTGTGCAACTCTAGATCTTTTAGAGCAGTGTTTCTCAACCTCAGCCACTTTAAGATGTGTGGACTTCAACTCCCAGAATTCTCCAGCCAGCATGCACACATCTTAAAAGTGGATGAGGTTGAGAAACAGTTGCCTTAAAGCAGGGCTTTCCAAAGTTTTCCCGCGGCGACACACCAACCGCTGTTGGTGTGTCGCCGCGGGAAAACCCGGAAGTGCCGCCATTGCGGCAGCGTGCAAAAACCCGGAAGCACTGCTGCCACTTTCGGATTTTTGCGCGCCACCGTTGGTGTGTCGCCATGGGAAAACCCGGAAGCGCTGATGATGATTAGCGCTTCCGGGTTGTGTGGCAACACACCAGACTGTGTGTGGCGACACACTTTTGTGTCGCCACACACAGTTTGGAAAGCTCTGCCTTAAAGGGTAATCAGCCAATCAGTGCTTGCACTTTCTGGCCAATAGCTGAGCACAGACAACTTCAGCCAATCAGTGCCTACTCCCTAGCTTTTCCACCCAGCCAAAAGTTCTCCTGCCCCAGATTTTTGGAAAAAAAACAAAAACCCACACACATACCCCTGGAAATCCTCCCTGCAAAGAGAGAAGAGAAATTGCTAATGTTTCCCTTCTTCTGTACTCCATGTCTGTATTTCTGTTTGTTTCTTGTTTTGGAATAAAATCCCAGAGACAGTTTAACCAGAAGCTGTATGCAGAGAAATGGATTGTGGGGAAAAAATGTTAATAAGTGAAGTAAACCGTTAGAACCTTCCTGTCAGCCATGGGATCAAACCTACATTGCTTTCCAAATTTGTAATGCTATTAATTGATTTTTGTACTGCTTCCCATATGAAGAATGATATCTTGAAGCAATGAACACAATATTTTAAATTTATAATTATGAATGCCGTAATCCTGGAATTAACATCCCAAAATAACACACATGGCACACAATTAAGGTCGGGTTCACCAATTACATTAAGCCATGGTTTGCTTCAACCATGATGTGGCTTGGTTCATCCAAGATGCTAAGCCAAGTCCCATTTTCAAACTACGATAAAGGCTTGATCTCCCCTCACCATCTTTCTAATCAGGGGGTGGGGTGGAGGATTGTTCAGCACCTCCCAAAAGATGCATCCCCCCTTCTGCCGGCTCTGGGTCTCAAATGTCCCTAAGGCAGAGCTTTCCAAACTTTTCATGTTGGTGACACACTTTTTAGACATGCATCATTTCGTGACATACTCTTACAACAGGGCATCATTTCGTGACACACTCTTACAGTAGGGCACAAGGCAGGCACTAGGACCTGCGCGGAATCCTGGCAGGGCAGGTTTGGAGGCAGCCAGGCACAAGGCAGGCACTAGGACCTGCGTGGAATCCTGGCAGGGCAGGTTTGGAGGCAGCCAGGCACAAGGCAGGCACTAGGACCTGCGTGGAATCCTGGCAGGGCAGGTTTGGAGGCAGCCAGGCACAAGGCAGGCACTGGGACCTGTGCGGAATCACAGCAGGTTTGGAGGCAGCCAGGCACAAGGCAGGCACTAGGACCTGCACGGAATCACAGCAGGTTTGGAGGCAGCAAGGCACAAGGCAGGCACTAGGACCTGCGTGGAATCCTGGCAGGGCTCGGAAGCAGCGAGGCACAAGGCAGGCACTAGGACCTGCGTGGAATCCTGGCAGGGCAGGTTTGGAGGCAGCCAGGCACAAGGCAGGCACTAGGACCTGCGTGGAATCCTGGCAGGGCAGGTTTGGAGGCAGCGAGGCACAAGGCAGGCACTAGGACCTGCGTGGAATCCTGGCAGGGCAGGTTTGGAGGCAGCCAGGCACAAGGCAGGCACTAGGACCTGCGTGGAATCCTGGCAGGGCAGGTTTGGAGGCAGCAGGGCACAAGGCAGGCACTAGGACCTGCGTGGAATCCTGGCAGGGCAGGTTTGGAGGCAGCCAGGCACAAGGCAGGCACTAGGACCTGCGCGGAATCACAGCAGGTTTGGAGGCAGCCAGGCACAAGGCAGGAACTAGGACCTGCGTGGAATCCTGGCAGGGCAGGTTTGGAGGCAGCCAGGCACAAGGCAGGCACTAGGACCTGCGTGGAATCCTGGCAGGGCAGGTTTGGAGGCAGCGAGGCACAAGGCAGGCACTAGGACCTGCGTGGAATCCTGGCAGGGCAGGTTTGGAGGCAGCCAGGCACAAGGCAGGCACTAGGACCTGCGTGGAATCCTGGCAGGGCAGGTTTGGAGGCAGCAGGGCACAAGGCAGGCACTAGGACCTGCGTGGAATCCTGGCAGGGCAGGTTTGGAGGCAGCCGGGCACAAGGCAGGCACTAGGACCTGCGCGGAATCACAGCAGGTTTGGAGGCAGCCAGGCACAAGGCAGGCACTAGGACCTGCGTGGAATCCTGGCAGGGCAGGTTTGGAGGCAGCCAGGCACAAGGCAGGCACTAGGACCTGCGTGGAATCCTGGCAGGGCAGGTTTGGAGGCAGCCAGGCACAAGGCAGGCACTAGGACCTGCGTGGAATCCTGGCAGGGCTCGGAAGCAGCGAGGCACAAGGCAGGCACTAGGACCTGCGTGGAATCCTGGCAGGGCAGGTTTGGAGGCAGCCAGGCACAAGGCAGGCACTAGGACCTGCGCGGAATCACAGCAGGTTTGGAGGCAGCAAGGCACAAGGCAGGCACTAGGACCTGCGTGGAATCCTGGCAGGGCAGGTTTGGAGGCAGCCAGGCACAAGGCAGGCACTAGGACCTGCGTGGAATCCTGGCAGGGCAGGTTTGGAGGCAGCCAGGCACAAGGCAGGCACTAGGACCTGCGTGGAATCCTGGCAGGGCAGGTTTGGAGGCAGCCAGGCACAAGGCAGGCACTAGGACCTGCGTGGAATCCTGGCAGGGCTCGGAAGCAGCGAGGCACAAGGCAGGCACTAGGACCTGCGTGGAATCCTGGCAGGGCAGGTTTGGAGGCAGCCAGGCACAAGGCAGGCACTAGGACCTGCGCGGAATCACAGCAGGTTTGGAGGCAGCAAGGCACAAGGCAGGCACTAGGACCTGCGTGGAATCCTGGCAGGGCAGGTTTGGAGGCAGCCAGGCACAAGGCAGGCACTAGGACCTGCGTGGAATCCTGAAAACGGAAGACGGGGAAAGAAGGAATGCAAAGCATTATTCAGGTCTTCAAGTGTTCCTCCTCTTCTGCCCTTCAGGACTTAACCTCTTGGGATTATGTCACAGGAGGGCAGATTCGGGTTGAATATTAAAAGAGATTTGTTCAAGATCACTCAATGAGTTTTGGGGTGGGAATTTGAGCAAGACCTTATTCTGAAAGGATAAGCACTACACCGCACTGCCTCTCCCTCCATTGAGAAGGAGCTTCTGTCCACCTGGTTCAGCAGTGACACTGGATTAGCACTGGCCATCTGCTGAGTGGAAAACCTTCCTTGGGGTCTAAAAAGGAGGAGGAGAGGGGTGGGACTGGATTTCCTGATGGTCTCCAGAAACCACTGTTTCCAGCAGGTCTGGCCAGCATGACTTGCATCTAGAGGGGTCTCCGTTCCCCAACCCCGAAAAAGCTTGTCAGATTAAATATGCAACAGCAGATGGGCTTCACAATCCAAGCAGATGGGCTTCACGGCCCTCCATCAGTCTTGATTCAATTTCGGGGTCCCGTCCCTTCCTTCCCCTCCGCCGCTGTTTTGATTTTTATTTGATTTCTTCAGCCGAGGGCATTAGGGTGCCGGTTATCTCTCCTCTTTGCTGATGCATGGATTAGCTGGCCGGCCCTGCGTGTTTACCACCAGTTATCAGCCCCTACTTCGGGTGTTATCAGAGGAAGCGACGCCTGCTGCCGGACCTGGTCTCTCGCCCTTTCTATTACGACCTGTCAGAGGCCAAGAGTGAGCTGTGAAACTGGGCAGCCGTGGCAGGCAGGCGCCCAGATAGTTTCTGACAGATGATCAAAGGGGAGCTCCCAAGCCCGATAACGGGGAAGTGTTGTTGGGCTTTTAACTTTGAGAAAAACACTGGCATCGGACTCCCCCCGCCCCCCGCCCAACCGCCTGCCAGCAGGATGGCGAAAACCAGGCCTGCGAAAACCCTGCATATTCGGTTGCCTAATTGTTGAGTGAAATGGCATGTGATCCAAGCGTCAAAGCTGCGGCTATAATCTCATTCCAAGCGGAGAATGATTGAATGTCCGCCCGTCGCAGCAGACCTGCGGCATAATAGTCTCCAATATTTTTAATTTGTACTTTGAAGTGATCTGGAGTCCGCAATCTAATCTTTGCATTTAGTCAAATGTCAGGTTTTATTTTTTGAATTAGGAAAACAACTGTGAGCTAAGGGAATTATTTTTTAAGCCGTGTGTAGGATTTCGCTCCAGCATCTCAGATCTGCTGTCTCTCCCTCCTTGGCTCTTCAATCTTTGGTTCGATTCCCGGGTTTTTGTCACCTTCAGGCCACGGCCAAAGTCAACACACCTCAACAAGGCTGGCTAGTCATCCCGCCCAGACCCACCCCTGTGACATGGGGTGAGGGCTGCCTGCCATTTTTGATTTCCTACAACATCTCTGCAAGCCTGACGTCCTTTTGCTTTGGGGTAAAACGGAAAGTTAGAATGGCAAACTGGCGTCCACAGCGGGGCTCAAAAAAGTCAAGGTGGCAGCTTTGGTCATGAGGTCATGGCCGCCATTTTGGCTTTTTTGACTCCTCCAGTGGATGCCTCTGATGACAAACTTCCCAGCAGACATCAGCCTTAATTTTTTCCCCCAACACTGCATCAGTGCTTTAGCCTACAAGATACTGGCCTGTTTTGTCAACGGCATGGCCGTTGGGCCTACTATGAGATGAGCAGATGTTTCTTGAAGGGCTATCAAAGGAGGACCTTCTTCTTGCCAGCATCTTCTGCTTCAGGAGCAAGCAGTCTTTCAGTGCCCAGAGGCCTCACGGTTTGGCAGAAGAAGGAGAAAAGAAAGCAGTAGGCAGGGCAAGGACCCGGCACCATGCCAGTGGGCAGGTTGTGGGACGAGGGAGATTTCACAGGTAGAAGGAAGTAAGGCATGGTGGGGAGGTAATTACGCACCTTTAGTTTGCTCCTTCTTCTGATTTTCCCCCCGCCTGTATGGTCCTTAGACCTTATGATGGACATGCTGAATTTTCATCATCATCATTCATTGGCGATCACTCGTAGCCGAGTAAGATTGTCTTCCAAAGGTAAAATTTTAACGGTGGATCCGTAAGTGGCTATAAAGGCCAATTCTGGATCCGCACAACCTCCCACAATGAGGGCATAGGTTTCCGGGTGGGAGACGGTCATGATGAGGGTTTGCCTGACGTGCCTTCCTTTTAGCTCTTTTCTCCTTTTCGCCCTGTACTCGTGCTTCTTCAAAGTCCATAGCGCCATTAATAAAGGATGACCTCCAATTGAAACGCTCATGAGTTAGGGCTTCCCAGTTCTCAATGCTGATATTACATTTTTTTAAATTAGCTTTGAGAGTATCTTTGAATCTCTTTTGCTTGTGGACAGCAAAAGAGATGCTGAATTTTAGGTAGGACCAGAATAAGATCTCATTCATCCAGCCAAGACTGCGTTGCAAGTGAAAGGACTGGATGGGTTTGAACAACCAGAGCCTAGAAGATAAATGCAGGGCATGAGACTCAACCAGCGATGTCCACATTTCTAGAATCCAGCCTGTAATACCACTTGCAACTCTGCCAGAGCAGGGAAAACCTGGCATTGGTTGTTCCTGTGTTGTATTTGATTGAAAAGAACCCGAAACAGGACCATTCCATCACTAATTGGAATTGATTAGGTCCAGCTCAAAGGGCGGTGGTTCTTCCTTAGAGATCTTGAAGCTGGAGTGGCAAAGACAATGGTCTGGGATACTCTCGCCAAATTACTTTTTTTTATCAACAGGGAAAGACACTCCTTTTTTCTAAGCATTGGAGGATTTAGATGCTAGATTTTGGAGAGCGTTTTAATGCCGTGTTCTAGAATTGTTTTCTGCTCATGGCTTGCTAAAGATTAGATTTTCTTGTATTTTAATGTGGGATTTTATTATTTTGTTTAATGTAGTACACCCAGAGAGTGTTCATTCCTGAGCATATTTAAAATGTAATTAGACTGGTGTGTGTGTGTGTGTGTGTGTGTGTGTGTGTTTATATTTCGAATTTAGTCACCGCCCATCTCACTCAAAGATGGCAGGTGTTCACAGATACAGTCGAGCAACGTTTTTGTCTGTAACAGTGGGAGAAACTGAACATGGATGCTTAATTCTCTTACCGAAATCCTATTGGGGCTTAGCAGAACCTTGAGCACATTTACTCAGGAGTAAGAGACATTTGGTGAGACCCCATCCTCCCTGAAGGGTGCTTCAGTTCGTATTCTTAAAAGTATTAGACATTTTTCCAAAGTGACAACTGTTGATTACCGAGCACTGTGGATTTCCAGTCTAGATGTTGTTAACCAGATGAGCTCCAGTGAGATCCTATAGCAGTGTTTCTCGACTTTGGCGACTTTAAGATGGGTGGACTTCAACTCCCAGAATTCCCCTGGCAGCAGAGCTGGCTGGGGAATTCTGGGAGTTGAAGTCCACCCATCTTAAAGTCGCCAAGGTTGAGAAACACTGTCCTATAGGAATACCCTCTCCTATGAATGTCTACTAGGACATACAGTATTGTACTGTTTTAAACTATTGGCAATACCTTTCTCTGCAATGTATTCACTTGGACTTACTTCTTGGTAGAAATTCAGAGGATTACATGGCTGTGCACCTGGCTCTTTCAGAAAGTTTTCAAGTATTAATTCTTTCAGCGTGTGCACAAACCTAACCATCACGTTCTTTTGTTTAATGCAATCTCTTTTTCCTGTCCCATCTTCTATTTTCTGTGTATTGTTTGATGCTTTCATTGATGCGATTAAGTGCTATTTTGGGGGGAAGGGGCTTGCCCTTGCCTCCTTCCTGGGGCTGAGAGGGAGGGACTGGCCCAAAGTCAGCCAGCCGGCTCCACGCCCAAGGCAGGACTAGAACTCCCGGTCTCCCAGTTTCTAGCCCGGTGCCTTTAAGCACTACACCAAGCTGGCCCTCCTTCGGTATATTAATACAGTAAAGCGTATTGGGATCTTAATGGTGGAAAGAAAAGAAATGAAAATTCATCTTCCCCGCGTTCTCTTGCAGGGACCTTTGACCGGAGCATGACTCTCCTGGAAGTCTGCGGGAGCTGGCCTGAGAGTTTTGGGCTGCGTCACTTGTCTTCCATAGAGCAGACAGACGAGGGCCTTCGGGAAAGGCTGGCCGACGCCATGTCCGAGTCACCCAGCCGGGACATAGCGGCATCTGGAACAGGTACAAAGGAGACGCGTGGTCAGAAATCAGACACCTCTCTTACCCAACGGTGATTTCCTTTCATTAACTTATAATATTCCCTTCCTCATTGGGTTTGTTCCTCTGGGTAAAACCCAGATATGCCCACGTCTACCAGGCATTTCCGAGAAGCCCGTAAGCCTATTTAAAGCGACCGACGTTTGCTGCCAGTGTTCCTTTCCAGCATATTCATGGAAATCTCTAAGAAACAGCACTTTTCTAGCCGACAGTGGCCCAGAACAGGCCTTGAAGCTAAAGAACAGATGTTCCAGAGTGGCTCTCTGGGGTCACATGATTCTCAGGATGCAGGAAGTTTCCGACCTGCTCCTGGTTTCTAGCTCTTGGCCCCTGACCTCAACGGCTATAAATGCTTCCGGATCAGGCTGGGATTTCACGGGGAAATAGATTCCAATTTGTTTTTTTGTTTTTTTTTAAGGACCCCCAGATGTTTGCTCTGCTGCTTTCCTAAGCACTCTCTTTTCTCTAGCCTGCTGGACTACAGCTCCCATCACTCCTCAACTAGCATAGCCAGCTCTGAGTGGGGATGATGGGAGTTCAGATCCACCACATCTAGAGATTGACATGTTGAGGACAGCTGCCTTAGCGAGTTCCCTGGGATTGGAAAGCTTTCTGGCCTGGGGAGTGACCGGATGGCCCTGGCATCTTCCAGATTGCTTCCCCAAGCACAGCCGAAAGCTCAGTGTCGTTTCCTGACCATAACAGTACCACCCCTTGCGTAAAGGAATGTAGCGATCATCTTAGGGAAGGTATGGAAGAAGAGTTAAGAAGTGACTTGCAGAAGAGATTACCCCGAGATTGAAGGAAGTGTGAGAAAGAAACTCAAAATAACCCCTCCTTGATTTTATTTAGTATAAGGTGGGGGAGAGAGAAACTCAGACAGGGTTTTAAGATTGTGTTATTCTACCCTCCAACAAGAAACTAGCATTCCTGGCATCCCTGTAGGGTATGTTTCTTGACCTGACCTATCTTGAAGGGCTGGCATCAATTTTGAAAACCTTATTATTAATATTACAACAACTGTAATTGTTGTTATTATAATTGCAATTATCACATTACCTTTAGATACTACCTTTTTGTGGGGAGATCGCAGCAGATTACACATGGATTTCTTTTCATTTTATTCTCACACCAAGAAGCCTGTGAAATGGGTTGGGCTGAGACTGGGAATGGCTCAAAGCAGGGGTGTCTGTCAGGAGGGGTCAGAAAAGTCAAGATGGCACCTGTAACTGGGCAGTTGAAGCCCCATCCCTTCCTTTTTTACATGGCGCTTCATAAAAGAATGGGGCTTCAATCGCAAGCTGTGACCACCATCTTGACTTTTTTGACCCCTCCCTGCAGAAGCTCCTGGCTTGAAGCCACCTAGTGGGCCACGTTGTCAAGTGAGGAGCTGAGTCTGCATCTCCCCAATTTCACCATAACCACTAGACTGCATTGCCTTTCTTGTAAAGATCAAAACCCCCAGACCCTTGAGGACTGCCTATAACTAACAATGATGCTCAGACACCCAACCAACCCAAGTCGTTCGCCCATTTCTTCCCCTGCCCTGGAGCTGTCCTTGAGCCAAAGGATCTTCTTGAGAACTTTAAACTCAGGGTCCCACGTTAAAGTCAAGAACTCCTTAGGGTTCCTTAAGCCTATGGTGCCCTTTAGTTGGCATGGACTTCAGGCCCTAGAATCCCCAGCCCATCTTTGTCCACGTTGCCTGGAGATTCTGGGGTTGCGGCCCAAACCCTTGGGTTGGGAGAGACTGATCTATGATATCTAAGCCAACACTGCATTTGGATGGTCTCCCTTGGTTCAAATGGATTCTCCTTTCCTTCCTCCCTTTCAGCATTTGGCCGCTTTGGGTCACGAAACCCAAGCCTTCCGCGAGCTTTGGCGGCTGTGATATTCCAATAAATGCTTACATTGATTAACATTAGCCAGTACAGCTACTTTGGCTCTGACACTTGGCCCTAAAATCACCACCCCCTTTGCACTCAGCAGGAATGTCACCCCATGTGCGCACAACAGTTGGCAGCAATGCGCAGATGAGAGTTGGGGTGTGTAATTATCTGTCTTCGACAAAGTGCTGGCTACCATAATCCAAATTAATCCATCTTCATCAGAGTCCATTACTGTGGTAAATTAAAGGGCCCATTAACATAAATGGTACAGCTCTCGGGAGATTATGCTCAAGAGGCCTTAGGGATACTGGAATGCTTGCAAATTGCAAATGCTGTCTGCTTTGGGTGGTTGGGATTGGCATTAAGCAAATGCCCTCCCTCCCAGAAAAAGGGCAAGGAATTCAGATCCCTGTCTTGAGTGTCACCTAAGGAACGCCAATGGCATCAGTACTGGAACTACTTGGTGAAACACAGGTAGATCAGGTAGAAAATTAGCAGAAGAAAAAAAGAAAAGAGAAAAGAAAAGAAAAGAAAAGAAAAGAAAAGAAAAGAAAAGAAAAGAAAAGAAAAGAAAAGAAAAGAAAAGAAAAAGGGAGGGAGGGAAGGAGGGAGGGAGGAAATGGATTCTAAAGCATATGAAGAAGTCTGTCTTGCTGTACCTTGGAAATTTTCTTCCTCTGCAAAAAAACATTGTTTTCTCTCTCAGAATATTTGAGAATTTCTTCCAAATTTCTCTAAAGTGGTGATTTTGAGCATCCTTTATTGATGAGGGTGGTGGTGGGTTTGCTAGTACTGATCATGAAGTTTTGTGTTACACATCTTTCCATCACACTGACTGTACGGGGGCAGGGGGGAACCACAAGATCGTAGTTCTGTTTTGTTATCTTCTGTTGATACTTCATGGAGAGAGGATTGTACAGTGAAAGTCATCACATATTCTCTTGGCTGTTGTGTCACTAAGTATGTGTAAGAACATGATATTCTACTCAGGGATGTCTGCTGCAAGCCAAGATTGTGAGAATCAGACTGCAGGGGAATAGAAATGCAATAAATGGACCAATAAATAAATTAAATAGATGAGGCGTGCATTATGACATCACAGTGCTAGCTCCACCCTTCGCACACTTGAGTGAGACATTGTGACGCCTGTATAAAAGTGGCTGGCGTTGCATCACCACATCAGGATCCAACTTCCATCGTTTGCCTCACCTTGTCCCCCGTGAGTCTATGCGCGAGAATTTCACTGAAAAGTTAAAAACAAATTCTCTCTCACTGAATGAGAACTGGTAGAAAGAGATGTGAGGAGAATGTGTACGTGCAGCGCTCGTACCTTCAATGGGGCCACTAGGATAGGACTTGAAGGCAAGAGCCAGGATCCTGTTCAGAACAGGGTAAAGAAGAAATTAAGAAATTAAGAAGAACCGGCACATTTTCAAATGACTGTAGTAGTTGTCTCTACTATTTAAAAAGTACTCCACCCCACAAGACTCTTCAGTTCACAATCTGGAATTCTTAATTTCTCCACTGGCTATCTCCTGGTTTGCCAGATAACAGGGCACATTTTTTATAATATAGCCCCCCCAAAAAAAGTCCTGTTGTTTGCCTTTCCAGCCTTCCTTGTTAAAGAGAGAAGGTTTTTCAAAAGTCAAAAAGGAATGCATTGGACTTTCAGTTTCACATGGGGTTCTATATCCGTACTGTAAGCAAAAAATAACTCCGGATGTTGGCACTAAGAGGGAACCAGATAGAGGAATAGGGAATGATCCATAATAGTGTAGCGAAAGCATAATTTTATCCTTCCCAAGGAAACTACTAAAAGGTGACTCGGGAAAGGAAGCTGCAAATTGGGAAACAGACCATTCACAAACTTCCAAGAAAAGGCTAGCTTTACTGCAACTTCAGTGGCAACTCAGCTGCATGAGAAATAAATGCACTCGTCTCTCGAACGCAGACCACACTAGGACACAGGTCTGAAGTGGCTTTCAAACTGGCCGAGTCCTCATGTGGAAGTGCCGTCAATGACACCAGTGGCTTCTCTTAGCTCCTTTTGCAAACCCCCCCCTTTTTTTTTTAAGAATGACCCAGTTTAGGAAAAGCTGAACTGGGGGGATGAGGGGCCCAATTGTTGTTTTGTATCCAGAACATTCCTGAGACAGACTTCCTCCTGTATCCTAAGACGGTGTACTGAAACTATATATTTGTAGTTTAGGTGCCATTATTCAAATCCTTGTACGTGTATGGAAAAATGTGGGGCATCTTGACTTGTCTGTAATAATAACTTGTAGTTCTTCAAGGATATTCTGGAATCTCCTTAATCCCGCTGATCCATATGATCTGTTGTTTCCTCCTTATTCTACTTTCTTCAACCCTGCCAAACATAATTATTTAGTCCATCCATTCTCTGTTTGTACCACACAGACCACAAGGATGGATGTCAAGGGACAGCCATCAAACACCACGAGCCGGAGTCTCCAAATGTTACCATTTGCTCGTGTTAGATTAAGAAGAAGCATATCAATATGAAATTCTAAAGACGGGGTGGGAAAAAAATATCAATTTCACAAATGTTTGTTTCCTTGATAAAATACTAGATGAATATTACATATTTTGTAATTTTTGTAATACAAACGTAGACCAAAGCTAATGAAATATATATGTTTTATAACTTCGTACAGTAGATAGTCCATGATTGTTAGAACTATTCATTAATAGGGCTGGAAACTATACATTGTTCTGCATGTGTAGGTGTGTTTATGATCACAAAACCATTTTTTAAGATGGCTTGCATAGGAAGGAAAGCTGTTCAAATTTAACTGGATTGTCAGAAGAAAGTTGAATCAGCAAAAAACCTAATTTAATAATCATGGTGCATTATGACATGTTCAAAATCCAGTCCAGTTTTATATGTAACATGTTCCAGTGCAATATTACATTGTATTATATACATGTAAATGTATATGTGATAGTTATGATAGCTGTGTGTGTGATAGTGATGGTGTGTGTATGATGTATCTGTACTTCTGAATGCATCTTTATGTGGTGCCTGTGATTGTGTATGTGTGTGTAAATGTACCTTCTCAAGCTTGTCTGTCTTTATATTGATAGATCCCTACCAATCTTGGATTGCCTTTGAAAAGCTGGGCTCCAACTGCATATGGTTTTTCTCCAGGGACACTCTTGGCACCAGAGTTCGAGAGCGCCAGAGACAATATTACACAAAGAATCAGAGATATCGATTACCAATAGGATTTGTTACTGGTTTCAAGTTACTTAATCTGGATAGAATTAATTGTTCCCTGAAGCCAGCTGATTATCTATTCACTCTAACACAGTGTTTCTCAACCTTGGCAACTTTAAAACAAGTGGACTTCAACTCCCAGAATCCCTGTCTTAGCTTTCCCCAATCTGATGACCACAAATTGTGTAGAGACTGCAGTTCCCAGATGTCCCAACCATTTTAGACTTTGGAGAATGGCAATTCCAGCAATTGTAATTTCAACTTCCCTGAGCTGCAAATGGAGACTTGGCATTTTAAGCTGGCGAGACATATGGGGTTTGATCTTTGTATCGGCTGATATGGGCATCTGCAGGGGGCAGGGTCAAAATCTGCACGGTGGCAGTCCCGGTGTTGTGATTTAAGTCCCACCCCTTTGTGTATGGGGATATACAGGTTCAAAGGGGAGGGGGCTTCAGCCGTGCCACTGGTCGCGCCCGTCATTTTACAGACGTTAACATGAACAACCCTGAAAACTGAATCTGGATCTAACTATTCCTCTCAGCACTCCATCCAAGCGGAGTGTGATGGGAAGTGAATGAAACCAGAGCAGGGAATCCTGCAGAGAACTTGCCAGTAGACTTTTGAGGGCAGTTCTTCTATGTCTGTCAGCCCTTCAAATTAGGAAACCGAAAACAGGCAGGACAATATTACTTTTATTATAAAGATATAGTAATAGAATCTTGCCAGTCTGAATGCGCTTCCTCCCTCCCTTTACTTCATGAGAACTAGGGAGGATCTTGTCAGATGTTTTCTCAGGTTACAATTCTGTCTTAGACTCAGGTTTCTTTTATCTAACCATTGTCATGATGTCTCTCAAGGCCATTCCCTCTTCCCACTATACTGTCTTGGCCTTGGAAAGGACTCACCGGTCCACCAAAATATTCTAATGGAGGATATTAATTAGATCATCCGGAGAGGCAGGAGCTGCCCACAGTGTAGAAGAACTCCTTGGGATCACAGTGCAATGAAAACGCCAGATCCAGTGTCAGTGAGGCTGCTGGATCACGATAGACCTGGTGGCGATGGTGACCCTGTGTAGATTTGGGCAGACCTCCTGGGGATCCCAGCAGACCTGGTGGCCCTGGCGGACTGGGTGACTTCAGCGGGGTGGTGGAGCGCGACAGGCCTCGCAGGCGGAGCGCAACGGGCCTCGCGGGCGGAGCCTCCCAGCTGGAGCGGTGGAACGCGGCGGCCTTGTGGCGGCGGTGAGCGTGGCGGATTCCTGCTGCCTTGAGAGAACTTTGGAGGTTTTGGGGGGAGCCCTGATAGATCTTGGCGCTCCCGCGAGGTGACGGAGTGTGATGCGCCCTGTGGGCGGACCCCCCGGACTGGAATGGCGGAGCGACCGAGTGCAGCGGGCCTGTGGCGGCGGTGGACTTTGGTGGATCCCCTGTGGGCCTTAGTGGACACTGGTGCTTTTTGGGGTTGTCTGGGCTTTTCTGGGCTTTCTGGCTGAGGACTGATGGTGAGCCCTTGTGTGGAGAACCAGCCTTGATGTCGTATCGAGCCCCAGCGCTGCGGAGTGAGACCTGGTGGTGCAACGGACCTTAATGGTCTAGAGGGGCCGGCTGGATAGGGCATGGGACCCGGGTGGTGGAATGCAGGGATGGAACTAGGGTCTGTGTG
This sequence comes from Charina bottae, assembly GCA_023362775.1. Taxonomy (NCBI): domain Eukaryota; kingdom Metazoa; phylum Chordata; class Lepidosauria; order Squamata; family Charinaidae; genus Charina; species Charina bottae. The sequence continues at coordinate 2,085,480 of JALMGJ010000027.1, read as the reverse complement.
GCAAACATGGATTCCGTGCCCCCCCCATGGGTTATTTTGTCCTTTTGGTGCCCCCCGGGCGTCAGTTTGGCACCCCCCCAGTGCACATGCCCCGCTTGCCCGCCCCCCCAGTTGCGGCCCTGGTGGAATGGTTTGGGGCGACACCCCCGTGGTTTTTCATATTGTAAGGGCTGTGGATGAAGTAGAGGACTGGTCACCCCCTGGTCTATTTAAGGCAGCAGGGGTTTCGGGGGTCCCTTGGTGTGAGTGTGATACTCCCTTCTGGGGGTGAGAAACATTGAGGGGGATTCAGGATTGTATGGTTTTGTTCAAGAGTACCTATCCCTGGGTGAAAGAAGTTGAGGCGGCCACAGTGTGGGTGTGGGGGGGTGGTTAGGACCTACAAGCACCGAGAGCGAGAGCTGGTGTGCTGGGGGCCCTGCCATCACCCAAGGGTGACTGAGTGTGAGAGGATGTATGTGTGGGGTAAGGGACCCCTGTCTAAACCTAGGATTTCCGGAGGTCCGGGAGTGGAGGCAACTGGGCCAGGAAACTCTGGGGGCCATGGGGCGGGTAAATTGATCAAGGTGGTGACAGGTCAGGGACGTTATGATGGGAAGACGCCCCCGGTGTTTGTTACCAGTGGAGTGTTCCGGCTCTCCGAGTTCAAAGCCAGGCCCTGGACACCAGATCCTTGAGGGCCCTGGTTTCCAGCTGCTGCTTTTTAATGCCAGGTCAGTGAACAACAAGGGCCTCATATGTGGCTTGATCACTGAGGAGGGGGCAGACCTGGCGTGTATCACCGAGAACTGGCTGGGCCCGGGGTGGGTGGGTAGCCCTCTCGGAAATGTGCCCGGCCGGGTTTCAGGTGTGGCACCAGCCGAGACACCGGGGTAGGGGAGGAGGGGTGGCGGTTATCATCTGAGAGTCTCAGATATAACCTCTGAGAGGTTATCATCTGAGGCCTTCAGGGGCGCTGCCCCTCAAGTAGCCGGTTGTGAGACCCTTTTTTTTAAGTTGGGGAATGTTGCTACTGTACCAGCCTCCCTGCTGCCTAGCAACCTCCCTGCCTGAGCTGCTGGAGGCCGTCTCGGGGTTGGTGGTGGAGTTCCCCAGACTTATGGTTCTGGGGGACTTCAATCTGCCGTCCCTGGGACGGTCCTCGGAGGCGGCCCGGGAGTTCATGGCCACCATGGCGGCCATGGGCCTGTCCCAGATTATTTGGGACCCAACTCGAGACAGTGGTCTCACCCCGGACTTGGTTTTCTTGTCAGAGCAGTGGCAACATGATCTGAGGGGAGAGTTAGATCTGTCCCCACTGTCATGGTCAGACCACGCCCTGGTGGCCCTGAGATTCTCTTATGCCGCCCCACTCTGCAGGGAGGCAGGACCCATTCGATTGGTCCGCCTCCGACGACTTATGAGGTTTCAGAGGGAGTTGGGGGCTATACCCGAGGATCTGTTGCACGGTCCAGCGGAGGTCCTGGCCGCAGCCTGGAATAGGGAAGCGGCTGGGGCAATGGACAGGATTGCGCCTGTGCAACCTCTCCTACCCCATTCAACCCGTCACTCCCCGTGCTTCACGGAGCACTTGTGGGTTTTGAAGAGGGTTAAGAGATGTCTGGAGCACCGCTGGAGGAAGACGAAGACTGAATCTGACTGAGCACAAGCTAGAGCCGCTGTTAAGGCCTACCTTGTGGCGGTAAGAGTGGCGAAACGTGAATATTTCTCCGCTCTTATTGCATCCGCAGAATGCCGCCCAACGGCCCTGTTTAAGATTACTCAATCTCTTTTGGGTCAAGCAGATTCAGTGACCCACTTACAGGGCCGTACGGAAGAGTTCTCCGAGCATCTGCAGGATAAAATCGCTCAGATCCACTCCAAGTTGGACTCTCAGCGTGAGGCACAGTCTGGGGAGATGCCAAGGGAGCATACTTACCCTGTTATCTGGGAACGGTTTGACCATGTTGGACCTGAGGAACTGGACAGGATCCTTTGGACTGTAAATGCCACCACATGCCATCTGGACCTGTGCCCTTCCTGGCTGGTAAAGGCAGCCCGGGAGGTGACATGCGGCTGGGTCCAGGCGATGGTTAATACATCCGTGAGTGAGGGGGTGTTTCCGGCTGCCTTTAAGGAGGCGCTGGTACACCCTCTCCTCAAGAAACCATCCCTGGACCCTACTGTGTTGGACAATTTTCGTCCTGTCTTCCACCTTCCCTTTTTGGGAAAGATGGTTGAGAAAGTGGTGGTGTTGCAACTCCAGAGGATTCTGGATGAAACGGATTATCTAGACCCCTTTCAGTCAGGTTTCAGGCCAGGGTACGGGACAGAGACTGCATTGGTCGCGCTTATGGATGATCTCTGGTGGGAGCGGGATGCAGGGAGTGCATCCATCCTCTTCAGGACCTCTCAGTGGCTTTCAATACCATCAACCATGGTATCCTTTTGGGGCGGCTTAGGGAGTTGGGGGTGGGCAGCGTGGTTTTGCGCTGGTTCACCTCCTTCCTCCAGGGCCGTTCCCAATCGGTGGTGATAGGGGATGAGAGATCCGACCCTCGGCCCCTCTCGTGTGGGGTGCCACAGGGTTCAGTTCTCTCTCCTCTTCTATTTAATATCTACATGAAACCACTGGGTGAGATTATCCATCACGACGGGATGAGGTATCATCAATATGCTGTCTCAGTGCCTGGGGGCTGTGGGGGTCTGGATGGGGAACAACAGGCTTCAGCTGAACCCTGGTAAGATGGAGTGGCTGTGGATTGATGGCCTCTCGGTTTCCAGGAAGTTATCATCCTTGGTTCTGGATGGGGTGGCAGTGCCCCATTCGGACCCAGTGCAGAACTTGGGGGTCCTTCTGGACTTACGACTCCTGCTCAAAGAGCAGGTGGCAGTCGTGGCCAGAAGGGCCTTTGTGCAACTTCGAGTTGTGCGCCAGTTATGCCCGTTCCTGGATCAAGATGCTCTCCGAACAGTCACTCATGCCCTCGTCATCTCCCATATAGACTATTGCAATGCGCTCTACATGGGGCTACCCTTGAAGAGTATCCGGTAGCTTCAGCTGGTCCAGAATGCAGCCGCGCGAACAGTTATTGGTGCCTCAAGATTGGTACATATAACACCACTGCTGCGCGAGCAATTCAAGCAATTCAATGCTTCCGGGTCCAATTCAAGGTGTTGGTTATCACCTTTAAAGTCCTACATGGCATAGGACCAGGTTACCTGAGGGACTGTCTCATCCCCATAACATCGACCCGCCCCACCCGGTTATGCAGAGACAGCATGCTACGGACCCCGTCGACAAAGGAATTTCGTTTGGCGGGGTCCAGGAAGCGGGCCTTCTCTGCAGTAGTGCCCGCCCTTTGGAATATTCTGCCCCCAGAGGTGAGGCAAGCCCCTTCGCTCCCAGCCTTCCGGAAGAGTCTGAAGACCTGACTCTGCCGCCTTGCTTGGGAAGGGGGCGTAACAGTTCCTCCTGGGGGTGGCTTGCACCGTAGAGCCCTCCTACTGAATAAGATCTCATCGTCACTGGATTTTATAGTTATTTAATTCTATTTATAGTGTTTGCTGGTTGTAATTTTATCTTTCTATGGTTTTAAATTATTGATTTTATTGTAAACCGCCTAGAGTCCCCCTTCTGGGGGAGATGGGCGGTGATATAGAAGGAAAGAAGAAAGAAAGAAAGAAAGAAAGAAAGAAAGAAAGAAAGAAAGAAAGAAAGAAAGAAAGAAAGAAAGAAAGAGGGAGGGAGGGAGGGAGGGAGGGAGGGAGGGAGGGAGGGAGGGAGGGAGGGAGGAAAAAGAAAGAAGAAAGGAAGGAAGGAAGGAAGGAAGGAAGGAAGGAAGGAAGGAAGGAAGGAAGGAAGGAAGGAAGGAAGGAGGCAGATTCCACATTTGGAATCATTAGGATGGAAACAGAATACAACCCAGTCAATGCAGAAATGCCCTTATGCATTTGTAGAGAAGCCACAGTTGTAGATCAGCATTCATTCTAGTCACTGCCCTTGAAAATATTGCAGACAAGAAGAGGGTGATCAGCAGCCAGATGGATAGATTCAGTTACAGTGGCGGTGGGCTCACCATTGGAAGACCTGAAGGACCAGGTTAGGGACAGATCATCATGGAGACGTGGTCTCCAAGAGGCGACCCCAACTTGTTGGCACATAATCAATCGATCGGTGCTGGAAAGGGGGCAAAGAAGGGCAGTGAAACCGGTGAAGGGAAGAGATCAGCTTCCCAGTAAAGAACGGCCTCTTTAGCATGGAGTGGGGGAAGAAAAGGGGAAATGTACAGTAGATGGTCATACACAGCATGGAAAATCCTGAATGAAGAGAAGGCTTTATCCCTCTCTCACAATGTTAGAGCCTGGACTCATCTGCTGAAGCTAAACATGGGGAGATCCAGGACCAATCCCTGATTCAACCATGGACTTGGCTGCCGCTAGAGGTGATGAAGGGCATCAATTTAGCTTCTTCTAAAAGACTGTTCCATGGAGGATCAGGTGTTTATGGCATCAGGAGGCTGTAGGGCTTCCTCTGCTGGGGGTGTTTCAACAGAGGCTGGCCGGCCTCTTGTCAGGGACGTTGCAATGTTGGTTACCTGCCCTGGGCTGGAGCGGGACTGGATCACCTTCCAAGGGATCTTCTGATCCTCCCATTCTGTGCTGTGATCCAGGATCACAGATCATGAAAACCAGGTGCTGGTTGAACAAGAGCAGAAGAGGGGAAATTAGGCTTCTGCCAAAGGGTGGGGTTGCAGAGTGCAACTGGGAAGCCACCGTAGGCCACAGAATCCTGGAGAAGACCCTCGGCTTCACCCAGTCGGCCTCTTCTTATGTTCTTGAGAGGTTTTGCTTCTTGAACAAATGTATGCTTTGCGGCACGTTAATGTATCTGGCGCATAGTTTAGGGATTACTAATGTGTCCAGATGGCTGTGTTTCGAATGTCTCTTAAAATAAAGCCTGGTGCAGTTCTATCTCTCTTTTATTCCTTCAGGATGCTATTAGCACCTGCCCTCGTTTTCCTCCCTCCCCTCCCTCCCTCCCTCTTTCTCCCTCTCTGTCCATCTGCTCTCCATTCCACCACCATCCCACACATCTGCTTTTCTATCTGGAAGTACAAGAATTCATATACCGCCATCGGTAGTTATAAACTACTTTTTTTCCTGCAAAGTCCATTAGAGATTTTTTTATTATTATTATTATTTTTTAAAAAAAACAATGCTGGCATCTCATCTAGGCAACTCCCTATATAAGCTTTCCAAAAGGAAATCAGCCATTCTTCCTGCCAACGCAATTGCCCACAAATCCTTTCTCCTCTCCCCCCGCCCCCCACTTTGGAATGACTTCCAAATCTTTGGAATCTTGGCCATGGGTCATTTTTAAACCCTTCTCAGCGGGGGAGAATGGGCAGCTTGCTCCAAACGAACCGAAGCAGCTAAACAAGCCGTTTCCTCTTCCGAGCACTCTTAGAGGAAAGCGCCCCGTTTGGGTGGCTCGTTTTAAACTTGGCCTGGAGATGAAAACAGCAGAGCCAGAAATGTTGCCAGAACTGATCCTGCTTTCACTGAACAAGCTGGGCATCGCCTTGCCTTTCCAATGTAGCAATGCGTACAGCAGAGCTTTCCAAACTGTTTGTCGCGACACAAAAGTGTGTCGCCTGCGGGGCCCAGATGTGTCGCGTCAAAACCCAGAAGCGCTGATGGCATGCCATCAGCGCTTCCGGGTTTTCCTGTGGCGACGCACCAACGGCGGTGTGCGAAAATCCAAAAGCGCCGCAGCCACGGCGGCACGCAAAAACCGAAAGCGGCAGCAGTGCTTCCGGGTTTTTGCGTGCTGCCGCAACAGCAGCACTTCCAGGTTTTCCTGCGGCGACACACCAACGGCGGTTGGTGTGTCGCTGCGGGAAAACTTTGGAAAGCCCTGGCGTACAGTATATAGCAAGGGGCCTGATGACAGTTGGAATTTAAGTCAACGGGAGGTTGAAAGAGTCTGTCTGTCTATCACTTAATGACCATTCGTTTTGTGATGGTTCATACAATGGTGCTGAAAAAACCGACTCACAACTGGTCCTCACACAACTGTCGCAGCATCCCCGCGGTCACATGATCATGATTTGAGCGCTTGGCAACTGGTTCGCATTTATGACCGTTGCAGCATCCCGTGAACACGTGATCACCATTTTCAACCTTCCCGGCTAGCTTCTGGCAAGCAAAATCACGCTTAATGACCACAGTGGTTCACTTAATGACCACCACAAAAAAGGTTGTAAATCGGGTTGGATTTGCTTAATGACTGCTTCACTTAGCAACTGAAATCCAGGTCTCAATTGTGGTTGTTAAGTGAGGACTACCTTTATAGATATACTGTAGATATTCTTTCCTGTCCTTTTCTTTCTTTCTTGGACATAAAAGGATCTCAAGAGCTTGTTTACCTTGCTTTCGGCAGCCTTCTCCTGCATTGCAACAATATCACGGCTAGAAGAAAGATTTGCTGTTTTTCCAAAAAAAATAAAAGCCACAAGCCTCTCCCACCCCACCTCAAGTCTTTCTTATGGGGTAACATGTTGCATAAGGGGGCTCAATTCGGATGACGCCTGTGTGCGCCCACACAGCACAGAGATCACACATATAGAGGCAACTGTCATGAAAATGTAGGTGTATTTAAAATCACTCTAGCTGAAAGCAGTTGAAGAAAAAAAACTGTAAGTTACTTGGTTGTGCATTGTCTTGCCTGAAGTGCAGACGGGAGTCGGACGATGCTGCCTGCTGTCTTGAAAACGCTGTTTCCCTTTCCGTGGCCCTGATCGCGACATGCATACGGGGTGTCAAAAAACTCAAGATGGTGGTGGCGGTGGCTACCACCCTGACGTGTTTCCCCACCTCCCCCCCAGATGCCCCCACGCGCACAGACATTTGTAATAGTCCTCTGAGGTCTGCTGGGACAAGGACTCCCCATCGTCTGCACCCATGATCCTTTTGGAGACCCACGGCGAGTCCTGGGCCAAGGCGGCCCACGCGCCCAGCCCTCTGCCCGGCCCTGGTTTGTGGGCATTTCAGCTCTCTTCCTCTGGCAATCTGATGAGTGTACGGAAAGCGATCCGACTTTTGCGCCATGTACCTTGGATGATTTTTTAATGCGTTGTTCCCTGGGGAAGGAACTCCTTGCATGTGCAAAATGGCTGATGCTGAGATATTTTCCAGACTCCTGCAAGCAGTGCAGTTTGTGTTGTTGGAGGGATTTTTTTAGACAAACAAGAGTTACTTTGATTATGATTCTCCTATTCTCTCTCAGTCTCTCTCTCTCTCTCTTTTAAGACAAATTTAGGATTCTGTTGTTCAGAGCAGGGAGGTCATAAGGCCCAAATGCATTTAGCATTGACTGCCCTCTGTTATACTGCTTCTATTAGTCCCTAATTTGATTTGTACCTATTCATTTGCAGTCCCTGCAGGAGCACTGAGCTGGCCCGGCGTCTAATTGGTGCTGTCTCTATTTTAGCCTCATTAAATTAGCTCTGACTCCTGCCCACTTGGTGTCTGTGCTTGTCTGTCCATTTATACAACCCTAATGTAACGCAAAATTCATTACTGATCACATTACTTTCAACTCTGAAGCCAGCCTTGTGATAAACATTTTCTTAACCCTTCCCTCGCTGGCGCCTGCCAGGACGGAAAGGCACTTTTGGAGGAGGAAGGCAAGGGGGAAACGGGTGAAGAGGATCAAGCCGAGTGAATTCCTGCCCTGAGATTGGCCATGCCACTTTGAGGCTTGGAGAAACGTGGGGGCGGTGGACTGGGACGGACGTGGAAGGAGACCTGTTCGGGGTTGCGTTACTGAAAAGCTATTCCGGTGACTTTCTGTCCTTGCACTTCAGAGATAAGAACTTTCCAGCTTCCCAAAGTCCAGGATCTAGAAAGCCTTGTCCCACAGATCTAGGCTTCTCCACCCCAGATGTCCATGCAAACCTAGGTCTGGAGGAGCTCAGTGTCAAGGGGTTAAGGCCCACTCCTCCTTTGGACTTGCTGTACTCTGGAGATGCATGAAAAGTAAATGCAGATGTCGCTGCGATGTACATCTCCAGTCGCTGGCATCTCTGTAGACTGAAGTTATCTACCATGAAGGGGAGATTCTTTTGGTTTTGAGGGGGTCTTGGCAAAATGCCCACTGCTAGGCTCCCTTGACCTTATCCAAGTAGTACCAGGCAATCTGGTCCTAGACCCACCAGCTTAATTGCCCACAATGTCCCTTATTTGGTCTTTGCCAACTTGGTGGCCTCCATTCAACCCTGGGCCAAAGGCCATATTGGCCGAGGGATTCTAGGAGTTGACGTCCAACCCAGCCCAAAGGTATCAGCTTGAGGATGGCTGACTAACACTTTGGGAAATTTAAGGAAGGTCCAGTGAAGCTTGTGAGGTAGGGCTAGTTAGGCACTTCTGAGCTGCTCGAGGGCGTCATTTGATCTGGTCTGCTTCATGTTTTTGGTCTCATATACCAAGCCCTGAACTCCCGAATCCTCTGCTTGAACAGACAATGTTGGCTCGGCAGGCGCCAATGGGACTCACATGATGCTGGCGTCAGAAATTGCTGGAAGTCTGTAGATGCTTGCTGATTTATCTGAGGTGCCATGCATAAGCACATGGGATGCTGGGGATGCCAGCATCCCCGTCGCGGCTTGAATTTCTGCTCCATCTGGGAAGGAATGCTGTCGCAGTCTGCGGCGTGAAGAGACTGGATGAACTGGGGGCTGGCACTCCCGGCCTACAATCTTCCTTTCTCCCCTGGACAAACATGTCCCAGGAGGGGATTTGGAAAAGGGCTGTCCGTTCCGAGACTGAGCATCTTAACATTAGGCCTTACGAGCAGGCGAGGAGGAATGGCTTGTCTCTGCCTGAGTTCATGGAGGGTGTGGTCACTCAGACAAGACAAGGTCAATAGCCTGACCGTGTTGCAGGCAACTTCTCCTGTTCCCCTAGGAGGAAGCATTGACTTTAGAACAGCTACGAAGAGGGCTCTGCCAAGTCCCACTTCCAAGAATTCATTATAAATGAACAGCCCCTGGGAGTCCGTGAATAGAAGAAGACTCTGCCTAGCTCTCCACCTTGATCTTGCTTCTTCCCAAGAGGATGATGGGAAGAGAGGTAATCTTCTGCATCTCTGCAGTGGCCAATGGCTGCTCTAATCTGTTCTCCTCCAGATGCGTTAGCTGGGGATGATGAGGGCTGTGGACCAACCCATCTGGATGACAGACACTTGGGTAATCTACTCCATTCAAATCATGTTAGAGGCAAGGATGAGGCAGAGCCAAACCCTCGGTCACACACCTGGGGAGATCAATGGCTGCTCAGAGTCATTCATTCATTCATTCATTCATTCATTCATTCATTCATTCAATTTGTATAGCCGCCCATCTCAACAAGCGACTCTGTCTTACAGCCACGTTCCTGTCTTCAGGACAGAAAGCCAGGAGCCTTTTAAGAACATAAGGAAAGATCTACTGGATCAGATGATAGGGATGCCCAGTCTGTCCAGTTAGATTTTCCCAGGAAGCCACCCAGCAAGACCAAAAGGAAATGACCAAGTCATTTAGAAGTTCCAATGTTCCTATGTTCATTGATATGTGTAGTCAACAGCTCAATAACCAGAGTTCCCTAGCCATCACGAACTTTCAGACCCCTTTCTAACAATGACGGGACATTTCTGCCTTTTGAGATGAACAATATGGATGTGACAGGATCTGTCCTTTAGCTGAAGTTTGAGAGGGGACAAATCTCACGTGCAGGGAGGGCGAATTTTTTGAGCCAAGGGTCGCTTGATAGAAAAAAGGGTCGCTTGATAGAAAAAAGCGCTCCCTGTAGATAGAAGAACTAGAGCAGGGCTTTCCAAAGTTTTCCCGCGGCGACACACCAACCGCCGTTGGTGTGTCGCCGCGGGAAAACCCGGAAGCACTGCTGCCGCTTTCGGCTTTTACACGCCACCATGGCTGCAGCGCTTTCGGATTTTCGCGCACCGCCGTTGGTGTGTCGCCGCGGGAAAACCCGGAAGCGCTGATGGCGCACCATCAGCGCTTCCGGGTTCTGACACGACACATCTGGGCCCCGCAGGCGACACACTTTTGTGTCGCGACGCACAGTTTGGAAAGCTCTGAACTAGAGCATCTCACCTTTGCTTCAGTCTACTAATTTTCCACAGAACATTTCGGCCGGCACCGCCAGGCAGTGATGAGAAACCATCAAGCATTTTGCTGTGGGCAATTCTTCGCTAACATCCCAAACTTCCCAGGAGGGAAAGAGTGAGTTCAGTGTTGGCTTTGAACAGTTTGCATATTGAAAGCAAAACTAATACTTTGATCTTTGGAATGTGCAGATAAGTTTAAATCTGGCTTACGGGAGCCAATCTCTCTGCATGTTATCTTGAGTACAAAGGCATAAACAAACCTAAGATGTGTGTCTTTGTGGAAGGAAAAGCTTAGGGGTGCCTGCAGGGTAGAGACATGCAATGCCTTTAAAAACAGGCAGAGCTTCAATCACGCAGCCATGGCCGCCATCTTGACTTTTTTGACCATAACCTACAGACACCCACGATGGAGCTGTTCTCCAAACTTGGAGTTTCGGAGCCCAGATCCACAATATTTGGAGCATCACTATCCCCGTGCTAGACAAAAGAAGCTGTATGGGGTTATAAGTTCTGAACATTTCGGCGGTTCAGAAGGAAAAAGGGCAGCTCCACATAGATTGGGTTAGTAATATCAATTCACTATGAAATTCTAATTTTATCAGGACTCTCTGGAGACACGGGACATGCATTTACCCCTAGCACACAGAGGTCACTTTAAGCTATGTTTTAAAAATCCCCCCCAGCTCGTCCGCTCATCCTCAGCCTCTCCATCCAGGCCTGGGCTTACTTGCAAAGGAGGGTATGAAACAATTGCGTTTTCTTAATTAACATTTATGGGGGTGAAGATGTCACAATCCAACCATTAAGAGCAAAGCTCCCTTTTATTGAATTCTTCTGCTACGTTGCTGAGGCTAATTACATTTTGTGTCACAAATAAAAACCAGATGACTCTCGGGACTTGGGCAAACCTCCGGCAGTGAGGATTTATCTGCTGGTATGGGTAAACAGCGTTTCTCGTTTCACAGTTATTGCAAATCATGGCTGGCTACGGACTTCGCTTTTGGAAGCACACATTGACTCAAGTCTGTTTGGGGGGAGAAGAGGTCTTGGGAGAATTTTCAGGCCTTGGAAGCAAAGCATCCGGATCCGGATTTGGATTTCTAGAGCCAGTGCAGGGTAGCAGTAAAGATGGGGATTAAGAACGAGAAGACCTGGGTTCAAGTCCACCCTCAGCTGTGGGAGCTCATGCGTGATGTGGGGCCTGTCTCTCTCTCTCTCTAACCCAGAGCTTTCCAAACTGTGTGTCGGGACACGTTGGTGTGTCGGCTGCAGTGTCTGGGTGTGTCGCGGCTGCTGCTGCCTCCAAACCTGCTGTGATTCCGCACAAGTCCTAGTGCCTGCCTTGTGCCTTGCTGCCTCCAAACCTGCTGTGATTCCGCGCAGGTCCTAGTGCCTGCCTTGTGCACTGCTGTAAGAGTGTGTCGCGAAATGATGCATGTCTAAAAAGTGTATCACCAACATGAAAAGTTTGGAAAGCTCTGCTCTAACCAAAGCCTATCCCGCTGGATGGTTGCTGTGAAGAGGGGTGTCTTATCAATGTCCTCTTCAGCTCCTGGGGGAAAAGTGAGAATGAATGAATGAATGAATGAATGAATGAATGAATGAATGAATGAATGAATGTCCTCCAGGAGAGGAGATAGATATTCCTCAAGGAATCCTTCCTTCCTTCCTTTCTTCCTTTCTCTCTCTCTCCTTCCTTCCTTCCTTCCTTCCTTCCTTCCTTCCTTCCTTCCTTCCTCCCTCCCTCCCTCCCTCCCTCCCTCCCTCCCTCTTTCCTTTTCTCTCCTCTCCCTCTCTCCCTCCATTCCTTCCTTCCCTCCTTTTCTCTCTCCTTCCTCTCCCCTCCCTCCTTTCCTCTCTCCTTCCTCCCTCCCTCCCTAGATCTGGAGATCACCCAACTCCCTAAAGACTCTGGGTGGCTTGCAATACACACAAAGGAAGACCAAGCCATAAAAAACATGTTGGTCCAGAAGAGTAAAACAAGCAGACATACCCAAAACCAACAAAGGCTCAGCATCCACCCTAACCCCAGGCCTGGGAGCAAAGCCATCTTTTTAACAACTTCTGGAACAGCGGTAGGGTGGAGCCCTACAAATCTCCCCGGCAAGGCCAGATTAAGGCCAACCAGTGCCCTAAGCACAGCCTAACAATGGTGCCCCCCAGCCCTTCCATTATTTAACTGACAAGACATCAAGACTCAAACTTTTAAACTTTAGTCACTCACCATGCCAAAGAATTTTTTTTTAACCATGCAGATTACCATTGAAGACGGCAGATAAGGACCGTTGCAAAAAGTTCTACTCCAGTTGAGTGTGGCAGTGAAAGAGTCAAGGGCACGGTAGCTGGGGCGAAAACCTCTGCTGCCCCCTTCCCTCGGTGCCCCAAGCTCGTGCTGACCTTGCTTAATGGCTGCTCCAGGGCTGCTGTTGCAAAGGGCAGGCATTGCAACTGAGAAGATGCACTGCCCAGGCCCCAAGAGATGACACTGTTTAATTGCGGAGATCTGGAGCATGCCCGCCGTGCTCGAACTCACTAGAGAGGCAGAAATTATTAGAGAGAGACGGTCCCTGAGATAACTGGGCCCTTCTTGACCAATCCTATTAGGAACCAAAGGTTAAGCCAGGGGTGTCTGCAAGGAGGGGGTCAAAAAGGGTCAGGTTGGGGGCTATAACCATGTGGTGAAGCCCCATTCCTTTTCTACATGCACCACATGCATGGCACACAAGTGAGGCAGGGCTTCCATCATGTAGTCACCACCTTGATGTTTTTTACCCCCCTGTTCCAAGAAGCATGCTGGGAAAGTTAAAAGACCCCCTCCCCCATTTCTGCCCTTGAAACCTTATGTGGGAGAGACCCTCAGCAGCCCTACTCAGGACGTTCAAACTGAACAGGTAAGTTCTACCTGTAGGAGGCAAACACCTGGGCACCAAGCCACATAGGCCTTTATGCATACAGTAAGTCAAAAACATCACTTTGAATTACTCTTGGTGGCCATTGCAGAGCCCGAAACACTGGTGTTGCATGAGTGCAATTGGTCTCACCCACCAAAAGGTGAGTAGTCTTCAAGGGAAGCCCTGTGTAGAGTGCATTGGAGTAATCTATCCTAGAGGAGACAAGGGTGCAAATTACTCTCTAGGGCCTTTCTTTCAGGAAGTTGGAATTAAAGTTGGAAGCACATTTTGTCTGTAGGCCCCAAAGTACAGTGAAGCGAAAGGGAGGGGTGGGGTAGGGGAAACATCTGAACAGACCAGGCAGTCTTTTTCCATGATCCAGCGAATGTTGGCAATCTGAACTGTAGTTCCTCTGCCTCTTCGAAACCCAGCTTGCACTTCTGGTAGTTCTCGGTTCACATACTGCTGAAGCCTAGCTTGTAGGATTTTGAGCATAACCTTACTAGCATGTGAAATGAGCGCAATTGTACGGTAGTTTGAACATTCTTTGGCATTGCCCTTCTTTGGAATTGGAACGTAAACTGACCTTTTCCTATCCCGTGGCCACTGTTGAGTTTTCCAAATTTGTTGGCATATTGAGTGCAGCACTTTAACAGAATCATCTTTTAGGATTTTAAATAGCTCAGCTGGGATACTGTCTTCTCCGCTAGCTTTGTTGTTAGTAATGTTTCCTAAGACCCACTTGACTTCACTCTCTAGGATGTCTGGCTCAAGGTCAGTGACCACACCATCGTATTTATCAGGGACATTGAGATCTTTCTTGTATAGTTCTTCTGTGTATTCTTGCCACCTCTTCTTAATCTCTTCTGCTTCTGTTAGGTCCCTGCCTTTTTTGTCCTTTATCATGCCCATCTTTGCACAAAACCTTCCCTTGATATCTCCGATTTTCTTGAAGAGATCTCTAGTCTTCCCCATTCTATTGTTTTCCTCGATTTCTTTGCATTGTTCATTTAAGAAGGCCTTCTTATCTCTCCTTGCTATTCTCTGGAAATCTGCATTCAGTTGGTTATATCTTTCCCTTTCTACCTTGCCTTTTGCTTTCCTTCTTTCCTCAGCTATTTGTAAAGCCTCATCAGTCAGCCACTTTGCTTTCTTGCATTTCTTTTTCTTTGGGATGGTTTTAGTTGCTGCCTCCTGTACAATGTTACGAACCTCCATCCATAGTTCTTCAGGCACTCTGTCTACCAGATCTAATCCTTTAAATCTATTCCTCACCTCCACTGTATATTCATAAGGGATATGATTTAGGTCATACATGAGTGGTAGTGGTTTTCTCTACGTTCTTCAATTTAAGCCTAAATTTTGCGATAAGAAGCTCATGATCTGAGCCACAGTCAGCTCCAGGTCTTGTTTTTGCTGATTGTATAGAGCTTCTCCATCTTTGGCTGCAAAGTATATAATCAATCTGATTTTGGTATTGACCATCTGGTGATGTCCATGTGTAGAGTCGTCTCTTGTGTTGTTGGAAAAGAGTGTTTGCTATGACCAGTGTGTTCTCCTGACAAAACTCTATTAGCCTTTGCCCTGCTTCATTTTGTACTCCGAGGCCGAACTTGCCTGTTATTCCGGTTATTTCTTGACTTCCTACTTTAGCATTCCAGTCCCCCATGATGAAAAGGACATCTTTTTTTGGTGTTAGTTCTAGAAGGTGTTGTAGGTCTTCATAGAACCGGTCGACTTCAGCTTCTTCGGCATCAGGGCATAGACTTGGATTACTGTGATGTTGAATGGTTTGCCTTGGATTCGAACTGAGATCATTCTGTCGTTTTTGAAGTTGTACCCCAGTACTGCCTTTCCCACTCTTTTATTGACTATGAGGTCTACTCCATTTCTTCTAAGGGATTCTTGCCCACAGTAGTATATATAATGGTCACCTGAATTAAATTCGCCCATTCCTGTCCATTTTAGTTCGCTGATTCCCAAGATGTCGATGTTCAATCTTGTCATCTCATGTTTGACCACATCCAGCTTACCTTGATTCATAGATCTTCCATTCCAGGTTCCTATGCAATATTGTTCTTTACAGCATCGGACTTTACTTCCACTTCCAGACACATCCACAACTGAGCGTCCTTTCGGCTTTGGCCCAGCCGCTTCACCCTTTCTGGAGCTACTCGGAATTGCCCTCCGCTCTTCCCCAGTAGCATATTGGACACCTTCCGACCTGAGGGGCTCATCTTTCGGCCTTATATTTTTTAGCCTTTTGATACTGTCCATGGGGTTTTCTTGGCAAGGATACTGGAGTGGGTTGCCATTTCCTCCTCCAGTGGACCACGTTTTGTCAGAACTCTCCGTCATGACCTGTCCGTCTTGACCTGACTTCATTGAGTTACGCAAGCCCCTTCGCCACGACAAGGCAGTGATCCATGAAGGGGCTGGGAAATATAGTTCCTCTCTAAGTGCTTGCAAACCCATTACCTGACAATCTTTGCTAGGATTTTCCCAGATATTGGTGTCAAGAGGATTGATCTATAATTTCCTGGGTCCATTTTTTCCTTTTTTTAAAAAAAATGGAACCACCTCTTCTCCAATCTTCTGGCACTTCTGGTGTAACTCCGGGAGTTCTCAAAGGTTACAGTCTGTAAAACCCAGAGCTCGCAGCCAACATGACCTTCTGGGATTGGTTTCTTCTGATAAAAGGTAGCTTCCTTAATCAGCAAATAGTCCATTTACACTAATTAGGCCACCCTTCCCCTATCAGGGGAATTCTGGGAGTTGTGGTTCCAAACCATTTGCATCATGCCAGGCTGAATTAGATGCTGGGAACTCAGTCCAAAAGTACTTTTATTGTCTCGAATGCCTTTGAAAGTTTCAAGCTTTCCTCATATCATTTAGTTCTGTGATGCCAGAAAGCACTCAAAAGGAATCTGAATGTAGGATGCGGAGAAAGGAATGTCTTGGTTTTCCATTAACTCCTTGAAACTTCACACAGTCATTTTTTCTCAGCTGTGGGTATGTTACGTGTGTAGGTCAGTCACCTTGACAATGTCCTAACTGAGCACTCAAATGCCTATGGTCTTTTAACAGACGTATGATGTCTGTAACCACCTAAAGCTGAGTTGACATTTCAACGCAATTTTTGAGCCAGAAGCATTTTTGCGTGATAGAATTCTGCTTTCTAAGACATCAGGCAGCAGGTGGAGGTTTGCATGTTTCAACGGACCCCAATATTAAAATAAATAATCCCTTCATGTAAAAACAGTTACCCGTCAAGGAGAATCTAGGCGCAAAGATTACTGCAGACGCTGACTGCAGCCAGGAAATCGCCCAGAGTCTGCCACGGTAGAGATGGGCGGGGATAAATCCAAATAATAAATAAATAAATAAATCAGAAGACGTCTACTTCTTGAGAGGAGAGCAATGGCAAATCTTGATAAAATAGTTAAGAGCAGAGACATCACACTGACAACAAAGGTCTGCATAGTTAAAGCAATGGTATTCCCTGTAGTAACCTAGGCCCCTAAGGGACCGTCTTATCCCCATTACATCGTCCCGTCCCATCCAGTCATGCAGGGAAGGCATGCTACAGACCCCATCGGTCAAAGAATTCCATCTAACGGGGTCACGGAAGCATGCCTTCTCTGCAGTAGCGCCTGCTCTGTGGAATATTCTTCCCCCAGAGTTAAGACAGTCCCCCTCGCTCCTGGACTTCCGGAAAAAACTCAAGACTTGGCTTTGCCAACAGGCCTGGGGTGGGAAGAAGAGTATAAACCCTGATTGTTGTTGTTGTTCAGTCGTTTAGTCATGTCCGACTCTTCGTGACCTCATGGACCGTAGCACGCCAGGCCTTCCTGTCCTCCACTGTCTCTCGGAGTTTACTCAAGTTCATGTTCATTGCATCGGTGATGCTATCTAACCATCTCATCCTCTGCCGTCCCCTTCTCCTTTTGCCTTCAGTCTTTCCCAGCATCAGGGTCTTTTCCAGTGAGTCCTCTCTTCGCACTAGGTGGCCAAAGTATTTGAGCTTCAGCTTCAGCATCTGTCCTTCCAATGAGCAGTCAGGGTTGATTTCCTTTAGGATTGACTGATTTGACCTCCTTGCAGATGGCTAATACCTTAGGATGGCCCTAGAATTGCCCTTCCAATGTTTTAAAGAAGATACTACCATCTTGATTTTATTATATTTATTGTATTTTTAAATTGTCTATTTTAATGTTTATTTAACTTTATATTTGGATTGTAAACTGCCCAGAGTCCCTTTGAGGGAGTTGGGCGGTGATAAATCGAATAAATAAATAAATAAATAAATAAATAAATAAACAAACAAGCAAACCAACCAACCAACCAACCAACCAACCAACCAACCAACCAACCAACCAACCAACCTATGGCTGCGAGAGCTGGACCATAAGGAAGGCTGAGCGAAGGAAGATAGATGCTTTTGAACTGTGGTGTTGGAGGAAAATCCTGAGAGTGCCTTGGACTGCAAGAAGATCAAACCAGTCCATACTCCAGGAAATCAAGCCAGACTGCTCACATGAGGGAATGTTATTAAAGGCAAAACTGAAGTCCTTTGGCCACATAATGAGAAGACAGGATACCCTGGAGAAGATGCTGATGCTGGAGAAAGTGGAAGGCAAAAGGAAGAGGGGCCGACCAAGGGCAAGATGGATGGATGATATTCTGGAGGTGACAGACTCGACCGTGGGGGACCTGGGGATGGCGACGGCCAACAGGAAGCTCTGGCGTGGGCTGGTCCATGAAGTCATGGAGAGTCGGAAGCGACTGAACGAATAAACAACAACATCAAGGAGAAAGGTTCAGAGAGCCTGCATCTAGCTTATTACATGCTTTTCTATAAGCCAGTGTTAACTCCTGACAACCATCTAGATAGATCTTCTCCAGGACGATCTGTCCCCAACCAGGTCCTTCAGGTCTTCCAGTGGTGCACCCATTTCTTCTGTAAGCGAGTCCATCCACCTTCTGCTGGTCATCCTCTTCTTCTCTTTCCTTCCACCTTTCCCAGCATCAGAACTTTCTCCAGAGAGCTAGATCTTTGCATTATGTGTCCAAAGTAGGATAATTTGAGCCTGGTCATTTGTGCCTTAAGTGAGAACTCTGGGTTGATTTGTTTGAGGATCCATCGGTTTGTTTTCATGGCTGTCCATGGAACTCTCAGGAGTCTTCTTCAGCACCAACATTTAAAAGCGTAAATTTTCTATAGGACAGCATATAAAAATATAACCTCAGGCCACATATACACTCAGGCATCCAACCACCTGAAACTGTTGGTGAAGTGGGGGGGGCACCTTTTCAACAGGATTCCTGCCTTCCCTGGTTTCTTGCTCAATGCTTGGATTATTAAAATGAGACACTTGCTAAAAATGAAGCATTCCAAGTAACCACAAAATTGGGGAGGGGGAAATTTGGGTCCTCGGCAGGGACGGTTGACATTTTGAGGTTAAGCTTTGCCTGAAATCTGTCGTTCAGCATATTAGCCAAATGATGCCCAGACTATGAGGTAACTGTCTGCTTTCTGAAATTCATAGAAATAAGCTAACTTTTGAGATTCATCTCTCTTCCTGGAACAATGATGTCTGCCTGCTCATCAAAGCAGTGTGATAATTTGGAGGACTTTGTTCTTGGAATATACTTCTAAAAAATCACTTTTGCATGATCTTTCAGTTTGTATGGTCATAAGTAAAGGTAAAGGTTTCCCCTGCACAGTTGTGTCCGACTCTAGGGGCCGGTGCTCACCTCCGTTTGTTAGCCGAAGAGCCAGCGTTGTCCGAAGACGCCTCCACGGTCATGTGGCCGGCATGACGCACGCGGAACACTGTTACCATCCCACCGAAGTGGTACCTATTAATCTACTCGCATTTGCATGCTTTCGAATTGCTAGGTTGGCAAGAGCTGGGGCTGGTGTGGGAGCTCACTCCGTCACGCGGGGCTAGGGTCTCGAACCTCCGAACTTGCGACCTTCTGATCGACAAGCCTGGTGTCTTACCCGCTGAGCCACCACGCCCCTACTTGTGGAATTATTAGATGATTGTGTATACCTCCACCTCCACAGCCTTCTAAAATTTGAGTGGCCACAAGAGCAGGTCTGTCTGGTTTTTAATGGTCCACTGGCACTCCTCTTGAGCAAAAGTCATATCTAGCTTCATCCATAGTATAGAAGCTTTCTGTTCCAGGTAAATCTTACATCCTCTAACGCAAAAGTGGCAAAGAGCAGCCAGGAACCTCCCCATTGTCACTCATGATTGATTCACAAGTATGCCTAGCTATTCTCTCTTCCCAACCCAAATGTGAAAAAGCTCAGTAAATATCCAGATCCTTCTCATTCCATTCCTTCGGGGGCCATGCTTTGAAAGATCATTGATGCAAACTGTCTGGAGAAAATCCTTGTCATCCTGTGGTGAGAATTTTCTCCATACAATATTACAATTATAATTATAATTTTACAATTATTTTTCAAAGCACGTTTGCTTTACCTCCCAATACCAATTTTCCTAGGTGTAGTTCTTCTCTGCAGAAATAAACTGGGAAATAGAATGGGTGAATGGGGGGGGGGACTCTAATGTTTGCCTTCTCTTGGAGAGTAGCATTATCCATGTCATTGAGAGTCGGGTGGCATACAAATTTCAGGATGGATGGATGGATGGATGGATGGATGGATGGATGGATGGATGGATGGATGGATGATAGATAATAATAGATAGATGATAGATAGATAGATAGATAGATAGATAGATAGATAGATAGATAGATAGATAGACAGACAGACAGACAGACAGACAGACAGACAGACAGACGATAGCAAACATTATGATATTTTATTTTATTATTTTATTATTTTATTGCCTCCCAGAATGCTAACCTGCCATTTTAATTTTAATGTAACCTTCTCCAGTTGGAAAGCATTGTATTGGATTCCTCGCTATCCGTTTGTGTTTTAATCATTCTAAAAAAAGTGTCCTCCTTAGCAAATCTGGTCACCTCAACTACTTACCCCTCACTCCAGATAAAAGTCACTTCTGTTTTTTTTAAAATATGAGAAGCAGTAGATAAATATTTTAAATAAATTAAATAAATACTGCATGGATACATTTAAAAACATCTGTCTGGTCCTTGGGGGAAAGGCTTTATTTCTACACAAGTCATAGAGACACTTCATTATCTTAACCTTCTATATGCTTTATACATTTCTCTTTAAAGTTACTTTCCATCCATTTACTATGAACAAATTTTATTTATTTATTTATTTTTCAAATTTATTCCCCGCCCATCTCCCATACAAGGGACTCTGGGCGGGTTACAATAAATAAAAATTTAAAAACTATACAAAATATCTAAAAACACAACAAGCATAAAATAAATAAAATAAAATCCAAGATGGATTAGGAACTGCAGAATAGATCGTGGAGCTACGGGGCCAGCCAACCCCAGGAGGCACTACCACCTCCGTCGTCCCAGGCCAGGCGGCAGAGCCAGGTCTTAAGGGCCTTCCGGAAGGCCAGGAGGGAGGGGGCCAGTCTCACCTCCGGGGGCAAGATGTTCCATAGGGCGGGCACTATCGCAGAGAAGGCACGCCTTCTGGACCCCGCTAGATGGAACTCTCTTGTTGAGGGGGTCCGAAGCATGCCCTCTCTGCATGCACAGGTGGGGCGGGCCGATGTTGTCGGGACGAGACGGTCCCTCAGGTATTCTAACTGGCCTGTAATTTCCTGCTTCACCCACACCCCATTTCTTTCTATCTTTCTTTTTTCTTTTAAATGGTGTTACAATGGAGACTTTACAGTATTTTCAATCAAAGATCAGCTAGTGCACATTTGAGATTAAAGAACTCTTCAGTGGATCTTGGGAGATTATATAAAGTAGGCAACATCTGTTTTGGATATACCACCACCACCATCCTCCTAGAGCAGTGTTTGTCAACCTTGGCAACTTTAAGCTGTGTGGACTTCAAGTCCCAGAATTCCCCAGCCAGCCATGCTGGTTGGGGAATTCTGGGAGTTGAAGTCCACACAGCTTAAAGTTGCTAAGGTTGACAAACACTGTCCTAGAGTCTTCTTATTGCTGCCACCAATCTTCCTGCTGGCCCACCAACCCCTCCCTTCCCAGCATCTTCCCACTGGCCTGTCTGTAGCATCTCCATCTTCTCACTGGCCCACACAGCTCTATCTTCCCAC
The DNA here is from genome assembly GCA_023362775.1 of Charina bottae. Classification (NCBI taxonomy): domain Eukaryota; kingdom Metazoa; phylum Chordata; class Lepidosauria; order Squamata; family Charinaidae; genus Charina; species Charina bottae. The sequence continues at coordinate 2,064,247 of JALMGJ010000027.1, read as the reverse complement.
CATCTTCCCGTTTCTTTGGCCAGTCGTCCTGCTGACTTATCTACCCCCTCCATCTTGAACTGTATGTTTTATAACCATGGTAAAAAGGGCCTGCTTTATTCAGTGCAGTACAAGATGAAACGTAACTTGGGATAAAACCAGAGTCCCCTCCGGAATGGGGGGAGATGGGCGGTGATATAAGTTAGAAATATAAAATAATAAAATAAAATAAAATAATAAAATAAAATAAAATAATAAAATAAAATAATAAAATAAAATAAAATAAAATAAAATAAAATAAAATAAAATAAAATAAAATAAAATAAAATAATAAAATAATAAAATAAAATAAAATAAAATAATAAAATAAAATAAAATAAAATAAAATAAAATAAAATATAAAATAAAATAAAATAAAATAAAATAAAATAAAATAAAATAATAAAATAAAATAATAAAATAAAATAAAATAAAATAAAATAATAAAATAAAATAAAATAAAATAAAATAAAATAATAAAATAAAATAAAATAAAATAAAATAATAAAATAAAATAATAAAATAAAATAAAATAAAATAAAATAAAATAATAAAATAAAATAAAATAAAATAAAATAAAATAAAATAAAATAAAATAAATAAAATAAAATAAAAACATTAACAGCCAGTTCCCACAAGCAGGACCGAACCAGCTTGATGACACCCCTGGTGTATCTCTTTTCCTCTTTCCCAGTAAGAACAGCCGTAGGCAAGTGGTATCTTGCAGATGGGGGGGGGGGCTCTAACGGCCAGCATCCCCAACAGCATGGCTAGTGGCAAAGCATTATGGGAGAGCATCAGGTTGCCTCCTTCTGATCCAGAATTTCCTCTCTTGTCATTATTTCTCCTTTTTTCAAAAAATGCAGAAAATTCATTCTGTTTCTCTGCAATTTCCTTATCCCCTTTTAAAATATTCCTTCTACCATCTCAAGGGCTCCATGGCACATAGACCAGGTTAAATTCTACACCATGGTGTCCTATTCAATCCCTGATGTGGCACCATTATGTCACGTGCATCTCAATATCGTGGCAGAAATTATGCAAATCACACCACTTATGTCACGACATCATGACACTGATGACATCGTCATGGCTTCTACTGGACGCCTGTGGGTGGAACAAATCCTTCTGGCCATGCAACCTGTACTGAGAATTTGCTGTGGGGTTTGAAATTAGTCCATGTCCAACCTGAAACCCTACGATTTCAGATTGGACGCTGCTGGGGTCGTATTTTGAAGCCATGCGATGCAAAGGGCTTCACATCACAAAAGAACTCTCCAAATCATACAGAGACCAAAATCCTGGAACGGCATTGCTATGCCTGCAGTGTACAAAATGGTTTGTGTGAGCACTTGCTTTTTTATCTGATTTGTCTATCTTTTTATCTGATGTACTTTTAATTATCCAAGAATCGTGGCGACGCAAACCTGGAAAGATTCCAAAAGAATGGAAGCAAACTGACATTTTGACAAACTGAGTTGTCAAGGCTCTTGTTTGAAAAGTCTTTTTCTTGTTAAAAACAAATCCTCAGCGGAATCTATTTTTATAGCAGAAAGGGTGGGAAAATGGAAAACCTTTAGGGACGCTTTTGTCTCTGAAACCACAATCGTGGTCTAATTGGAAGTGGATTTGGGTATTTCAAACTGCAGGCCGTCTTTGCTTGCCAGTTTATGGTCCATTTATCTTATTAAATTAAATTAAATTAATTTAATAAGGGCGCAATGTCAGGGGGGCAAAAAATAGCAAACGTTTCTAGTCCTTATGAATGGCCTTGGCAAACTGTTTTAGCCTAACCCGCTTCACATAGTCTCTCAGGGTTCTTGCTTGTACATCTCAGCTCTTGGCCAAAAGTTCTGGGAGATGAGTAGATTAATCTCTTTCCTGCAGAGAAGAATGAAGCCATACACGCAGAGAAGTCAGATCTCATGTATAGATCTGTGTTCCGGTGATTAACGTCTAGGTTTTTCTTCCTGTCTTTACAAGGCCATGGACCCTTGGCCGTTCTCTTGATGGCCTTGGTAAATGCTGGATCGGTGTTGATGTAACAGTTCTCTCTAGCCTGGGAACTGCTGGTTCCCTATTTCACTCCTGAAAAGAGGAATTGTAGAACAGGGGAAAGTTTTAAAAGGAGCAGTTAGAATAGTTATCAAGCTAGCTCAGATTCTCTGTAAGGAAAGATTGGCGTCATTGTAAAGCAAATAAGTGGAAACAAGACGCAAAATAGCACGTTGGCTGCGGGAAGGTGCCTGATCTGTGTGACAAAACTGCAACCTCCCTGAGCTTGGGGGCACAGCAGGGGAGGCTTTTCCTCAGCCTCTGCAGAGCCTGGACCCAGCCAGCCTTCACCTCCCTGGCATCTGGGCGATGATAGCTGTTCTGCTGTGGCAGTTCATGCAGGACATTGGCATTGCGGTGGAAGGCATGGTCGCCCCGAAGGCATCTGCAATGCCAGGGAGATCTGCGGACCTGCGGATGCGAGGGAAAGGGACGTATGTGTGGGTACGGAGGGTGGATTCTGGCGGTGTATCCAAACAAAATGGTGCCAGGTTTTGAGAATGGACGTGGCTGGGTCACTCGGAGAACTTGGTTCCGCTCTGCTTGGATAAGCTGGCAGCTGATGACGGCTTGCCGGTGTCTGGTCCACGCAAAGCTGGAATGCTGCTGGAGTCAGTTTTGTGTTGTGGTGAAGGTGCAGAACTACAAACAGAAAACAGTGAGTTCTAGGCCCACCTTAGACATGAAAGCCGGCTGGGTGACCTTGGGCCAATCCCTGTCTCTCAGCCCTAGGAAGGAGCCAATAGCAAACCGGGAGACAGAGAGTTCTAGTCCCGCCTTAGGCAGGAAAGCCGGCTGGGTGACCTTGGGCCAGTACCCCTCTCTCAGCCCTAGGAAGGAGCCAATGGCAAACCGGGAGACAGAGAGTTCTAGTCCCGCCTTAGGCACGAAAGCCGGCTGGGTGACCTTGGGCCAGTCCCCCTCTCTCAGCCCTAGGAAGGAGCCAATGGCAAACCAGGAGACTGAGAGTTCTAGTCCCACCTTAGGCATGGAAGCCGGCTGGGTGACCTTGGGCCAGTCCCTGTCTCTCCGCCCTAGGAAGGAGCCAATGGCAAACCAGGAGAGTGAGAGTTCTAGTCCCACCTTAGGCATGAAAGCCGGCTGGGTGACCTTGGGCCAGTCACTCTCTCTCAGCCCTAGGAAGGAGCCAATGGCAAACCAGGAGACTGAGAGTTCTAGTCCCACCTTAGGCATGAAAGCCGGCTGGGTGACCTTGGGCCAGTCCCCCCCTTTCAGCCCAACCCACCTCACCGGGTTGTTGTTGTGGAGCAAACAGGAGGAGGGCGCATTATGCATTCTGCCTTGAGTTGTCCAAAATAAAGATGGGATATAAATCTGATAATGAAATAAAATAAATTTCAGTCGCACAAGCTGGCAAGGGGTCAGAGGGGTAAGGAACCCCCTTCAATGGGAAAGTGATAGCTGGCATGCTCTCTGTAACTCAAGAGGCGCTCATTAGTTCTATTCAGGGGGTGGGGGCACACATTAATGTTACCATTGAGGAGGCCAGAAGAAAGTTGGAAGACCCCCACCTTAATGCAATATAACCATCCTAAGCCCCGTGGTCAAGTTAAAAAGGGGGACTGTTTATTTATTTATTTTTATTATTAAATTTATACACCACCCATCTCACTATAAAAGTGACCCTGGGCGGCTTTATGGGGGCGACTGTGTTATCAGGTTATTTTTAAAAAGCATGATTTGATAAAAATGCAGAGAATTAGGAGTAGAGATGGCAGATTTCACATACAAACACCTTCCAGCTTCCACCCTCCCCTTTTCCAGAATAACTGGGGCGCTGTCTGGACTTGGCAATATGGAAGGGAAGGTGACCGGGAGCGGCTCCTGTCCTTCCGTGTCACCCCTTCCTCCACCCTTTGTGTTAATTTTCCTTTTGGAACTGTGATTGGGGGGTCTCTCGGCATCCCAGTATTTTTCAATAGCAAAGTATTTGGCAGCTTTAAGATGGGTGGCCTTCAGCGCCCAGAATTCCTCAGTCAGCAGGCTTTAAGATGGGTGGCCTTCATCTCCCAGAATTCTGGATGGGGAATTCTGGGAGTTGAAGTCTGCTGGGGAATTCTGGGCGCTGAAGGCCACCCATCTTAAAAGCTGGCAAGGCTGAGAAGCTCTGCAAGGGTCGGGAACGAAAGGGTGACATTAGCTGAACCTCAGAAGGAGGGTACTGGACGGAGTGAGTGACGTGTGAAAATGAGGCTACAATTATTTCTTTCCACCCGCGTGCTCCCATTCAAGGACTGCTAAAGGGGTCATTCCCTTCGCAAGCAGAGCCCTTGAGCTTAACGCATCCTGACAGGTTATGATGATGAAAAGCATGAACGCCTTCCCTCGGCTCCCCCCACCCTCCCCTTCCCCCCAGCCATCGCCACGTCGGCCTGGCCATCTTCGTATCCTTTCGCCAGGCCCGCGTCTCTGCAGGAATGTGGGCATCCATCCTCCGTGGCGGAGAGAGATGGAACGTCTCCTCCCGCCCGATCCTGCCTCCTCCCCACGGAGGGGATATCTTGACGCTTCTGCTAACAGCCCCTTCTGTTTGGGGGAAGCAAGAAAGAGGAAGGAAAAGCTATTAGGAGCGAGAATTCACCCGGGAGGAGATTCCACCGTCCTGAAAGAGCCACTGCAGGGAGAGAGAAATGGCGCGCACGTCCAAAAGTGGGAGAGAGGAAGCATAATTTATGAGTGTTCCAGGGCTCGATAGATCTTCAAGTGGGCTCTGGATTAATGTTCCATATAAAAATGGTTTTGCATTTAAGCAAACCTGGGCTGCCTTCCTTTTCAAGAAGCCCAGGTTGCCTTCTGACAGCTCCAAGGGATTTCTTTTCATTTTGGTTTGCTCTCGATGAGACGGAAAATAATGATGGCCTCAGCTGGACTTTTTCGCTCCCCCACCCCACCCCCATCATCAGCTCTCCTCAAAAATCATAAAATCAAAGGGGAGTGAAGATTCATGTAATCCAGCTGATCTGGGACAGTCAAGGAACTGTCTCCACTTTCCAACAAATTTGAGACTTCAGGGTTCCATTTTGCCCACCCTGGAAGCGGCATCCATGAAACAGGTGGCTAACACAAGGGGCACAGCTTTAATCCCAGAGTTGTGGCTGCCATGTTGACTTTTTTGACCCCTCACCCCTTGCAAACAGCCCTGCATCATGGGCTTAACATCAGGGGGGACAAAACTATCCCCAGTCAAGCCATTGATCTATCTGGCGCCCAAAATAATCAATCCTGGTCCAATGTGATTTTTTCAGACAGCAGAATGTGTAAGTGCCATCTGGAGATGTCAGGGATTAAATCAAAGTTTCTGCCTGCAAAGCTCCCCTTGGAAAGGTTGCGACTTTCCACAAATGTCACCACATTTAGCAAGTTTGAAAGGGTAGTTGGGGTCTGGGGGAGAACACCTGAAAATGAAAAAGTGGAGAAATTATCTTGTGTCTTGAGTCTGAGATGCAATCATGGATCTAGACCACTGTTTCTCAACCCTGGCAACTTTAAGATGAGTGGACTTCAACTCCCAGAATTCCCATGCTGGCTGGGGAATTCTGGGAGTTGAAGTCCACACATCTTCAAGTTGCCAAGCTTGAAAAACACTGATCTACACAGAGCATTCAGAACAGCCCAAAGTGGGATATATAAAAATGCACCATTGTAATATTTTTTTAAATGTGAAAAACAGTTGAGAGCAAGATGTACATTTCGCTTTGATTTCCTCCCCCTGCTGTTGTATGGGGGCTCCGATTGAGGAAATGTGTTGGGACTCAGCTGACCATGACTCACTCGCTCTGTAGAGCCATTAGTGAGCGAGGCGGAAGAGGGTTCACATCACAGCTGGGAGATGCATTAAACAAATACAGATTTGAAAGAAGAGGTTGGATTTCGCAGAAATTGCCTTAGAGTTGGGCTCCAGATCCGCTGGTGGCTTCAGCTAAGAGACAGGGATCGGCACTCAGCTTGGATTCCAACATGGTAACCTGACGCTCTAACCACTGGACCACATTGGCTCTCCCACGACTGCTCATCCTGACGTACAAAATGCCGGGCTGGTTTTCTGGCTGCTGATCTTTATTCACAGAACTTCCATGGCCGCCTGTCTCACGCAGTGGTCCTAGGCAGCTCACAGCCACCAGTGAAAAGAACTGCATAAAATATTTCATACCCTTCCCTCCAAGCTGCTGATGTAATAATACTGGTAGGTTTGCAGATCTCAGTGGGGGAAAATGCGGCTTCTTGTTTGGGATGGTGCTGCGAATGGAAAACGCTACGAAGGGAAGATCATACAGTCGGTAAGACATTGAATGGCCATGGCCATGGCCTCATGAAAAATGCCAGCAGGTAGAGCATGCTTCTGCCCTGCTTTAAAAAAAGAGGGGTCTGAAAACCACCTGGTTTCTTCTGTTTTTTGCCCCTTTTTGTGTGTTTCACCCCCCAAATGAACCTAGCCCTCTATTTATCCACAGAACAGGCTCAGCATCCGCCACCGCTTCCCAACTCAGCCTCCCCCAAGCGCCTCAGCCCAAATCTAGCGGGATCACCTCTAGGGTTGAGAAGGTAATTCCAGTTCAAAGCAAACTTCCGCCTCTAACTAGCGCTCTCTTGAAGTCCGAGACATTCCACCAGAGACGTAAGTAGCATCGTTTTCCAGCAGTCGGAAGGGGAGACCCGGGCAAGCGCCACAATCAGTCCATGGGAACGACTTCTTCTCCTCTGTCTTTCTGGACTTAAGGGGTCTACGGGCTTTCGTCTGTCCATCTTTGGGGATAATTGGGGTCCAGGACCTCTGTAGGGCAGATATTATACATGGCCCAGTTCTCAGCGATTCATGTTGATATCCCTGGTTTTTGAAGGAGGAGACATTTCAAGTCCTGTCAATGAAGAAGCGGTTCTGTCTCATTCAGTGCTGTCAGCATTTCCACTGAGATGCAGGGAAAAAAATCTCTCCATCCTGTATGTGCTTGTCCCGATTTTTCAGGACTCAGGGCAAGATACATCCAGTCCTCTCCCTTTTGTTTATTCTCATGCCAGTCTTACTTTGTTAGCCATTCTGGGAAAGAGGAGAGATCCAGATGACGTGCTAAACCAGGAGTGTCTGCAGAGCATGGTCAAAAAGGTCAAGATGCAACACATTGCACCGTTGCAGCTGCCATCTTGACCTTTTTGACCAAACCCTGCAGAATCCCTATGATAGACCATAAAGCAATTGAGCCACAAACACACGGTTGCTATGGCCCCTTGAGTGCCCACTGTCTAAACTTGTGTCCAAAAGGAAAGTTGCGTCTGGAGGTCTTCCCTCCTATCCAAAGGAGAGAGACTACCGTCCCACGTCAGGGATCTTTGCCCACATCCATCCTCTTTCCCCGAGGGAGCCAATCCCGTTACAACAGCAGAGATTTTGGCAGACGTCAGCAGTGCAGACCTCCTCTGCCACTGCAGGAATTGTAAATTAAGACTAATTTCTGGACAAAATTTCACACAGCCCTAAAATACACAGCTCTCCATCCCTCAACTTTAGCTCTCTCATCGGCATATTTGATGATGTCCTGTCTGCTTAACTATTTCTTCACTTTTCCCTGCTTGTGGTTCAAAATTGATAACTTTGCAAAACCTGGGACACGTTTCTCTCCTCCCCTCCCTTCCCCTCCCCTTCTCTTCTCCTATGGCATTGGAACATCACTGCTGTGGTTAGGAGCTTCTTCTCCATCTATGACAATCCACTCCTTTGATATTAATTTAGAAACTCTTATCACAAACCATGGTAAAAAGGTAAAGGTTCCCCCCGCACAGTTGTGCAGTCGTGTCCAACTCTAGGGGCCGGTGCTCATCTCCGTTTCTTAGCCGAAGAGCCAGCGTTGTCCGAAGACGCTTCCGCGGTCATGTGGCCGCATGACGCGCGCAGAACGCTGTTACCTACCCACTGAAGTGGTACCTATTCATCTACTTGCATTTGCATGCTTTCGAATTGCTAGGTTGGCAAGAGCTGGAGTGAGTGCGGGAGCTCACTCCGCACGCAGGGCTAGGGATTCGAACCTTCCAACTTGCGACCTTCCAATCGACAAGCCTGGCGTCTTACCCGCTGAGCCACCACGCCCCTCCAAGCCATGGTAGGATATGAAAAAGTTCTTTTATTAATACAAGTGAATAGAATCGATGCAAAGAGCAGATTGAGCAAGAGCGCGCGCACTCACAACTTTAAACATGCCAGTTCCCACTCTCTCCCCACCAACCCCTCCCCTACCGACTCAGTTCCCATAACTCTAAACTGTTAGTCCTTTGATGCTCCCAGCTAAACAGCCTTGGTGTCTGGTTCCTGTCTCTCTCCCCCCACATTCCACCAGCCTGCATTCCTTGCCTATCTCTAACGCCTTGCCAGCATGCTAACTAATTGCTACCCATCTACCTACTAACTACAAACCCCATCTACCTAATACCTACAGACCCCATCTATCCTTGGCAGGATGCATTGCCATCCTGACACCATCATTGCTTCAACTCTTCTAAGGGCTTCGTGGCATGAGTCCGAGGTGTTCATATCGTGGGTTCCAATCATTCTCACCTTGAAAGCAGAGGTGGCAGTTTTGCTCTTGATGGATTTTTCTTGTGCTCGCATGCCTCAGTGGGGGTCTCCTGTGGTATTGATCTACTTCTTCCAAAGATACTTATAGGGGGAAAAAATCTTGTTGTCTGAAGAAGGAAAACAGGTCAGACAAAGGTGAGAGAGATGCACGCAAACCTGCTGTTGAATGGGGAATGCAAAGGTGACTCAAATTCAAGTAAATATTTGGGGTCTGCAAGCCTTGAGGCACAGTTACCCAAAGGTTGGACTGGGGAATAAGCGGGCCAAGGGGTTGGCAAGTGTTGGTAAATGCTTTCAGTAGTCACTGCCCTTGAAAGCTGTCCACCTGCAAACGAATGGGACCCTTTTTTTTAAACTGCTTACAGTGAAACAGTAGGACAATTCTTGGACTTATCCCTGATATGTGATCCAATCTAAACTAGGGCATTATCATATATAGACCGAAAAGCCTCAAATGGCCATTAGATGGCAGCAGAGAGCTACAGAAAACCTTGACCCTTTGCTGCCATCTGTTGGTAGTCTGGATTTTGCATCCCAGATCAGGTGGCCCTAGTACAAACGTTGCCACATTTCCTGACAAAGAAGTTGTCATAGTTTTCCAAGGAATAAAAAACCTTCAGAAACCATGGGTGATGCTGACTAAGGAAACCTCATGGTCCTATTCACACAACACTCTTGAGTCATGGTGGGGGGAAGTCGTGAGAACTCCAAAATTGAGATAAGTGAGCCAACCCATTGTCCCGAAAGGGCACATCAAAAAGGGTTGAGGAGGTAGGTTTTCAAGGGCCACTGCTGATTTTTTCAAAAGTTGTTTTTATATTTCCTCCTTGGGAGTGGAAAAGAATTAAAATGGGCGTGGGGAGGGAAGTGACAGGCTTCTTGCCTTCCATGGGGCAGTTGAGAGGACTGAGAGATTGGCCCTCAGATGTCTGGCCAAGTCATCCAAGATGATGTGCTGCCTGATCACAAATCCTGGCCTTTTTCCAGCTAGCATGGTAGAGGACTGTGGGGTCGCTCCAGTCCCCGGCCACTCAGCCTTGAGATGAGGACAGCTCCCAGTCTCTCTGGTCCTATCAGCACAAGCTGAGGACCCGTTTATGACCAAGTCAACCGCTCTGCCTTCCTTGTCCCGCCTTGCCATCAGGAAGATGGCAGTGAGTTAGTGGACTGTAGAAGAAGACCAGTGAGTTAGTGTAGAAGAAGACCAGTGAGTTAGTGGACTGTAGAAGAAGACCAGTGAGTTAGTGGACTGTAGAAGAAGACCAGTGAGTTAGTGGACTGGAAAAGTGAACAGTTGGATTGTTCACATTACATGGATGGGGCCTAAGCATCCCATAATAAATGGTTAAAAGAACTGGATGAGTTTAGCTGGAAGAAGAGAAGGCGAAGGGGAGACATGATAGCAGTCTTCTAATACTTGGAGGGTCATCACAGGGGAAAGGGTGCAGATTAATTCTCCAGAGCTCCCAAGGGGAGGGCAAGAACCAACAGGTGGAAGCTTTACCGGAGGAGACAAAACTTGGAATAAGGAGGAATTTTCTGACCGTGAAGGCCGTTAAGCAGTAGGACAGCCTGCCTCCTGCAGTCATGGCTGCTCCATCATTGGAGATTGTTAAGCCAAGGTTGGACTAGAAGACTCCAAGGTCCCTTCCAGCACTATGATTCTGTGACTTCCACATCATATTTTAATTCCTAACATATCACGTCTTTTTCTTAGTTCCCTCATGTTATAACACATTCTTTTTATTTTAAAGAAATCAAATCAAAATACATTTGACTGAACCGTAAATGCCTTTGATTTCAGACTGGGATGGATTTTCTGGAGCAGTGGCATTTTGTCCTGACTTCGAGTGAAGGAAAACACGCTGAGTCTTGGTGTAAAGGCTCTAGTGTTTTATTGTTCTACTCTGCTAGACAGAATCCAGCTAAACTGAAATGAACTAGTGATGCTCAGAGAAAAGGCCCAAGAAACTAGGGTGGGGCCTTCTTTAGCCTCTTGGGAGGAAAGCAAAGCGATTCAGTACTGCGCATGCATTTATCCCCCTGGAGGGAGCCCCCTCCTTCTTCACCAGTTATCTCCCTGACACATTTGCCAGCCTAGGATTTTGGTATACCAAGCAGACTTGGGGAGTTTAAGAATCTCATGTATTTTTTACAAAAAAGAGAAGCATTAGTCCTTATTACAGTAAAAGACAAATGTTTGGAAACCTGGCCGCTTCCAAATGAAAGCATTTTAATGGTTGTGGGCCAGAACCATTGCTTCAGCACATTATAAGTGGCTTCTTACTACAATTCCCAGGAAAAAGATCCATGCTTGATCTACGGGTATCTGGACCAGTAGCCTGTCCACACAGTGGCAGATATATGCCTGTGTGAAGCCCTCGAGCAGGATATGGAACTGATCTAGAGACTGATCTTTAGGCCCATTCTGTCTCCGATGCTGGAAATAACATATTGTGACTAGCAGCCATCGATAGCCTTCTCCTCCATCAGTTTGCCTAATTTCCTTTGACAGCCACCCAAATCAGCGGCTGTCGTTAAATCTTGCCGTTGCAAGTTCCACAGCACGGTTTCCCATGTGCTGCCTGAGGACGCCTGATGGAAACATGCCATTTTGAAATTCTTCCTGATGGCAAGGCGGGACGAGGAAGGCAGAGCAATTGACTTGGTCATAAACGGGTCCTGAGCTTGTGCTGGTAGGACCAGAGAGACTGGGAGCTGTCCTCATCTCAAGGCTGAGTGGCCGGGGACTGGAGTGACCCAACAGTCCTCTACCACACTAGCTGGAAAAAGGCCAGGATCTAGAAGTCAACTCTTGGGAATGTTCAGCAAAACTGGAGGAAAGGGAAAGCCACATTCATGACTTGAATGAAGAACCTTTACTTCTGAAACCCAGCCATAGACTGGGTGTTTTTGCATGACATATAAACTGAAAAGGCTTACGAGTGAGTGTTTGTACCAGTCTTTCTGCAGGGAGTAAGGGGGATGACCTTGACACAAATATGCAAGAACCATTACCTAAGCAAAGAGGGCTGAAACATTCTTTAAGTCCTGGGAAGCAGGATACTATTTGGAAGTGGATCAGGGACACGCCTCCCTGATTCACTGGGGTTTAAGAAGGAGAGGAGGTCTACTGTAGCATAATCAGACTTGTAAGATTCTCTTATTATGGCCAATCTCAAAGTATAGTTCTTGTATAGTTCTCGTCTTCCTGTGGAGTAGATGTTCTGGTCTGGTCCACCTAGTGGGGCTGACACATTCCCAACCCCCCACTTCATACGTGGCTCTTTACCCAACTTTTGTGACCTTCAGATGAGCCTGAAGCAAGCCACCATCCAGGGGTTCTATAAACCTGGATTTGCACCCAAGGTTTGTCATTGTTACAAGTCTCTGCTTCTGGAAACCTAAAGCTTGGATGAAGAGCTGTGCAGATCACGTACTCGTTCATTAAGCCTTCTGTTCACGTACAAAAGGGGTGGGGCTTCAGTCGCATGGTTGTGACCGCCATCTTGACTTTTTTGATCCCTCTACGGCAGTGTTTCTCAACCTTAGCACTGGCTGGGGAATTCTGGGAGTTGCACTTCATCACCCAATCAGAACAGCTGCGAGAATTGGCATATTTTATCACTCTCCCATTAAGTCATTGTGTCACGATAGCAAGGTCTGTGTTACACAAAGGTTCCTTAGAGCAGTGTTTCTCAACCTTGGCAACTTTAAGATGTGTGGACTTCAACTCCCAGAATTCCCCGTCCCCTTTCACACGATTGGCTCCCGCCCGCAAACCCCGCCCCCCGGCCCTCGAGTGATGTGATAAATGTCAAAATGGCCCTTGGGATAAAAAAGGTTCCCCACCCCTGCTTGAAGGCAACTGTTTCTCAACCTCATCAACTTTTAAGATGTGTGCATGCTGGCTGGGGAATTCTGGGGGTTGAAGTCCACACATCTTAAAGTCGCCAAGGTTGAGGAACACTGCCTTAGAGGAAAGCGTCCCTGCGCCCCATATCATCCCAGCCCAAGGAACCCACACGGCCTTCCAACATTGTTCCTCTTTTCTGTTTTTTTAAATCCCCAGCATTAACCAGAACGGTGTGTTCTTTTTCTCTTGCAGAGCTCCAGAGAGAAGGAAGCATCGAAACCTTGAGTAACAGCTCAGGGTCCACGAATGAAAGCATTCCACGTACCTTTGACGGCTACCGGTCGCCTCTTCCCACCGAGAGCCAGCCCGTCAGCCTCTTTCCAACGGGTTTCCCATAAACCATGTTCCTGGGGAAAAAGGAACCTTCAACTCAGACCGGCCAACCAGCCAATCGTCCACAGAAGTCCTTGGTGTCCATCCAGCTCAGTGGTTCCCTAAAAGACACGGAGGCTGTGTCTGCTTTTTGCCCTTCCGGGACTCTACAAACAAAATGCTGTGTTTGCTCTATTGTGCAATATGACTGGGGAGATTCCTTTCATCCAAATAGCTTTTTCATATTTCTCCTCCCAACTCTCAAATCAGGGAAAGTGGCTGTTTTCAAGAAGTATTTGAAAGCTCCTTGTCAAAATGCGCTGCTCCTCTTCCCCACCTCTCCCCTAACTCCACAGCGAACGGAGATTTGAACTCTGAAACTCAGTTCATTGCTGTTTTTTCGTAAGACTTAAAGCCACTGTCCATATTTCGTGAGTTCGGAGAGCAGGTCCTCTAATTCAGAGTTGTTGGTATCTTTGCGAATCTCTCAAGCATCAACAGTTGGACTAGACACGAATGAGGACTAGATTCAAATAAAGCATGAGTTAGTTTGCAAGATTGTTAACCGGGTTCCTCAAATCCACCTTGGATTTGTCAACTCTGTGCTCCTTCCCTGATATCAAAAGCCAGGAGTATTATATGCAAAGCAGCTCTTTATTTTATTTTATTTTTAATTTTTTTCTCTTTCTTTCTGCCCTGGGGAAGGATGACCTTTGATTTTTCCTTTTATTTTAGAAATAGACTTCATTGAATTATAATTCAAACTAAAAATTTCTTTCACTAGGCCAGGGGTCGGCAACCTGTGGTCTGCGGCCCACCGGTGGTCCGTGGGCCATTAGGAAGTGGGCCGCAGGATGAGCCCTTGCGGCGGCGAGGGAATTTTCGGGGTGCTCGGCGCGGAGATCAGCTGTGTGGCGGGGAAGCGGAGGCGCGCCGAGCTACCCATAGGGGCCGAAAAAAACATGGGGAGCAAAAGTGGGGGGGAGGAAAGGTCCACCCCGCGCCCCGCTGGGGTGCCCCTTCGAAAGGGCAGGCTCCAGGGACCCCGAAAATGCCCTCGGTTCCCTGCACGGAGCGGCAGGCCTGCAAACCCCGCCCCCATCCATCCAATTGGCTGCCGCCTGCAAACCCCGCCCCCCCATCCATCTGATTGGCTGCCGTCCACAAACCCCACCCGCGTCTGTCCGATTGGCTGCCGCCTGCAAACCCTGCCCCCTGGTCCTTGGAAAAAAATTTTCCGACAGAGGTGGTCCCTGATGGAAAAAAGGTTGCCAACCCCTGCACTAGGCTATTATGTTGTTCCGTGGAAATCCTCACATCTATGTAAAAATGCATGTGATCTTGAATAAATTGCTATGGCAAAAGGATTGCTTTCTACCTTCTGGGGCAAAGTGGTGTTAGTGGGGTTGATGGGCTACAGAGAGGTTGCCATAGCTTAAGAGAGAAGAGAGTAAGAAACCTCATAAACATGGGACAGGGTTATGGGTTTTCAACCACGTGGTTGCAAAAGCCATCTTGACTCTTTTTCGACCCGCCCCCTCCAGATGCCCCCAGGCTATAGGTTGGCAAGCTTTCCTAATGCTCAGGCTTGAGAGGGAGGAACTTGGGAGCTCATGGGCGGGGCCTGGTGGAAGAAAGGGGCGGGGCCTGTCACTCCTCGATGGTGTCATCAACACAGAACAATTGCCCTCTTCTTCAGCTATATTGCTAATATACATATAATGTAGAGGTCATATATTAATTTGATTTATCTCCCAGTCTTATTTTGGTTGGTAATGTGAGGATCATGAGAGACCTTAAGTTTATCTTTATTTCTTGTAGCACAAGACTAATATACCTGACGCTATTGTAGCTCGCCACCAACGTTGGCAGATTCCTGTTTTACATGCTAGAGAACCTGTAATGTCCATGTGGTCATACGCTGGGGAAATCCAAGTGAAATACACCCAGTGATGCTCCTGAAATCTGATGGGCTCCATTACCAGGTCCATGTAAACTCACGTGCACATGCTTCTGGTTCCAGTCTAAACCATCTTTTCCCACTTGAAAAAATGCCACTGAATTAAATCCACTTGGCTTTCCCACAAGAGTGCGAATGTATGTTTGTGGTGCTAGGTTCCATTCCATCTCGGGGAAAGTATGGCTTTCTTGAGGAAACAGAGAGGCACTCTGCTGCTCCTCACAGCCCCGTATCAGCTTGGTTAGCCACCCGTGGTGCCCTGGGTGGGACTGGCTGGTTGTCCCCTTCAGGAATGAGGAGCAGCTCCCTTGGTCCTAAGAAGAACCCTGCAGCCCTTGCGAGAACAAAGGGCAGTGATCCAGAGCTGCTGAGTGGCCTTATCAGTCCTCCCCCAGCCTTGATGCAAAGGGTAGTAGCAACCCCCTTGTTTATCAGACGGTCTGCTGATTATGAAGGCATGAAGCTGAGATTTTCTCCTCCTTTGATTAGCCAACTCTTGGCCTAAAGGTGGCATGATAACCCCAGCCCGGAAGCCTCTTCAGACTTTGCTGGAGAGGATTATCACCAAGGCAAAACGCTCCTCAGACACACATATACCAAATACTCAAAGATCTCTAGATGAGTAGGACCGCCTTTCCCTTGGACATGACAAGAATCATCTTCTCCACTGTGAAGGGCAAAGAAGATTGCCTTGAACTGGGGGCCTGGATTGTAACCATGCTGGCGAAACGCAACTTTTAGAACTACTCTAGAATTTCATCTTGAATGAGTTGGATAGAAGATCAGCATTACATCTTACTCCTAGTAGTAGTGGTACTACTACAGGTTGTAAATGCTGACCGGTGATATGTGGCCATGTTAAATTTAAATCAAAGGTTGTACAGACTTTACTCTTAAATTGGGCTATCTATGGAGAAGGTCAAAAAAATCATGATGGCAAGAGCTGTTGCTTGATCTAAGCCCTCCTTTTTTATGTATGCAGCCAAAAAAGGGGGAGGGAGCTTTGATTGTGTGGCCATGCCCACCATCTTGGCTTTTTTGACCCTAACCCCCAATTTAAATACAAAGAGGAGCTAGTAAGGTGTGATTATAAATATTAAATGATTGATGTTAAACCTTAAACCAGGGTTTCTCAACCAGGGTTCCGTGGCACCCTAGAGTTCCACGAGAGGTCCCTCGGGGTTCCCTGGGAGATCACAATTTATTTAAAAAGTTATTTCAAATGCGGGCAAGTTCACATTAGTAAGTTTCATTCTTTATTTTTAGTTTAAGAACAATGTTAATGCATGTTTATAGGCCTACCCATGAAACAAATATAAATAATTTAACGTCTGGCCTATATTTGAGCCTGAATGTGCAGGGGTTCCCCGAGGTCTGAAAAATATTTCAAGGGTTCCTCCAGGGTCAAAAAGTTGAGAAAGGCTGCCTTAAACCATTACCTTCAGATGGAGGAAAGAATAAGGTTTTTATTTTTTATTTTTTAAATTTATTTTTCAATTTCTATCACCGCACCATCTCCCCCGAAGGGGACTCTGGGCGGTTTACAAAATACAACAATTAAAATTTATAAATATAAATTGTTTAGAATTCTGCTTCAAAATATATACAATCCCATGTACCTTACACTATGCTGAGTAGGTATATAATGTATTACTTTTAGTAATACAAATGGTAAGCCCTGAATAGAGGACATTAAGTTTTGTACATTCTAAATGGCGCCATATTTGAAGTGCCACTAGATGGCAGAAAAGCTGTAGAGTTTCGGGTTGCTCTTTACTACCACCTAGTGGTTCTATCGAGTTTTGCAGTTTGGGTTCCATAGCCCTAATTCATCATAACATGTTTGATAGCAGCCATATTTAACATTGATAATGCGGTCACAATGTTGTTCTCCAACTCTTACCAGCCCTTAGAGGAGCAGTAGTGAAATCTGAATATATACTAGCACAGCTAATATTTACCTTTATTCAGTCAGAGATCCCAGGTACTGATTCTTTGGTTCATCACCATAATTTAAAAATAAAACATTTTAAGCCCAAATAACTCGTATATCACACAAAACATCATGACTGGATTCAGAAGTCATGTTAAATGCCAGTTTGCCTGAACATCATTTCAACTAGCCTCACCCAATACATGATACCGGAGCAAAGAAACCACATTATGGCTCAGTACAATGTATGAACGACTCCAATCTTGGCATGATTTTTTATATAATCTGCCTAGTTTGTTTGGCTTCTGCTTTGTCACAAAGAAGGTCATGGAGCTAATGGCCTCAGAAGGATCTCAACACCATCCTGATCTTCTCAGATGACACCATCCTTTTCCTACCTCTTTGTTGTTGTTCAGTCGTTTAGTCGTGTCCGACTCTTCGTGACCTCATGGACCATAGCACGCCAGGCCTTCCTGTCCTCCACTGTCTCTCAGAGTTTACTCAAATTCATCCGTTGAATGTTTGTTGCATCGGTGATGCTATCTAACCATCTCATCCTCTGCCGTCCCCTTCTCCTTTTGCCTTCAGTCTTTCCCAGCATCAGGGTCTTTTCCAGGGAGTCCTCTCTTCGCATTAGGTGGCCAAAGTATTTGAGCTTCAGCTTCAGCATCTGTCCTTCCAATGAGCAGTCAGGGTTGATTTCCTTTAGGGTTGACTGGTTTGACCTCCTTGCAGTCCAAGGGACTCTCAAGAGTCTTCTCCAGCACCACAGCTCGAAAGCATCAATTCTTCGGCGCTCAGCCTTCCTTATGGTCCAACTCTCACAGACATAACTACCTCTAACCTGATTTTATTTCATCGTGAAGACTCAACACTTTTTTAAGCATGGAGTTCCTTTTCTGTTAGGCTTTTAACTCCCTCCAAATTAAGTTCAGCTCCAGGTGTCTACATAGACAAATCCATGAAACCTTCTCAGCCACAGTGTTGAAGTGATTTTGCCACCACTTTCTTCCACCATTTTTTTTAAAATTTCCCAGTCTAGTCCACAGTCCTGGGATTTCATGGCACCCAAATACTAACCATGACTAACGCTACTTTGCTTTATTCAAGATCAGTCAAGTTTGGCTAGCTGCTGCTACTGTTATGAAACATACTTGGTAGAATTATGAACAAGTCCTACTGGTCTGATCAGGCATTTGAACAACATGACCGACCGGTGTTGATGTTGGATGATCATTGTTTCAATGCTGGTGGTTTTCGCTTCTTCAGCATTGAGAACTGGGAAGCCCTAACTCATGAGCGTTTCAATTGGAGGTCAGCCTTTATTAATGGCGCTATGGACTTTGAAGAAGCACAAGTACAGGGCGAAAGGGAGAAAAGAGCTAAAAGGAAGGCACGTCAGGCAAACCCTCATCATGACCGTCTTCCACCTGGAAACCTATGCCCTCACTGTGGGAGGTTGTGCGGATCCAGAATTGGCCTTTACAGCCACTTACGGATCCACCGTTAAAATTTTACCTTTGGAAGACAATCTTACTCGGCTACGAGTGATCACCAATGAACTAGTCTGATGTTGGAAGCTATGTTTCCATCAGAAGTTTTTCTTCTGAAGGCTAGAGAAGCGTGTGACCTGAGAAATACACCAGATGATTTTTCCTCTATCCCTATGCCAGGAAGTCACAGCAGCTGAACTTTCTTACAAGGCCATTGATCTGCAATTGTTGATTTTCTTGCTCAAGAACATCTGCAGAACCTTTAGGAGTAACTTTATCTTCATTGCTCCAGGTTTTGAGACCATCTCCAACCACATTGTGTTCTTCAGGAGATGCCAAGGAACACCAAATGTACAGTCTGCATTGGGAGATATTTGGGGTTTTCCTTAAGTCAGCTGAAGGATTGCCTTTGATCTTGTTGATTCCTACAAATGTTTGGCATGGATTGTGAGCCTAGCTGCTGCCTTTGTTTTTTCTCTGGACTATGGGTGAATGGCTTGGAGATTTCTCAGTGATCACACACATACACACACACACACACACACATGGAAGGACTAAAACTGACTTCCAGTCTCCATTTCAAACACATTTCCCTCTGAACTCTTTGGTGGGTCGCCTACTAAACACTCCGCGTTTTGATCCAGCAGGCCAGTTTTGGTGTTACATTCTTCAAGGGAAGTCCAAGTGGGTTGTATTAACCATCTGGTCTTACTTTATTTATTTGTTTGTTTGTTTGTTTATTTGATTTATCACCGCCCAACTCCCTCAAAAGGGACTCTGGGCGGTTTACAGACAAACATAATTAATTGTACTACAATATAAATAAAATTAAATAAAACATTAAAATAACAGTTTAAGAATATAATAAATATAATAAAATCCAGATGGCAGTATCTTCTTTAAAACCATGGAAAGGGCATTCTAGGGCCACCCTAAGGCATTAGCCATCCCCCAAGAGTGTACACTCTTCTTCCCGCCCCAGGCCAAACTTATGAAAAGTTTGTCTTGTGCTCACTTAGGAGCTTCAGCTAGAATAATAGAATCGTAGAGTCAGAAGGGTCCTTTGAGGTCATCAAGTCCAACCCTCCACAGGGCAGGGTAACAAATGAAAGCATCCCTGAGAGATGGCAGTCCAGGTTTCACCTGAATTCGTCCAATGAAGGAAAACGGTTGGTTTAGGAAAAGTAAGTAAAGGTAACGGTTCCCCCCGCACATTTGTGCAGTCGTGTCCGACTCTAGGGGCCGGTGCTCATCTCCATTTGTTAGCCGAAGAGCCAGCGCTGTCCGAAGACGCTTCCGCGGTCGTGTGGCCGCATGACACGCGCGGAACGCTGTTACCTTCCCACCAAAGTGGTACCTATTCATCTACTTGCATTTGCATGCTTTCGAATTGCTAGGTTGGCAAGAGCAGGGGCGAGTGCGGGAGCTCACTCCATCACGCGGGGCTAGGGATTCGAAACTCCGAACTTGCGATCTTCCAATCAACAAGCCTGGCGTCTTACTCGCTGAACCACCATGCCCCTTACTTTACTTTTTACTTTTTACTTTTTACTTTTTACTTTTTACTTTACATTTTACTTTACACTTTACTTTACTTTACTTTACATTTTATTTTATTTTATTATTTTATTATTTTATTATTTTATTATTTTATTTTTTATTTTTTATTTTTTATTTATTTTATTTTATTTTATTTTATTTTATTATTTTATTTTATTTTATTTTATTTTATTTTATTTTATTTTATTTTATTTTATTATTTATTTATTTTATTATTTCATTTTATTTTTTTACTTTAGTCCCCTACTTTTCACATTAAGTAGCAGAAAACGTTCTTTGGGTTGAAAGGCAACTTATAAATGAAGCCAATCAATGAATGTACCTCTTCTGGGTTCCTTCCTCTCTTTAATTTCATCAGAATATTCAGTTTTCCAGTTCTTTGCCTTTTAAGAACTCAATACAATTCTTACTTAACATTCTCATGTGGATTTTCTACGTAACTTTATTACCCACCAGTAGGGTGGCGCGGTGGCGTAACGGTTAAGACTGCCGACCAGAGCTTTCCAAACTGTGTGTCGCGACACAAAAGTGTGTCGCCACACACAGAGTGGTGTGTTGCCACACCACCCGGAAGCGGCGGCGCACGCGTGCACGGTGGCAGTGGCTCCCTCGACCGAGAATCGGAGATGAGTGCCGCCCCCTAGAGCCGGATACGACTAAGGGGAAAACCTTACCTTACTTAGGGTGGCATCTCTTTTCATTTTGCTCAGGGAATGCTTCGGATTCAAAAACTTCTACACGCCTTCCTGACCATTCATTGCGGTTGTGTATCAGCATCACTGAAACCCCGCCTTCCGTGGCAGGGCACCCTTCCTCATTATCAAGTAAGAACTGCCTTGACTGGTGGCATAAAATACCCTGACGTGAAATATTTGCAATGAAAACATATCCGAGGCGGCAAAATATAGACTCTTCTAGGACATCTGCTGATTTACAGAAGGATACTGTGAAGAGATACGAGATTCCAGAATCTCATAAACCTGAGAAGGACACTCACCACTGTCTTCTAATAGGGCTCCAAGTAGATGGTGTTCAAGGACTATGGAATTAGTAAACAGCCATTTGACCGGAGGGGGTCAAAGAAGTCAAGATCATAGAATCCTATGGTTGGAAGGACCTTGAAAGTCTTCTGCTCCAACCTCCACCCCAATGCAGGAATCCTCAGACAATTCTGGACAAATCGCTGTCCAGTCTTGGCAGCCACAATCTTGCAACTGAAATCCCGCACTTTTTTCTTAGATGCCCACATGTGCAATGCACATTTAAAAGGGGCAGGGTTTTGATTGCACAATTGCAGCTGCCATCTTGATTTTTTTTTACCCCCACACACACGGATGTTCCCCCCACTGATACTCCAATGAGCCCTAATTTTAAAATCATCTGATTTGGTGACCACCACTGTGGGTTAATAGGGCGTGGTGGCTCAGTGGGTAAGACACCAGGCTTGTTGATCAGAAGATTTATGTTAATTGAATGTTAATTGAATGTTAATTGAATTGAATTAATTTGTGTTAATTGAACCTTAATTATGCAAATTCTTAATTATGTCATTTGCATCAGGGAGGGGATCATTAGGCAAAAGATACAAACCATGTCTTTGTCAAATTACTGTACTTGTCCAATGATGCCTTGATGCAAAAAACGTAAACTGACACAAATCACATCCTTTTGTATTTAAGAACCGGGAATCAGGAATAACGGACACCCACCTCCTCAGTCCATTAAATCAGATTTTGTTGTATTTTATTTTCAGTTCCTTCCTAAGATTCCAAGTATGGAATCTACCTTTTTTGGGCAGCAGCCACAGAGCTGGGTCAATGTTTTCTTGCATCCTCCAGCACGCAAGTCCCCCTGGTCTCTTTGATGATCGATCACCCCTTGTCGGAATTCAGATTTTGGATTTTGAGTGTGGCTAGGCAATAGATTTTTCAGCCATTCAAATGGCACTTGAACTGTCCCATTTGGCATATAATCACCATCATCTTACGCCAGGCCACTGTATTGTATGAGCTAAAGTCAGGGTTAAAAAGCAGAGACATAACCTTGCCGACAAAGGTCCGTATAGTTAAAGCTATGGTTTTCCCAGTAGTAATGTATGGCTGTGAGAGTTGGACCATAAGGAAGGCTGAGCACCGAAGAATTGATGCTTTCGAGCTGTGGTGCTGGAGAAGACTCTTGAGAGTCCCTTGGACTGAAAGGAGGTCAAACCAGTCAATCCTAAAGGAAATCAACCCTGACTGCTCATTGGAAGGACGGATGCTGAAGCTGAAGCTCAAATACTTTGGCCACCTAATGCGAAGAGATGACTCACTGGAAAAGACCCTGATGCTGGGAAAGACTGAAGGCAAAAGGAGAAGGGGACGGCAGAGGATGAGATGGTTAGATAGCATCACCGATGTAATGAACATGAATTTGAGCAAACTCCGAGAGACAGTGGAGGACAGGAAGGCCTGGCGTGCTGTGGTCCATGAGGTCACGAAGAGTCGGACACGACTAAACGACTGAACAACAACAACAACAACAACAACAAGTTAGGGTTTCTTGCAAGCCAAGATAAAAAGAGGCCATGTTCTCCTCCATTATGTACCTTCCATTAAGGAACAATTCTACACTTTTGAAAGCAGAAGCATCTGCATGTCTTCCCCTCCCTTCCCCTCCACAACTTCCATCCTAAATTAGTATCAATCAAATCTTTCTTACGGTCATAGACCAGCATATCCTACATTAGTATATTATATAAATATTATTCTACTGATATAATGTATTGTATTAAAACTGAGAAGATGGAGTAATAGATGGTCTATATCAGTGTTTCTCAACCTTGGCAACTTTAAGCTGTGTGGACTTCAACTCCCAGAATTCCCCAGCCAGCATGTTGGCTGGGGAATTCTGGGGCTTGAAGTCCACACAGTTTAAAGTTGCCAAGGTTGAGAAACACTGGTCTATAGGGTTAGATTCAATAATAGGTTACAGCAGTGTTTCTCAACCTCAGGAAGTTTAAGATGTGTGGACTTCAACTCCCAGAATTCCCCAGCCAGCCATGTTGAAGTCCACACATCTTAAACTTCCTAAGGTTGAGAAACACTGGGTTAAAGGACTGAGCTAGTTCTATATTGATACTTTATGAATATATCCCTAGTTTCTTCAAATGTTAGTTAATTACTATTTTGTGTCTTCTTTTTTGATTATTTTAGCAATGTTATATTTTTGGCTTTACTTCATCATATCTTCTAGTTGTTATACTTTACCAAGAAATACCTAAATGTTAAAATAAATAAATAAATCCTACATTAGTTTAGCCCCCTGTTTTTCAGACTTGGCAACTTTAAGATGTGTGGATTTTAATTCCCAGAATGCCCCAGCCAGCAGGAAGAAGTGAACTGCGGCTCCCCCAAAGCGTGTGCCTTTTTATAAAATTGGTTAGTTGGAAAAGGTGCTTCCGGACTCCCGCGTAGACTAACCCTAACAGACTCCTACAACGGCTGCACTTTTGAGAATCGCAGCTCTCTTAAGAAGGGGCGTGGTGGCTCAGCGGGTAAGACGCCAGGCTTGTCGGCAAGTTCGGAGGTTCGAATCCCTAGCCCTGCGTGCGGAGTGAGCTCCCACACTCGCCCCAGCTCTTGCCAACCTAGCAATTCGAAAGCACGCAAATGCAGGTAGATGAATAGGTACCACTTCGGTGGGATGGTAACAGTGTTCCGCGTGCGTCATGCGGCCACATGACCGTGGAAGCGTCTTCGGACAGCGCTGGCTCTTCGGCTAACAAACGGAGATGAGCACCGGCCCCTAGAGTCGGACACGACTGCACAAATGTGCGGGGGGAACCTTTACCTTTACCTTTAGCTCTCTTAAGAGCAATTTTTTAAAAACCTGGATGGTCCGATCACAGCACAATGTTGAGCTGAGGTCTAGCCTCCCTTCAGGTGGAAGGAGCGGGCTGCAAATCCAACAGGGCCACCGTTCTGCCTCTGGAAGAACGGGCTGTGACCCACCCAGACCAGCTGGAATCCCGCAGCTACGACTGATCTACCGCCCCCATCCCGGGCAGGTCTGAGCGTCCTCTGAGTGGAAGGTTTGAGCTTGAAGCCGCCTTCCCCAGATTGATCTCTCCTCTCTCTTGCGTGGCATCCTCCAGACCAGAGCTTTCCAAACTGTGTGTCGCGACACAAAAGTGTGTTGCCACACACAGCGTGGTGTGTCGCCACACCACCCGGAAGCGGCGGCGCGCGCGTGCACGGCGGCCGCCATGCACGCGCGCGCCGCCGCACACCCCCCGCGCCGCCGCACGCCCCTCCCGCGCCGCCGCCGTGCGCGCGCGTGTCGCCGCTGCCGCCGCCGCCGCCGGGTGTGTCGCCAGCGGCGGCACTTTGGAAAGCCCTGCTCCAGACGGTGCTACCCCGGGTCAAGGGTAGCCTTATCGCCCTGCCCCGGGGCTCTCGCCAAGGGCTTCTTTGATAGCGGGCCAGCCCTGGCCAGGACCACAGCCGGTCAACAGCCGGGAGTGTGAAATTCACCCCGGTCAGGGGCCAAGGAGACCCCGTCCCCAGCCCTCGCCGGCCACTTCAGCTCGGCAGATAGGCGCGGCGCGGCAAAGGAGACCTTCCTTCGGCCTTTATCCCCCGGAGTCGTTTCGCTCAGCCAAGCCCAGCTCTGAAGCACCCGAGCGAAGGCAGTGGTCCCGGTGCCTCCTCGAAGGGAGCCCGCCGACCGGCCCCGGCCCCGGCCCCAGCCCAGCCAGAAAGCGGGCGGAAGTTTCTGGAAGCAGATCTGCCGCCTTAAGAACCGCGCGGCAGCGGTGCGGTTCAGCCGCCCTGGTGGAAACGCTCCCGCGGAAAGCGGTGGGGAGAGCAGCCGGGGCATTGGGAGGGGGATTTCCCAAGCAGCGGGAACCGAGAGCGAGAACGAAGAGGACTTGAGTTTCTAAAAAATGCCACTGAAGGGAAGGGTGAAATTGGCAGCTTTAAATGCTGGCATTTGCTTCCTTTATTCCTAGCCATTCAAACCACGTTAGAACAACCGCGAGAAACAGATAGCTATGTATTTAACAGGACAACAGCATGCGGAGAGAGAAGGGGAACGGCCCCTGCGTTTGAGGAAACAGTAGATCTCGTGAGCGCTTCGAAAGCTCAGTAAACCGATAATTCTTACAACTTTGGAGAGATGGGTTGAAGCGGTTACTGAGAAAAACTGAGGAAGGGAAGGTGGGTGGTGGAAGGAAGGAAGGAAGGAAGGAAGGAAGGAAGGAAGGGGGGAGGGGGAGGGGAGGGGGAGGGGGAGGGGAATAAAAAAGAAAAAGATGGGAAGAAAGTAAGAGAAAGAAGAAGAAAGAAAACAGGGAAGGGAAGGGAAGGGAAGGGAAGGGAAGGGAAGGGAAGGGAAGGGTTGACGTTCCAGTCCATTTCCACTCCCTCTTTCAATTTTTTGTTTGTTTGTTTGTTTGTTTATATGATTTACATGGCTGCCCATCTCACAGCCATGCATCTGGGCAGCAACTTTCTCTTCCCCTTGAAGGAAAGAGTTTGGTAAACTGACCTGGTATCACGACAGTTTACAACCCAATTTGGTGAAAACTGGATTTTCTGTACAAGTAATAGGGGTATTCTAAACCCTGGCAGTTGTTGCTTTCAATGGGCTATTGAATAAACTGTGTGTGTGTGTGTGTGTGTGTGTGTGTGTGTCCATCGTGCATAAGCGCCTTCCCTTATTCATATCAGGGTCATGAAAATAATTGGGGGAAGTGGAGGAGGGGAGGAAAACATATCCCATTTCTAAGTCATCATTCCAGGATTGCGTTGGGTTCGACTAGATGACCTCCGAGCTCCCGTTCAAGGCCATTCCACGACCCTTCTAGATTCACAAAGTTCTGCCTCAAAAAAGGCAGGAAATGCCAAAGGATTGAAACTAATCCTAAGCCTGCAAGGAGGAATCAGACACAAAGCTGTTTTTTAAAAGGTTTTATTTTAAGAACAGGATTGGGACCTCCAGTAGACAGATCAAAGCATTGGAATTCGGAATGAATTTATAACATCTCCACTGCTAGAACGAGTGGCCGGACTGTGGTCATTCAAAGGAGAAAGGCAAGAATCCAACATTTACCGACATTTGCACAGATGTTTGTACTGTTCATAAGCTGTTGATTGGCACTCTCCTGTCTTTTATGTTTTTTTTATTAATTTGTTTTTCACTGTTTTTAATTATATTTTGTTTATATGAGCCTGTTTTTTGTCATTTTAGCTCGTGAGCCTCCCAGAGCCATGTATCTGAGATGGGCAACTATATCAATTGAATAAAACAAACAAACCAACCAACGTTTACTGGGATCTAAAATCTAAAAAATTAGATTTCTACCCCACCTTTCCCTGAGATGCTCAAAGCAACGTCCTATCCCCCCTCCCACAACCACCCTGTCGGAGGGAATGACTGGGCCTGAGTCCCCCAGAATGCTTCTGAGCCTGAAGGGGGGGGGGGGCTCAAACTGGTCTCCACAATCCTAGTCCAGCACTTTCCCCATTGGACCAGACTGGCTTTGGGTCTGAGAGGGAGGGGCTGGCCCAAAGTCCCCCAGGGAACATCCATGGGGTGGGGGGGGACTGGAATCTGGTGCCAGCCAGCACCTTCCCCACCCCACACCAGTTCCCTTCCTTTTTATTTTTTTAATATCCGTCCAATCGTGTCTGATTCTCGGAGACTGCCTGGACCGGTCCCTGCAGTTTTCTTGGCAAGGTTTTTCGGAAGTGGTTTGCCATTGCCTGCTTCCTAGGGCTGAGAGAGTGACTGGCCCAAGGTCACCCAGCTGGTTTTGTGCCCAAGGCTGGACTAGAACCCACGGTCTCCCGGTTTCTAGCCCGGTGCCTTAACCACTCCACCAAACTGGCTCTCTTCTCTTCCATTGGAATGGCCTAAATTAGGTCCAGTTCTTCTCTCTTCTTAAAGAGAGCTGCATGGATTTCTAAGCCTGGGTTTAACTTCTTGCATTAGACTCAAACGTGCTTGGTTTGCTTTAGGCTTCTCCATGCTGTGCAAAAGCAGGCGTTGG
Source organism: Charina bottae (assembly GCA_023362775.1). Lineage (NCBI taxonomy): Eukaryota > Metazoa > Chordata > Lepidosauria > Squamata > Charinaidae > Charina > Charina bottae. Next base: position 2,037,378 of record JALMGJ010000027.1, on the reverse strand, counting down.
GCTTTGCAAGCCAGGATATGTTCCGGAGTCTTTGACAAACTCCACCACTTGTGGCTGATTCTCTAAACCAGGGTTCCCCAACCTTAGCAACTTGAAGATGTGTGGACTTCGACTCCCAGAATTCCCCAGCCAGCAACGCTGGCTAGGGAATCCTGGGAGTTGAAGTCCACACATCTTCAAGTTGCTAAGGTTGGGGACCCCTGTTCTAAACCACAGTCAAGGAAGGGGAAAGATGTTCAGGAAAGGCACCAGAACGCTTTGTCTCAGGCCTGGAAAGACAGCTGCATTCTTTAGGGGTTGTGCGTAAGGAAAGCAGCTTCAAACCCAATGCAGAAACATCCAGCACAAAGGATTGGACTACTGGGGGAACTGGGCCGTCGGCAGGGCTGTCCACAACGATGGTCAGAAAAGCCGAGGGGGCAGGAACAATGTGGCAATCAAAGCCCCACCTGTCCTTGATGGGCATTGCACATGGGACACACGCAAAAAACAGCTTGCAACAGTCTTGGAAATGTACTTGAGAGACAGGAGGAGGAAGAGCCTCAGCCGATAAGAGACGTCCCAGCCCACAGAAGGAAAAGGGGTGTGGGAAGCGTCTCAGAAGGGACCCTCCCGAGTTCCCTGGAAAGTACAAGTGAGGGAGGGGAGAACGGCTTTCAGGCTTGCAAGATTCTGTAACTGTAACCTTGCAGTAAAGGTCGTGTTAACACTCGTGGGATTGGTTTCTAGTCTGGACTACCTCGAAGGGCCGACACAGCTGCCATCTTGACTTCCGGGACCTTACCCTCTGGACACCCCTGGTCATCAGGTGAAGCAAACAGCTGCAGAGTGCCGTAACCCTGATTCCGATATGACCCAGCTGCTCTGTATCCCCGGGTCGGCATGCCCCTTCTCTCTCTGCTCCTAACCTGGACTCTCTGACCAGTCTTGGGTTCGAATCTCACTCGTGCCCAAATTATTCATGAGACACTCTGAAGCCTCCTTTCCCTTGCCTGCAATAGGAGGCCATGAACAGAGACGCCCTTAACCTGAGTTTGCGAGGCAGGTGGGGAAAGGGGCTGGGCGTCCCGACCTCGCTGGCAGCTGACAATGCTCTGGGATGTTGGCCAGATGTGCTCTCTTTTGTCTGTGCGGCTGCTCAAATCCAGCAATGCCCCTTCCCCGTTCTTGGAAACGAAAAGCTGCTGTTCTGTGTACGTCCCCCTGTGAAAACAAGCAATAAGAAGGGACTGTATTATTATTTTTATTATTATGTGTAATAGTAATGTAACATCATTGATACTGGTTACTATTATTAATTACATTCATTATTATTGTTCATTATTATTTTGATTATTCATTAACTTTAGTAATAACGTGTGTGTGTGTGTGTGTGTGGCTTCGAGTCAGTCTTGACTTCTGGCGGCTGCCTGGACATGTCCTTGCAGTTTTCTTGGTAAGATTTCGGAAGTGGTTTCCCATTGCCTACTTCCTAGGGCTGAGTGTGAGTGACTGGCCCAAGGTCATCCAGCTGGCTTTGTGCCTAAGGCGGGACTAGAACTCACATCTCCCGGTTTCTAGCCCGATGCCCTTAACCCAGTGTTTCTCAGCCTTGGCAACTTGAAGACGTGTGGACGTCAACTCCCAGAATTCCCCAGCCAGCATATGCTGGCTGGGGAATTCTGGGAGTTGACGTCCACACGTCTTCAAGCTGCCAAGGTTGAGAAACACTGCCTTAACCACTACACCAAACTGGCTCTCAATTAAAAATTATAGATTAATATTTATGGCTAATGGGGGTTTTTTATTTACTAATTGTGTGGGTAATATTTCCTATCCTCATTGTGGCTCCGCAGTTGCCCTTGCCTGCCTGGGGGGGGGATCAAGTTATCTTTTGTGGGGGGGGGGAGGTGCCAGCTCAGCAACCGGTTGTTAAAGAAGAGGGGAAAATTATCCTCAGCTTTTTCAAAGAGGTTTACATACAATTTTCCCTTGACAAACAGTCTGGAAAAATGTGTTTATAGAGTTGTTAAACTCTAGATAAACTTCAGGGGAAGTTTGGTGAAAGAACCAAGCCCTCTCCTGCTCCCCTCATTTTTGGCGTGTTGTTATTTTCCAGAAAGCTGGATTACTGGAAATATATTTTTTTAAAGATGAAAAGAAATCTAAACAGTTTAGAGGGGCAGGAGGAGAGGGGGAGAATAAAACCTGATGGGAAATTGACTGAGGAAAAAGAAGAAAGACTCTTTAAAAAATGTTAACTGAAACCGCCTTTCTTTCTTCAGGAGAAGAGGGCTCCCTCAAGATTATCATGCATTTTGTCTACAAGATAACCATCATTGTAACAAATGTGCCCTTATAAAGCACTTTTTTCACATAGTAAAAGGCAAGACCACCCGTACAGAGGATGGTAATGTAGCAGAAACAATACAAAAGGAAAAAGGGAGGAGGAGGGAAGAGGAAAATAGCAAAACAAGGCAGTGGCTCCTTGTGTTGGCCAAGGATGAAGCCAGATTGTGTATTGGGTGCTACATTAGCTTAAATTGCAGTCTTAAAAGATGCTGAGCAGTTCTGTTATCTCCCTCACTCACCCACTTTTTTCCTTGTATAACATAAAAGGAAAGCTTCCCTCTAATTAAGCTTGATTCCTGGTGAGTTCATGGTTGTTTTCCTGGCAGAAGTGTTTGCCATGCCTTTTTGCAGGATATTTTTTGACTTCCCACACTAGGGATATCCTGGTGGTCTCCCATCTAGGTATTACCTAACCTAGTTTTTCAAGATCAGCCAATGTCAGCTTGGCGCTGCTATAAATTCTTCGATGGTTGTGAGAATGAGCTGGCTATCCTGAAAGACGGCCCAAAAGACCTCTTATCAATGTCCACCTTTTGCTCAAGGAGTTACAAGAATTCCAGCTATTCTTTCTGCAATCAAAATGCATTTATTTACAAGCTGTTCTCCCTGAGGACTAGAGCTTTGGTGGGTCTTGTTTATTTTCAAATTACTGTATAGCATCTTCAGCCACATTCTCAAACCAAATAAAAACAAAAGGCTGCAGGTGAGGTGACCTCAAGAAAAGCTAATTTCCTGCATGCACAGCATGGTGGGGGTCCTATATTTATATTAATTACAATCACATCCCTTCTTTCTTTCATGGCACCCTTTCCCACGTTAGGAGAACCCGGCTCTTACAGTTCAGGCAAGAAGCTACAATTAACCAAATCACATGTGTGATGTGTGACCATATTTATAGAAACCCTGATATGAGGGACATGATGCTACGAGAATGACAAGACTCAGCTCTCCCAGTGGCTGGCTTCACACAACGCACCAAACCTGAGCTGAGAAAACCACACACTGTTTTGGCACACCCTTTGATTGCAGGAGTTGGGGGTCAGGATGATAAAGCAAGGCGGGCTGTTCTCCTGGAAGAATACACGGTGCAGGTTCACACAGCCTGATAAACCGTATACCTCAGTTCCCCAAACACAGCCACTATCTTTATAAACCTAACTTGCTTTGTCCAAACAAATAAACCATATGATTCTTTAACAGAACGGTCTGATTCACCCCACAGGCTACAATATGGGGTGAGTTCTCACAAGGCCCTCAGTTGCAAATGACAGGAACCCATTTCATCGTAGTCAAGCAGGTTGTGTGAATCCAGGCAAATCCACTCTCTTCTTTTTTTATATATAATTTTTATTAAAGAAATTTAATAAAAATTGAATTCCAGGTTCAGCATGTTGAATTTAGTTGCACAAGGTGGCTTAAGCGTGGCTGATGCAACAAGCCAGGATTTTAAACAATCTGGTTTCGGGCAAAGTGTGAATCCGACGAGTGGCTTTGCTGAACAGCCACATGCAAACAACTGAAAAGGCTGCGTTGCCTGTCCTGCTCCGAACCAAATTCTCCACGGAGGATATTTATGGAGGGTCCTAGTTCTGCTATTTATCAAGAGGGTTTAAAATTCACCAGGCCCTATGTTGGATCAACTGAAAGGTGCATTTATTTATTTTGACTTGGGGGTGAGTCATTTGGGGCTGTGGGTCACCCTGCCCATGTGCGATGTGCTGAAATCTGACATTCACACATGCACATGTTAAGTTTATCAACCTTGGCAACTTGAAGATGTGCGGACTTCAACTCCCAGAATTCCCCAGCCAGCCATGCTGGCTGGGGAATTCTGGGAGTTGAAGTCCGCACATCTTCAAGCTTTGTAAACATCTGGCACTTGGAACCTTAGTGATCTACCCCAGGCACAGGACTTATTTAAGCAAATCGTTCCCATCATCTGCTCTTGGGACCTTTGGCAAAGGAGGCTGGGATACTTGATATGATCATCATCCACGATCATCATCCAGAAATGCTTGTTTGCGTCATGTGTGAACATGTCCTTCTGCCCCTTGTTGAGAAATGGTGATATCCGTGCAGGGCAAACCGCCTCGGCATTTTGTTTGTTCTGCTTGGGGTGTTTTGTCCTAAGGAAGAGAATTTCTTGCTACTCACCACATGCTAAGCCACGGTTCGGAGTGGATGCCACGGATTACTCAAACACTAATTGTCTGAATTCCTATAGCATACTATAGGGCAGAGCTTTCCAACCTGTGTGTCGGGACACGTTAGTGTGTCGGCTGCAGTGTCTGAGTGTGTCGCGGCTGCTGCTGCCTCTGAGCCCTGCCAGGATTCCGCACAGGTCCCAGTGCCTGCCTTGTGCCTTGCTGCCTCCAAACCTGCTGTGATTCCATGCAGGTCCTAGTGCCTGCCTTGTGCCTGGCTGCCTCCAAACCTGCCCTGCCAGGATTCTGCGCAGGTCCTAGTGCCTGCCTTGTGCCTTGCTGCCTCCAAACCTGCTGTGATTCCGCGGAGGTCCTAGTGCCTGCCTCGTGCCTGGCTGCCTCCAAACCTGCCCTGCCAGGATTCCGTGCAGGTCCTAGTGCCTGCCTTGTGCCTTGCTGCCTCCAAACCTGCTGTGATTCCACACAGGTCCTAGTGCCTGCCTTGTGCCTTGCTGCCTCCAAACCTGCTGTGATTCCACACAGGTCCTAGTGCCTGCCTTGTGCCCTGCTGCCTCCAAACCTGCTGTGATTCCACACAGGTCCTAGTGCCTGCCTTGTGCCTTGCTGCCTCCAAACCTGCTGTGATTCCACACAGGTCCTAGTGCCTGCCTTGTGCCTTGCTGCCTCCAAACCTGCTGTGATTCCGCGCAGGTCCTAGTGCCTGCCTTGTGCCCTGCTGTAAGAGTGTGTCACGAAATGATGCATGTCTAAAAAGTGTGTCACCAACATGAAAAGTTTGGAAAGCTCTGTAATAGAGTTATAGACTGTAAGGGTGGGGTGGGACCCTAGAGATTATCTAGTCCCGTCTGCTGCCCAGAGCAGCCCAGACTGCCTAAGAATCATAGAAGAGGCGAGGACAGAAGGCACCTTAGGTGGGGGAGACCTGACTGGCTGGATTCACAAGACAGGCTAGGCTAAACTGGGATTAGGGCGTCAGGGCTGTTTCCCCACAACACACACATCCTGGGTTAAACGGGTTGTGGGAACACAGCTCCGTTTAGACTGGGCAGCGCATCCTACTTTGCTTGCAAATCATCTACAGCTGTCCTTTTCTTTTTTGCACCATTCTTTTAAACATTGAAATAAAGATCCTTTTATCTTTCACCTCCGTTTTACTTAATCGCCGAAACCCCGTGTGTTTTTTTACCAGATTCCACCTTCCCCCCTTTTCAAGTCGGGCTTTGGGTTCAAAACATTCGTTCCTCCACCAGCACCTGGACCCTAAAACCACCCCGATGTTCGCCCTTCCCACGCAACTCTTTCTCTGCATCCCAAAAGCTGGTTCGGAGCAATCCGTAGCAGACAGGGAAATATCGCCAGCTGTTTTCGCCCCTCTGGGCTCGCAGCGAAGTCGCGGCGGGCAGCTCCTCGAGTGGATGCAAGGACCGGGATCCGAATCGCGCCATAAATCGCTCTTAGCCGAAAATCCTCCTGAGGCCCCGCTCCCCGAAGGCCTTTTCAGGTGGGATTGGAGGTCCTCCTTCTGAGGGATCAGCCTTGGGGTCCGGGGCCTCGACCAGATGTACTCTCTTCGGAATAAACCGAGTTTTCCTTGCACGTCTTGATTCCGGACCAAATTTAGAGTAAATTTAGCGTGCGGTGGAGAGGCTGCTAACGCCCCCCCCCGCAGCTGTTAATGGGAACCCAACTTCATTGGGCGGCTGAGCTTTCCTATTATTATTATTATTATTATTATTATTATTATTATTATTATTATTATTATTTTATTGAATTCTATTCATTCCTCTTCCTCTGTTTGCTGCATTCAGATCGGAGACAAACTTGCGGACGTTGTTCCCACGCTTTTCCCCCACCTTTTTTCGTTTCTTTGGGACGAATTCAGTTCCGGTCTTCCCACCCACAAATATACCCACGTTGCCCACCAGGTTTGCTACACCTGCCAAAATGAAGGTGGGGCCAAGATGGAGATCGTCCGCTTCACCCAGTATTCACAGTATGGTATTTTTAGGGTTGGTCACACAGTCAGCCAGATGTTTTCGCTGGATTTGGCATTTTTGTCCTCCTATCCAGTCCTTCCCAAGGACGACGACATCATCATCATCATCATCATCATCATCATCATCATCATCCGCACAGTCAGCCAGATGTTTTCACTGGATTTGGCATTTTTGTCCGCCTATCCAGTCCTTCCCAAGGACATTATGATTATGGTTATGATTCGCACAGTCAGCCAGATGTTTAGACTGGATTTGGCATTTTTGTCCGCCTATCCAGTCCTTCCCAAGGACCTGGGATAGGCAGATGTTGTTGCTTAATAATATTAAAGGTATCGTCCCAGGATGGAAGCTGTTCCAATTGACTGATGGTGATTTTGTCAACGCCGGTGGCGTTCAAGTTGTTGTTGTTCTTTAGCTGCGATTGTAAATATGCTTCCTGGTCCTTATTTCCCTTTGACTTCCGTGGGGTTTGATTCTGAAGCGAACGTAGTTGGGAATCGGCCTGTTTTCCGCCCCCGGAAAAATAAAAATAAATACCCCTCCCCGCAATTCCTCCCCCGCAGAGCAACCTCTCCCGCTCTCCCCACCCCAAGGCGAAACGCTTCCAGTCCGTAGAAGAGATTCCCCCCTTTTCCCTTCTTTTTCTCCGGCCTTTCGGACACGAGAGCGCTTCCCAACCGGAGCGCGGCGGCCGCGACTCCGCCTTCGGAACAGAACAGCGAAGGAGGCGACGAGAGCGCCTTAATCCGGGGGGGGGCTCCTTACTCAGCACCCGCGTTCCCCAGGAAGCCCCCCTCTTTTCTCCAACGTCTTTGCCCACCGCTCCCTTTATTCTCTCCTTTATCCTGCGCAGGAAGGTCGTTTCTCTCTTTGGCTCGCACAATACCCGAGTTGGAGGTTTATTCGGTCGTGGGAACAGGGTCCATCTTGCTCTCCAGAGAAGGAGGCCGTCGTGGCCTCCTGGAGGGGCCCAACCTCCCTTCCCAGGCTTTTCTACCCATTAGCCCACCGCCCAGGTTGACCCCCAGTTCTTCGTCCGGCCCCCCCAGATCCTTCTGCTTGGCTCGCGCAACCCCCGAAACCACCACCCCGAAACGCAACCACAATGGCTGCGTTCACACAACAAGAGGAAGAGGCTGGCTGTAGTTCGAGTGCATATCAGAAACAAACCCCATCGGAGTATATTTTTCTGCTGAGTTGCTTGAAAATTCATTTTTCCCCCCTTGGGAAGATTTTTCCAGCCCTCACTTGTACTACAGTTCCACTCATTCCCCTGTTGGGTGGGGATTATGGGAGTTGTAGTCTAGCACGTGCTTTACCATGTTGTGGGGAGGTCAGAGTTTGGGGTGTTTTGAGAAGCGGAGAAGGAACCCCAAAAGCATAAATTTTGCTTCTCTTGAAAAGCTATCGCTAGATCTTTTGCCTTAAAAGTAAAATAAAATAAAATAATAAAACAAAACACAAAACACAAAACACAACAAAACACAACAAAACACAACAAAACAAAACAAAACAAAACAAAACAAAACAAAACAAAACAAAGCAAAATACCTGGCCTACAAGACATTTTTTAAAAATCGTATATAGTATGTAAAGCGATTATTTCTATATCCTCTGTATAAGTAGTAACTCTACACTGATAATTATGTGAGCAATAAATCTCTGATACTGTTCACACGACGTTTTACTTGGTCACTGATTAAACCCCTTTTATGGGTCCACAGTTGGTGGAAACCACTCGCCATCCCAATCAGCTGGATTCAGACAAGGCTATGTGACACGTGCACGCCCTAACCAATATGAGAACAAACCAAGTGTAGTGTGTTGGTGCGAATGCATCTGTTAGGTTAAGCACCTTGTGTGAAGGCACTGAAATTAACTGCAATTCTTCCAAACTGGACATCAGCCAGTTGCGTGTGTGTGTTTGTTTAACCGATACGTAGTCTCAATTCAACTACCTCCAGATAAAGCAACCCCTTTGGCTTACAATTCACAAATGCCTCGTGGGCGGGGGGGGAGGGGGGCTGTAGGTTTTTTGACAGCACGGGAAAACACTCTGTATATGCTCAGAGGCATTTGTGAATCCCACCTTCGAAGTAAACTCTATTGATCTGTTCCCTGGAAACCATGCTCCGTGCGTGATGGGGGTGGGAATGATAGGACCGGGAGCTGAGAAAAAATTTAGCCAGGTTCGTCTGAAGGGAGAAATGCTGTCCTTTGCTTCACACTACAGGCTATGACATGGTTCCAGCCACAGGCTTACTCCACCAAAGTTAAACGAACCAGAGTTTATTCAGTCTCATTTTTCCATATTCCCATGAGGGACGGAACTATGAACAGGCAAGCTGAATTCGCACGACAGGCTAGATTTAGACTCAATTGGCTGAACCACGATTCAGTTTGTCACAGAAACACAAACACCGCCTCTTTTGGATTAATGTTTCTTTCTTTCTCAGTAGGTCTTACCACACCTTCTTTGCTGTTTTAGAGGGTCCTTCCCCCCCCCCACTTTTTAACTCTAGTCTATTGTGTCTCTTGTGTCCCAATGCGTTCCATACTCTTTTCCCTGTTCACACGTGCGTGAAAGACGTGTATTTGATTGTAAACCGCCCAGAGTCTGCCATGGCAGAGATGGGCGGGGATAAATTCAAATAATAAATAAATAAAATAAATAAATTTCCAGGTCAGAAATCCAGAAGATGGGGTTGCATTTTGAAGTGAAAATGAGGAGTGTCCCTTAACAAAAAAACAACAACAACCACTTCTCTGAAGTTCTCTGAATTGTTAGGAGACGATCTGGATTTTCTGACGTACTGTATATACCAGAGTTTCTCAACCTTTGCAACTTTAAGATGTGTGGATTTCAACTCCCAGAATTCCCCAGCCATGGCTGGGGAATTCTGGGAGTTGAAGTCCACTCATCTTAAAGTTGCAAAGGTGGAGAATCCCTGGCATATACAGACACACACGCTTCATAAATTGCATAATTTAATTGCGTAATTTTATGGGTATTCCTGCATAATTTAATTACGGAGAATAGTCAAGCCCAGTCGGGGCGGGAAGAGAATCAACGCCCCCCAATTTCTTTATTAGAGCTATAGATCCGAGCTGCAGGACCCCGAACAGCCTCTAGAGGGGAACACGTGTCTGGCAAACTAGTGGGCTAGTCTCTAGGAGACATTTGGATTTTTCCAACCCGGATCCAACTCGGATTTGGGAAAGCTGCCTTTCCCTTCTTATTTTGCTGGGATGGGGAGCGGCATGGGGGGGGGCAGGTTTGAGTTTACACCAAGCCCTTTTTGAACCCTTGAAAATTGGAGGGGGGGGCTCACGAAGGAGGGGGAGCAGAGATATTGATTCTGCCCCCCCCCCATCAAACATTAATGCCATTATTTCAAGGAATCCTATTAGGATCCAAGCCATCTTGAATGTGCCCTCTACTTGCACACGTGCGCATATGAACGCGGGAACCCTGCCCAAGCAGCAGTCAATAGCGGAGCCCCATCAACTGCAATGGGATTTATTCCCAGGACACCCGGTATCCGGGGGGAGGCATTTCCATGGAAGACAGGCGGACTCCCGTTTCCAAAAAGGGCTCTTCTCAACTAGTGCCCCAAATCGGCTCCTCCAGAAGACCCGGGTTTCCCCATCTTAGCTGGAAGCCGCAGGGTAGAACGAAATGTGCAGCTTCTGGCGCGTCGGGAATGGCCACTAAACAAGGTTAGACACCCCCCACACACACACTTTTCCTAGCCTTTCCAGACTTCAGTGGGGTCAAAGGTTGATCTGGAGGGCACCAAAATTTTGGGGGAGGGGGGAGGCGCGCAGAAATCACAGGTCACGAGTCCCGGAAAAGAAGGAGAAAGAAAGGCCTTGGCGAGGAAAAGGGGTCTTTGGAAGGCCACTAGCTCCTTTGAGGGCCTGGCCAGAAAGAGAAAAGCGGCGGACGCGTGTTGAGAGGAGAACGTGGGAGTGGGGCGAATGTAGGCGTTGGCGTGGCTCTCCTCAGGAGGAAGCGCAAAAACCTGGAGGATTGTCCGAGGAGCCAGTAATTGGGTTTAAGAGGGAAGCCTCTCAGAAAGGCCTTTAAAGCTGAATAACAGCCTTGGTCAATACCTCCTGATTGTGACTATTATCATCTTTTAGCTTTACATTAGACTATATCCTGTTATACTGTGGAATTATCAGTTTATTATTGCTTTCTTTCATTATTCTATATTATTATCATGTTGTTGTGGTGGTGCCAAAATATCAGCCAGAGTGAGTGAGTGAGTGAGTGAGTGAGTGAGTGAGTGAGTCTTTCTTTCTTTCTTTCTTTCTTTCTTTCTTTCTTTCTTTCTTTCTTTCTTTCTTTCTTTCTTTCTTTCTTTCTTTCTTTCCCCAGCAACAGGCTTGCCTGGGAACTTGGGCGAAGCCAAACCCGAGAGCCATTTCCTCGGGCTGGCCTCCTCGAGAGGCGCTGGATTACCACTCCCCGGCGGGGCTGGGGATGATGGGAGTGGTACCTCAGCAGCTCTGCGCGCCTTCCTCAAAGGGAAGAAACCAAGTTTAGGCTTCCCAGCCGGCCGCGCACCTCCCCGAGAGGAAAGCGGGCTAGCAGGCAACCCCCCCTCCTCGCTCCCCCCCCCCCCCTGCTTGAAAGTTTTGCGGCTTTCGCTTCAAGATTTGATTGTCGGCCCGGCTCGGGGGACCATTTCCATTCATTTCCTCCAGAGCTGGAGCTGATCCGGGCCTGGGGGCGAGGGGCGAGGAGGGGCCGCGTTGCCGCTGGTGAGAAATGTGATTTTCATCCGTCAGCCGCCATTTGGCTAAGTGGGCCGGACAGAGTACCAGCGGTCCCGCTGGCCGAGGTCAGCGAGTGGAGGCAGCCGCGGAGAAGAGCAAACGGCCAGGCGCCCCGGCTCCCTCCGCGGGTGTGTGTCTGGGGGGGGGGTGCGTGCGTGCGTGTGCAAAGGGGGAGGGCCTGCCATGTGACAGGAGGGAAATATGAAGGACTTTGACAGGTCTTAACCGGCCTGGCGCCAAGGCCGGAGTCTGATGGGCTAAAAATAGCGCGGGGGGAGGGGGCGGGCAGATGAAAGGGCGCGCGAGGGGCGGGGGAAGGAGCGCACGGTCGGGACGGGGGCAGAAATTTGCTACTTGCACCCCGGATCCAGGTGTCCCTCATCTTGGGCATTAGGCAGACATTAGGCGCGCACGCGCACGTATTTATATATTTATGTATACAAATGATTGCTACACGTATGCATACAGTTTTCCTCATTCTTCTGGGGCTGAGTTTCTGGCTTTCAAAATAATCCTTACTCAACCTTTTTCAGGCTCCCGCAGACCCGAACTTGACCGTTCCCGTCTTAAGGCGAACTTTCTTCACCTCTAAAACATACAGAGAAAAAAACAGGGCTCCCCTTTCCTCTTCCTCCTCCTCTTCTTCAAGGTGTGATGGATCTGCCCCCAAATAGTAAACGCTTGCTTATAGTAAACCAATAATAATAATAATAATAATAATAATAATAATAATAATAATAATTCTATGTAGCTTTAACTCTCCTGTAAATTAGGGTTGTATGTGTAAAGAAACACACACATTTTTATGTTTTGTACTGCTTTTATTATTGCTCATCTGTTGGACAGGGGGATTTTATTTATCTAGTATTACTTTCCTTAAATTAATACTAATGCTAGAGCTAATAGTCTCAACTATGGAACTGCACAAGCTGCAGGTTTCTCTCTCCTCTGGGCGATTTTCTGAAAAATGCCAGACCAGGAGTTGAAGCCATTGGAAATAACTTTGCCACTGGGCACAGATTTGCTAGGATCCGTGTTGGAGTGGGGGGAAGTGTGTGTGTGTGTGTGTGTGTGTGTGTGTGTTTGAGTAAGTGAACGATTTGCATCTATTTCGAGAAGGAGGTAAGTTATTGCAAACATTACCAGTCCCAGAAGATAAGGATGGGGATGGTGGGGGGGGGAGAGATAGAAAATGAAGAGCAAATAAATAATTCCAGCAATTATTTTGGAAAATCATTTGGAAAACAGGGAAGGAAAGCAGAATATTCCCGTTGCTGGGCGGATTTTGGGGGCCGGGGAAGTTTAATGTAGAAAATGGCAGGAACTTGAACTTAGTGGATATACGTGTTGTGGGGAGGATCAATTGCCAGCGTCCAGCATTTCCTCGGGAATGACGTTTTCTTATAGTGTCCCGCTAGGAGAGCCGCGTTAGTCCCTGGTAGCAATAAAATCAGAAAGAATCTGGGCGCTCCTTTCGTGGTGGCTCAGCGGGTAAGACGCCAGGCTTGTCGATCGGAAGATCGCAAGTTCGGAGGTTCGAATCCCTAGCCCTGCGTGCGGAGTGAGCTCCCGCACTCGCCCCAGCTCTTGCTAACCTAGCAATTCGAAAGCATGCAAATGCAAGTAGATGAATAGGTACCACTTCGGTGGGATGGTTAACAGCATTCCGCGCGTGTCATGCGGCCACATGACCGTGGAAGCGTCTTCGGACAACGCTGGCTCTTCGGCTAACAAACGGAGATGAGCACCGGCCCCTAGAGTCGGACACGAATGCACAAATGTGCGGGGGGAACCTTTACCTTTACCTTTAACGCTACGAAACGCTATCTATGCAAGTAGATGAATAGGTACCACTTCGGTGGGTAGGTAACAGCGTTCCACGCACGTCATGCCGGCCACATGACCGCGGAAGCGTCTTCGGACAGCGCTGGCTCTTCGGCTAACAAACGGAGATGAGCACCGGCCCCTAGAGTCGGACACGACTGCACAACTGTGCGCTGGGAACCTTTACCTTTTTAACGCTATGAAAAGACGGAAGCCTTTCCGCGAACACCTTTTAATGCTTTTTTCTAACTTTAGTCAGTCTGAAAAGGTGCGCCCGGATTCCCTGCGATTTCTCGCGTCTTGGTAACCCAATTCAACCTGAGGTTTCCTCCCAGGAAAATATCAATCATGAAAGGAGGTGGGGTGTTAACAAATTCTGCGCCTCGTGGCAAGCTTCATTTAACAGACACACATATGGAGATATTTACTCTCTCGCACACACACCGCCGATATAGACCGAGCGAGAGGGACAGAGAAATCTATTTCACCTCTTTTATACTGAATGTCCAATTCCGTTAGTTGTGGTTTGAAACGCAGCGGCCCCCTCTTATCTCCGAACACAACAAACCAACAAGCCTTAAAAAATAATAACAAAGTGCAGCATCAGGATATACACCTGGGGAAGAATCCATTCGTTTGGGCCTGTGCGATTTCCCCGTTTTTCTCTCATTCGCTCTGACGCAGCGTCCTTATTCAGTCCGTTGGGACGGAGCGCTCCGAAAATGGGGAGCAAAAAAGTTTCTTTTTGAAAATACCTTTCGGGAAGAAAGGGACGGGTAATGTACGAAAGAAAGACACAAGGAGAAAGGAAACGTTACAAATTATTTAGGGAGGAAAAGTAAGCTCGGAATTCATTTATAGCCACAGCCCCCACCACCACCACCACCACGCCAGCAGATTAATGACATAATCCAATCCCTGCCACCGCCCCATCTAGGCAAGTGATTTTTAGTTCTCAAACTAAAAGTAGTATTCTTTGTAACTGGAGTGTTCTAAGAGGATTCGCCTGCGCTGAATTTCTTTACTTCTTTTAATCCCTGGAGGAATATTCCGTTTTTCACAGCCGTTGTTTGCAAACGCCTGACAGCTTGTGCGTGGGCGTCCTGTTGGGGAAGGGGTTAGAAGCCGCAGCGCCGGACAGTTATTTAAGCCTCCGAAACAGCCGTTCCAGGACTCACTTCTGTTTGAACTCTTCTTGGAATCGCTGTCTTAAGCCGCGTCCACGCACGACCCGCTTCGACTTGGGGGCCCAACTCGCCCCCTTTGGGGGTTCGCCTCACTATATGGATCCAGGAACCGAACGACCCCAAAGGAAACCACCCCCGCCAGGCCGCCGTATCAAGGGTAACCCTAAACCAGGTTTTGCAACTGCGCAAGTGCCGTTGCATTTTCACCTGGCCGGGTTAAAGGGATGGTGGGAACGCCGCCCAAGCGAAGCAGGAAGGCCCGCCGACGCTGAAGGCGAGAAAAAACATGAGTTTTCCTGATGAAGTCAAGGGAAGACTGGTTTTCTCTCGCTGAACTAAAAAGAAAAGCGGGGACCTCTTTTTTCGATCCTCCGTTCTACTCATCCCTCAATAAAATATTCCCCCGGATTTAAAATTGCGAGGGAAGCAGAAGGCGCCAGGATTACACCTTCGCTGAGGTTCATTTATCAAGGTCTCCCCTTTCATCCCAGCCCAGCTAAAAATTGGGGAAGAATACGGAGGGAAAGGGGCGCCTTGCTGGAAAATGGGGAGCGGGAGAGGAGGGTCGCCCGTGTCTACACCACGCGTCCTTCAGTGCTGACGGCTTTATCCAGATCCGAGAATCGTCCCCCCCCCCTCCTTGGGGGTGAACGCTATTTGCGGAGGGGTTTTCCCCCACGACCCACCTCCAAATGTACAAATCAAGGTGGATACTGGTGGGCGCCGGCATCTCCGTCAACAACTTCATTTAAAGGAAGAAAGGAAGGGAAGAGAAGCTGGGTGGAAAAATCGGGTTAAATGGGGTCTTGGGACTTGTTAAAGACAAAGGGGCGGCGTGGTATTTACCACGCGCCACCCCCCTCCGCGCTTCCTTTCTTGAGACAGCGCCTTCCTTAATCTTTAGCCTCTAGCTTTCTCTCTGCAACCCACCGACTTCCTTGTTCGGAGCAGAGGATAGGGCGGCGGGGGGGGGGCGCTTTCTTGTCCGGCCCGCGAGCAAGGCCGTGAAGACGCGCAAACGCGCCCAGGTGGTCGCCCGTCCAGATGATCTCGCGGCGCGCTACTTGGCGCTGGGGAACAGGGGTAGCTCGGACGCGGGGAGCCGGAAACGACTGGTTGGTTTGGGGAGGAAGCGGGAAACCTCTCCGCTTCGTCCCCAGCTCCGCATTTCTCCGGTGGGATCGTACGTTAACACGAGGATAAGAAACAAATCCAGGTTGCTACCAAGCCCCCTCCCCATTCTGGACATAAGGGTCGCAGGGAAGCCGCCCCCTCAAAATCTCGCTAAGGCTGCGGCGACCAATCGCGGTTTCTTTTAATCTTGGCTTGTTGGCTAATCAGCGGTTGCGCACCGCAGGCCATGGTTTATCAGCCACAGCAGCAGAGTTCACATGTATGCGTAAGCTCAGGCCCTAGATCAGTGTTTCTCAACCTTGGCAACTTTAAGACGTGTGGACTTCAACTCCCAGAATTCCCCAGCCAGCCATGCTGGCTGGGGAATTCTGGGAGTTGAAGTCCACACGTCTTAAAGTTGCCAGGGTTGAGAAACCCTGCCCTAGATTGCCAGCTATAAGGGCTGAATTTACCCGGAAGGCTGGACCAAAGCCGACTCAACAAGCCACAATACAGTTCAGGAGGATGCCCCAGCCCTTCTCCCAATGAATCGCTCTCATCTGCCTAACTGTAAAATGGGGGTAAGATTTCCTAGTGGTCTCTCATCCCAATTTAAATAGTATATTAGTCTAGTCCTCCAGTGCATCGGGTGCGGTGAGCTGCAGCTGAGGAAAGTTGATGCCTTTTAATAAATAACATTTGTTAGTCGGAAAAGGGGCTTCCAAGGGCTGTTTGTAACCCCCACCCCCACTTTAGCCTTTTTTGATCAGCTAAGGTCAATAAAATATTCTTGGCATTATTACGTTAACCCTAGGAAGGTTCAAATAGGCGTGTATCTCTAAGAAAACTAATGGGCACGAATCTCCCCCACCCCACGGTTCTCCCCCACTTGCTGAATGGCGCTGTGTAAACAGCTTCCTCACCTCTTAGAAGTCGCACAGGGCGATAACAAACTCCAACTTAGTGCTTCCCAAACTGACCTCAAATTGGCTAAAAGTGGTTTTTCTTTGGGTAATGACACACGGACCCATTAAATTGACTTAAAAGTACTTTTTTATCTCCTGCCTTTATTATTTTTTATAAATAATATTATTTTTTATAAATAACTCAAGGCAGCGAACATACCAAATACTCCTTCCTCCTCCTCTTTTCCCCACAACAAGAAACCTGTGAGGTGAGTTGGGCTGAGAGAGAGGGACTGGCCCAAGGTCCCCCAGCTGGCTTTCATGCCTCAGGCGGGACTAGAACTCTCAGTCTCCTGGTTTGGCATTGGCTCCTTCCTAGGGCTGAGAGTGTTTGACTGGCCCAAGGTCACCCAGCCGGCTTTCATGCCTAAGGCGGGTCTAGAACTCTCAGTCTCCTGGTTTGCCATTGGCTCCTTCCTGGGTCTGAGAGAGAGTGACTGGCCCAGGGTCACCCAGCCAGCTTTCATGCCTCAGGCGGGACTAGAATTCTCCGTCTCCTGGTTTGCCATTGGCTCCTTCCTAGGGCTGAGAGACAGGGACTGGCCCAAGGTCCCCCAGCCGGCTTTCATGCCTCAGGCGGGACTAGAACTCTCAGTCACCTGGTTTGCCACTGGCTCCTTCCTAGGGCTGAGAGAGAGTGACTGGCCCAAGGTCACCCAGCCGGCTTTCATGCCTCAGGTGGGACTAGAACTCTCAGTCTCCTGGTTTGCCATTGGCTCCTTCCTAGGGCTGAGAGAGAGTGACTGGCCCAAGGTCCCCCAGCCGGCTTTCATGCCTCAGGCGGGACTAGAACTCTCAGTCTCCTGGTTTGGCATTGGCTCCTTCCTAGGGCTGAGAGTGTTTGACTGGCCCAAGGTCACCCAGCTGGCTTTCATGCCTAAGGCGGGTCTAGAACTCTCAGTCTCCTGGTTTGCCATTGGCTCCTTCCTGGGTCTGAGAGAGAGTGACTGGCCCAAGGTCACCCAGCCAGCTTTCATGCCTCAGGCGGGACTAGAATTCTCTGTCACCTGGTTTGCCATTGGCTCCTTCCTAGGGCTGAGAGACAGGGACTGGCCCAAGGTCCCCCAGCTGGCTTTCATGCCTCAGGCAGGACTAGAACTCTCAGTCACCTGGTTTGCCATTGGCTCCTTCCTAGGGCTGAGAGAGAGTGACTGGCCCAAGGTCACCCAGCCGGCTTTCATGCCTCAGGTGGGACTAGAACTCTCAGTCTCCTGGTTTGCCATTGGCTCCTTCCTAGGGCTGAGAGAGAGTGACTGGCCCAAGGTCACCCAGCCGGCTTTCATGCCTCAGGCGGGACTAGAACTCTCAGTCTCCTGGTTTGCCATTGCCTCCTTCCTAGGTCTGAGAGACAGGGACTGGCCCAAGGTCCCCCAGCTGGCTTTCATGCCTCAGGCAGGACTAGAACTCTCAGTCACCTGGTTTGCCATTGGCTCCTTCCTAGGGCTGAGAGAGAGTGACTGGCCCAAGGTCACCCAGCCGGCTTTCATGCCTCAGGTGGGACTAGAACTCTCAGTCTCCTGGTTTGCCATTGGCTCCTTCCTAGGGCTGAGAGAGAGTGACTGGCCCAAGGTCACCCAGCCGGCTTTCATGCCTCAGGCGGGACTAGAACTCTCAGTCTCCTGGTTTGCCATTGCCTCCTTCCTAGGTCTGAGAGACAGGGACTGACCCAAGGTCCCCCAGCCGGCTTTCATGCCTCAGGCGGGACTAGAACTCTCAGTCACCTGGTTTGCCATTGGCTCCTTCCTAGGGCTGAGAGAGAGTGACTGGCCCAAGGTCACCCAGCCGGCTTTCATGCCTCAGGTGGGACTAGAACTCTCAGTCTCCTGGTTTGCCATTGGCTCCTTCCTAGGGCTGAGAGAGAGTGACTGGCCCAAGGTCACCCAGCCGGCTTTCATGCCTCAGGCGGGAGTAGAACTCTCAGTCTCCTGGTTTGCCATTGGCTCCTTCCTAGGGCTGAGAGAGAGTGACTGGCCCAAGGTCACCCAGCCGGCTTTCATGCCTCAGGCGGGAGTAGAACTCTCAGTCACCTGGTTTGCCATTGGCTCCTTCCTAGGGCTGAGAGAGAGTGACTGGCCCAAGGTCACCCAGCCGGCTTTCATGCCTCAGGCGGGACTAGAACTCTCAGTCTCCTGGTTTGCCATTGGCTCCTTCCTAGGGCTGAGAGAGAGTGACTGACCCAAGGTCACCCAGCTGGCTTTTGTGCCTAGAATTCTCAGTCTCCTGGTTTCTAGCCTACTTTTACCTACTTTGGGTAAAAAGGACTTTCTGATAAGCGGTTTTGGGTAATGAAAGAGAAAGTTTGGGAAGCCCAGCTCTAGCTGGATGCACAGCCGGCTAACCACAACTAGAGTCCCCAGGTGACAGTGGCTAAGTCAAGAGCAACTAAAGCATCTCACGCGTTAAGAGTGTTGTGTAAACCGGGGCACCCTTCTCAGTCATCATGTGCGGTTGATTTGGGGGTAGCCCGTCCTGGGGACACTATCCCACCATGTGTCAAAAAAACCCAAAGTCTTGAATCACGGAAAGCCTCAACAGATTATGGGCCTCAAAACTTTCAGGTTAATTCCATGAAAGTTTCTGGCGCTGGAAATGTTCAGGGAATACAAGATTCCTGAGTGGTTGGGCTATTCAAAGGGCATTTCCATTATGGGGGCCTCAACTGTGTTTATATAGGACTTTTAAAAGATGGGGCTTCTGCCGAAGTGTATTTTCTTTCTAAAAGCCTGCGGGGGGGGGGGGGGGGGACCCTCTTGCAATGCTACTTCCAGCCATTCTTCAATACTGCCATACTTCCAGATTCCAGATTCCAGGGCTCAGGGCTGAGACTTAACCCAGACAAAGCAGTCAAGTTAACGCAACCTAACATTAGGTGTGTGTCTGTGTGTGTCTGTATTCTTACTCTAGGAGTAAGCTTCTCGGTTGACTTCTGAGCAGGTCTATGTAAATCTCAGTTTGCTAAATTTACTCAGATTAGAATTATATAACCATGGCGAAGAATCTCCCCACCCCTAAAAAGTTTGCAAAAGTTTAGGAGGGAGAGAGATCACACACCTCCTTTTCATCTCTAGTTAATCATATGGCATTTCGCTGAAATAAAGTGTGCCTCTCCCCTCCAATAATTTAATTTTCAATCGAGGAAAAATCCACTTAGATTCTCTGTATTAAAGCAGCCCGGATAGTGTTCTTTTGGGGTAAATTCACAGTTGAACAAAACAAAATTAAACACAAACAAAAAAGTGTGGAAAACACCCCTTCGAGGCCAGCTGGACTTCATGGACACCTTTTTGGTAACACTAGAAAAGGGATGTGCCATTGCCTCCTTTAGAAAGGTTTTCCCAATTTCCCATTCCTGCCTCTAGCCTGGAGATCTCCTGGTGGCCCTCCATCCAACTACTCCCCCTCCTAATCTTTCTGAGATCAGCCAAGCTCTTCCCGGCGGCGCTGCCACCGAACTGGGCACCGTATTGGTATCTTGGTCTCCAAATGAGAAAGGTTGTCAATCAACTAGGCAGGCCAGAGAGCTGTTCTGATTGGCTTGGGCCGGTCCCAATTCGGAGTGGGAAGAAAATATGAGTGTGAGAAGAAGCGGGGGAAGGGCGGGGGGAGGCCTGGCTGCCCCTCCCCCGCCGCTCGAGAAGCTGCCCGGCCCTCCCCTCCCCTCCCCCTCGCTGGTCCGGCGGAGATGCTCAGAAGCTGGTTAGAGGCGGCCACCTAGGGGTCGCGGCGGGACAGCGGACCCAGCAGCCTGCGCAAAAAAAATACGCGCGGGCGCCTCCCGTCCGTATTGGGGTGGGGGGCGCTTCGAAGCCTCTTGCCACTTCCAATAAGGAAGCCAACTCGTGGGGTGGGGTCTTGCGCGAAGGCCCGTTTGAATAATTGCGGTGGGGCGGGGGGCGATGCACCTCCACACGCATCCACACGCACCTGCCTTGCCGCTTTTCAACTGCGCTTCTTTCAAATTCCTGGCGCCACGGGGCTGTTGGCTCACCCCTGCCCCCCCCTTTTGCAATCAAGACAGATGCGAAGGGGCCGGCCCCCAGTTCCTCTAGACGCCTCTTGGGCTATCTGTGGAGTGGGCGGTGGGGCGGGGAAGGGCGGAGAGGGGGAGAGAGAGAGGCCGCCGCTGTCTTCTCCCTCACCCCCCCCCCATCTCTATCTAAACAAAACCGGCTTTGCAAAACGATCGCCATCTCGTCTCTCTCTTCTCTACCCGCCCGCCCCCCCCCCCGCAACAAATTCTGGTTCCCCGGGAAAAGCGAGGGGGTTTGGCAAATAGAGCCGCTCAATTAACAGAGGACTTGCGGGAGATCAAAGAAACGGCGTGGATTTCAACAGCGATCAAATCATAGCTTCAAGTTTCCACATCCTCCAACTGTACATCCTGTGTGTGCTTTATATACCATCAGAGTTAAGCCAAGCCATTTCAGTGAGTTTGAATGTGTTGCTACTCAGGAGGTTCACAACCGACTTTTACCCACAATATATTAATACATCCATACATTCCAAGATGAAGGTTACACGACCTTCTTCCTCGGCGCAATAGCCCAACAATTTTGCGCAAAATTCTCTCCTCCCCCCCCCCGCACACCCGTACTCCGACGTCCTTCGGCTCCGGTGGCGCAAATTCAGAGAGCCGACTGCAAGCACGGCTGGTTACGTTCCCACATCCCGCCGAGCCAGGATGGGTAAAGTCCTATCACTGCGTTCAAGCCCATAAGCTGAACTTGGTTTGCGTTACCCTTATTCGCTATTTGGGGGCTCCGTGGCTGGAACTGAGCCCGTTCGTTTCCTTTATGGAGCAGTGTATTAGGTACCCCCACCCCCATGGGATAATTCAATAACCGGCTTAAGCGTGTCGTGGGAACGTAGCCAGTGGAGCTATATTCCTTGTCACCACGAGTCTGAGCACGGCCGTTTTCTTCTATTCACTAAACTTTGCGGGAAGTCTCCCCAAACGGCGAGCTTCGCGCAGTTAAGTCGGGCATCCTGGCTGTCCCAGGCGCCCACTTCGGAGCAATGGGATCGCGCGCGGTTCGGGGGACAAAATTCCCGCTCCCCTTCAGATGTTCATGGCTTAGTTTTTCATGATCGCAGAACCTTTCGGTCCAACTAAGCGACGGGGCTTAGGAAATCGCTGGCCGACCCCTCTGGGCCAGATCTAGATAGCTCTTCTGCGATCCTGTGCGCGATGGGGGAGAAGCCACCCGAAGATGATCAAGGCTAGAAGCCGGGTTGGACTGGACTGCAGCCGCGGCTGCGTTCACACGTCCCAAACGCGGGTCGTCCACAGCATTTCCCCCCTTCCTCGGCAGGCTGCTTTTTCTCAATTCCCCCCTTTCGGGCCCACGGGCGGGCCCTGGGAACCTCTGCCCCGACGGCCCTCCGCTGCTGTCACTCACCGAAGGCCGCGCTGGCCCGCGTCTGGCGCGGAGTCCGCTACGCCCTGCGCTCCGGGTTCCTCGCTCAGGTCGGAGGTCCCCGGCCTGGCCCGCTGAGGCTGGGCGTCGCAGCGAGGCTCTTAAAGCGGCGATGCCCCGCGCCTCCCGAGGTCGCCCCTCTCCTCCAGCAATCTGGGAACCCTCTCCAAAATTCCACATTTCGAGAAGAAAGCAGCGCGGATCTCCTTCCAGCTCATCCCCCGCCCCGATCCGCGAGGGGGGGGCACGAAGATCTACTCATTTCTGCGCCTTGGAGTGGGGCCTGCTTTCAGCTGCGGCGCGGCTTTTTTTCCTCCCCCCCCCCCCCTTTCCTTCCTTCCTTCCTTCCTTCCTGAAATTCGGGGGCGGGGGGGGGTGCTCGTTCGGCGTCTCGTTGAAGGAGCGGCCAGCCTGAGAAACATGCCTGGGGAAGGCTGGAAGAATCGGAGGAAAAGCCCTCTGATTGGACTGAATCAAAAGATCCCCGGTTCTCTCTCTCGCCCCCCCCTTCCAAGCTGTGCAGGGCTGCGGGGGCGGGATGGGGGTGCGCCGTCGCGGGGGCGGTAGTTTTGGGCTCGGACCAGACCGGGCGCTGCTGGAGAGAGCTGCGCGAACTTCGAAGCGCTGCTTCCCTCTAAGTTGGGGCAACTTACTCCAGAGTAAGGGCGAGGGGCTGGCCTTGCTGGGGCCCAGGACCCCCTCCTCCCCCTCCCCAGCCTGCTCCGTAGCACGACCCCCGGCTTCTTTACCCACAAGTAAGCCTTGCACCGAGTGCGGTTTATTCCCGGCCTTTGTGGGCCGCAGGGGTGCTCCCGAGCCCGAAGGAGGGCAGAGTTTCTACGAAGTCGCCGGACCCTCTCCCGCCGCGAAGAACCGGCTTCGGCCAACGCGGACGCAGGAGGGAAGCGGCTGTAACCCTCTAACCCTTGAAATGGGCATTGCCAGCTCTTCGGGCAGCGTCTGGCCTGTGTTTGCCCAGGAATGACGACCAGCGCTGTCTTGGCCGTCCGAGACGGCACCCGGGCAGGTTTTGAGCACACCGGGCACAATATGAGCGCTCAACAAGAGACCTGCCGGGGCCAGCGGGTCTCCTCGGAGCGTAAGGCTTGGGGCGCCGAGGGGAAGCGGAAAACAGATTGGGGTGGGAGAGAAAGGGACGTGTGAAAGGAGAAGCCGGGAAAGTGTGCCTGAACTGGGCTGCAAGGAGGCTGGTCGCGTTAAGGCAGAACAAGATTGGGAGGAGGGGGGTGGGGAGCTACGCCTTATCCGAGGCTAAACCCGGCATGATTCTCACCGGCCCTCAAAATACACGCGTGCCTAAAGGTCTTGGGAACGGGGCTTATCCGCCATCCGTTAACGCCTGCTTTCTGGAACTAGGACACCTCCGTGGGTCGGTCGACATGTCCCTGACCCCTCCCTCACGCACGCTGCCCCCCCCCCCGCCCCGGGACGCCAACCCCCTGCCTTTCGCCCAGGGCGCAGCTCTTAGGTTGCGCTCCGGCGCGTTGGGCGGCGCGCTCGCTCGCTCGCTCGCTGGCTCCCGGCGCCCTCGAACAGCCTTTGGCAGCGGCGCCGGGGAAGCTTCCTCCCTCCGCGAGCCAGGACTCCGCCGCCGGGAACCCCGGTCTGGAGAGGGGAGGCCTCCAAAGGCCTGCAGCGTTGGTTAATATTTTATTCTGTTGACCTGTTTTCTTCCTGGCGAGGTTTCCGACACCTTCGCCCAGCTCTTCCTCGCTCGCTCGCCCCTTCTTTTCCTCCTCCTCCTCCTCCTCCTCCTCCTCCCTCCTCCTTCCTTCCTTCCTTCTCCCCCGGCTGTAAACCGCTTTCTTTTCTCCCTTTCTTTCTGCCTCTGCCCCCCCGCCCCCCCGCATCTTGGCCCAACCTGTCAAAACCACGCCTCTGGGCTTCCACAATTGGTCTGAGCTTCGTAAAATCCACAATCAAGGGGGGCTTGCCTCATTAAGGGGGAAAGAGGGAGAGGTGGAAGCGCGCCGGGGGGGCGCGGGTGGGCGGCGGGTGGAGCGGAGCGAGCGAGCGAGCGAGCGAGCGGGGAGGCGAGAGCGATTGAGCGAAGAGGTGGAGGAACCGGAACGAAGCAAGGCGGCGCACGCGAGACAGCCCCCGTTTTTACAGAGCGACCCAGGAGGGAAAAACGCAGCATTTCACCCGGAGTTCTCCCGGCCGGAGCTATGAAACCTCTGGCTCTCCGCCGCTCGGATTCCGGCGCCGATCCAGCTGCGGAGCCTCGCGCTTCTTGACCCGAGGAGTCGGCTTTGCTTTCGCTTTGGGCTGGCGGGGGAGCAGGCGGAGAGACGCGAGGAGGCCCGCCGGCCAGGAGCGGAGACCTCGCTCTCCCCCAGTTCCTCCAGACCCAGCTGGGCTTGGCTCCCGCAGGGGCCAGGAGTTCTTCCGAGGCTGCAGGCGGGGGGGGGACGCTGCTCTGCCCGACTCCCCCCTCCCGAAGCCACCCCCGAGGTTTTCAAGATCGTCTGGAGAGGCGCTTTTTTAAAAAGCCGCAAGATCTGGAGGCGTGAGGAATCGCCCTCGCCGGCGGAGGGGGCCCGGCGCTTCTTGATTTGCGTGTTTTTCGATCTCGGGAAGGGGGGGGTCCCTTCCCCCGGGCCTCCCTCCCGGTTGCGGCGAATAAGAAGGACCCACGGGCGCCCCGGAGCCTGTCCGGAGGCTTAAAATCGCGGGGGCTCTTGGGTTGTGGGGGTTGCGGAGGGGGAGTGGGCTCCCCCCGTTCTCTGCGGCGCTCCCCTCTTTTTCCCCTCCTCTTTGCCGAGCCCCGAAGGGACGGGAAGACGGCAGCCTGGCTAAGAGTCCCGGTGGGTTGAAACTGACTAGACCCCCGCCGCCGAGCGCCACGCCACCGGGGCCGAAATTCAGCAGCCCGCAGGCTTCCTTCTTCCCGCCGCCCGCTCTCCCGGCCTGGGGGGCCTCGCTCTTCCCGCCTGGCTTTGTGGATGTCCCGATGAGAGATCCAGCGTTCCCGGGGGCTGCGATGGCTTACCACCCCTTCCACGCGCCCAGGCCAGCCGACTTCCCCATGTCCGCCTTCTTAGCGGCCGCCCAGCCTTCTTTTTTCCCGGCGCTGGCTCTGCCTCCCGCCGCCCTGGCCAAGCCGTTGCCGGATCCCAGCCTGGCTGGAGCCGCCGCCGAGGCCGGCTTACACGTCTCCGCTCTCGGACATCACCACCAGGCCGCCCATCTGCGGTCGCTGAAAAGCTTGGAGCCGGAGGAGGAGGTGGAAGACGACCCCAAAGTCACGCTGGAAGCTAAGGAGCTCTGGGACGAATTTCACAAACTGGGGACCGAGATGGTGATCACTAAATCGGGCAGGTAAGGAAGAGCCCCCCCGCCCCCCCTAATAACGATATGCAGATTTACTGGGGAGGGGGGGAAAGCCAGCCTTTGTGTAATAACAACAACAACACTAACAACCACCACAATAATAACGCCGCTACCGCGCTACAGCATTCCCTTTCAAGGTAAAATAGTAATAATAACGTAGTATGCAGAATGATTGTTGGGATTTATTGGCGGAAGGGGAAAAGCCATCCCTTGTACCATCGTTATCATAAAATAATAATAAGAATACATCATGCTCTTCCCTTTCAAGCTGAGGAGTGCAGAAAGGGTAAGACGTTTCTGTCTTGGTACAGATTTATGTACTAGATTTTGAGGCCACCCGACTCCAAAAGGACTAATAATAATAATAATAATAATAATAATAATAATGCAGAATGATTTTAGTCTTTATTGTGGAGAGAGGAAGAATTCAGTCCTTGTGCAATAATAATAATAATAATAATAATAATAATAATAATAATAATATCCCATCACACTATTCCCTTTTGAAGAATCCGGTCCTTGTGCAATAATAATAATAATAATAATAATAATAATAATAATAATAATATATGCAGAATGATTTTTAGTATTTATTATGGAGAGAGGAAGAATTCAGTCCTTGTATAATAATAATAATAATAATAATAATAATAATAATAATAATAATATTCCATCACACTATTCTCTTTTGAAGAATCCGGTCCTTGTGTAATAATAATAATAATAATAATAATAATAATAATAATAATAATATGCAGAATGATTTTTAGTATTTATTATGGAGAGAGAGAGAATCCAGTCCTTGTCCAATAGTAAGAATAATAATAACCCCATCACGCTCTGCCCTTTTGAAGTAAGCGGTGCAGAAAAAGAGTAAGTAAATAACAATAATATAATTTCCAGGATCATTGTTGGCGTTTTCCGTGGGGAGGAAGAGAAGCCAACTTCTCCCTCCCTTCCTTGGGACGGGACGGGCTTCGCCACGTTGCTAATAATAATATTTGCAACTTCTCACACTGAATACTGCCTTCACTAGCCGGCCTTCCTCCCCCCCCCCCCGCCCCGCCCCGCCTTTCCACCCGAAATATTTCTACCGACATCTGGATGGAAATCGTGTTGACCTGGGGGGGGGCTTCCATTTCGGAGTACCTGAAAGTCCTGATACAAGGGAGGAAGGCTGCTTCCAGATGTGCGGGGGGTGGTGGAGGTGGGGGCTTGACAAGGGACCTGAAAGCAATTTTTTTTAGGACAGGGTGATTTCCGGGAATATCTTTCAAGAAATCTGCCTCCGACTCCTCTCTCCCCCAATCTGAGCCTTATAATTGAAACCCTACAATCTCAGATTATATTTCCACGTGCTTTTTATTTCTATGGAAAGGTTGACCGGCAGAAAAACCCATGGATTTCCTGCTGGTATCTTTGCTATATCTCCCCGTCCACCCCTTCTCCAATTCCGAGTCATTTGGCAAATCAGAAGGTGTTTTTTTCAAAAAAGAACAAAACAAAACCCTCCTGTTTTTATGCTCAAACATCTGCAAAGCCGCACCTGGAAGCAGTTGGTGATTCGGGGCCCCCTTGGCTGGCAGGGAAGCCCCGCGGAATCTCGCTAAACGTTGCAGGTGGCGTAGTGGCCAGGATCGATCCCCAAAGCGGCCCAGGGACGGAGAAACACGAGGTTTCCTCACGAGTAAATACAAGCAAGAGAGAAGAGCAAACGCCGCTCCTTACTCCTTGCGCGCCCTTCCGCTTCTGAAAATCGTGACTGTTAAACTTTAGGCCGGTTAAATTGTTTTTATCTCCCCCCTGGGTGGGGGGGAGTAATTTCCAGCCCTGCTTTTTCATCCTGCGTCCTCCCCAACCCTCTTTATTTCTGATAAACGGAGGGGAGGTATTTGTCTTAAACTTGCAGAGGAACTTTAGGTATTTTTTCTCTCCTTCCCCCCCTTGCCCCCCCCACCAGTGGCCTATTGTTCGCGCTTTTTAACCACCTCTTCCTACTCTTAATAAAGTGGTTCTTCCCCCCCCCCCGCCCCAGCCGCGGCGTGACCCAGCAAACTCGGCCTCTGCTGATTCAAGCGAAACTCAACCGAACGCCTCTTTGGAGGTTCGTTCTACCTTCTCCAAGAGGGAACCCCGCAGGCTTTTAAAATTCTGAGATCCAGATTTCTAACTTTTTTTTAAGTTCAGACAAAGGAACCTTCTATATTATTATTATTATTATTATTATTATTATTATTATTCATAACAACAACAACAACAACAACAACTTTTACTATTCCTGTGTGAGAAATAGAATGCGCCACATTTACCAGGAAGTAAATTTCTTTCAAATGGATGGAGCTAACCTGCAGGGTTTTTACCTGAAAGGGGAAAATGTTTACGGTTTAGCCTTCCTTTCCTCCATTCTTCTAAAGCAGAAATTATTCAAGCAGATAGAATTATTTTCTAACCGAATGTCGCTCTGGAGTCTGGACAGCCCTTCGCCCAAAGTCTGTTCTGAGGGCCAAGGGTGACCAGGGGCCCGGGGCATTCAGGGCTAAACTCGGGGCGATCCTGGGGGAGGGAGGCGTTACTCCGGAGTAATTCCTCAGAGTTTCAGAGGGACAAAGACCCCGGAGTAAACGTGCAGCCTGAAACCTGCCCTCATCTGCCTTTCTTCTTGGGGGGGGGGGAGATATTTCATTCAATCTGGGGAGCGCCTTGGAGAAAAGAGCCAAGAGGCGTGCTACTTGGGAGTAAACCTAGTCTTCCCCAGGTTAAAAAGAGAGGCTGTAGAATATTAAGGGGGGACACATTCAGCCGCCTGTGTCCGAAAATAAATTAGCAGAAAAAATTATATAGAATCCTAGCGTTTAATAGACGTTAAACAGGCTCAGTCATCCTGGCCGTAGTTTGAAGGAACACCCATTGGCAGGTGCATGTGTGGGTGTGCAAATTATTATTATTATTATTATTATTATTATTATTATTATTATTATTATTTTGTCGCCTTTCAATTGCACTGAGATTCCCCCTCCTTTTCACTCTCTCTTTCGCCTCCAGACGGATGTTCCCCCCCTTTAAAGTGCGGGTGAGCGGCCTGGATAAGAAAGCCAAGTACATTTTGCTGATGGATATTGTGGCTGCGGACGATTGTCGCTACAAGTTCCATAACTCGCGCTGGATGGTGGCCGGGAAGGCCGATCCGGAGATGCCGAAGAGGATGTACATCCACCCGGACAGTCCGGCGACCGGCGAGCAGTGGATGGCCAAGCCGGTGGCGTTCCATAAACTGAAGCTCACCAACAACATATCGGACAAGCACGGCTTTGTAAGTGGGCTTCCTTCCTTCCTTCCTTCCTTCCTTCCTTCCTTCCTTCCTTCCTTCCTTCCTTCCTTCCTTCCTTCCTTTTCCCTCTCTTTCCTTCTCTTTCTCCTTCCTTCCTCCTTCCCTCTTTTCTTTTTCTTGCTCCTTCCTTCCTTCCTTCCTTCCTTCCTTCCTTCCTTCCTTTTCCCTCTCTTTCCTTCTCTTTCTCCTTCCTTCCTCCTTCCCTCTTTTCTTTTTCTTGCTCCTTCCTTCCTTCCTTCCTTCCTTCCTTCCTTCCTTCCTTCCTTCCTTCTTTCCTTTTCCCTCTCTTTCCTTCTCTTTCTCCTTCCTTCCTCCTTCCCTCTTTTCTTTTTCTTGCTCCTTCCTTCCTTCCTTCCTTCCTTCCTTCCTTCCTTCCTTCCTTCCTTCTTTCCTTTTCCCTCTCTTTCCTTCTCTTTCTCCTTCCTTCCTCCTTCCCTCTTTTCTTTTTCTTGCTCCTTCCTTCCTTCCTTCCTCCCTCCCTCCCTCCCTGTCTCTCCTTCAGCTCTTTCCTTCTGGCCCGCGGGAATCCTACGCAATTGACACGTGTCTCTATCTTCAGATAATCGCCCCGTTGGGAACTGGAGCGCGGGCAGGCCAACGCCGCCCTCCTGTCCACTCTGAAAGGCCCCTACCTAAATGCAGCCCGGGTGCAGGATCTCCCAGCCGCCGCCATCTCGAGGTCTCGGTCCCTAGCTAGGGCACCGAGACCCCAGGGCTGGGGAGCGTATCTTCTCTCCTTAGCCTTTTCCAACTTCCCTGAGACAGAAAAGCTAGGGGCATAACATAATAATAATAATAATAATAATAATAATAATAATACCTGTGCATACATATTTGCGCACGATAACGAACCCAAGCCTCTCTCTTCTGTATGAGGAGAGAGGCAACTTTCTACCTGTAAAATCCATAGGGATTTTATTCCACCCCCATCGCCTGATTCCGAACGGGGTGGGGGCAGACTCTTATCAGTAAGCAATACATCAAAGCGCCCTCCGCTCGCTCTTATCAGGAGCTTAAAATTCACAGCAAGGCCTGGTTTCTAAGCTTAGGGGGGTGGGGTGAGGGAAGTAGTAAGGAAACAACCGAACACCCCCCCCCCCTCCGATTCTCCTTGGTGTATCCCGCGCGGCTTGTACCGGCTTGGTTTCGAAATTCAGGCCCACCAATTGCAATGCAAAAAAAAATAAAATGCGGTATTTCCTCTGCGCCGTCGCTTGCAAGTGTGGGCCGAGTTCCGCGGGAGGGTTTGTCGATAGAAACGTTGCGTTGCGGCTTCCTCCGGTTTGGGCTCCCAGGGGACTGTTGCTGGGTAAGCGAAGCCTGCTTCAGATCAACCCGTTTTAATTAAGAGGATCTCTCTGCGCAAAGGTGGGGAGCCGTGGGGCGGTGGGGCAGAGAGGCTGGCCCGCAAACTTCCGCCGTTTGCGGCGCAAGGGTAGAGGGTCTAACTCGGGAGGGAAACTCCCGGGGATTAGCGAAGCTGGCCAAAACTGCCGGCGGAAGGAGCGGGAGAAAGAGGAACGGGCACAGTTGAGACCGGGGCATCTTCCTGCCCGCGGAATTCCCAGCCCATTCTTGGAAACCCGCAAACTCCCTTTGCACTCAGCCAAAGGAAAGTCGCAAAGGGCGGGGGAGAGCGAGAGAGCCGTTTCTCGCGGTGGGCGGTGAAGAAGCGTGATAAATAAATAAATAAGTACTCACAAATGATCGCTTTTCGTCCTTGTAAGATGTTTAAGCTCTTCCTTCATTCCCCAATTGCTTTCAAATTGCAGAAGGGGGCCCGGATAACTCCCCCCCCTCCATTACAAGTATTCTGCGGTGGGGAAAATGGGTCCAGATTTACCCGTGTCTTCGCCGTTTTTGCCTATACATTCCGATCCTAAATGATCACCTGGCCCTTTTTGTTCCGGCGAGGCACGTCCCCTTCCCAAATGTTAGGCAGCAATCTGGGAATAAAGACCCTTAAGACAAAATTATGCTGCATTTAGAATAAACCTTTCTTCATAGGCAGTGAAAAACGTACAATATTTAAAAATGTATTTCTACACCGATGGGGCCCTGTTGAAAGTCAAATGAAATAGAAAGGGAGACCTAGAGCTGTTTGACCTCCGGGTAGGGAAAAAAAAAGAAGATGCTTTTATTTTTATGTTCTTTATTGCTGAAAAAGAACGGTAGCTGGCAAGGATGTATCTGAGCAAATCTAGTCAGGGCGGGAGAAATAAGGTTTGTTTTTAAAAAGACCTTATTCATTAAAATCACTTGGACGTTTCAAGAAACGAGGGGAAGAGAGGAATTATTTCCATAAAGTTTGACTTGTTTGTTGTGTTATAACTTGACCTCCTTTTAAACTCAGTTTAAGAGGTTATGAAAAGGTCTTTTTTTTTCCCGGGGAGGGAATGAAGAAAACAAGTCAAATTGCAGGTGTCTCTTACAAAAGAGTAAGGGTAACAGCGTTCCGCGCGCGTCATGCAGCCACATGACCGTGGAAGCATCTTCGGACAACGCTGGCTCTTCGGCTAACAAACAGAGATGAGCACCGGCCCCTAGAGTCGGACACGACTGCACAAATGTGCGGGGGGAACCTTTACCTTACAAAAGAGAAAGACAAAACAGGGTTAGAATCTAATTCTCAGCACAGCCCTCTGTTTCCTTGGAAGTAGATGTCTTTGCGGACCTGGCAAAAAATTACAGCTCGGGAACAAGAACTGGAAAAAAAAAAATCCGCGCGCGTTTTGCTAGAAATTTAACGTAAGCCCCTACAAATAGAATGTGCAGTCTCCTCTTCTGTGTGTTTGTGAGAATTCGGCTCCTTAAAAGCCAAGCGAAGCGTTCTTCCCTTCCGGACTAATTTTCGGGGCAGGTTGAAATTCAGCGGATGGCTCAGGCCTCCTCGCAGGCGCCTGGGCCCCCACCCCCGGGAAAGATTGCGGGCTGTTGCGGAGGCGGATGGCTGAACCCCCCAAACAGCGACATTTTCCACAAACGCGTTGGAGTAAGTAGCTGGAGGGAGGCAGCATTTGACGCTGCTCCTATTTTACAGGCGCACACATGCAGGATTACCAGATCATTTTTTTCAGTGATCCCCCCCCTACATTAAAAGCCATATTCTGCGGGGGGTGGGGGTGGGATTCAGTGCCTGCACTCCGGCCAGGCCGCAAAGATTTCTGCCTCGAAGCGGGCAACAGAAAGGGAGAATTGCGGCCTGCAAGGGTTAGGCGGTTAATATTGCGAAATGCCTAAAGGTCTCTCTTCTTTCAGTTTGTCTTCCTGTTTCTCTCTGAAAGCGGACTGGGCAGTGTCGATCGAGGGGGGGGGGAGGGTAGCCTTTCTTTAAAAATTCCCACCCCGCCGGCATCACCAGCCCACCCAATAAACGCGCGATTGGCAGGGGACAATCGTGTGCTTATTTTTCTGGATTTCGCGCGACAGGAAGAGAGGAGGTCGGCGGGATCCGGGCGTAGATCCCGAGGCCACCGATAGAGAACTGCTCGTTTGAAGGCCAGGAGTGGGTTTAGTGCAGGGGCTAGTCTGCAACACGTGCCTTCCTTCCTTCCTTCCTTCCTCTTTTCTCCCCCTTCCTTCCTTCCTTCCTTCCTTCCTTCCTTCCTCTTTTCTCCATCTTCCTTCCTTCCTTCCTTCCTTCCTTCCTTCCTTCCTTCCTTCCTCCCTCCCTCCCTCCCTCCCTTCCTCCCCAAATTTACTTCCAGCACGCAACGCGTTACTGTATTTCGAAAGTGTCCGGCTTAACTGCTCGCAGGAATCTCCTCCTCCTCCCCTGCAACTGGGCTGGATCGCGTCCCAAAATTGTGAGGCTCGCGTGCTCCGGGAAGGGAAAAGGAGAAAACGGAGGGACCTTTCCGTAAAGGCCTCAAAAGACTCATCCGGTGATATTTGACAGGGTTCAGTGGAGCCCCCCTTCCCCACCCCGGCAAAGGAAAATGAAATCCCGGAGGATCTGAGAGAACCAAGCGGGGGCAAGGATCTCGTTCAAGGGGAGGGGGGTGTTTCAAAAGCGCCGGCGCCTCCGAGAAAGCAGGGAAGACTGTCTGGCTTGCAAGGGAATCCTTTCTAAACAAATCTGCTTTTAGGGGGCTGGAGTGAAAAGGGGAGGGGGGTTGCAAACGGGTCGAGCAAGGAGCACTGCAAATGGGGGCGTGGGGGGGAGAATTAAGAGCTCCTTCTCTTTCCTCCGCTTATCCTTCGATTACTTTTGCACTGTTGCATTGCTTTTTGGTTCAGTGCCTCCGAAAGCTGCCCTCGCTTCGGGAGTGCTTCCTCGCGAGCCAGTTCTTGGGGCTCTGCCCCCCTCCAGGAAGAAAAGAGAGCCTGGGGCGCTGCTTCTCTGCGAGAGGGAGCCCCGCCGGTCGGTCGCTTCCGAGGAAATGCAGTTGGGATCTGGAGGAGGAATCATCACCATCATCATCACCACCACCACCTGTAACGACGATGATGAGGGTGTGGTTTTAGAGCGTCCGGACCAGCCTCCGTCCTGGTCGTTCCGTAAAAATGCTTACTAGGGGTTTACTTGCGAGCAAGCAAATGAAAGAGACCCTTTCCTCCATCCAAGGGGGTTTGGGACTAGGAAGTGGAAAGTGCGCGCGTGTCTCTCTCGCGGGAACTGTAACTTCCACGCGTTTCTGCGAGGCTTACTCCTAGGGAACTGCAGCCTTAAGAGTGTCAGGAGCTTATTTACTTGCTCAGTAAGCAGCGCCTCGGAACGGCTGTTCGAGTTGCGAATTGCACTCGGGAAGGAATAGGAGGGGTTCAAATAACGCCCTTGCTTCCTTACACCTCGAGGTTTTAACAGGTTTCCCTCACGTTCCCTGCTAAATTGCTTGCGGGGGGGGGGTTTAGGAATGGATCGAGGCTTTTCACCCTCCATCGCATAATAAATAGAGGCAAAGCCCCTTTGATTTGAACGAAGGTCGGTTGTAGTTAAATGCGCTCAATTCTTCTACAGCGCGCAGGGCTGCTAGGCTTTGGAGCAGATTCAGGACCTTGGCTTGAGCCAGGCTTAAATCCAGGTCGTCTTGGCTTGGCTGGCCTGTGAATCCGTCTTTCTGGAGGCGAGGCCCACTTCCGTCTAAGCACCCCCGGCTTGGATCTTTGGGCTCAGCTAGGCCACCTCCAAATCTTCTAACTGTACCGCGAGCAAGTCCTAAAGGACGGGCCGGAGCTGTGAGCGGGCCTAAACCTCTTCCTTCTGTAATCCCACGGGCCTTATTCCCGCTCTACCCGGAGCCACAGTCTAGCTTCGCCCTATTTTAACCTAGCTTGTGTAGCGGGGTTAGTTAATGGCTGGACCTGCCGTGTGAAAGCAGAATAATGGGTTGGTCGAATAAACCACGGCTGTTCAACTCGGTAAGCACGTGTTGTGAATACAGTGACTGTCTAGAGTCACATATGTGAGAATGGGCAGCTATATCAATCGAAGAAATAAAACAAACAAGTAAAATCTCTCAAGAAGGGACCTTAGATTTCCAGCTCAACTGAAACAAACAAACCTTTATGATTGCAAGCCGCCCAGAGTCACTTGTTGAGATGGGCAGCTGTGGAAATTAATCAATTAATTAAATAAATGAAGTCAGGCGCAAATTGTTCACCCAAGGAATAGCTGCCTTCGTTGAGGATTGATTCCACCCCAGCCTTTAATCCGAATTATCAGCCATGCCCATCCCATTGGTACAAAGGCCGACCGGAGCAGGGATTCTCTCCCACCTGATTTGAGAGAAAGCCTTATCGAGTTCACCCGTGTTTCCTTCCGAGGAACCAGATCCGCCAAGCCGGCCTCAAAAGATGTTTGGTTTGTTTTTTTTTTTTTTTTAAAATGCCGTTTAAAATGCGAGGCTCCCAGTTGATTTAAATCCGCCATGAACGCGGTTTAAGTGAATTAGCAATCTGAACTCCTGCCGAACTCCCCCACCCCGCCCCCAAGAAAGGGACTGAAACGGGTGCATTAAGAATGGGGTCTCTAAAATGGGGCGGTGTAAATGCGGTATATATAAATAAAAAGAATTGTTACGTTTGAGAGTGCAGAACGGGACCCTTCTGAAAGGTTGCAAGAGGGAGGCCAGACACAACGTGCGGAATGGCCAAGGACTCCTACTTGAGATTTACTTCCGAGGAGGCACACTCGGTTGACCCTCTGGATGGGTCTCTTTGTTTTAGGTCTGGACGTTGCAGGGGGTCCCTTGCGAGTAATTGGATGGGGTCCGGGGGTTTAACGTTAGCCTTAAGCCTTGCCAGTGTTTCCTTGAACGGGAGACAGGTAGATCTCGCTGGAAACGGATGGCTTTTAAGGAACCGGACCCGCCTTGCATTCAACTCGCGGGGCCTTACTTCCGAGCAACTGGATTTTCCCGTCGCTTGAAGCCCCCTCAGTTTCGGACAACACCCCCCCCCCCCGAATAATTAGGGCAGCTCCTCATCCTGGCACCCTCGGGAGTGGGAGGACTACAAGCCCCATCTTCCCCCACCCGATTGGCGAAGGCTGAAAGAAGAGTTGGGGTCGTTATCCGGAGCTGGGGGGAGTCTAGATGCCCCCTAAAAATAGACTAAAAGACTCTTTTAGCCCAGATAGCCGACTTTTTAGCATTTCTTTTCGCCATGAACGGAAACGGACGAGTAATCCAGGCCAACGTCGCAGAGGGAGTGAAACCTGGCTTAATTCGCCTATGGATCGCCACCCATTTTGGCTGGGTAGACAACGGACAGTCGTTTTTAACCGGGATCTCCCCAGCCAGATGATTTTTTTGGAAATGAGCCTCCCGTATTTCAATCCGCTTGGCGCCCCCCGCCCCAAGTGAGCGCGTGGCAAGGGAATCCGGGCCGCTAGGAAAGGCGAAAAAGCTACCGCCGCTTTTCTTAAACTTGTTCGGGAGCAACAAGGCCGCCCCGAGAGCGGGTGGATCGTCCCCTTCCCTCCCTCTCGATCCCACAAGCCAGCTTTCAGGGTGGCTTGCTCTGCGCCGCGCGCCTCTCTTCGCCCAAATGGAAAGCAAGCCCACTTGCGCTCCTGCGGCAAATCAGCGACTGGCCCCCTTCTTCGCCGAGGATCCTAGATCGAAACGGGCCCGCTTTGCTTCCGTAAACCTCCGGCCGATCCGGTTCTCGCGGGAAGGGGTGAAAATAGGAAGCCGTGGCTTTCGCCTCGCTTTCCCCCATTGTTTCAAACCAGCCCCTGTGAAGGCGCGCCTGGGGTGGAGGGATCCGCTGTTCGTCGGTTGGATTGCTTGCAGCTGAGGTGCGGAGGACTAGCGCCTTAGGGAGGTAACAGCAAAGAAACGGTCTTCCGTTGGCGCTCTCCGATTTACTTTGGAGTAAAGTGTCCTGGTGGCCGCTGGAGGCGTTGAGGGAGGGGAAGCTGCTTCTCTGGGGTTGTTCGCTTTTCCTCCTTTGGGGAAGGGGCAAAGCGAAACCCTTTTGGCACCCTCTGGATTTCCATGGGAGCCTACAACTGTCTTCCCAAGAGAAACCGGGACTTTTCCTTTGGGTGCTACCCGCCTTAAATTGTTAGTGTTATTAACATTAATCTATTTCCTCATCAGAGGTCATTCTGGGTCGATTTTCAACATTTTCCTTCTTTTTTTATATACTGGGGGGAGAGCAAGTGTTTGGTCGGAAACAGGCTGGGGGAAGAGAGAACTCTAGGCATGATCTGGAGCACAGGAAAATAGTCTCTTGAGCTGCCCTCCAATATCATAATTCCTCTCCCAGGACCTGGCTGATCATAAATATATGAATGAAAAACCGATGTGTCTTATAGAAGGACGCGGAACGTTAGGTATTCTCTGCCTAGGCGTAAAGCCCATTGAAGCTGAGCAAGGAGTTATTTGAGACTGAAACCTAACCCCTACAGCTTTACTCTTGAGGAAGCTTCCTAAACTTCTCCCTGCTTACACCTCCCTC
Organism: Charina bottae; assembly: GCA_023362775.1. NCBI lineage: Eukaryota > Metazoa > Chordata > Lepidosauria > Squamata > Charinaidae > Charina > Charina bottae. The sequence goes on along the minus strand of JALMGJ010000027.1, from coordinate 2,001,004 downwards.
CTCGGCCAGCAGTTTTTCTTCTGCTCCTTCACCTTTTTCTCCCTGGCCGTCTCCCTCTCTCGGAACTGGCTCTAACACGCCACTCGGAATTGTCCCTTCTTCCACACCAGCAAAACCACCCTTGTCTCTAGCAAAATAAAAATCCAAGTTCAGCTTCAGATTACATTTGGGGTGCTCTGATCCTGAAGGGGTGGTTCTCCAGAAAGAGCTGTCGGGAAGAGAGCTGCCTTTCTTGCCGACCTATCTTTCTCTGCCGCGTTGTGGGGATCGCTGTGCGAGCATCTTTTATCGTAAGCGCTCCCACTTTACCCCCCTCCCCCAAAAGAGTGTTCTTTCTAATTTTATTGGAGGGGGGGATGCAGTGGGGTCTTCATGGCTTTAAAAAAACCCAACAACTAAGCAGATATTTGTATGAGTACAATAGTTTCACCCAGAGTGATTTTTTAAAAGATGTCCAGATTTTTCCCTCCCCCTTTTTCTAGCTTTTAACCATCTTCCTCCCTCTCCCCCTTCCCCAACAGACTATCCTCAATTCGATGCATAAGTACCAGCCGAGATTCCACATAGTCCGAGCGAACGACATCCTCAAGTTACCTTACAGCACTTTCCGAACTTACGTGTTTCCCGAAACTGACTTCATCGCGGTGACCGCTTACCAAAATGACAAGGTAAGGGCCTGGTGGGTGGTGGGCATAAAGGCCGGCTCTCTTTTTCTTAATTTTCTGGCCAGTCACCTCTGTGACTTTCAACTTTTTCTTCCGAGGTGGTAGGTTTCAAACCCTAACATGGGCTGAAACAGCAGGCCTAGAAGACCCCGAGGGCTAGTGTTCAGGATAGACTGCCATGGTCCACGGAGGTTCCATTGAGCTTTAAGCTTCTTGCGGGTCTCTCTTTTGCGCTTCTTCTTTTTTCAAAGCCAAGGAATCCGAGACAGGTGCTTATCAAAGCGTGGTGTAAGGCTAGTCCGAGTATAGGGAGAGAGAGAAATCAAACCTCGGTTCTGTGATTTTCACTGGAGGTCGCCTTCCGCCTTAAATATCTAACGCGCAGGGCCGCTTGCGTGATACACGGATTTTGGCAGGGAATATCTCGTCCCTGCAACATCTTTTGTTACATAAACAATGCCCAAAATATTCCTCCCCCCATCTCGCTGTTTTTTTGTCCTCTAGCTAGACACAGTTCGAGGTTTTAAGAGGTATTTCAGAGTGTTGGTCTCTCTTCCATTGTGATCGTCACACACCACCTTCAAAAAATGCCTTCGCACGCAGCGGCTCCTCTATGTTCAATCTTTTCCCCCTTGGTTGAGGGAATTCCTGGGTGGGTGGGGGGAAGGTAATGGACTAAGCAGCAGGGTTCTGGTTGCAGGATTCACAGAAATGGTAACCAGGGTTAGTGGAACCATTGCTGCATTCACATAAATCAGCCCTAATGCCTGATTCACACAACTTCCTAAAGTGATGCCTGGTTTTTCCTAAGACCCTGAACCACAGGCTACTCAACCCCCTTGGAGCCTAGTTGATGTCTAGTTTGAAACCAGGCCAGGCGCTTAGATTATGGATCAGTGCAGCCCACAGCCCAGATTTAGCTTAATTCTGCAAACTTTAGTTAACCCTGGGTAAGAGGGACTTGGAAGCACCTTCCGGGTTTCCCTGAATTTTGGGGGACAGGAAAGGGGCAGGGAAGTAGAGAATTGGGGACTGAGTTCCACCAACAAGCTTATGCTGCTGACTGAATAAATCGATTGGATGCGTTTTCAGAATACACTGAACCAGGAACTCATCAAAGGAGCTGAGTTCAACAAACTGCTAATTCAGTTCCTAAAATTATAACGTTGATCAAGGTTAGGATTAAAACAAGGTCAGAACTGCCTGTGAAGGACCTCGGTAGGACTTTACCTGGCCTGGTTGTGGGAATCCAATCACCAGGTTTCCAAAAGAAAGGCCCCCGAGAATCGGGCGCGCAGCTTTAAACACGCAAGAAGACCCCATTCAAATAAGCGCCGGTTGCTTGGAGTAAAGCCCTGTAAGATCTGTTGCCCTCCTTCGGAAAACGCGCGCTCAACTTGCTGTGCTTAGCCCCGGAAAGAGGGAAATGGGGAGGGGGGAATTAGTTTGTTTTAAAGCCCAATTATGTCCCAGATTCAAGGTATAAAACCCCGGCTGGAAATCGGACTGGAACTAGATCTGAGCCGGGAGCGGAGGAAGCGCGCGGGGAGATTCCTTTTGCAAAACTTCTGAGCGTTTGGAGGGAGGGGTTCGGGCGGAGGAGAGGACTTTTTCCTGGCCGGGCCCCCGCCCCCGCCCCCACCTCAGCCCGGCCTGGCCTGTCGCTTGGGGGCTTTCTCTCCGCGGTGGGCCCGGCGTTGGAGGGTCGTTAATCGATTACGACTTCACCCTTCCAGTTTATGAGGCCACCAGCCTGGGCCGGCGCGAGGAGCCCAGCCGCCCCGGGTGTGAAAGGCAAACTAATGGAAAGCCAGGCCTTTCCAGATCTCCGGGCCCGGAGACGGGGGGGGGGGGGGAGCTCCCCGCAGCCGCCTTTCTCCCAGAGTCGGAGCCCCGATCCTCCGCCCCGCAGCAATTCGCGCTTCCCTCTAGGAAAAAAGCATTTCCTTGGCCCCCCGAAGAAGGAAAAAGTCAGGGACCGGGTAGAGTCGGGCCAAGAGTGTTCTGGGTGGGCCGCTGTTTCTCCAGAATTCCTTTTAAAAAGAGGGGCGATCTTTTACCTGATCTTTAAGGGGTTCGAAGGGCAAGTCCTTTGCTGGACGATTGGTCCCCCTCCGTCTCTGGACGTTTCCTTTCTTTATCAAAAGACTGTACCCCTCCCTTCCGGCCCCCCCCAGCAGCGTCCTTCTGAGGGGCTGCGCTCCAGTTCCGTTGGAATTTCACTCCCATCATCCCCAGCCGGCGTGGTCAAGGGGGATTTGAAGGAAGCCCCGGCATTCTGGAGGCCAAGGAAGCTTGGCGAAATTCCGCAGGATGCGGCAAGCTGGGGTTCGGCTCCAGTTCTTGGAGGCACAAGGGGGGGAGCCCCAAAGTGTCTTGCGCAGGAGGTGGGGGGGGAGGCCGTTTGCTAATATATATATTTTTCTATCCCCACCATTTGCCTGACTTACTAGCAAGAAATGGCACAGTTCATCTTAGTCGATCAGATCAGCGGTTTGCAGTTTCTTGCAAGGAAAAGTTAATTTTTTTTCTGTCTCCCCCCCCCCCAGTTTTTATTCAGGAGGGGGCTAAGAGAAACACCAAAAGTCAGGTCTAATGGGTTTCCTTGTAAGCTAAGCCGGTGTAGGATGTGGTTGGGGGCTTAAGAAGAGCATGCCGTTGCTCCCTTTTAAGAACAGGCCTCTGCAACAATTTCCCGACATTGCATTCAAACCCAAAGGAAAATCGGTTTCTGGAATTCCCTACCATGATAATTATTAGCTTTCAGGGGAATCATAAGAATGAGATTATTAAGAACTGACAAGGAGGAGCGACATGGAATCTCAACCTCCGGGGAGAAAGGCATACCTTTGTGTCCCAGGAACTCAGAAAAACCACACAGATGTTCACTTCCTTCAGTCAGGGTTTTATTTATTTAATTAATTTTTATTCCGCCTTTATTATTTGTATAAATAACTCAAGGCGGTCAACATACCTAATACTCCTGCCTCCTCCTATTTTCCCCACAATAACAACCCTGTGAGGTGGGCCAAGAGAGAGTGACTGGCCCAAGGTCACCCAGCCGGCTTTCATGCCTAAGGCGGGACTAGAACTCTCAGTCTCCTGGTTTGCTATTGGCTCCTTCCTAGGGCTGAGAGACAGGGACTGGCCCAAGGTCACCCAGCCGGCTTTCATGCCTGAGGTGGGACTAGAACTCTCAGATTCCTGGTTTCTAGCCCAGCACCTTAACCACTAGACCAAACTCTGCTCCCTCCCCCAGGAAGTATTCTGCTTATGTTTTGAGAAAACCCTTTAATTTATTATCAAGGCAGGGAGTCCCAATACCCCTCTGAGCCAACCCATGGGGATGCTTTGAATGTGGGGAAGGGCTGGGAGGGAGCAAACAAACCGAAGCAAACCGCAATCTGGTTCTTCCAGGGATCCTGGTTTCAAAGCTGTCTTCCCTGCACAGAGGCTCCGAGGGCTGGACACCAGGGTGGGAAAGAAGCTGATCAAACTCTGATAAGTCATTCAGGCCAAACCCGCAGCATCAGTTTTGATCATGGCTGCAGAGTGTTAAACTGGAGGATTGAAAACTCCTTCCCGTCCTTTTTATACAAATCTGGCCTCTCTGTCTGTCCCAGCAAATTCCCAGCCCCGTAGCTGGGAATTTTAGGGCCAATAGTCCAAGTCCTGAATTGGAAAAGGAAGTCAGCACCTGAGTTGTTCTTTTTTTTTTTAAACCCAATCTATGTAAAAAAAAACCCTATGTAAATAAATGAAATAATAACACAAAGTCCAGGACCCTAAACCTGTCTAGGGAACTTGGATTTGCTCTTTTGGCTGGCAATGTTCACTTTCTTTGCCGTCTCCTCCTCTGCACTTTTCTGCATTTCCTGATTAGAGGCTGCAAATGAAGACCCCTTTAAATAAAGGTCTTACTTCTGAGGAAGCCTATCTAGGATTGTGCTGTAATTGAAGTACAATAACCCCCTTGAAGGCTGTCTTCACACATTCAGCGTGAACCAATTGTTTTCTTAGAACTCCCCACCCCACCCCGCTTCCAAGGGATTTTTAAGTCCTTATATTTGAAATGAAGAATTAACCCCCCCCCCAAAAGGAACCTTTCAAAGAAGGGAGAATAAAAAAATGTTCCAGGTTTCTGTTGGAATAGCCTGAAGGAATCGACTAAGAGCAGAAAAAAAAAAGTCACCTCAACCAGGGCTCCACAACCTGGTGCCCTCCAGATGTTTGGACTGCTGTTCCCCAAATCTGTAGCCATGGGCTGCCTGATCTGGGGATTCTGGGGACTGAAGGGCCAAACACCTGGGGGTAGGGAAGGGGGGTAGGGAAGGTGGGCATCAGTTCACTTCCTCTGCCAGCTTGGTTGGCCCATCGAACGACCTTGGAGGGTTTCTGAAAATTATTTCAATATTTCTCAGATCACCCAGCTGAAGATCGATAACAACCCCTTTGCAAAAGGATTTCGAGATACAGGGAATGGCCGGCGAGAGAAAAGGTAAGCTGAGAATAATCTTGCCTCAATGTTAATGAGGTGGGGTTTCCGTGGGCAAAGGCTGTTTTTCATTTCTGCATTTTCCCCTTATCTTAGTTTGCCATCCTAAATATAGTTACTTGGGATTTAAGACCTGTGTAGTGGATCGATTTCGGAGCAGACACACCAAAAATTGTACTGTGCTGCTGTTGTTGTGATTTGCAATCTTATTTATGTGATTTGCAATCTTATTCATGTTTACTCAGAAGTTTTGCGGGCATCATTATGGGGAGATGGGCGGTAATATAAATTTAATAAATAATAATAATAATAATAATAATAATAATAATAATAATAATAATCTTCACTGAGTCTTGAGCTGGCTGAAAACAAGAGAAATAGACCCAGCTAAGAGGAACTTTATAATCAAACACTGTGTTCACCCAAGGTGTTGAACTGCGGTTTGCTTAATCATGGTTTATTAAATAACCTCCCGTTGCCTGGGTTTTCATAGCAAACTGCCATAAATATGACTTACACGTCACAGTGGCTGGGTTAATAGGCAACTCATTAAGCCATGGACAAAGTCTTACTCAGTGTTCAGAGCAGTGCCTTAGTTAAAGATGGTGTCTTGAGTCAACCACAACTCCCCAGGTACCTAAACCCCCTCCCACAAGCAAATAACATGTTACACTAACCAAGCCTAAATTTTGGCACAGGGGAAATGAGGGCTGAACTTGAGAAGGGAAAGAAGTTTTAGGCCAGATTTAATAGCAGTCAGTAACCCCTTAGCAGAGAAAGCAGATGGCAATACAGAGGCCATTTTGGCCCTCTAAGAAGCTAAGCAGGGTCAGGTCTGGTTAGCAATTGGATGGGAGACCACCCATTGATCCCTGGGCTGCGGATTAGACTGGGAAACGAACAACATCCTGAAAGAAAGCAGTGGCAATCCACTTCCACACTGCGGTCAAGAAAACAACACAGATTTATGACCAGGAGTCAACTTCACTCAAAAGTGGCATGACTTTAGTGAGATGTTGTCCGTTTCTGGTTCGGTTGGGGGGTCCTGGAGGGCTGTAATCTGTCTTTTCCTTCGACCTCGAGAAGCGGTAGAGGGAAGGGGGGATTCAGGCCATCTCAAATGCAGATGCCCCTCTGTTGAAGATTAAAACGGCTCCCCCTTTTTCCCCACTGAAAGGAAACAGCTGACTCTCCCGTCCCTGCGGATGTATGAGGATCAGTGCAAGCAGGACAGAGACGGGGGCGAATCGGACGCCTCGTCGTGTGAGCCTGCCCCAGTGCGAGAGTCGCTTCACTCCCCCGCGGCGACAACCCCCAGCCCCTTGCGGGTCCACCGAAACAGCAGAGGTGAGGATCTTTGGGGCAGCGTCAACAAGGGGGGGGGGAGGCTCCCTTCCCCAAACGGGCCCCCCCAGCTCCAATTCTGAACCCCTGGAGTCACCTGTTTCAGCAATTTCCCCCCTTAAAACAGTTTGAACTTCTTCCGTGAAATAAATCTAACTCCTTCCAAAATCATAATCTCACACACACACCCCGTTTATTTATATTATGCCATAGTTGGATTTGCAGGTTCCAAAATGATGAGAAGCGGAGCTGTTTCTAAGCTTATATTAAGTTTATCCACCAAGGAGAATGTGAACATTCTTTTTTTGTAATATTTTCCCCAGGGAATTATTCCCCCATCCCTCTGCCCCCATTCCTTGCTACTGAGAATAAAGGTTTTGGGAAGAGAGACTTTGCTATCTATCGCCCCCTGCTGGTTGTATTAAACACGCTTTTTCTCCTCTGGAATTTTTAGTCACTTTTGCCCTAAAAACTTAACAGAAAATATCCGGTCTCAGGCCTGGAATTCTTAAAATTAATTAACAGAGGCTGTTTCTAAGTTCCCACCAAATAAACTGACAATGAGGTTGCTGTCTTCACACATACATGCCTGGAAAGAAATCACTCAATTACTCCATTGGTTTTAAGTGTCTCTGGGTTAAAATTTCTAGCAGTTTACTCTCAGGTAATATCCGGGTTCATACCATACGCTAAACCCAAGCAAGCCAACCATATTATGGCTTAATGTGACAATCTAGTTTACGCAACTCTAATGCAATTCGTTTGGTTTTTGTCTTAGCAACGACGGATTGTTAACCAGGATTGGTGGTTTAGTGTCATGGGCAAATACAGCCAGTAGACTATCTAGGCTTTCAGCCTTAAACTATTATTTTACTTTTGAGTAAACTTGCACAACATGAGGCTGTAAGGCTGGCTGTAGGTTTAAATGATGGGCTTTAATTGATCGTTTGTTCAAAAATGAATCCTGCAGAGCTGCGACTTTAAGAACAAACTTCTTTTCAAGAGTCCTGAAGATTGTACACGTTATTACAATTGTGTGGCTCCCAGTAAGTGCCACACAGTAAGCAAAGGAGAGGCATAAAAATTGGCAGTTCCTTCTAAGAATGTGTGGTAAGGTCATAGCCCTGGAGAGTTTATGATTTATTGATTAAATTAAGTCATATTTCAGTAGCGAGAAGCTGTAAATCTCAAGCGCATCATTTACTTTGGAGGCAATGTGAATACTGGAGTGTTTACTGCGAGATATCTGATGTTCTGCAGGAAGAAGGAAGCTATTAAAAATCACCTTTCTCCTGAATCTTGAGTCCTTGGCAGGGCTAATGCCAGGCAAAGGAATGCTGATTGGTGCTTGCTCAATTTTATAGAGAATTTGCTTTAGAAATTCTGTCCCAGGAAAAGAGAGTTCTGGAGAAATTCTCACGGAGGGAGAGTGAGGTAGCTGCGCTCATTTAGGGACAAGGTGGCCAAATGGTACCGGTGAATATCCTAAAAAGGATTAAAAAATGTGCTCCATCAAGTTGAAGTCAGTTTCCGGTTCCTTCATGGACCCCAACTCCCACCACGCTTATTCAACTTTTCAGCCTAGCCTACAGCCTGCGCTTGTCTCCCATCCAAATCCTAACTAACTCCAACCCCACTTAGCTTCCTCTTCCACACCAGGTCATACTCATGCTGCTACTTGCTAAATTCCTTTCCCACCTCACCTGATCCCTAGAAGATGTGTTTATTTATTTATGAAATGCATAGGCCACCCCAAGTGAAGGACTTCAGGTGGCTCACAAAATACAACCCCCTAACATGCTATAAAGTACAGAAATACCCATTGTCTGGCAAAGACCATCCTTTAAAAATTCCAAAACACCATAAAAAAAAAAACCCAAGGATGATGGGATCCTGGAGGACGCTGGTTCCCCACTCCTGCAGCTCAACCGGTTGGGCTAAAGTGGCATTTTTCTCCTTGCAGAAGACAAAGGCAGCGACCAAGAGCTGGAGAAGGGGTCGGGCGCGAAGAGGTCCAGCCCTGACCTGGGCCAGGGCAGCCCCCCACCCAACCACACCCCCTGCTTGCAGGGCGAGGAGAGGAGTAAGGAGCGAGGGGCCGGCAAAGGCAACGAGGCCTCCGAGGAGGGCAATGGGGGCGAGGGAGGCCCCTTCCCCCCGCTGGGCTTGGAGAAGGAGAAGACGGAGGGCCGGCGGAAGGAGGCTCTTCTCCAGCAGCCCCAGGAGGGATCCAAGAAGGAGGCGCCTGGGGACTGTGCCCCGATGGGCTGCAGCAGCAAGGAAGCCTTTTCCCCCCTGATGGTGCAGACCGACAGCCCGCCGCACTTGAACCCCAGCCACCTGCAAAGCCTGGCACTCTCGGGCCTCCACGGTCAGCAGTTCTTCAACCCGCTGGGCGCCGGGCAGCCCTTCTTCCTGCACCCAGGACAGTTTGCGATGGCTCCGGGAGCCTTTTCGGCCATGGGAATGGGCCACTTGCTGGCCTCGGTGGCAGGCGGAGGGAGCCTGGAAAATGGGGGACTCTCTGCTCCTCAAGGGACAGCGGGCACCACCGCCCCCTTCCCCTTCCATCTCTCCCAGCACATGTTGGCTTCTCAGGTAAGGGGGCAAAGAGGGGGGGCAAAGAGTTGGTATCACCTCTACTGCTGAGGATGGGGCCTGTCAGCGTGGCCTGTGGCTTGACCGGGCTTGAAGGGCTAAATTTACAGTCTTTCTCAAACCTGTCAACTTTAAGACATGTGGACTTCAACTCCCAGAATTCCCCAGCCAGCAATGCTGGCTGGGGAATTCTGGGAGTTGAAGTCCACATGTCTTAAAGTTGACAGGTTTGAGAAACACTGGGCTAGAACATGGGACAGGCCACACAGGAACTGCCAAATTCAGATACTGAATAGTCCGGTTAAAAAGAGGTGCTGAAAACATATTTGGGTGTGAGACTTTGAAAATTGGTCCTTTTCAGGGTAGAGAATTCTAAGCTAAGTAGGTGCTGGTAATTCAGTTCCTAAACTTCTTTAAACCAAGTTCCTCCTTTGCAGGAACATGCCAGGTTTGTTTTAAGTAGGTTTTGTTGAATTACCCACATTGCCTTGGTTCCTACATGGCCTTTAGCCATAAATCATGGTTTACATGCCTCCGTGGCTAGGTTTACTGATCAACCGAAGTAAAGTCCAACAGACTTGATTATAGCTTAGTGCAATGTACAAACTTAAATCTTTGGCCTGGGTAACAAAACAACTGCCTTGCACAACCCTTTGCCTGGGTTGGCCAGACACAACACCTAGCGAGTTGAGAGTGTTAAAATCTTGGCAGCTACATTCACACAACATGTTAAACTGGGTCTGTTTTAACCTTGGCATTTTGGTGTGTGTATGTGTGACTTAAGGGAGTTAGTCCCACTGAACACAGTCAGAGTGTTCTGATTAAGTTCTCTAAAGATGCTCTGCTGAGACTGAGGCATAACCTCTTCCATGCTGGCTTTTCAGATTAAAATTCAGCTTCTTTCTCCTTAGTATGGGTACAGGAGTCTTCAGAATGTGGTTGTGAATGGTGGAATGCACGGAAGCCAGGCTTGGTTCCTCTCAGGAGAGGATAACACCTGGGAGTTTCATCGAAACACTTTGATTTTAGCTAGTTCAGTGTCTTTCACTCCAAAAAGTTTGTCATCCATATAGGCTGGTCTAGAAAGGGATCTCATTGCATTGTGGACAATCCCATGCCATGTGATTAATATCTGCTATCTGTCAATTCTGCTGGGCTCCAGCCATGGTTTTCAGAAGACACTGAATGCTCCATGTCTCTCTGGGCATTGCAGGTAAAGATCAGCAGTCATAGACAATGTCCGTCTCATGGAATTTAGTCCCCCCAACTCTCATGGCTGATTTTCCTTCTTGAAGGATCTTAGACTAGCTTCCCAGCTGGGGTTGACTTGGCAAAGCCAACAGTTGACTGAGAACGTTGCTAAGAAGAACGATCTCGGGACATTAGCTGGGCTGGATTTGTGGTTTTTTTTTTTAATGCTGATCTCTTTTGCACGCTTATGAAGCTTGCTCTTTTTTGCAGTACAGTAGTCTGCTGGCAGATCTTTATTTATTTATGTATGTATTTATTTGTCCAATTTATATAGCCGCTCATCTCGCAAAGCAAGCGACTCTGGGCGGTGTACAACAAAGCTAAAAAACAGTCAATAAATACATTAAAAGCTATAAAAAAGAAGCGAAAACCACAAAATATTTATTTATTTATTTATTATAGTAAGGAACACTTTCCTTTTTTTTACCTAAATAATGATTTGTCCTAAAAAACAGACCTCTCCAAATCTGGCCTCAAGGTCATTATGCAAATCTACCCGCTGCAGTTAGCTTATGGCACCCTCTGCATCCAGAAAAATGGGGTTAATTTAGCAACCTTTGGTTAAATTAAATATGGCTAAGCGTGGTGTGTGAATGCAGATAGCAAGGACCTGAAAGGGGGTTGGACAGAAGGAGATCAAGACTTGTTCTCGATTGCCCAAGAACATTGGGATGTAGAGTAATGGATTTGCATTATGGAAGGCAGTTTCCCCTTGAATATTAGGAAGAAATGGCCTGATGGTATGACTGATTTGACATTGGAGCGAAGAGATAGAGCAAACTCCTCTTCATTGGATATGTTCAGCTGGACGCTGGAGAGTAATCTCTCGGAGATGCCTTACCTTGGATTTCTGCATAGTGCAGAGGGTTGGGCTAGACCAGTGTTTCTCAACCTTGACAACTTTAAGAGGTGTGGACTTCAACTCCCAGAATTCCTCAGCCAGCAAAACATTGGTCTACAAGGCTTACTGGAGATATGGTAGAGATCTAGCAATATTACTGGAGGAAGAATGAAGTCAGATTGTTTTTGCTCACTTTTTATTTTTATTGCAATTTTTAATTTTTTAAAAAGACTAGCATAAATGTTTGGGGACAGTCTGAGGCTTGATGCAATTGTTTTACTGCTCACTTGTGAAAAGAAATAGGAAAAGAGAGCAGGCAGAATGGCATCTTCAAAATTCCCTTCTTTGTCTCCAGATTTTATTTTATTTTATTTATTATTAAATTTACACACCGCCCATCTCACTACAAAAGTGACTTTGGGTGGCTTACAAATAAATCCACAGGAGGATCTGGGGTGTACAGAAATGGTCTAGAAGCCACTTCTTGCTCAAGCCAGCACTCCTTGGATGGGTTGTACTACAACTCCCATCATCCTCTGACTGCATGAGAATTTTAGGGCAAAATGGGCATGCACCAGTTAGGGCAATGCCATGTCACAATGTGAGGCACGGGCTGGACATGTGCAGGTATGCATCCAATGCATCCAATGCATTGCCTAGGAGCAACTTTGAGGCCACTTCTAGGGTTGTTGTGAAAATAAATTGCAGCCCGGAAAAGGCTTCACTTCCCTTTTTAAAAAAATGCATGTTTATTATTTTTACCTGGCCTTTCTCTGCCTGTCTTCACCCCATCTCCAGGTTTTAGTAACGGGGAGCCCACCAGTTTTCCTGGTAAACTAATCTACTCCTAGGAAGTTTTCCTTATTGAAACGTTTCTTCTATTATTTAGCTCAGGTTTTTTTTTAAAACGTGAGGGTTGGGCAAGAAATAAATATACTACTGATTTGTAATCACTGCAATTTAATTTAGGGATCAACCAAAACAGTGATAGGGCCTTGCAACTTTATATAATAAAATGCTTTTGTTGGTAAAAAACAAAAAAAAAAGCTCCAGTCAAATTTAAAAACTTGCTTTAATGGGAAGGGTGATGCTTATACATTATGCGTGAGAGTTGCGTCCCTTTCAGTTGCGCTGAAAACCCGAAACCACAAAATATATTATGCTTTAATCCAAACAAATGGCAAAACGATTGCAATCGTTTTGACACGACAGCTTTGAAGGGATACCTTTTGTCTAGTAAATAGATATGCAAGTATAAAAATGGTAATTGCCAAACGACATGGCTGAACATAAATAATAATTTTTAAAATGGAAGGTTCTCAATTGTTTGGAACACCCTTGTGCCCCTGTTACAAAAAGGGAGCAGCTGGAAAAATATGCGTATGCTTAATAATACTGGAAGGTTTAACCCAGTGTTTCTCAACCTTGGCCACTTTAAGATGGGTGGACTTCAACTCCCAGAATTCTCCAGCTGGAGAATTCTGAAGGTTGAGAAACACTGGGTTAACCTCAACTGCTGTGCTTCAGGCATAATTGTAAAAAAGATTGTGAGAAACCCCCCACCCCAATTGCTCACAATCCCTGAGATGACACGGACCACAGCCGGAGAATCCGTGATGTAGTTAGAATCGGTTTCCTTGCAGACTCTATCCACAGATTCCAATCTGGCCTCTTGCAACCTCATCTTTGAAGAACATTATCACCACAGCTTCGATATGGTTGCAAATGTGCAGTTCAAATTTAGTTTGGACTGTTAATACCCAATGAAGGAAACGGATTCAGACTTTTGGAAGTAACTCAGAAAAAAAGGTGTTTTTGCTTAGAAGATTCAAAAGAGTGATTCGATCAAATGGCTCACGGCTCTAGGGTAAATCTTTGAATTAATTAATTAATTAATTCATTCATTCATTTATTGTTCAAATTTCTATCACCGCCCATCTCCCCCGATTTTATTTATTTGCCTATCGCTAGTGATCATGCCTCCTTTCAACTTTTCTGCCAGCTAAATATACTTATTTTTGTTTATTTTTTATCCATGTGTCTAGTTTCTACCCTTCTGATCCTAGTTTGGATGCCATCTTCAAGTTGTACATAATTTGGGGGCCTATTCTTAATGATGCATGTTTGAAAATTAGGTGTTAGGAGTTTTTATATCTGTGGTTTGTTAGTGCAGTATCCAAAGCTGTGATTCTAGAATATAACAATGCGTAACCTGGTTATCATCCGCTGGTGTTTGTGATGGAACGTGCATGTGTACTGCATTTCCAAGAAATGTGCGCAAAATATCACACATCGCAATTCATCCCCCCAAATCTCTTTTCAAAGGATTTCAAAACCGAGTCTTCGTTCGAAAGGGGTTCCTTGATTTTCTTCTCAGACAATTAGTTTGATTAATCTAATGTACTCATCACTCAGTTCAAAACAAGAGATACCATTTTTTCAGAGGTTAAAAGATAATTTTCAGTTAATCAATGCAGTGGTCATCTCTTGTTAAAAGAAAATGCCCCCTAGATTCCTTAAAAGTCCTAGATTTGTGTCTTTAACTCACACTTTCACCAACCAGCCCCAAAGAGATTAATCAACTGGATATTGTGGACCACATCTTAAAATAAAACAGTATCTATTGTAACAAGAAGGAAAAATCTCTTAAAATTCAAGCATAATAACCAATAACTGGCCCTCCCCAACAGGGCATAAAATTGGGTTTAATTAGCCAATGATACTTTTATTTAAGCCTCATGTTCTGAAACTTAGTTCACAGATGCTTATTAATTTTCGCATTCATCAGTTAATGTATAATAAATGAACTGCACTATGAATCAAGGAAAGTTACAAGAATTTTTGGGGCATTTGGCAAATCTGTACAGTTCACCCAGTGTTCCTAAAACAAGTCAGAATATGCTTCAGTCTTGAAACCTATTTACAGCTGCAAATGCATGGAATAACAACAGCAACAGCAATAAGAATAGATAGATGATGCGCCATCAAGTTAGTGTCAACTCTTAGCGACCAGATAGATAGATTTTCTCCATGACAATGTCCCTAACCTGGTCCTTCAGGTCTTCCAACGGTGCCCCCATCGCCCCTATAACTGAGACCATCCATTCTGCTGCTGGTTGTCCTCCTCTTCTCTTTCCTTCCACCTTTCCCAGCATTATGGACTTCTCCAGAGAGCTGGGAATTTGCATAATGTGTCCAAAATAGGATAATTGGAGCCTGGTCATTTGTGCCTCGAGTGAGAACTCTGGGTTGATTTGTTTGAGGATCCATCGGTTTGTTTTCTTGGCCGTCCACGGTCTTCTCAGGAGTCTTCTCCAACATCGACATTCAATTTATACAGCCACTCATCTCAAATACATGACTCTGGGTGGCTCACAGCAATTACATTTCATTAATGATAATATCATAAGGTAAAGGTTCCCCCCGCACATTTGTGCAGTCGTGTCCGACTCTAGGGGCCGGTGCTCATCTCCGTTTCTTAGCCGAAGAGCCAGCGTTGTCCGAAGACGCTTCCACAGTCATGACGCGCGCGGAACGCTGTTACCTACCCACCGAAGTGGTACCTATTAATCTACTTGCATTTGCATGCTTTCGAATTGCTAGGTTGGCAAGAGCTGGGGTGCGTGCGGGAGATCACTCCGTCACACGGGGCTAGGGATTCGAACCTCCGAACTTGCGATCTTCCGATCGACAAGCCTGGCATCTTACCCACTGAGCCACCACGCCCCTGATAATATCATAGCATTTAACAAATTAAGTAAATAGTTCCTAGCCCTCAGAAGTTTGGAGCCTGAACCTCCAAGAGAATTAATGGCTTTTGAACCAACATGTGGCAGAGTAGACTCACTCTTATTCTGGGCCCTCTCCCACCCATCTCTCTTGTGTTGCTGTACAACTTTTCAGCTACTGTCCTGAGATCAGTGAACATGCTCAGGCCTCATTGGGCAGTGCCAGTTTCCTCTCCAAATCTTTAGGGTCACTTTCCTAATGTTCCTTCTTGAGGTTCTCCTAAAGCTGCTGATACTATCTCGTTCTTCTGCAGCGGTGGGTCGTTGGAATTTTACAAGCATTAATGCTCATGGACTGAGCACTGGAAATAAGAGAGAATGATTGGTAAAGATAAGATGGCCCAAGTTGAATTTGACTCTTGGGGACCGCACCCACAAAATACAATTATTTTAGGAGTGATAAGAACATAACAGTCCTTTGGATTTGGCAAAAGTCCAACCAAGTCTGGTATTTTGTGTCTCCCAATAGTCAACCCGATGCTCCCAGGGGGCTTGGAGGTAGGAGATGGAGACACCCCCCTAACTGGAATTGGGAGGCATCTGCCTCCAACCTGGAGCACCAAGAGTCTTCAAGATAGACTGTCCTCCATAAATTTATGCAACCCCCCCTTTCCAAGCCATCCAACTTAGTGGCCAACATGCATCTTGGGGCAGTGGGTTCCACAGGTTATTGCTGCTTTCTTTCCTCTGTCCTGAATCTCCTTCCAGGTTCACTAGATTTCTCCTGGCGGTAGCTTTTGGAGAAGACAGGAAGACCCATTTCTCCCCCTCCACTGTTTCCAGGGCCAGCAGGATTTTTTACATCTGGATCACACCTTCCTTCAGTTCTCTTTTTTCACACCCATATTCACACCTTTTCTCCTGAAAATGGTGATGATTTTGGCTGTCCTCTTCTGCACTTTTCCTACCATTCTCATATCCTGGCAGCCAGAACTGTACCCAGAATCTTAGATGCAGACCCACCACTGATCTGTAAGAACATTGCAGGGTTGACTCAGTTTTATTTTCAGCCCTTTTCCTAATGATTCCTAACATGCAATTTGCCAGCTGCTGCAAAGGGAGTCAACCCCTTCACCGAGGTCTCTACCGAGGCCCCTTGGTTAGTTACAGACAACTCGATCAAGCCCATTCAGTCTGAAGTTAGTTTCCTTTTTTAGCTCTAGTGTTGGGACTTCCTATTTAAGTGTCGCCCTTGCCTTCTTTTGGGATGTTTTGTGGACTTCCCAAGCGACCCTACAATCCTGAGATTTCCTTGTGGTCTCCCATCCAAATTCTAATTAAGTCTGCTTGAGCACATGCAGTTCCATAACCTCAGCCTTAGGGAGAGCTGGGTGCCATTTTTTAATTGGTTAGATCCGTGTTTTTCAAACCTGGCAACTTTAAGATGTGTGGATCTTAAAGGCATGCTGGCTGGGGAATTCTGGGAGTTGTAGTCCACACATCTTAAAGTTGCTGAGGTTGAAAAACACTGGGTTAGGTCATCCCATTACAACAGCATCCCAGCTTTCCTTGACTTGACACCTGCCAGCTCTCTGTCCTTGTAACCACATAGGTATAGACTTCCCAGGGTGCTGGCTGGTGAAATCTGGGACTGGTCAGTCCCAAGAAGTCTGACTTAGATCCAGATGTTTTGGAGCAGGGGGTAGAGAATTCTGCAGAAGATGCTACCTACCTACCACCCAATGTCATTATTGGATTTTTGGAAAACTGGCCACACTAGGACCTCTCTATGGTGAAGCTATTTCCACCAGAAAAGCCAGGCATCCTAATTTCCCCTGAATTTACCTCTCAGGGAGGCCTTCGGTGATACTTCGTGCAGCTGGCCCAGGTAAGTATAGGGTGGATCTCCTTGTTAGGGCACAGGTGTGCTCTGGGGGGAATCGAGGCATTGCATGGCTTGCTTTTTCACAGATTGCAGCAAGTAGACGGAGGGATCAGGCAGTGACTCCTGCCGCACGATATCCAGGTGCTTACAAGCACGTCCCAGTTTTCAAGGATGAGCTGTTAAATCAGGGATGGGACCATAGTTCGAGTCCCACTTTTCATGGGTTAATAGCACCTTTTTGGAAATAGTTGGGTAGCTCCAAATCCAAAGCCACTTTTGTGCACGAGGAACTAGAGAATTACAGGTAGTCCTTGCTTAACAACCATTCGTTTAGTGACGGTTTGGACTTAAGACGGTGCTGAAAAAAACAACTTACAACCAGTCCTTACGTGACTGTCACAGCATCCCTGCAGTCACATGATCACGATTTGGGCACTTGGCAACCAGTTTGCATTTATGACCGTCGCAGTGTCCTGTGGTCATGTGATTGCCATTTTTGACCTTCCCGGCTAGCTTCTGGCAAGCAAAATCAATGGGGAACCGTGTGACTCGCTTAACGACCACGTGGTTTGCTTAACATCCGTGGTGATTCGCTTAACCACCACTGCAAAAAAGGTTTTAAAATCAGGTCAGATTCGCTTAATGACTACTTTGCTTAGCAACCGAAATTCCAGTCCCAATTGTGGTCGTTAAGCGAGGACTACCTGTAGTGCCAATAAGACAATATGATCTATGCTCTGTTTTATGTAACAGGCCTGTATTTCCACCCCAAACCTTGGAGGGGGAACAATCAGTCCCTCCTCACCCAGACTGTTTTGAGAGCTAGAAGCCGGATGCATTTTGACCTCTACATGTGTTTTTCACTCCCAACCAGCGCAAAAAAGCTGCAGCGTACGTCAGCAAATTCTCAGGCATTGTTTAAAAAAAAAAAGTTTCTAGCCCTTAAGGGTGTGAGCGATGCCTTAGAGCTTATGATAAGCAGATGTGGAATTATACCGTCCTGCTTTGTACATTTATGGTAAGTTCCAAAATAGCTAAAAAAAAACCCTCTCAGAAGCTGAGCTGAAGCTGGCATCGCATCGGGCTACGTGCCCTGATTTGGCAGCTGGCTTCCCGGACTTTTGCAGTAGCTGAATGGAAAAAATCCCACCCTACAGGCCCCGTAGTTTCTGCAGTGGGTCAAAATAGCTTTTCAGAAATCTCCATCAAGTTTGGGAGGAGAGAAACGGAGGGGGGGGGGTGTCTGTAATGCCTTCAGGAAGGGGAAGAAAAAATTTCCAGCCCTCTTCTCAAGAGTGGGAATCCTCTTTAGCACTGACAGGAATGCTGCTACTGGGTGAAAAAATTCTGGGAATCATTCTTTCTGGATGTTTTTCTTGGAGATGTAGTGGGAGTATTTTTAACATCCCTTTGTCTATTCGTTTTTTTTGTTTTAGCTTGGTTTTTATAGTTTTTAACATATTTATTGACTTTTTAGTTTTGTTGTACACCGCCCAGAGTCACTTGCTTTGCGAGAAGGATGGCTATATAAATTGGACAAATAAATAAACACGCCAGAAAGGGTGCAGTTTGTTAGAGACCATCAAGCTACGACCCTTGGCTCTCCTCACTAAATAAGACTCACATTCCACCCTGGAGCATTTCATGGAAGACCTCCCCTCCTCTGAAAAACTTTCGAAAGTCGATTCACTTTCCCAAATGGAACCAAGCCCTTGGGCGGATCTCCGATGGATCTGCCATTTTGTCTGTTCCAAATCCAACAAAGGGCAAATGTCTCTTGTTTGCTAGCTTGTAGCTCTGCCCTGTTACTCCAGAGGTGCCTTCCACTCCCCCCGCCTTTTTTTTTTAACTCCATGGAAGGGCCTGCTTGCATAGATCTACATAAGGGTTCAGGGCATCAAATGCTAGGGACATAGTTTTCACCTATGAACAGAACTTCTGATGTATATTTGCATGCCCACACCCTGCAGCCTTTTTGTGTTCTGCGAAAAAGCATCATTGTGTTTTCAGTGCCCCATGGAGCATAAACATGGAAATTGACCCCAAAAAGCCTAGGAGAACCTCGGTGACTGTAAAGGTGCCCCAGGGTGGGACTCCCCAGCCTTTGAAACATCCCTTTGAACATTCCATGTTCTTTGTTGGTACCTGTAACATCTTCCAGGTGCAATTTTTTGTACTTCATTGTAATTCTTCTTTAGCTGCTCATGTATGCAGCAGCATCCACGGTCAAGGGTCTTTGTAGAAAATGAGGGAGTTGTGGCCTTGACTTGAAGGGCTTTGTGTTTATAGAGAAATATAAAAGAGACAGCAGAATAATGTTATGGAGGGAGGTTAAAATCAGCAGAAGCCTGGTAGCACCGTTTCCCCCTCAGAAACACAAAAGCTTCTGTCTTTTAATAAAATTTGCTGGTTGGAAAAGGTGCTACCACAGTCTATTGTAAGCACAGCTCTCCTTCTACAACGGAGGGAGGTATAAGCAGAAAAGGCCGGCGCCAGCGCGGGAATAAAATCAGATTATTTTCAATAGCATGTCCTGCCTGTACAGATGACCAGGTTATCTAGATATCCTGATTTGGAAGGCTGGAATATTCAAAAAGCATCTGATTGGGAAATATGCAACGATCCAATGTTTCTTTTATTTTCCCAGACATCCCAAGACATAAAGAAAACTGGAAAAAAAAATACCTGGAGTTTTATCTGTTCTGTTTAATTTTATTGCCCCCCTTTCCTTTGTTTTGTTCAGTTGAAATGTTGTCTCATAGCTGTATATAGAATTATTCTATTGTTTTATGGATCCTGCTTTGAGTGCTTCAATACTGAAAGATTGCATAGATAGTTTTCTAAGCTAAGACTGCAGTTCTGTGCACGCTCACCTGGAAAAAAAAATGAATTAGGCTTATCTTTGGCCAGACATATTTATATAAATATTTTCTCCCATGATTGCAGAATTTTTCTCGCCATTTAGCTTTTGCAGCAGAAGAATTTCCTTAAAAAAAAATTAAGACTCTTATTTATCCATGCTTTTTCAAAAAATTCAAATGGTTTTGTTTTTTATCTTGGGAGGGATTTGGTTGCATTCATGTCTTATACAAAATAACTATAATTTGAACATGTTTTGTCCAACCCCAACCACCAATTTACCTGAGACCAATCCCTGTGTTGGTCAGCAGCCCTTGTTTCTGAACAGAAACACTCAAAATATCGTGTTGCGAAATAAAATGCTGGTTGCTCTGATAAATTATTCTGGCCGGTAGGACAGAAAAGAACCAAGCAACATGGTTTCATTTTATAGCAAGGAGAACAATCCAATTTAATTACAGCTTTCTAGTCCATATGAAAAAGAGGGGAGATGAGTCACTCTTTCAATTAAATGCATTTTACAAAAGTATAAGTGCAATCTATAAATTATTTTATTTAATCTTTGTTTTACCATTAGAGGGGTGGAATAGTACGGTGTGTTCATGAGTTTATGAGCAACAATAAGGCATATTCCATTTTACATATGCATATTTGTTCACACCCTTGCCGAATGTTCACATCTGGCGAACAATTTTTCATAAATATGCATTTCTGTACACTGTTTTCATGCATATCTGCTTTTTGTACAGACTTCTTCATTTATTACCTCCCCACCGCGTTATTGAAATGCATTGCAGAAGTCCGAGAACTGGAAATCTTTTTTTTAATAAGAACTTTATTAAAGTTTTAAAAAAAAAGTTAAAATACAAAATACAGAAAAGTCAGAGTACAGAATTAAAGAAAAACGATAAAGAAAAACATTAAAATGCGGAGGAATAGCCAGAAAATTAAGAAGAAGACTTCCGACGTTCTCCAACAGAGATATAAGTACTGAGAACTGCAAATCTTGAAAATTAACCTTTCAGCTTGCATGTTGTTTCTCAAAATTGTGATGTTTGGAATCTAAATTTACCAAAATGTGTGTTTGAAGGTCATTAAATTAATTCCTCTCCCTTCCCACATTGGCAACAGGGGAATCGAGAAGAATGTGAGGAACTATAAAAAAAATGGACCCAGTTCTTAGTGTATCTTTTGCTCTGCCATTTAGGCAGGATTAATATTTATCAAACTGATTCCAAAGCTTTTGTAACGTCCCTTCTCAATACTTGCCAAGATGGTTAGTGCTGTGCTGCTCTCAAATTGGTACATATCGATCCATAGAAATAACTTTCTTCCAATGCAAAGTTTTTTTAAGTCCTCTAAAAAGTTGTGGAGTGAAAGGCAGGGCTGTATTCTGCAAGCAAGGTTCTGAAGATAGACCACATATGCATTCCCAGGACCAGTTCACCACCTCCAAGAATTTACACATTAAAATGCAATCCCCAAGTGCTGGCTGGGGAATTCTGGGAGTTGAAGTCCACACATCTTAAAGTTGCTGAGGTTGAGAAACAGTGATTTAGGTCTGCCTGGTGCTTATCTTCTGCTGTCTTTGACCCCGGGGGACGTTCTCTCCTGTTTTCTCAAGTTTTGAAATCCGGATGTATTTTTCCGTTCATCTTGATATTAACGGAGTTTCAGAGCGGGTGAAAAAAAGTTGGCGGTTGCTGCTGCTAGCTTTATTTTTATTTTATTTTATTTTATTTATTTGATTTCTATAGCCGCTCATCTCACTTTTCTATAGCGGCCCAGAGTCACTTTTGTAGTGAGATGGGCGATGTATAAATGTAATAATAAAAAAATAAAATAAAATCTCAGCAAGTGACTCTGGGCACATTTCCTTTGCTACGATTTTATGTTGCATTTAAGATTTATAACCCTGCTTTTTTACTGTAACTCTTCTGTTTTATGGGTCACAGCAAAGACTATGACTGGGCAGTATATACAGTTACTAAGCAAATAAATTGACGATCGGATTGATGCACATGGGAAACTGCCTCCAGTATTTATAGGAATAGAGGGGAAAATGCTTTACTTGATCCACATGAAACCCAGGTGTAATTGCTCACAACTGCTGTGCAAGTGAAGAAAGCAGTTGCAGGTCCAATAGCTTTGCACTTCTCTTGACTCTCTCCAGCACCAGAATTTTTTTTAAAAAAATTAAATACAGGTAGTCCTTGCTTAACAACCATTCTTTTATGACGGTTCGGACTTACAAAGGTGCTGGAAAAAACAACTTACGACCTGTCCTCATACTTACAGCCGTCAAAGCGTCCCCACAGTCATTGATCACAATTTGGCAACCGGTTTGCATTTATGACCATTGCAACGTCCCGTTGTCACATGATCGCCATTTTTTACCTTCCTGGCCGGGTTCTGGCAAGCAAAATCAATGGGGAACCATGTGATTTGCTTAATGACCATGTGGTTTGCTTAACGCCCGTGGCGCTTCACTTAACGACTGCTGAAAAAAAAGGTCATAAAATTGGGTCGGATTCACTTAATGACCACTGTGCTTAGCAACTGAAATTCCGGTCCCAATTGTGGTTGTTAAGCAAGGACTACCTGTACATGGGAGCATAGGAGAGACAAAGTATATTCTGGACAGGCCAGCTGCATCCCAAACGTTTTTAAAAAAACTGAAATAGTAATATATTCAGTAAATTCAAGGAGTTGAAAAATGAGGGGGAATGAGCCACTTGGCAGGATGGGTTTGTTTACCTCACTCAGTCTGGCCCCCAAGGTCTTAAAGCAGAGGGAATTCTGGGAAGTGTAGTCCTGGCCCATTTTAAGGTGCCAGTTCACAGGTTGGCAAAGGCAGCCCTCTGCTGCCCATGGACAATTCTATCAGGAACCTCACCTGAACTTTTGGCTGTAAATGGGGGCAAAGAGAAAAAGAAACGAAACCAAAATATCCGAGCCTGTGGCCAAATTGGGCTTTCTTTCTGATATAATCCAAGTCGTGGTGCCAGTGTGGCCGTACCGCTAGGTGGAGGGGAGGGAGGGCCACGGGCAGCAGATTCCTGGAAGCAGCACCAGAGGTTGGAGAACAGCTGTGTATGGTCTTGGATTTTTTTACACATCTGTAAACCACTTCCCAGAGGGGTGACCACTGGTCAAAAAAGCCAAGAGGTCAGCCTCGGCGGTGCAGTCAAAACTCTACTTTTGTTTTATGCGTGTTGTGCATACAGAGCTTCAGTCGCACCCTTGGTGTTGCCCTCTTGACGGTTTTGACCATACCTCGTGGCCCCCTTGACTTCCCATTTACAAAATCCGGACCCTGTGCGGAGTGGCCTGATGAAATGGTACGTGGGACTGACCTTGGGAGACAGGAGGAAGAGCCGCAGACCAGGCAAGGGTCAGATAAGAGGCGGCTGAGCCCCGAGAAGGAATGGGGGTGTGGCAAACGTCTCAGAAGGGACCCTCCCTAGTTTCTTGGGCTGTAAAGGCGAGGGGGGAGAAATGTACTTTCAGACTTAAAAGATTCTGTTAATGTAACCTCACAATTGAAGTTAGAGCTAGTACTCCTGGCTGTGCTTCTTGTCTGGACCACCTCGCAAGGCTGACCCCTTTTCATCTCTTCCTCTGCCTTTCTCCTTGCAGGGAATCCCGCTGCCTACCTTTGGTGGACTCTTTCCTTACCCGTATACTTACATGGCGGCTGCGGCTGCCGCGGCGTCTGCCATGCCGGTGACTAGCGCCACCACCGCCAGCTCGCTCTCCCGGAACCCCTTTCTGAGCAGTGCTCGACCTCGCCCGCGGTTCAACCCCTACCAGATCCCGGTTGCCATTCCTCCCAGCACCAGCCTCCTAACCACCGGGTTGCCTGCCACTTTGAACGCCGGCTCGGAAGGCTCCAAGCCGGGGAGCAGTCGGGAATCCAGCCCTCTTTCGGATCTCCCCGTCCCGAAATCCAGCAACCAGCGGGCGTCTCTGTCCCCCAAGGCACCCTTGAAGGATTCCATGAATGAGCTCCAGAACATCCAGAGACTGGTCAGTGGTTTGGAAACCCAAAGGGAAGTGTCTCCCAGTAGGAATTCTCCGAAGTCGACTGTTCACGGAAGCAGTCAGCCTCCGAGGGCTTAGCAGTCCCTGGGAAACAGACGTGTACAGCACACAGTATAAATATTTATTTTTTAAGAAAGAGAGCAGAGGAAATTGAGGTGGGTCGGGGGATCATAAGCATCAGCGGCTCAGATGCACAGGTAGAGCCAAGGGCCCAGGAGAGAAGGCTACAGAGTTGGGCAGGCAAAGCATGCAGGAAGACAGTTGCCGACCCAGGTTTTTGAACTCTCGCTGTGATCTCAGCAGCCCACCGATATCTGCTACGTGTTTTCTGGCCCTGGATCGAGCAGAATAGGTCAGTTTTAAACCAGACACATCTCTAAAATGGCCCTCAAAGAGGAAGGCGACGTTCCAGGTCCCTTCTACCTATTTTTGGAAAATCTCTTGGCACTTTTCTTCCTCTAGGAATTGAATTTTGAAACACGGACGATGCCTTAGGACTTTGTCCTCCGGTGCTAGGATGACGGGGAAGAAGAGGGCTGTTTAAAAAGCGACAAATTTTAGCAAATTGGGCAGGGCGCACCCAGTTTGGCTCAGAGGAGGCGAGCTAAGTTTTCACAAGTGTTGTTCTTCTACTCACCAACTTTCGAAGGCCACCCAAAGCAAAAGAAAGCAAAATAAACATGAACGTTCCTCAGCCCCCCACCCCCAACTTTCAGAGTTGGTACAGTCCGTGTGTGACTTTGGATCTTTCTCTTTTTGGACTTTCTCTCTGTGTATCAGGAAAAAAAAATTAAAAAGAAAAAAAAAGAAAAAGAAACATAATATTTATGGAATAAAATGGTAATTTCTGTAAATAAGCTATACGAATTCCCCAAATATGCAAAAATTGGTATTAATTTATTTAGAGTTGTACATTGGAGTGTACATAATTAGAGTTTAACTCATGTTTGTTTTCTTTTTTCATTTTATGTGAACGTATATATTGTAAATGAAGACCTGTTTTCAGAGGTGCCTGGGGGGGGGTCAAAAACCAGGCAGGTTTTGGGGGCTGTGCAATCAAAGCTCCGCCCAGTTTTACATGTGACACAAAAGGGGCGGGGCCTTGATTGCCTGAGTGCAGCAGCCATCTTCACTTTTTTGACCTCCTACAGACTCCCCTGCCTGTTTAATTCTTTGTGAATGGAAGAAGAATGTTGTTCTGTGTCTAAAAGAAGGAAAAAAGTTTACCCCGTCTGTCTGAAGACAATCGTGCCACCGGCATTATGTTTAGATCCCTGGAAAAGGACTAGCAGATGATCAGATCCTTCAAAAGGAACTCAGCAGGGAAAATATTACTTTCTCATTATATATAGTTCAAAGAACAACAATGAATGAGTGAATGATTTTTTTTTAAAAAAAAACTTTTACAGTGCGGGGTATAAAAAAAAAATCAGTGCAGGAACCAACCTCAGGTTTTTATTTTTCACTCCAGAGGGAAAAAGAAATAATACCAGAAACCTTTAAAACTATATGAAAATTTAAAATATCACATGGACGGTGTGCTATATATTGTTTGTTTTTTTTTAATGGCATAATTAGAAATGTGCTGGTTATTCGGGTATCTTATCGGTTCAATTTTTGGGATGAGTCCTCTCACATCTTTCAATAAAAAAATATTCAAAGAACATCCTCCCCCTTCGGTTTCTTCCTGTCAGTGTCCCTTCAGCGCCCTTCGTCTCCCAGCCCTGGGGATGGATGGGGGGACAGTCTGAACCCTCCTGAACCCCAAGGTGAGGACCTTTGAAACGGCAAAACTTTCGGGAGGAAGCGGCCTTGGTCCTCCAGCCCCAATCTTTCCTCCTTGCCATGATGGACCACTGAGCCTCTCTGAAATCCCCGAAGCCAAAATCTCTTCCCAGCTGTATGTCTATGAAGGTTCTCAGTCATCCAGGTGGAATTGTCTGTAGCTTGAATCATGTCAACTGGATTTCTATTTTCTCAGTGGAAACGTTTCGCTCCTTATCCAAGGAGCTTCTTCAGTCTGAGCAAAGTTGGTAAGGGAATCCTAAATATGATTCTAGGTAGCTGTGTGACCTTACACCTGGGGCTAGGTCATGGTTATATTGAGATGTTATTTTAAGTCCTTTTATCATCTAAAGGAGGATCGTTAAGATCACCATGCTGCTGTTGAGCTTGTGAAATGGTCTTAATCTTCCTAGGCACAGAAGACAAAGCAGGGAGGAAGATGGGGGAGAGATTGTGCCTGAGGCCCCCACCTCTATTCAAAGAAGGATTTTCCAAGTTGGCATAAATGGACTCCTTGACCCCTCTCTCAAACCACCTATCTTCTCTGGCCCCTCTTCCCAGCTGAGCTGAAAACCTCACCCACCTGGATTGTCATGGCGGTGCAGGTAGGTACGGTACTTTCAGAGTCTGGATTTCATTGATTTCAGAGCGAGCAGGGAAGGCTGTTTGGATGCTATAATTTTTCGATTGATTGATTGTGCCATCAAGTCATCCTCAACTCCTAGCAGCCACATAGATAGGTTTTCTATGGTGATCTGTCCCTAACTTGGTCCTTCAAGTCTTCCAACGGTGACCCCATCTCTGCTGTAACTCAGTCCATCTCCCTTGCTGCTGGTCATCCCCTTCTTCTCTTTCCTGCCACCTTTCCCAGCAATTTTTTTAAATCTGTCCAATTGTGTCCGATTATCAGAGATGGGCTGGACAAGTCCCTGCAGTTTTCTTGGCAGGTTTTTCAGAAGTGGTTTGCCATTGCCTCCTTCCCAGGGCTGAGAGAGAGTGGCTGGCCCAAGGTCACCCACCTGGCTTTGTGCCTAAGGTGGGACTCGAACTCACGGCCTCCCGGTTTCTAGCCTGGGGCCTTAACCGCTACACCAAACTGGCTCTCCCAGCTTTTACTGACATCCAAGAACCTCCTATTTCTTCTGTATATGGGAGTGCCCTTCTCACTTTACGGAGAGCCAGGTTTGCCCCAGAATCCTACTCTGACAATGCTATCAGAAAGCATCCCCTGCTTTTTTATTCGTCAGGAAAATTGGGGACAAAGGATGCCGTTCTCTCTGACTTCAACGCCTGCCTTTTTAAAAAAAAGTGAAACCGATGAATGAAATATTCACAACGCAAACAGAACAGAATCTTCCTTCGGTTCTCTTCCTCGATGCTTATTCAGGGTGGTCTGAAGGTATTTTTTATAACCCCTTTCAAAACATTTAACCTAAAAATATTGATCATACAATCTTAAAATCCAATTCATAGCAGCAATTGGGGAGAAACATGCACATCAAGCGTTTATCGGTGCAAACACTGTACGAGGAAACCCACATGAATCTACGGTGGCAAAACATCCAGAGGAGTTAGGTAGAAACTTTCAATAAAATTTGTTAGGAAAAGTGCTGAGTCCTCCTGATTTTTGCTATTGGTACAAGCCTGTTGGATCTGCTTAGAAGTCCCATTGAAGTGAATGGGGATTTGGCTAAGAAGGCCCCCGCCTTCAAAGGTTAAAACAACATTAAGTGACAGACTGGAAAACAGTCTAAAACGAATTTCCTGTACGCGCAGTCAGCTAGTTTAATAGAATAACCCCAGGGGTATCTGGGGTTAGAAAGCCAAGATGTGGCAGTGACTGTGTATAGCCCTGCCTCTTTTTTACACATGTCACAACATACCTAAAAAACGGGGGGAGGCTTGGACTGTGTGGTCGCGCCCTGCGATCCCCAAATGATCCCCTGGTGTTAATATTTATTTCTTATATTTCTAGCCTGCCTGCTTATTACAAATCTCCTGGCGGGCAGCAGATTGGTTAAAGCATGGTGTGAAACATCAGAATAAGGCAATTGCTATGCATTAGGGTTAGTGGGGCGTGGTGGCTCAGCGGGTAAGACGCCAGGCTTGTCGATCGGAAGATCGCAAGTTCGGAGGTTCGAATCCCTAGCCCCGCGTGACAGCTCCCGCCCTCGCCCCAGCTCTTGCCAGCCTAGCAATTCGAAAGCATGCAAATGCAAGCAGATGAATAGGCACCACTTCGGTGGGAAGGTAACAGCGTTCCGCGCGCGTCATGCCGGCCACATGACCGTGGAAGCGTCTTCGGACAACGCTGGCTCTTCGGCTAATAAACGGAGATGAGCACCGGCCCCTAGAGTCGGACACGACTGCACAAATGTGCGGGGGGAACCTTTACCTTTGCCTTTATGCATTAGGAGTGGCAATGAAGACCAACATAAGAATCACAGTAATAAAGGCTTACAGTATTATGGTAAAAACACATATCCCATGTTTGCCTCTGATCAGCCATGTCATCCAAACTGAAGCAACCTCTTTTATCCAAGTCAGCGTTGATTCTAAGCGACCGCACAGATAGATTTTCTCTGGATGGATCTGTCCCTAACCTGGTCCCTCAGATCTTCCAACAGTGCACCCATCGTCTGTGTAACTGAGTCCAGCCATCTTGCGGCTGGTCGTCCTCTTCTTCTCTTTCCTTCCACCCTTCCCAGCATTATGGGCTCCCCAAGAGAGCTGGGTCTTCGCATAATGTTTGCAAAGTAGGATCATTTCAGCCTGGTCATTTGTGCCTCCAGTGAGAAGTCCGGGTTGATTTCTTCGATGATCCACTGGTTTGTTTTCTTGGCTATCCATGGTATTCTCAGGAGTCTTCTCCCACACCAAAATTGGTGGGTTTTAAAAATATTTTTACATCATGGGAAACCACTTCCCAATTACTTCCAATTGTATTATACTCCCATGTCCCCCATGTGTAGATGCTATAGCACCATTCCTGTTTTAAAAATATATATTTGCTCAGCAAGGCTAAAATGTGGAAGAGACCGCATTACACAATTAATACAGCAACCCATATTTATTATTATTATTATTATTATTATTATTCCCACCTTTTTTATATATAACTCGAGGTGGCATTTCGCTAACTTGAGTTGGCATGTTGTACGAACCCAGATAATGATTGATTTATTCTCCTTTTGCAGACTTCAGGGATTTTTTTTCCCCATTTCTTAAATTGCATTTATAACCACAATAAAGTCCCAGGGTGTTTACACATGTAAAATTCCAAACTTGGAGTTTTCTTCCTTCCTAGTTTTTCTTCCTCTGTCACACTCTCTCTTGTTTCAGTTAGAGCCATATTTTTTCTTTAAAATAAAAAAAATAAAAATATGTTTGTTATTATTTTCAATTAGAGGATGTGTAGGAAGTTTGCTATAAATCCCAGTGGGTCTGCATTTCATTTTGATCAGGAAAGATTAAAATGCTTGAATTCACATTGACATCCGCTTCGCATTACAGAGATATAAACGAAAAGGGGGGGCCGGGGGGCATGTGTGTGCAAAGATTGATTTAAAGCGACAGCAAACGAACAGCTCTGGAGCAAGAGAAGAGGCACATTGTACAGTTTTGCTGAATTTAAACAACAACTTAAGGCCCTGATAGTCCATAAAATCTTCCATCCTGTTCCTTTTGATTCTCGCTGCCAATATAAACCGTTTCCGTTTGAAAGGGATCTTTTGCTTAATTATGTTTGCAAAATATGCTTATCATCCTCGCAGAAAGAACACTTTATGGTTGGTTTTACTTTGTTTTTGTTTTTTGTTTTTTTTGCGAGCTGAATTTTCTGGAATTTATCCCCTAGTTGCTTTTTGGAACCGTACATATACATTGAGATACATTATATATGCAAGGCACCAAGAACTGAGATTCTGTTCTTCATGAGGCGGCCTGCCATGTAGCCTTGCCAGTTACTGCCCCTGAATTTGGTGGGATGAATGTTTGAGCAGGCCTGACCCTGTAAGACCTTAGAGGGGAGCACAGTTTAGCCAAAAGGCCCCTGTTTAGATGGGAGTTAGTGTGGGGTAGTAATGAAGGCTCATTGGAAGGACAGATGCTGAAGCTGAAGCTCAAATACTTTGGCCACCTAATGCAGAGAGGACTCACTGGAAAAGACCCTGATGCTGGGAAAGACTGAGGGCAAAAGGAGAAGGGGACGGCAGAGGATGAGATGGTTAGATAGCATCACCGATGCAATGAACATGAACTTGAGTAAACTCCGGGAGACAGTGGAGGACAGGAAGGCCTGGCGTGCTATGGTCCATGAGGTCACGAAGAGTCGGACACGACTAAACAACTGAACAACAACAAGTAATGAAGGCAGAGGTCTCGGACAGGGAGACCCATGTTCTGGCCCCCCTTCCGGGATGCTCCCTGGGGTCTCTGGCCCAGTCCCTTCCCCCCAACCCCAGAGGCAATGTGGCGTAGTGGGGAAGATGCTGAACTAGAAGGGGAATACCCGGGTTCCGGTGTACCCTTTGGTATTGAAAGCTCCCTGGGGGGACTTTGGGCCAGTCCCTCCCTCTCAGCCGCCAAGCCAGTGAGCGGCAGTGGGGAAGGTGCTGGACTAGCAGCAGGGAGACCCAGGTTCTTGTCCCCCCTCAGCCACAAAAGGATGGTCAAAATGACAAAAGCAGTTGTGTGCCTCTTGGGCATGTGTACAGAACTGTGCAATCCATAGTATCCAATAGAAGAGAATATACTGTATGTAGCTCAGGGTTGAACTGTGGAGTCCTTGGTGCTCTCTGAGCTTGGTTGTTTGGTGATGATGTTACCTAGTCAGGTAATGAAATGTCTGCAAGCAAACAACCAAGCTCAGAGAGCAGCAAGGACTCCACAATCCATAGTATTCCCTGTGACCATGTAAGGAAGTGAAAGTTGGACTTGGAAGAAGCAGGATAGGAAGAGTATTGATGCCTTTGGACTTTGGTGTTGGAGAAGACTCCTGAGAAGACCGTGGACAGCCAAGGAAACAAACTGATGGATCCTTGAACAAATCAACCCAGAGTTCTCACTCGAGGCACAAATGACCAGGCTCAAATTATCCTACTTGGACACATTATATGAAGACCCAGCTCTCTGGAGAAGGTTCTAATGCTGGGAAAGGTGGAAGGAAAGAGAGGAAGAGGATGACCAGCAGAAGGTGGAGGGACTCGCTTACAGAAGAGATGGGTACACCATTGGGAGACTTGAAAGACCAGGTTAGGGATAGACCGTCATGGAGAACATCTATCTATGTGGTCATTAGGAGTCAAAAATGGCTTGATGGCACATAATCAATCAATCAATCAATCAATCAATCAATCAATCAATCAAGTAAGTTACATGATATCTGAACAGGCAAAGGAGGACATGGACAATTGTAAAGGAGGACAAATGGGGAGTAAAGGAGGACGCACTAACTTTCTTGGCATCCACGACAAAAATTACAGTGAAAAACTGCAAAACAACAAAAGCCATGCATATGAAATGAGTTTTCCAACATCAGAAAGACTGGTTTTTCAATCGCAATATATTTCCAACAAATCTTTCTTTTCAAGAACATATGTTAGCAATAATGTAGAATCGACGAAAACACGCTTTCCAAATTTCACTGTAGAAACGTATGACGAGTCGTGCATCTCCAGACTCCAGCGATCATAGTTTTGAAGGGGCTGAATTGAAACCGATGGGTGGAATCAGGAAATAAATGAAATAACGTAAATCTAGCTGTTGAGTCTGTTGATAGACCAGGGAAAGAAAGAAGCGGAAAACTTGCAAGGTCACAATACACGCGAAAGTTTGAATAACTGCTGTCGTGAAACAGTCCAAAATAATAATAATTTTTAAAAAACACCCCAAAAGCCAGACAATATTTGATTTTAAGGCTATGCCTGCCAGATGGAGGATGTGAGGACAACAAGGAGGACATGTTCTCCTTTTGCTGGACATCTGGCCACCCTACATGTGTACAATTTCACAATGCACTCGAAAGAGGAAGGTCTCGCATCACAATGACACAACACTGATTTTATTTATTTATTTGACATATTTCTCTACCACCCATCTCGCATACAATGACTCTGGGTGGCTTACAGATGATAAAAATGACATATCGCTAAAAACAATACAATATAAATATATTTTTATTTAATTTATTTATTATTTAAACTTATATTACTGCCCATCTCCCCCAATTTATATAAATACAAATACAAATACAGATACAAAATACAAAATACAAAATACAAAATACAAAATACAAAATACAAAATACAAAATACAAAATACTATAAAATATAAAATTCAAGATGGCGAATAAAGATCTTATCCTTAGCACCATCACGGTGCCAACTCCCATGAATGGCTATCCCCCTTCCCACCCCAAGCAAGGTGGCATAACCATGTCTTGAACCCCTTCCGGAAGGCCGGGAGAATGGGGGCCTGTCTTACATCCGGGGGTAACTTATTCCAAAGGGCAGGTGCCACGGCAGAGAAGGCCGTCCTCCTGGACCCTGCCAATCGGCAATCCCTCATGGACAGGGTCCGTAACATGCCCTCTCTGCCTGACCGGGTGGGTCGATGTAGGGGGGGTGAGGCGGTCCCTCAGGTAACCTGGACCCATGCCATGTAGGGCTTTAAAGGTGATAACCAACACCTTGAATTGGACCCGGAAGCAAACTGGCACCCAGTGCAGCTCGCACAGCAACGGTGTTATATGTGCCCTTCTAGGGGCTCCTAAGACTGCTCGCGTGGCCGCATTCTGCACCAGCTGTAGCTTCCGGATACTCTTCAAGGGTAGCCCCATGTCGAGCGTGTTGCAGTAGTCTATGCGGGAGATGACTAGGGCATGAGTGACTGTTCGGAGGGACTCCCGATCCAGGAAGGGGCTCCCCTGGCCATGACTGCCACCTGCTCTTTGAGCAGGAGTCGTGAGTCCAGGAGAACCCCCAGGTTCCGCACCGGGTCTGTCTGGGGCAGTGCCACCCCATCCAGAACCAAAGATGGTAAATTCCTGGATACCTGGGAGTCCCAAACCCACAGCCACTTCGTCTTGCCAGGGTTCAGCTGAAGCCTGTTGTTCCCCATCCAGACCCCCACAGCCTCCAGGCACCGAGAAAGGGCAGTCACAGCATCATTTAGATCACCCGGGATGGAGATGTATAATTGGGTATCATCACCATATTGATGATACCTCACCCCGTGGCGATGGATGATCTCACCCAGCAGTTTCATGTAGATGTTGAATAGGAGAGGAGAGAGAACCGAACCCTGCGGCACCCCAAAAAGGAGGGGCCGTGGGCCGGATCTCTCGCTCCCTATCAACACCGATTGGGACTGGCCCTGGAGGAAGGAGGTGAACCAGCGCAAAACCACGCCACCCACCCCCAACTCCCCGACCCGACCCAAAAGGATACCATGGTCGATGGTATCGAAAGCCGCTGAGAGGTCAAGAAGAGCCAGGACGGATGCACCGCCCCCATCCTGCTCCCACCAGAGATCATCCAAAAGTGCGACCAAAGCTGTTTCTGTCCCATATCTGGGCCTGAAACCTGACTGAAAAGGGTTAATCTGTTTCATCCAGGATACTCTGGAGCTGCAATGCCACCACTTTCTCAACTACCTTCCCTAAAAATGGGAGGTGGGATACCGGACGAAAATTGTCCAGGATGGTGGGAACCAGCGACGGTTTCTTGAGGAGGGGGTGCACAAGCGCCTCTTTAAAGGCCACCGGAAACACTCCCTCCCCTAAGGATGAATTCACCATTGCCTGGACCCACCCACACGTCACCTCCAGAGCTGCCTTCACCAGCCAGGAGGGACAGGGATCTAATTGACAAGTGGTGGCATTTACAGACCCGAGAACCCTGTCCACCTCCTTGAGCCCAACAGGATCAAACCGTTCCCAGATAACCAGGTAAGTACACTCCCCAGGCATCACCTCAGACCCTGCTACACGCTTAGCATCCAACTTGGAACGAATCCGAGCAATTTTATCCTCCAGATGCCCAGAAAACTCCTCAGCATGGCCCTGTAGGTGGGTTTCTAAATCCACCTTCCCCCCCAAAAATCAGGTGATTTTAAACAGGGCCGTCAGGTGGCATTCTACGGATGCAATAAGAGAGGAGAAATATTGACGTTTCGCTGCTCTTACCACCACAAGGTAGGCCTTAACAGCGGCTCTAGCTTGTGTTCGGTCGGGTTTGGTCCTTGTCTTTCTCCAGCAGTGCTCTAGACGTCTCTCAATCCTCTTCAGAACCCTCAACCCCTCCATAAACCACGGAGAGTGTCGGGCTCGATCGGACAAGAGAGGTCGCACAGGCGCGATCCTGTCCAAGGCCCCCGCCGCCTCCCTATTCCAGGCAGCGCCCAGGGCCTCCACTGGACCATGCAGCAGATCCCCAGGTATAACCCTCAGCTCCCTCTGGAACCCTACCAGGTCCATCAGTCACTGGGGGCGGACCTATCGAATGGGTCCTGCCTCCCTGCAGAGGGGGGCAGCATAGGAGAATCTCAAGGTCACCAGGGCGTGATCTGACCATGACAAAGGGGACAGCTGTAACTCTCCCTTCAGATCACATTGCCACTGCTCTGAGAAGAAAACCAAGTCTGGTGTGAGGCCACTGTCTCGAGTCGGGTCCCGAATAATCTGGGACAGGCCTATGGCCACCATGGTGGCCATGAACTCCTGAGCCACTTCCGAGGCATGCCCCAGGGATGGCAGGTTGAAGTCCCCCTGAACCATAAGTCTGGGAAACCGCCAACCCCAAGACGGCCTCCAGCAGCTCAGGCAGGGAGGTTGCTATGCAGCAGGGAGGCTGGTACAGTAGCAACACTCCCAACTGTTCTCGGGAACCCAACTTGAAAAACAGGGTCTCACAACCGGTCACCTGTGGAGCAGTGTTCCTGAAGGTCACCAGAGACTCCCGGATGACAACAGCCACCCCTGCCCTGGAGTCTTGGCTGGTGCCATGCCATAAACCCGGCCAGGCACATTTCCGAAAGGGGCACCCCCCCTTCAGGGCCCAGCCAGGTCTTGGTAATACACGCCAGGTCTGCCCCCTCCTCAATGATCAACTCATGTATAAGAGGGGCCTTGTTGTTGACCGACCTGGCATTCAAAAGCAGCAGCCGAAAGCCAGGGCCTCGATGGGTGTGCTGTCCAGGGCCTGGGTCTGAGTACAGAGGGCCGGAACATGCAACTGGTACCAAACACAAGGGGTGTCTTCCCCAACGATGCCCCACCCTCTGACTCCTGCCATGACACCCCCGACCCATCACCACCTGAATAGAATAACCCGCACTAAACCCCCCGGAACTCCCATTGCCCCCCAATCCTGACCCTCCAGGGACTCTAGTTAGGGGTCCCTCCATCCAACCATACAACAACAAACATACACCAAGCAACCATGGGGTGGTGGCAAGTCCCCTGGCACTCCAGCTCTCGCTCTCAGTGCTGTGAGGACCCAGCCGCCACCCCACCCCCACATCTTTTGTGCCCCCTTCACCGGCCTCTCTCACTAGCCAGCAGGGGGCACCACACTCGCTTCTCCTCCCCCCTGACTCTCACTCAAGGAGGGAGGATTCCCCACTCATACCTCATCCATTCTCTGGCTCCCTCCCTGTCTCTCACCCCTGGGAGGGAGCACCCACTCGTCGCATGGGAGGGACCCCCACCTTCTCACTACAGGGGTTCACTGGTCCGCCCAGATCTTCACTTGAGGGCTCAATCGTCCCCTCGTCCCGCCATGGCACTCTCTCCAAATCCACTGGGCCAGCCCAAGAGTCCACCGAGCCACCCAGCCACTGCTCTGTGAGAAGTCTAGGTCCATCTGGGTCCATGGGGTCCACCAGACCACCCCAAGGACCCCTTGGGGTGCTAGGCCACCGCACCACCCCCTCCAGGTTCGCTGCAGCCGCTGGTTGCTTGCCGCGCCGTGCCTCCAACGTCCCACTGCTTCATGTCCCCGAGGAGCCCCAGGAATCCACCCAGCTCCTCTTACACCCGGCATGCTGATTATGGGGCTGAAACGCCCCCCGACATCCACCCCAAGGGGTCCTGGAGATTTTGTCTGTCTGCTTCCCCTATGCCCCCTTTGATGCTGCTGCATAGAAAGTCACTTGGGTGAGTCTCTCTTGCTTAGGCCAACGTACCTCACAAGGATGTTGTGGTGGTAGAGAAAAATAGGAGGGAGGGGTGCAATGCATACCACCTTTAGCACCTATATGGAAGGTAGGATATGAATCTAGCAAATAAATAAACTGGTCCTTGAATTATCCTAAGGGTTGCTGATAGGCTGGGGTCACTCAACACCCTGGATGCTAAACCTGGCTGAAGAACACATACAGGTGGTCCTTGTTTAATGACCCAATTGAGACCAGAATTTTGGTTGCTAAGTGAAGTAGTCATTAAGCAAATCTGACCCAATTTTACCACCTTTTTTGCAGCGGTCATTAAGCGAATCACTGCAGTCGTTAAGCGAGCCACGTGGTCATTAAGTGAATCACGTGGTTCCCCATTGATTTTGCTTGCCAGAAGCCAGCTGGGAAGATCAAAAATGGCAATCACGTGACCACAGGATGCTGCGACGGTCATAAATGCAAACCAAGCACGCAAATCGTGATCACATGACCACGGGGATGCTGCGACGGTTGTAAGTGTGAACACCAGTTGTAAGTCAGTTTTTTCAGCACCGTCATAAGTCTGAACCATCAGTAAACAAATGGTCATTAAGTGAGGACTACCTGTATTGACGGTGTCATGCCCAAAGAAATGCACCCAAGGATGCTTCACACAACCTGCTTGTGAATCAAGGGCTGTTGTGGGATCCCAGCCAGCCAGTGAGTCAGAACTGAACCAATTAAGACAAACATTTTAATCAACTAAAAGGGTATTTCTAAGGGGTGTGGGTATAATTTATTTAAAATCATCCTATGTGACTTTTACGAACAAAGGAACATTGGATTTCCTTTGATTATACTGGCTTCTTGGCTCCACAAAAGGCCTCACTCAGAAAATATATTCTGCATTTTCTCAAAGAAGCGAATGGAGGGATTCTGAATGGCTTTTCTCACCACATCCCAATGAGGCAAAGCAAGAGAAGGGACTGGCTGATCGATCAGTTACATTTTTCTTTAAGAATACATTGCTTTGAATCTCACACAAATGCATACGCATTTAACGGAAGCAACTGTAAGGCCCTCAATAAGGTGGGAGCAGGGGCTGCATCCCTATAAACTATAGGCCCCGGAAGAGGGGGGGTGTTAAAAAAAATTAATATTGCAGCTGTGACCACACCATTGTATCTTGAGCCTTTTTTCGTGACACATGTAAAACAACAACAACACGGGGCTTCAATTGTTCAGTTGCAACTGCCATCTTGACTTTTTTGACACCCTCTCCTCCAAGGCCCCTGCCTGAAAGAGACAATTACACTTCTGTTTTCCTTCAAGTATTCCTTCACTGGCAATTGAACTAGGTGTGGTTTTCAGTTGAGTAGCCTTCAAAAAATTTGCCCAGATTGGCATCTCGGTGCGGCTCCTTCCGGATTTTGGCCAGCTGCCCCTTAAGCTGTCAAAAATGGTTTCAATATTTGAAAGCATCTTTCCCCACCAGCTGTTCCTCCAAATGGGCTGGATGCTGACACATCTGGAGGAGGCCTGGCTGAGTAATTTTTTTTGTGTGCCTTCGAGTCAGTTTTTGATCCCTGGCAACTGCCTGGACCAGTCCCTGAAGTTTTCTTGGCAAGATTTCGGAAGTGGTTTGCCATTGCCTCCTTCCTGGGGTGGAGAGAGAGCCCAACGTCAGGCAGCTGGCTTTGTATCTAAGGCAGGACCAGACCTCACCATCTCCTGGTTTCTATCTTGGTGCCTCAACCACTACACCAAACTGGCTCTCATTATGTAATGAGGATGTGAAATATAACCACACTTAAATCCCCATGCTGGGACAACACCTTTGTAACAGAGAAAGGAAATCCCCAGAGGCCACATTTACAAATCACCCTGAACCTGGTGTCTGAATGAAGGTGTTTTCAAGGCCACCCACGTCCAGAGTCTCTTCAAATCAACAATTTCCTCTCTTGATACCCAACGAACAAAATTAAGGATAAAGTTGTCTCAGTCAATATTCATAACCAGAGACAATTTTCAGCCCTAATGAAAGAATGGCATATTCTTGATTTTGCAGTACGACAACATTAGGTATACTAATTTTCTCAGTTTCTCATTTTGTTCAGTGGGATTTTCCCTCATTGAGTGCATTCAGCAGCAATTAAACTCAGGAGCAGATCTGACAGCCCTCCTGGGAATATTGGCCTCCTGGAATATTTTCTCCTTCCTCCCCACCTTGAGTACGAACCAGGCCAGGCCCTCCTTTCATTTTGAAGATCAACGCCAGTTCCTAGATCAGTGTTTCTCAACCTTGTCAACTTTAAGATGTGTGGACTTCAACTCCCAGAATTCAACTCCCAGCATGGCTGGCTGGGGAATTCTGGGAATTGTAGTCCACACATCTTAAAGTTGCTGAGGTTGAGAATCACTAGCCTAGATGTTAACACCCCAGAAAATTCAAAACTGAAAACTGTTTTCTGACTTCACAAAAGTTAGAAGGTGGGTCGTCTCCCTCATCCCCCCCCCTTTCTCCTTTTTTCTCCCTTTCCTTCAGCTTCATAGGAAGGCAGTAAAGAATGACAGAAACAGCTTCTTTTCTTCTTTGCCTTTTCTCATTCTCTGGAACATGAATTAGTCAAATTGTGTCGGGAAGAAAAATCAGGGCCAGCAATTTATGAACGGGGTGCCCTCTTCTGGCCAAGCCTGTTAGGTCATTTTAAACATGAATGGGTTAGGAAAAATCCATACCACTTTGGCACTGTTGTTGTTGTTGTTAATGATGTGCGTACATTATTAGATTGCAGTGTTTACAAATAGCCTGCAAAGATCAGTATCGTGTCAATCATTTTGCAGATTTAGGGAGTGCTGGAAAACACCTTTCTGAAGGCCATGTAATGAGTTCAGGGCAAGGAGGAGATTCAAATTGGAGACTCGGATTTGTAATCCAATTGTGTGGTGACAAAGGCACAAGTTACTCTTGCCAGGACTACCTGATCCAGGTAGGGCCTCAACTGGTGCACCCTTCTCACCTGGGCAACGCAACCCACCCCCCCAAACACACCAACCAGGGCTTCAACCAGGAGAACCCTCAAATTGCTAACCAGCTCCTTTGCAGTGTAGGGATATGGGGAAACCCGGCTCACAAACCTTGGCCTGGAAAACACCATGCTGTAACATTTCCCCATGATGCAACATTACTGAGCCAAAGATTGTGCCTGAACCAAAGAATTGTTACCCAAGGATGACCCTTGAGATGGGCCTCAGCAAGCCCCAAAGAAAACTGCATAAGGAATGTTAAATAAAGCTCTGAAACCAAGTCTACCTCTCTCAGGAATGCATAACAGTCTGGCACCATCTATCTGGTCAAGCATCCTCTTCCTGAGACAAAGCCAATATGTTTACCTAACCTTCATGTAAGGAATGCCTTGCTTCCCCTCTCCTGAGATGTAAATATGTTAAACTGTGATTCTATGGTTCTGACCCTTTGTGATTCAACCTGCTTGTGTAACCCAATGTCTCTGTGAATGTTACTGTTGTCCTTGTAAGATGCAAGTATTTCCTTGGTGTGAATGTCCCCAATTCTATCCTTTGTAAATATGTTGATGACCCACGTCACCCCCTGACCTGGTGAGTCCCAGAATGCTTCAGCTCTGGGAGGGACCCTGTCCCTAGGAATCAGCCAATCCTAGGGGATGGTCATCAGACACCTCGCCCACATGTGGGCATACCTTCCTCATCCTCACTTCCTGCCTGTATTCCCCGTATAAAAGTTTGTGCACCCTTATGCTCTGGGTGGTGGTTTCATTCAGAGGTCACTTGCACGTGACAACTGTCTGGCTACCACCCGGCAACCTTTGCTTGGCCAAATAAATTTTGCTGTTGTTCCTTTTTACAAAGTCTCCTTCGTGTATTTGGCTTTCTCTAAAGGCACGTGGTAAGTTTTGCTGCCTTACATTTTGGTGCATTGGCCGGGAAACTCCGGGGAGTACCTGGGAATCCCCCTTAAGGGGAACCAGACTCCAGTCTGTCAGGGAAAAGCAGCATAGAGGTCAGGCAACGCCACGAGCGCTCCCGGAACTGTTTCTTCCGGTGGCCTTTTCCTCCCTCTCGGCTGCAGGACCCTGTACAGTAAAGAACCCTAGCCTACAAAGGAGACTTTTGAAAAACGAACTTATCTTCAGGACTGAAAAAGAAGCTACCAACGTTGGTGAGTAGAACTTTTCTTAGGTGGGGGGTGCTGTATGTGTGTGTATATATGAGACGTGGTATTGCTCCACAAGGGAGTAGCCACGAAGCGTTTTGTGGAGGCCCTTTGGGGTCTCAGGGAGATCTTTGTCGCAGTTCCCAGAAGCCCAACTTAATTGGGCATCTAGACTGAGTTTCGGCTAGCTGGGTCGGCACTGGTCGTGCGTATGGACGGAATGCATGTTGAGTTACTTGGGGACACAAAACGGGAAAATTGAAGCGCTGGAAGGCGAGAAAAAGCCAGCTAAGGAAGGAAAAGGGAACCTTGTCATTGGGAGGACTTAGGCCGGTCCCGGCAAGCCGTGGGGGAGGGGATGATGTTCCCCCGTTTGCACCCCACCCTCTACCGTAAAATCCCTAGAGGTTCAGGTTTATTTATTGTTTCTGCTGCTTGGGGATTGTTTTAGCGTGGTTCCTTTGGAAAACGCCTTTTTCTCTCGCCCCCCCCCTTGAGCAGGGACGCCCCGCCCTCCGTTGCCAGGGGACTTCCGCGGGCCACAGTACGGCTCGGACCCCCCTGGGGTGGACACCCAAACTTTCCTCTGTCCTTTGGGGACTTCCGCGGGCCAGTTACGGCTCGGACCCCCCTCTGGGTGGACGCCCAAACCTATCCTCCACTCCCGGCACGTCTCCAGGTTGCAGAGTCTGAGAACCTGGCAAGTCTCACGATGATGCTCCTCTAGAGGCCCCCTTCGGTGGAAACCCCTGTCAGGATTGTTGTTCATGCTTAACCTTTAAAAATAGCCAGCATTGCTGGGAGGTTAGCAGAAAACAGGACCTTAAATTTAACCGGCAAACCAGTCCAGCGCCTGCTGGAGGTTCTGCATAAGGACCTTAAATTGGTGGCCGAATAAGTCCAGCGCCTGCTGGAGGTTCTGTACATACATATATAAGGAAGAATTTAAGACCCAGAAGGAGAAACAACTTTCAAATGTGCAGCGTTGAGCAACCTCCGCTGCACCCCCCCCCCCAAACCAACCTTTTCCTCTTCCCAACCTAGAACTGCAGCCGTTTCTACTGGCTATGGGAAATTCTCACAGCCGCCGGCAGGAAGATGATGTTGTGTTTTAAGAAACTAGAAGTTTTTGAAACCCAAGGCTGAATGCATTCGCCCCTGCAAGTCACGCCTTGGAGCCTTTTGCTCCGATGTCTGGCCATTCTATCCACCTATCTACGGCCGCCACTGACCCCACCATGGGACATTGGACTCTGTTAACCCCAATGGCTGAGCAGATTTACTGAAAGTGAAATTAAAAAACT
The DNA here is from genome assembly GCA_023362775.1 of Charina bottae. Classification (NCBI taxonomy): domain Eukaryota; kingdom Metazoa; phylum Chordata; class Lepidosauria; order Squamata; family Charinaidae; genus Charina; species Charina bottae. Next base: position 1,959,861 of record JALMGJ010000027.1, on the reverse strand, counting down.
GGCCCTTGTTAAGCCAAAAAGTCTAGGGACCAGCTATCTCAAAAGGGGCAGCTTTAAATGCCTCATTCTGTTTGTCCTCTGTTTAAATGTGTGAGTGAAATTGTGTGGGTCTGTCCCTTTGGAATGCTTGGGAAATCTCCTCTTGTCTCCTGACTCTTGTCTGTTTAACTTTATAGCAAGATTCGCAAGCCAACAGCTCTGTTCACTCATTTTTAAGTGTTTTTTTTCTAACTTGTACTCTGTATGGTTTGAATGCATATTACAAGTTAAAAGGTGTTTTTCCTGTGTGTGTGTGTGTAAATGCCTTCTGCCTTTCCCCTTTCCTATGATTGCCTCCTGTCTGCTAGTCAAATGCTTGAAGGAAGGGAGAGAGTGAAAAGGAGAGGAGGGGGAGGATGGCATTCCTACGCCCCTGCTAACAAGTGATATTGAAACTGGCCCTTGTTAGCCAAAAATGCCCCAGAGGTCTGAAAGAATGTGTTTAGGTTGTAAAGCAAAGGTAAAGCAAAGGTGTGAAGTTGTGTGTCTGTCTTTTCCCCTCCCCATGTTGTGTTTCAATAAAAGCCTCTGTTTTGTACAAGCCTCCCTGATACAAACAAAACTAGAATAACAGAAAATGCCCACAGGCCTGCATTGCCTCTCTAGAATATGGAAATGCCTTAAGGGATAAAATGCCTTGAGTAAGCATGTAGATAGAAATGGGAATTTTCCGGAAGATGGGCGAGGAGACAGGGAAAAAGGCAAGGATTTTCTGATACACAAGGGGTTATAATAAACCAGCTAAACTTTAAACCCCTTCATTCGATTCTTATCTGAGTCTTAACTTCTGACTGTGTGTGTGTGTGTTTTCAGTTCATTGAACTGTGTGGTGTGTGAGTAACAAAAAGAAAGAAGAATTTTTATTTCTGAAGATTTTGGCAATAATGGAGCCTCCATGAATTGGCATAGTCTATCTGATGGTTTTGTTTTTCCCATTTTTGGAATTTTTTAATGCAAAAGAGGTTTGGTTCTTACCAACCTTTCTGCAGGAACGCCAACCTTGGCAGGTAGACCAAACGGTGCCCCATTCCAGTGAGGTCTGCCAAATAACTACAGGACCCTAACAGATCATTCTAGCCAAATTGTGCCAGGATACATGTCTTCCCTGGCCGCCAGTTCTCCCTCTGGCGCTCACCCGTCTTTGCACCATGCCAGGGGGAAAGTCACTTGTACCAATAAGAGGGGGCTTGATGTTTCTGCGTACTTGCAGTCTCTGGCGCGTATTTTGCCTTCTATTTCCAAACAGGTCAGCCATGCTTTGCCTCCAGCTCCGGACCAGCCACCCATTGCTGAGATCAGCTCCAGGTCCTGTTCAACACCCCCACTGCTGTAAAGGGCGAAGGTATACAAGCCTGGGTCCACGCTTCCAGAATCAAGAAAGTGATCCAGCCTCCAGCTGCCTGGCAAAGCAAAGCCCTTACCACACTCAAAATTAAACTCTCCCACATACAATCCCCTGCTGACCTTGACTCCCTCATCGCCATCTCTCTGCCCACTGTTCCACCGGGAGAGAACAGTGGCACAGAGGAAAATTCCGAAAAACAAGGCTCTCTGCTCTCTGCCCCACCGGAAGTGGGTGGAGACACAGACGAAGATCTTCAGGACTACACAACCCCTCTGCTTCCCGTCTCTCCGGAGGCAGACGGGAACACAGGTGAAGACTATACCCAGGAGGACATCTAAGATCATCATTTCACTGTGGTTGCCAATGTTGTTTTAATGTAGGTTGCAAAGTTTTTTTGCTAAGCTCTCTTTCAGGCTGAATACCACAGACGCCGGACCAGGCAACCACAGATAACAGCTGCTACTGGACAAAAGCTGCCAAGTATTTTTCCTGATTACTTCTCCCTGCCTCTCCTCTCTGCCTCTTTTCCGATTAGTAAAAATAAAAAGGGGGGGAAGAGGGGGAGTACCTGGTGGGGAAAATGAACATGTGCTCCTTTAAAAACTTTAAAACCTTTTCTTCTGGGGCTCCTAGGGGTCTATACAATTCTAGCACACCCCCTTACCCACCGTACCCTCACACGCAAGCCCACTAGCCCTGATTACATTGAGCAGACCCTTACCTCTGCTTACAAATTACTGAAGCCATTCCAGCCAGCCCCCGTGTTTGGGCCAGTTCTAGAATTGTGCTAAACCACAAAACTCCTCCTGCTTTTAAGGAAGGAGAACATCCTGACAGCCAACTCTATGCGGACTTTGAGTCACGGCTTAAGACCCTGGGACTGAATCCATCAGTTCCCATCTTTAGCCCAGTGGCCTCACTAGTTCCGCTGATTGGCACCGCCTCTTTGTGCGTTACTAGGACGCAACCCAAGGGGGGAGTTCGGCTGGGGAAACTTCAACAACATCAATGCCTAGCAAAGGTCGTCATCACTGCCTCTGATACTTTCGAGGACTCTTTTATAAATCCTCCATTGTTCTCAGCAGCTGCTGGGAGATATCGGGTTAAAGTAACTTTTTCTGCCCGGCCCACAGTTTCTATCTCTGGGGAAGAGAAGGAGGGACCCTCATGTAATCTGGCAGCGAAGCTCCTGCTAGCTGCCTCTCCGCGGGGACCTCTGCTTCCCCCTTGGCTTGGGCTGCCTACTGACACCAAAGGCTCAATGCCAGCATGGCTTGGCCTGAGGGATGACCAAGATATCCCCTGTGCTCCCTTGCCTTATGCTCATGGGAATAACTCCGACTACTTTGTTTTCCCTTCCATCCCCTTAGTTAAGGGCCCGCCCCATCTCAATGCCACCCCCCCTGCAGCCACTTACGGGAATGTTTCTAGCAGGGTCAGTTGGAACCCATGGAAAAGGGAGAAGCCTATCTTTTCTGTTGACTTAAGTATCTGCCTAGAACAGGGTATGTTTTTCCTTTGTGGAACCAATACTTACCTCTGTTTACATGCTAACTGGACAGGCACTTGCTCTCTTGCCCATCTCCTACCTCAAATCTCTATCCTTCCCAAGGGGGAAACACCTCCTGTACCACTTACTTCAGGGCAGCATGGATCAAACAACTTGTATTTATCTTTGTCTGTGGCCTTACTGGACTTGCTATCCTGCCCTGCATTGTTCCTCTGGTTCGTAGAATCGTATTGTCCTCCCTCAAAGGGTTGACTGGGGTTTCCCACACTGAGGGTAAACCAGCAAGACTGCTGACTCTCCACCCAGTCTCCAAGGTGGGCGAAAGGCATTTCGCCATAAGAAAAGAAAAGGGAGGATTGTAGGGATATGGGGAAACCCGGCTCACAAACCTTGGCCTGGAAAACACCATGCTGTAACATTTCCCCATGATGCAACATTACTGAGCCAAAGATTGTGCCTGAACCAAAGAATTGTTACCCAAGGATGACCCTTGAGATGGGTCTCAGCAAGCCCCAAAGAAAACTGCATAAGGAATGTTAAATAAAGCTCTGAAACCAAGTCTACCTCTCTCAGGAATGCATAACAGTCTGGCACCATCTATCTGGTCAAGCATCCTCTTCCTGAGACAAAGCCAATATGTTTACCTAACCTTCATGTAAGGAATGCCTTGCTTCCCCTCTCCTGAGATGTAAATATGTTAAACTGTGATTCTATGGTTCTGACCCTTTGTGATTCAACCTGCTTGTGTAACCCAATGTCTCTGTGAATGTTACTGTTGTCCTTGTAAGATGCAAGTATTTCCTTGGTGTGAATGTCCCCAATTCTATCCTTTGTAAATATGTTGATGACCCACGTCACCCCCTGACCTGGTGAGTCCCAGAATGCTTCAGCTCTGGGAGGGACCCTGTCCCTAGGAATCAGCCAATCCTAGGGGATGGTCATCAGACACCTCGCCCACATGTGGGCATACCTTCCTCATCCTCACTTCCTGCCTGTATTCCCCGTATAAAAGTTTGTGCACCCTTATGCTCTGGGTGGTGGTTTCATTCAGAGGTCACTTGCACGTGACAACTGTCTGGCTACCACCCGGCAACCTTTGCTTGGCCAAATAAATTTTGCTGTTGTTCCTTTTTACAAAGTCTCCTTCGTGTATTTGGCTTTCTCTAAAGGCGCGTGGTAAGTTTTGCTGCCTTACAGCAGGACGGGCAACGCCATTCTACTTGCTATCTTCCACTCTTCTACTCTTCCTAAAATGCTTTTTTTTTTTTAATGGCCAGCTGCATTGCAAATTTTGGAAAAGTGAGAATTTTAAATAAAAGTCTGCATCTGTGCCTCGGCTCCAAATAAGTTTACATACAAATGTAAACAAAAGAAATATCTTCCGGCTTTATTCCATTTTTTCCTTCTTCGGTTCCGGGTCTTCCCAGAACAAGGTTGTCCGTGGGGGTTGGGGGTGATGTCAAAGAGCCAAGATGGTCGCTGGGTCCCCGAGATCAAAGCACTACCCCTGACTCAGAAAATACCTGAACATCCCCACCACTAAGTGTCCTATGAGACAGAAGAAGTAGCCACAAAGCTGTGTGAAACAGCAGGGTGGAGACTCAGAGCAAAGGAAAGCAGGGGATAAATGTGGAGGAATATCTTCAGCATATTTTTCCATGCCAAGCTGCTGGGGAAGGTGGCTCATGTATCCTCACCATTGTCCCAGGTTCAATCACAGCAGAAAAAGAAAATCTTACACCAACTTTTGCTTAATGGATCAAAGCATTTTAGGAGAAGCCGTCTGCTCTAAACAAGAGGAAGCATGAAAGGTTTTGTGTATGTTAGCCTGTAGAAGAGATGACGGAGAGCAGATATAATTGTGCTCTTCAGGCACCTGAAAGGTAGTTTCACCGAAGAGGGAGTGGACTTACTCTCTTGCTGGCTGGGGAATTCTGGGAGTTGAAGTCCACACATCTTAAAGTTGCTGAGGTTGAGAAACACTGTTCCAGACTATATCCGCCAATGGAACATGTTGCTATGTGAGGTGGAGGTTTCTCCTTCACTGGAGGTCTTCAAACAGAGGCTGGATAGCCATTGGTCAGAGAAGATCTACTAGATCCTGCCCTGTGCAGGGGATAAGACTAGATGATCTCTAAGACTCCTTCCCATTCTTTGAGCCTAAATCTTGCACGTCTGAGCTCTGGCATGGTTTCAACAGGAAGAATCAGTTGCATGCATCTCTTCTCCAAATTGCATCTCCCCAAGGTTCTGCCCTCCCACCAGGCAAAGTGTTTGCTTTCATGGCATGTGGACATCAAATAAGGACTCAGACTGGAAGATAGCTCTCCCTTTCCCCCCTGGTTTATTAAAATATATATAATTCTTTCCTGCAGGTTTGTGGGATCTGCAGGATAGGCGAAGGATCAACTCATGCCCACTTGGCATCTCACTGACATCCATTCACTCTTGATTTCCTCCACCTTCCAGAAGAGTATTTTCCCAATGGGGTGCTCTCTAGATATTTTGGGGACTCCACAGCCTTGAATTCTCAATGCCCTGCAGCACCAGGCTTGAGAAGTCTGCTTCTGAACAATGATTGATTGATTGATTGATTAGGTGCTATCAAGTCAATGTTGACCCTTAGTGACCACACAGATAAATTTTCTCCAGAACTCTTGGGCCATGCCAGCCCAATATTAAACTAAAAGCTGGCAACAAGTCAATATAGTAGATCACATGAAGATAACCAGGGATGATACCTCTACTTTCTCAAATCAGAAATGGGTGAAAGCTCCATCATGAATGAATGAATGAATGAATGAATGAATGAATGAATGTATTTAATATTACCGCCCATCTTCCCCCAAAGGGGAAACTCTGGGCGGTTTACAATAAAACCGGAGTTAAAATACAAAACAGATCCCAGTGTAAATGCAATAAATATACAATATCATTGTAATTATTAAAAGATATAAATAGAGTAGAATAAAATAAAAACTAGATGGCTACAGTTCTTCCTCAAATCCCGAGCTCGAGGGCCGTTCTCAATCCATTCTAGGGCGCTAGCCATCCCCAAGAATAACTATTTCCCCTCCCGTCCCAGGCTCGGTGGCAAAACCAGGTTTTCAGTTTTTTCCTGAAGTCCAGGAGCGAGGGGGCCTGTCTCACCTCTGGGGGAAGGATGTTCCAGAGGGCGGGCGCTACTGCAGAGAAGGCACGTTTCCGGACCCCACTAGATGGTATTCTTTTAAAGATGGGGTCCGTAACATGCCCCCTCTGCATGACCGGGTGGGACGGGTCGATGTAAGAGGGACAAGACGGTCCCTGTGAATTGTTTCATTTAGCCCTTAAAGTTACCATTCTGCAGAAGATGCTGAGTAGAGAAAAATGGCTGAATTTCCTTGCACCTGGTCAACTGCACTCAGATGCTTACAGTACCTGTTGCAGTGGCAAGGAGATAGGGTATCATTTCTTTTTTCCAGTATTTTGTTCAGGTTTTGGAGGTCATATCTTTCAAAACCTGCATATTTCTCTATTAGTTCCATTGCATACAGTATGTGTTCAAATAGACTGGTGGTATATTTAGGCCAAGGGCTTTGTATATTAGTATATATAATATATATAATATATTTGTACATTTGTCATATAAGTTAAATAAATAATAAATAAATAAATAAATAAATATTGGGCTTTTAACTAATGATTACAGGTGGTCCTTGCTTAACAACCACTTGTTCAGTGACTGTTCGAACTTACGACAGGACTGAATGAGTGGTACTTACAACTGGTCCTCGTACTTATGATGGGTGCTGTGTCCCCACAGTCACGTGATCACAATCTGGGTGCTGGGCAACCAGGTCGCAATTGACATTGCAGCATCCCGCGGTCACGTGATTGCCATTTGCAACCTTCACTGCCAGTTTCCGACAAGCAAAGTCAATGGGGAAGCGGGCAGGAGGTCGCAAATGGTGACCACGTGATGGTGATGTTGCGCTTTACGACCGCATCGCTTAGCAATGGAAATTCTGGTCCCAATTACTGTCGTTAAGTGAGGACTACCTGTAAATTATTTATTTATTTATTATTTTATTTATAGTGCAAGTTTATTTTACTCAGACAGGAACAAAAGCAAAATGGGCAATTTCAGGCAAGAGTAATTTATCCTTCTTCTGGTAGTCTGCTTTGTCTGGACTACCAGAAGAAATGGGACTCCAGTTGAACAGGTGCGCACCTATAAATACCTTGGAGTGCAGTTCCATGTTTCCTTATCCTGGAACGCTCATTTTCTTTACCGGGCAAGTGTCGCCCAGCGTACCTCATCAGCTATTGCAAGATTCTACCCTTCAAAAGGAGCCCATTCTATTCCTGCATCTTGCAAGGTCTTTCCAGCTAAGGTAGTCCCTCAGCTTCTCTATGCCTCTCAAATCTGCTCCCTTGCAAAGCTTAATATTACTGAAACCATTCAGAATAAGTTCATTAGAGCCATATTGATGGTACCAAAAAGTATCAAAAATGCCATCCTACGGGTAGAAATAGGTATAGTTTATTTATTTATTATTTATTTTTATCCCGCCTTCACTATTTTTATAAATAACTCAAGGGTTAGGGTTAGTTAGTTAAGGTTAGAGTGGTTAGTTCCATTGGATGCCAGAGCATGGTTCCTTTTTCTTACCTTCTGGCTAAAGTTAATTCTGTTTCCTATAGGTTTAGCCCCATTCGTATTTAGAGATCATTTTAAGTCATCGTGGCTAAAAAAAAAGCCTTAGATAAAATTAAATTGCTGGGCTTCTCTATGGAAAGTCTGTGCCCATTAGGATTTGATAATGCTAGAACCGCCCTTAAACAACGAATCTGGGATATAGATCTCCAAACAAATTTAAGTAAGGTGCTACACCCCAATATCTGTCATTTTCTTCCAGAAGGGTTCATTCCAGCTTCTTATTTATCATCCATTACAATCTTGAAATTTCGTAAAGCTTTTACCTTAGCCAGGCTGGATGCTCTGCCCTCAGCAGTCCTTTTTGGACATTTTAAGGGTACTCCTATGCACCTTCGGTTATGTCCATGTGGTGACGGCTCAATAGAAACCCTAAGCCATATGTTGTTGTTGTTGTTGTTCAGTCGTTTAGTCGTGTCTGACTCTTCGTGACCGCATGGACCATAGCATGCCAGGCCTTCCTGTCCTCCACTGTGTCTCGGAGTTTACTCAAATTCATGTTCATTACATCGGTGATGCTATCTAACCATCTCATCCTCTGCCGTCCCCTTCTCCTTTTGCCTTTTATTTATATTTATATTTATCTCCAGGGAGTCTCCAAGAATCGGATGCGACTGAACGGGGAAAAAAAAAGTAGCAAATAGGTGTAGCTCAAGTTTAGTATGTTGCATCATTGAAGTGGCAGCCCTCTTGACTGTTTTGGCCCTCCAGCTCTGATAGAGAAAAAAGGGGTCATTTCATCACTGTGCCAGGGTCAATTGGGGGAAGACTCGGCTCTGCCGGAAATACAGCTTTCCCCTTTTGACAAACAGGTTGTGCAGGTTTTCAGTCGTTTCTCAAAACCTGCCTAACCTATTGGAGCTGAGAAAAAAAAAGGGGTGCTCCATACGAAGCTGCACTGGAATGACCAACCAGTTGAGCTCCGTTTAAAGGATGGTCTGGCTGGGTATTCCTCAAATAGCGTGGACTTTTCCAATCCTGAACCAATTTGGAAAGGGTTAATGGTTGTCTGGGGTTTGGGCTGGGGAAGAGAAAGGGGGCTTAGAGAGCGGGACGCCTGGCCTTACGGACAGCAGACAGCCTTTTGTCCAGCTGCTGCTGTCTGACGCCTGCTGCTCCAGCTCGAGGCCCCTCCTGTCTCCCGAACAAAGGAAGATCAGGCTGATCCACCCAGCAGAGTTTCCAATTAGAGGCGTCTGTGCTGGTGTTTTTTCTTAACTAGTTTTTCTCTTCCCCTCCCTATTCATCCCACGGTGCCATTATCCACGGCTGTTGTCTCCCAATTAACGGCTCTGCACCCTTGAGGAGAAAAGAGGTCTTTGTCTGGGGGCATTTAACAGAGATCACTGGACAATGTATGTGCCTGTGCGTGTATGTTTACATGAGAGCACGGATGTCTATTGATGGCAGTGGGTGGAGCGCAACACGTCTGGGGTGAGCACCCCCAACAGGAACTGACTTTATTCAGCTGAACGGTGTGTTTTGGCATGTACTCTGTGTTCAAGTGGTACCAGAGGTGCAGGTCGTTCCCCAAACTTAGTTCAAAGGCGGCCTTTCACAACCAAGTTCCTTCCAGATGTGTCAGACTTCAACTCCCAGGATTCTAAGTTGGCTGCTTAAGCTTGGAATTCTGGGAGTTGAAGTCCAACCCATTGGGAAGGCCCTCTGTTTTCTGGCTTCTGAGGTGCTATTTTGTACAAGCGATGCACATTTTACCCATCGCATCCAGTGAAGCCGATGACTTATGGGGGTGATGGTCAGGTACATGAGCCCGAAGCCCAGCTGCAGGTTTGACATGTGAAAAAGACAGGCATGGGTAAATCTGTCAGTTCTGGTTTCTTGGTGGCTATGTATGTGTGGTGCATGGAAATAGAAATAGCACAACCACAAACATGTTGTGCAAATGCAACCCAGTTGATAGTTCAGCATGACCTACCAACTCAGAAAATTGGGTTATTTTAGAAAACCCAAGTTAAATGAACCATGGGTAAATATATTACACAAACACAGTCTCATTTCCTTATTTTTAAAAATACAGCAAATTCAGTTTTTTGACTGTGAGAATGTTCGGTCAAAAGGTTTGCACTAAAATTTGCACAGAGAGCCAGTTTGCATAGAAAACTAGCATAGAGAGCCAGTTACTGGGGGGCCGTGAGTTCTAGGCACAAAGCCAGCTGGGGGACCTTGGGCCGGTCTCTCTCTCTTGGCCCTAGGAAGGAGGCATTGGCAAACCACTTCTGAAATCTTGCCAACAAAACTGCAGGGATGTGTCCAGGCAGTTGCCAGGAGTCAAAAACTGACTTGAAGGCGCGCGCACACACACACTTGCATGGTTGTCACAGCATACATTTCTCCGAACAAAGGTATATTCATTTGCAGATATCCTTATTATAATGCATTTTTGTGCATTCTTGTCATGTGGCTATGGGTTTTTATATATCTTTTTCCTAATTTTGCAAATCAGCAAGTTTTGCAGTGCAGTTTATCCATACATTGGTCAACTGCAGTGCAAAAGTCATGACGACTCTGCCTTCATTCCTCTACTGCAGAGCTTTCCAAACTGTGTGTCGCGACACAAAAGTGTGTCGCCTGCGGGGCCCAGATGTGTCGCGTCAAAACCCGGAAGTGCTGATGGTGCGCCATCAGCGCTTCCGGGTTTTCCCGCGATGACACACCAACGGCGGCGCGTGAAAATCCGAAAGCGGCAGCAGCGCTTCCGGGTTTTTGCGTGCTGCCGCAACGGCGGCACTTCCAGGTTTTCCCGTGGCGACACACCAACGGCAGCAGGCAAAGATCTGAAAGCGGCAGCAGCGCTTCCGGGTTTTTGCACGCTGCCGCAATGGCGGCACTTCCAGGTTTTCCTGTGGCGACACACCAACGGCGGCACGCAAAGATCCAAAAGCGGAAGCAGCGCTTCCGGGGTTTTGCGCGCTGCCGCAATGGTGGCACTTCCGGGTTTTCCCGCGGCGGTTGGTGTGTCGCCACGGGAAAACTTTGGAAAGCCCTGCCGTATAGACTAACATCTTTTATGTGCGATTGGGACACAAATATTATGTATAAACAGCCTCCTCTTTGAATAAAACAGTGCAATTGGGAAATGCCTATGCAGATCTGATTGGGGTAAACTGATAAGGAAATATGAGTTTTTTATTTTAGTTGTTTTGCTATGGATGGTTTTATTCAACTTTTTGGTATTACGGCTAATCAATCAAGTGTTGTTATTATTTATTTATGTTTTTATTTCCATTTCTATGGATTCTCACTCATAATCAACTCTGGACAGCTTACCCCACTTGAGAACAATATAAAAGTCTTTCAGGAGTTCAGACTCTGGTATTTCATGATAGAGTGCTTTTGAATATGGAGGCTTGATTTTGAGAAAGAAAATCACTGTCAAACTCAGCCACAGGATAAGCAACCAGCCCAGTCTGATCTTCTTCGGCTGGGAATCTGAGATGTTGAAAGCCCCCCCCCCCAGACTTTTCTGGCCAATGTCTGGAGAGTCAGGGGTCTGCCCTGCTCTATTGGTTAGCATTACAGGTTTTAGAAGGAAATGGCTGGAGGGCATTGGGCAGAAACTGGGATCGCATGAACCATCAGGAGACTTGAACCCCTGGCAGAAAATGTAACATTTGTAGACTTATTAATTTGGAAAATTTGGATTCGGAAAATAGGCGAGGTAAAGAGCCCATTGCAACTGTACATACAGTAACACAGGAGGGTGGGGCAAGAAAAAGAAAAAAATGGGGGGGGGGGACTCGCTGCTACGTTTATTTATTTATTTTTTGCCCAATGAAGTTGAACCTTAAAAAGGTAAAGGTTCCCCCCGCACATTTGTGCAGTCGGGTCCGACTCTAGGGGCCGGTGCTCATCTCCGTTTCTTAGCCGAAGAGCCAGCGCTGTCCGAAGACGCTTCCGTGGTCATGTGGCTGGCATGACACGTGTGGAACGCTGTTACCTTCCCACCGAAGTGGTACCTATGTATCTACTTGCATTTGTATGCTTTCGAATTGCTAGGTTGGGAAGAGCTGGGCCGAGTGCGGGAGCTCACTCCGTCATGCAGGGCTAGGGTCCGCGACTCTGGGCGGTTTACAATAAAACTAAAAATAAATACAGATTAAAAAGGTAAAGGTTCCCCCCGCACATTTGTGCAGTCGTGTCCAACTCTAGGGGCCGATGCTCATCTCCATTTGTTAGCCGAAGAGCCAGCATTGTCCGAAGACGCTTCCGCAGTCATGTGGCCGCATGACGCACACGGAACGCTGTTACCTACCCACCGAAGTGGTACCTATTATTCTACTTAATTAATCTACTCTCCTGTTGGGGGAGTTGGGCGGTCATATAAATTTAATTAATAAATAAAATAAATAAATACTTGCATTTGCATGCTTTCGAATTGCTAGGTTGGCAAGAGCTGGGGCGAGTGCAGGAGCTCACTTCGCATGCAGGGCTAGGGATTCGAACCTCTGAACTTGCGATCTTCCGATCGACAAGCCTGGCGTCTTACCCGCTGAGCCACCACACCCCTTAGTTGAACCTTAGTTCAGTCTTATTCCTCTGATTTTGGTGAACTCCTTCATTATGCTGCTCTTGAAATCCTGCTGAAAACAATCTTGCACAAGCGTAGGCCACTGTGATGAGGTGGATGAGAATTCTTTGCCGTTTGCTGCGCTACAAGGATGGGTAATGAAGTCATAAAATCCCAAAATTGTAGAGATGGAAGGATCATCCAGGCCAACCGTCCACTGTCCTTTAGAGCAGCGTTTCTCAGATGTGTGGACTCCAACTCCCAGAATTCCCCTGGCTGGGGAATTCTGGGAATTGGAGTCCGCACATCTGAAAGCTGTCAAAGTCAAGAAACACTGCTCTAGGGGTGGCTGTCCAGCTTCTTCTTGAAAACCTCCAGAGATGGAGAACCCACCCCCTCCATAGGCAGACTGTTTTACAGATCTGACCGTCAGGAAGTCTGTCCTTATATTTAAATGAAATCTAGATAGCTGCAACAACTTGTACTCATTATTTCTGGTTCCAGTTCTGGTACCCATGGCAAAGAACTCTTGATCGTTTTCCCTGTGGCCCCTTTTATGTCCCTGAACACTGATAGTCCAAAACATTAGAGGCCACTCTGTTTTGAACCCCAATTCCCTTCTGAATAAATCTGCCTAGGTAGGCAGTGAAAACCCGGCATTGTACTGTTGATATAGTTATTTTCTTGGTCTGAGTAACACTTCCCTTTTCATTCATTCCAGATTACCTGTCTAATTAAAGCTGTTTTGCCAATGCCGGTCAACTCCTCACAAGTTATTAATAAGGTCAAGAAGGTTAAGACTCCTCAAGATTTCATCTTTCTTTCTTTCTTTCTTTTTTTCAGTCATTAGGGGATGAATGAGTGATGGTTGTTCCAGGCGAGTGCAAGAGTTGATAAAAGGCTGCCTTCATCTGGGTTCCACTGATTTATCCATCATATTTAAATCACTGATAGTGCTGGTATTGAAAGAGGAGTTCCTCATTTTAGAAGGACACATACAGTCCAGACATGAAAGGTGAGAAGTCTCAGCCAAGGAGAACCTGAAATTGCCAGGACATGAAGCTTGCTACATTGGATGTTTTAGGAAGAACGGAATGGATTGAATGGGTTATTTTAAATCCAATGGTTACATCATACACCATTCAGGGTGTGAGACCCTGGATGGGCTTGGGAGAAATGTTTGGATGGAGGTGGACTCCTAGAGATCAGATTGGCAGACATGGTCCTCCTGGATCGAGCATTGAGGCTGGGCAGCCATATCATACCAGCAGCAAGGGGGGTCTTTTATCTGCTTCAGTGGATAACCCACATACATCCCCATCTGGAGGAGAGACCTGGTTTCTATGTTTCACGTGCTGGTAGCTTTTAGGTTGGATTATTCTAATGTGTTCTCCTAGGACATCTCTTGAAGAGCGTCTGGAAACTGCCGCTGGTCTAGAACAGAGCAGCAAAAGTGCAGGGCTGAACTAAGGAATGTGGGACTCAGCGCAGCAACAGATTTGGAGAATCCACCCTACACCAAGGTCTAGATTAACTCTGCAGGGGGAAACTAAAACTGTACACGTTCAAAGTGGCTTGTCTACAGAACCTGAATTAAAAACTAAAGATGTAGCTAGAAGAGAAATGTTGAGGACAAAGTGGCCACACGGTAAAATCTTCCTTAGAAGGATCTCATCAACCCCAGCTCCCTGATGGCTAACATAGAGCTGCATTAGATAACAGGTGGACCTGCCTATGAAAGGGTTGGGTGATGTCACGATGCACACCTCATGATTTTGGTGTCATTTCGGTGGTTCCCATCTGGCAGCTGATGTATTGCCTCTTATACAGGTAGTCCTTGCTTAGTGACTGCCTTGTTTAGTGACCGTTTGCAGTTACGATGGTGATGAAAAAGTAACTTAACCACCAATCCTCACATTTACGACTTTTGCAGGCCTGTAAAGCAAAGGAAAGCTGAAGTAGGATCATAAGCCCAGTTGCAGTTTCACTTAGCGACTGCTTCACTTAACGACCAAGTTGCTGGTCCCAACTGTGGTCACTAAATGAGGACTACCTCTATCTTACTTTCTAGTAGAGTCGGTTCCTAAATATCTTCTGCCTTTACAAACATTTCTGCCTTTCTATAATCCTGTTTGCAAAGAGTTTCTGCCAATGTTCAGAATGGCAGAGAGTGATGAGATCACAGAGCAAATAATAAGATGGGTAATAGAGAGACAGCTGAGAAAGCTTACCTGTTTTATTGACTACAGCAAGGCTTAGGGTTGTGCTGATCATCCAGATGTGGAAGGGATGTGAGAGAACACTGGATTATTCCACTGAGGACCTTTTCCAGGGAACAGGAAGTGACTGAAAGAGCTGGATTTGGAGAAAAATGGGATGGTTCAGGATCGGGAAAGGAAAAATTGTTCAGTTTGTACAGCCAATAAATTATAAGAACGGCAGCATTGGAAAAAATCATGGCCAGGTTTTTTTTAAAAAAAGGAAGGCACTGCACTTACAGCTGAACTTAAAGAAGACTTAGAAGAATTCATTATGACGGCGACAATGGAAAAGAAGAAATCTGGGTTAACATTAAATATTAAAATAAAGATAACACAAGAATTGTTGGCATGGATTTTTTTCCTCACCATGGCCTTAAAAAGTGCCACAGAAGATAAAACTTTTAAAGGAATCAGTTTTCTAAGCTGTTTTTGAGGAGATGGAAAATACAATATTCTAGAAGAAGAAGAAGAAGAAGAAGAAGAAGAAGAAGAAGAAGAAGAAGAAGAAGAAGAAGAAGAAGAAGAAGAAGAAGATTAAGTAATTGTATTTATTCAAAGATCTGCAATTAAAATGTTGCAAGGTAGAAAGTTCTTGTTCATACTTCCAGCTAGGTAGCCAATCCCCATTTTTGAATGAATCACTCCATTGTTCCCCAGCAACCAGCATTCCCATTCCCCTTCCCCTTCCCCTTCCTTCCTTCCTTCCTTCCTTCCTTCCTTCCTTCCTTCCTTCCTTCCTTCCTTCCTTCCTTCCTTCCTTCCAACTCATAGCATAATAAAGAATAAGAAAGAGTCACAAGTCACATACACACACACACACACACACACACACACAAAAGCAAATCTTAATGAAAGACCCCCACATGCAATTTGAAACACCCCTTGATGGAGGGAGTTTGCTGGGAATTACTTCGTGACTACAACTCAGAATGAAGGCCAGACATGTCCATCAGGTTATGGCTCTGTCAAGACAAGCGAACATAATGCACAGCGCAGAAAAGGGATTAAAAATAGCAAGTCAAAGAAATTAAAGGCAAAAGAGAAGAGAAAAGGAAATTTGTTGGTCTCTCTGCCTTTCTCGCCTCGCAAACCATCATTTCCATTCACCGCTTAGTCTGTTGCCTTTTGTTCTTTAAACTTCTCATCTCCTCTTTCTTCAGGATCCAACTGACTCCATCCAACCACAACTTTCTTCACCTTCCTCTCGTCTACTATTTCTCCAGATGGTAGGCTGACAATTCAGTCCTCCCTCATTCTGGTCTCAAACCACTTTGATGTGCTCCCCTTCTCACTCAGTCCACATTCATTCACTTCTACATTTCCACTGCGTTTGACTCACGTTGATGTTTCTCCTGAGGTATCCAGCTTTCACTTCTGCATACCAAAGTGGGCAGAAATACACCTTTATCCACAGTCACTTTCACTTCTTTCAACAAACATTCATTCCTCACGACAGACCCCTGACCTATCCGCATTTGCCCATCTTAAAATTTTTCTATCTGTTTTGCCCTCTGTAGCAAGTGTTCTAGCAAGATACATAAATTCACCTTACTCTGTTTTCCTGCCACTGGGGAATAACTTTCCATCTATTGCTCCAGTTTCCCTTTCAAACACAACTTTGGTCTTTGAGTCATTAATTTAGAGATCCATACCCCTCTTTTTGTCAACCATCCTCGCTTCCCTGCTCTTGAGCTAATTTTTTAGCGGAAGATATTTTCTGCTCTTTAAATACTGCTGATCTGAAGAAAGAAGCCCTTTGATTTTGTTATTGTTCTGACGTCATAAATCTGGAAGCAGTTATTGAATTAATTTCTTCTATCGCACCATTTAGAAAAGCTTGGGGAAAATGAACAAGAAAGCTACAAGAGACTTCATGACCCAAAGTTGTGTGAGTTTTCCAATTCCTCAAAGATCTTCAAGCAGAATAAATAGCTAAGCGGAGGTTGACATCAGAGGTGTAACACTTTTGACGACAACCCATCCTACACATTCTAGAAAAGACTAGATTAATAGAACACAACTTCTTTTTTTAAAAAAAAACAAGCTTTATATATTTCAAAGTATAATTGCATACAAAACAGTAAATTACATACAAAACAGAAAATACACTAAAATACAACAAAAACAAAGAAAAACAACATTTATAAAGAAAAACAATATATAAATACAAAGACAAAATTAAATTAAATTAAATTAAAAATAAAAGTTGACTTCCGGCTATCCCAATTATAGATATAAAGGTAAAGGTTCCCCCACACAGTCGTGTCTGACTCTAGGGGCCGGTGCTCATCTCCATTTGTTAGCCGAAGAGCCAGCGTTGTCCAAAGATGCTTCCATGGTCATGTGGCCGGCATGATGCGTGCAGAACGCTGTTGCCATCCCACAGAAGTGGTACCTATTTATCTACTTGCATTTGCATGCTTTCGAATTGCTAGGTTGGCAAGAGCTGGGGCGAGTGCGGGAGCTCACTCCGTCATGCGGGGTTAGGGATTCGAACCTCCGAACTTGCGACCTTCCGATCGACAAGCCTGGCGTCTTACCCGCTGAGCCACCACGCCCCTTACATACAAAACATTATAATTACATACAAAATAGTAAATACACTAAAATACAACAAAAACAAAGAAAAACATTTATAAAGAAAAACAATACTGTATATAAAGTCTAAGACTAAGACTAAGACTAAGACAATTAATTAAATTAAATTAAATTAAATTAAATTAAATTAAATTAAATTAAATTAAATTAAATTAAATTAAATTAAAAATAAAAGTTGACTTCCGGCTATCCCAATTATAGATATACTTATAGTTAAAATAGAACACAACTTCAAGGGGAAATGATACCCTATAGGGATGAATGAATGAATTAATGAATGAATAAAATAATTCTTGAGGATGTGTCAAAATAGACTCGGGAGGACTTTGCGTTCAAATCCAGTCTTCTTCCAATAATTTTAAAAGACTTGCATGAGAGTTTAGGATGTTTGTTATACGAGTTTTGTAAACACTGACTGGGTTTCTTTGAATCAAATGGGATGGCTAGACACCATTTTCCACATTTTCCACAAATCACAACGATGCTTTGGGCAAGTGGGGATATTTTTTCATAGAATTGACAACATCCCCTGCCGAAAAATGTCACTTTACCTTCTGGAGCCAGCAGCAAGGACAATTGTCTCAAATTTTAGCCTCCTTAGATAAAAGAGGAATTAATCAGATAAAGGTGGGCTTCAGGGCTGGGGGTGGGGGGAAATAAACAAAGGGCTGTGGGAAGTCAAGGCCTAGGCTAACTCTTCTCTGCAGAACCCATTTTCCTTACCTGTTATTTGTAGATACTGAATTCAAGCCCTCCTGGTTATTCAACTGTTTTGCTGGAAAACTCCAGTGTGGTGGGAAATTGCATAACAACTTTGGGATGGGAAGAACTGAAACCTGGGGAGGATCTGGCCATATAAATGGGTGTGGCTAGCATTTATTTTGCTTCAGGTTTGGGTGGAAAGTCTGGACGGAGGGGCATCTTGGGATGGGGGGAGTAATAGCTCCTCTTAGGGTTGGCTTGCTCCGTAGAGTTCTTTTAAACTTACATCAGAGCCTCTTGGGTCTTATATATTTAATTAATTTATATTGATATATATATTATGTATTGTATTTTATAAGTTTTTATATGTTTTAATTGCTGGCTTTGTGTAAACCGCCCAGAGTCCCCTCTGGAAATGGGGGGAGATGGGCGGTGATATAAGTTAGAAATATAAATAAATAAATAAATCTTGCTTTTCAAAGATGTTAACCTCAGTTTAGGGAGATCCAAGGATACGTCCTTCTTAGCAACAGGACAGAAGTCAATAGCCACTGCCTTCTTCTCGGATATTTTTTCAACTTCACAGTTTAGCGTACCATCCTGAGATTTCCTAGTGGTCTCCCATCCAAGTAATAACCTTGTAATAACCTCCTTTTAAGATCTTACCATCCTCTGGATTTTTTCTATTTATTATGATATTGTATTTTAATGATTTATAGGTTTTTTAATTTTAATATTTTATTTATCCAACTTATATTATTTTATTGTAAACCACCCAGAGTCTACCATGGTAGAGATGGACGGTGATAAATTTGATAAATAAATAAATAAATAAATAAATAAATAAATAAATAAATAAATAAATAAATATTAGGCTTTCTGAAATCAGCCATGATTAAGAAGGTGCTAGCACCACTGAGCTGGAAACAAAACAAAGTCTCCTGAAGTCAAATTGGATTCTTGGTGATTTCAGGAATAGCCTCTGCCATTTTTTTTGGCAAGAAAATGGAAGGGATTTGCCACCCACTGACATCTTGATGTCTCTGGAATGGGTGGAATGGAAATCTGTGCTCCTGTTTTGCATTGGGAGTTGGTATATTTTAAAAGGCAAAAGGAGTGAGAAACCTTGCCAATATTTAATGCATCCATTTTGCCTCAACATCCCGCCAGCTGAGAAAATTAGTCCAGTTTTTGAAGATTTTCAATATTTCTAAGGGTTACACTAGGAGCCTTAAGCATCATATAAGTCCTATTTTGTCTTTTAACACCCCCAATCCACAGTGAAATGGTTAAAAAATGTAGATTCCCCCCACTTTGGAGAGTATTTGGAGGGTCGCTGACCCATAACCTAACCAATAGACAAAGCCACAAACCAACCATCCACATTAAACAGTTGTGTGTGTGTGTTTTAATAAGAATTTTATTAGGTTTAAAGCAAGAATAAAAACTACAAGAAAGCAAAAAACTACAAAAAGAAAAAGAAAAAAACCAAAAAGATGTGAAAACACAAGAAGAATTTTTTTTTAAGGATTACATAAAGAGGTGACTTCTGACTTTTAACAACAAGAATGTACAGCAGTTTCCATAATCAATCCCTTACTCTATATTGAACCAAAATCACATTATTTCTATAAATCATTCCATTACCACATTATAAAAATCACTAAATACAATTGCTCCCTCCCCTTATATTAAAAGAAAAGGAAATATATAAACCTCCTAATCAACTTCTCCCCCAAAGATAACATTTACTTAATTATTTCCTTCCTACCATTATTCTATACATTCCTGTCCGTTATAATAAAGATCAAACTAAAAAGCATATAAATTGTCTGCTCTTATAATTAATAATACTACAATTATAACAATCATATGAAACCTAAAATTAAACTCTTTGGGAGTTTGGGAGAGGGGGTGTTTCCGACGGTCTTTAAGAAGGCGTTGGTGCACCCCCTCCTCAAGAAGCCTTCCCTGGACCCTACTGTTTTAAATAACTTCCGTCCTGTCTCCCACCTTCCCTTTATGGGAAAGGTGGTTGAGAAGGTGGTGGCGCTGCAACTCCAGAGGATTCTGGATGAAACGGATTATCTAGACCCCTTTCAGTCAGGTTTCAGGCCAGGGTACGGGACAGAGACTGCATTGGTCGCGCTTATGGATGATCTTTGGTGGGAGCGAGATGGAGGGAGTGCATCCATTCTCGCTCTCTTGGACCTCTCAGCGGCTTTTGATACCGTCGACCACGGTATCCTTTTGGGGCGGCTCAGGGAATTGGGGGTGGGCGGCGTTGTTTTACGCTGGTTCACCTCCTTTCTCCAGGGCCGTTCCCAATCGGTGGCAATAGGAGAGGAGAGATCTGACCCTCGGCCCCTATTATGTGGGGTGCCACAGGGTTCGGTTCTCTCTCCTCTCCTATTTAACATCTATATGCAGCCGCTGGGCAAGATCATCCGTCACCATGGGATGAGGTATCACCAGTACGCTGATGATACCCAGTTGTACATCTCCATCCCGGGTAAAGTAAGTGTTGCAGTCGACACCCTTTCTCAGTGTCTGGAGGCTGTAGGGGCCTGGATGGGGCACAACAGGCTTCAGCTGAACCCTGGTAAGACGGAGTGGCTGTGGATTGATGGCCTCTCGATTTCCAGGAAGTTGTCATCTTTAACTCTGGATGGGGTTGCACTACCCCGTTCAGATTCAGTACGGAACTTGGGGGTCCTCTTGGACTCACGACTCCTGCTCGAGGAGCAGGTGGCAGTCGTGGCCAGGAGGGCCTTTGCACAGCTTCGGGTTGTGCGCCAGTTGCGCCCCTTCCTGGATCAGGAGGCCCTCCGAACAGTCACTCATGCCCTTGTCATCTCCCATATAGATTATTGTAACGCGCTCTACATGGGGCTACCCTTGAAGAGTATCCGGAAGCTTCAGCTGGTCCAGAATGCGGCTGCACGGGTAGTTCTGGGTGCTAGGAGATCCGCACATGTAACACCGCTACTCCGTGAGCTGCATTGGGTACCAGTTTGCTTCCGGATCCAATTCAAGGTGTTGGTTATTACCTTTAAAGCCCTACATGGCATGGGACCAGGGTATCTGAGGGACCGTCTTGTCCCGACCATGTCCGCCCGCCCCACCCGATCATGCAGGGAGGGCATGCTTCGGATCCCTTCATTAAAAGAATTCCATCTGGCGGGGTCCAGGAGGCATGCCTTCTCTGTAGTAGCACCCGCCCTGTGGGATAACTTGCCCCCTGAGGTGAGACTGGCACCCTCGCTCCTAGCCTTTAGGAAGTCCTTGAAGACCTGGCTCTGCCGCCTTGCCTGGAGTGAAGGAAAGGACAGTTCCTCCTGGGGGTGGTTGGTTTAGTGGTTTCCTCCTTGTAAGAACAGACCATCTTCTGGATTTCTGCTTTTTATTTTTATAGTAGTTTTAAATGTCTAGGTTTTATCGTTTATATTTTGATTGTAAACCGCCCAGAGTCTGCCATGGCAGAGATGGGCGGGGATAAATCTAAATAATAAATAAATAAATAAAAAATAAACCTAAAACCAAGTGTGTGTGTGTGTGTGTGTGTGTGTGTTAAACTGCTCTGTATCTTTCACTATTTCAGAAATGATGATAGTATTTTAACATACAGTACATCCCTGCTGGTGGAGGGTGGGAAACTCCATATTGGCTCCTACTTTTGTCCAAAAGTCGTCGGGCAGTGCCTAAATCGAATAAATTAAATTAACTTACTGTACCTGGACATGGAGATATATTCATGTGCAAAAGAGACAGGATCCATTCATCTCCACTGTTCAGAAATGTCCTTTCTAGAGATCATGCTGAAAATCTAAGGAACAACTCAACAGCTCTGAGAACTTGCGCTGAAAACATTTAGGTTACCAATCTCAGGGATCCCCAGGAAAATAATTAAAAAATCAGAACATATGTATAGTCTCTGATAAATAATGAAACCTGGAGCAGAGTCTATTTACATTAATACATGACAATAATGTTGAACATGTGCAAAAAACATGTTGTTTTAAGTATTATTCGAACAGAAAATATGTTTTCCTTTTGAGCTGAAGAGATAGATATGTTTTCTTAGTTCATTTACGTTGCTTCTAAACCTTATTTGGTTTTCATTGTGTAGATTTCTCCAACTGGCATTTTCATGAACTCTAAACAGATTTTCTAAAAGATGGATCCAAACAGAACTCTAAAAGATGAGTCTACCACTGGAATACTAGAAGAAGCAAAACTTTATGTTAGATTGGATTATTCTGGAGTTGAAATATTAACTCATGTAGTCTGTCCTTGTCATATGATTGACATATTTGGGGCCGAAATCCACAGGATTGGTAACACGCTTTTGAATCTACTGTTGTATAGGAAACACATGTGTGTTCTTTTTGGCAATATCCCCAGATTTTGGAACCTATCAAGACATCAAAAATTGTGGACTCTTGACATAAAGGAAGGGCTAAAAGTATTAATATACAACCCTGGAAAGATAAAGCTGTATCTAAGTTGTAGATATGGGGCCTGTTAACATTTGACTTAGTTTTTTTTTTTTTTGGACAAAGGGCTAAGGAAAAAGATTTTTAGCAATTTGGTCAATTTCCATACTTTTCTCTCTTTTCCTCTCTAATTGCAATGTTGTAACACATTGTTAAGAGTTGTTTGTATAACTGCCAGTTAAGATAATTTTTTTAATGGGATTATGATGAACAAGATACTTGATAACTCAAACATCAGATTTTAGCCAAGATTCTTGGCTTCTGGTCTAAAAAAACAAAGCCAAAACATAGAAAAATGGTAAGATGGACTATCCACTTGGCAATCAGACATTCCCCAAACATTTAAACTTAGATTTCTGATTGTAAAGTCTGAGGGCACCTGGACTTTTTAATTTTTTTATTTTGGAAAAAAGCCATTTATGTCAGTAACGGAAAACTGCCATTTCTTTCACTGTTAAAAACTCAAAAGTTCTGAGAAGGGGAAAAATAGAGTAATTCTATATATTTACCACTAGATGTTGCTCAAGGTCAAACTCCAAGTGTGTAGAAGCATGTTTTTGCTGTCTGCAGCTTGAATCATGTCAACTGGATTTCTATTTTCTCAGTGGAAACGTTTCGCTCCTTATCCAAGGAGCTTCTTCAGTCTGAGCAAAGTTGGTAAGGGAATCCTAAATATGTTTCTAGGTAGCTGTGTGACCTTACACCTGGGGCTAGGTCATGGTTATATTGAGTCCTTTTATCATCTAAAGGAGGATTGTTAAGATCACCATGCTGCTGTTGAGCTTGTGAAATGGTCTTAATCTTCCTAGGCACAGAAGACAAAGCAGGGAGGAAGATGGGGGAAAGATTGTGCCTGAGGCCCCCACCTCTATTCAAGGAAGGATTTTCCAAGTTGGCATAAATGGATTCCTTGACCCCTCTCTCAAACCACCTATCTTCTCTGTCTAAAATGTGAACATTAATGTCCTCAAATGAGTGTCCTTTTTCCTTTAGATGAAGATAAACTGCTGACTCTGGTCCTGTGGTGTTACTTCTCCTGTGTTGGGCCATACTCCTGTACAAAAGTTGTTTGGTTTCTCCAATGTAGAGTTCAGAGCACTCCTCACTGCACTGGATTGCATAAACTACATTGCTTTTCTTGTGTTTTGGAGTTTGATCTTTGGGGTGTACAAGCCTCTATCTCAGTGTGTTGGTGGGTTTGAAATATACAGGTATGTGGTGTTTGCCAAATATCCTTTTTATCTTTTCAGACACGCCAGCCATGTAGGGAATGACCAGGTTCTTCCGTTTACTCTGAGTCTCAGCCCTGTCTGTCGCTGTTTTAGGTCTGGTAGACTTAGATTTAGTGAAGGCCCAATTTGGATATCCACAGGCCTTCAGAGCTGTTCTCAGGTGCTGATTTTCATTCTTTTTGGAATCCATGGAGGTGGGGATGGTTTCTGCTCTGTGTGACAATGTCCTGATGACTCCTAGTTTGTGCTGCAGTGGATGGTGGGAGTCAAACATCAGATATTGATCTGTGTGTGTGGGTTTCCTGTAGATCCCTATTTCTAGCTTGCCACCGGTCCCTGGTCATTCCCTACATGGCTGGCATGTCTGAAAAGATAAAACGGATATTTGGCAAACACCACATACCTGTATATGCCGCCATTGAAGCTCCTGGAAGTCCACCCATCTTCAAGCAGGCTGGCTGGGGAATTCTGGGAGTGGAAGTCCACACAGCTTAAAGTTGCCAAGTTTGAGAAACACTGGTCTAGGCTCGGGCTGTTCTGTGTGCAGAAATCCCTTCTTTTGTCCATCCCAGATCTCCATCATGGAGATCAATTGGGTGCTCTAGAATGTAGAATGTATGAATCGGAATATACCTTGTGGTCATCTAGTTCAACCCCCTGCTTAGTGCAGGAATCTGAACCAATAATATCTGGGAACTTTCCAGATGTGTGGATTTCAACTCCCAGAATTCTCAGCAATGAGTGTGCCCCTTCTCCCCTTTTTCCATTCCATCCTCATCAAACATGGATACTCAGAGCTAACTGTGGGCCAATTACTAACTCTCAGCCTACCTTACAGGGTTGTGGCTCTGGAGAAAAATCGGGACTCCTATAATCTCTACTTTCTTGTCCTAAAGGAAAGGTGGGAGATGATAGATAGATAGATAGATAGATAGATAGATAGATAGATAGATAGATAGATAGATAGTATACCAAAAGTCAGGCCCCAGACAGAATTACAGGAAGTGTTCAAATTGGTTGCCATTTTCTTCTAAGCACTTCCCTACTTGTTTGAGTAAAAATATCAATCAATCAATCAATCAATCAATTAATTCTGGAGCCAATCGTGCAGACCAGGAGGCAGGGTTTGCAGGAGGGAGCCAATCGTGTGGACCGGGGGCGGGGTTTGCAGGAGGGAGCCAATCACGCGGACCGGGGGTGGGGATGCCTGTCTTTTTCATGAATACGAAATATTACATAAGACCCTGTCCCGTTTTTGTCTGAAGGAAATATGGTCAGGCTACCTCTTGGGAAGTGACTTATGGGATGACCAGGGCTATCCATGAGGGGATGGGGGTTTCCCAAAAAATGAAGATGTCAGCTGCAACCGCGTGATCTGTGCTTCACCCCTTTTTCATCCCCTGAGGATGACCTTGCAAAACAAGGACAACTTCTCTACCCGTTTTCCTTGCCCATGCATTGCCCTGCTGCCATCTCAGAGCTGCAACAGATCCCCTTCCACTTCCAGAGAACTGGAGATGAGCGGAGAAGCTGTAGGCTTCTGCACATGCTGAGAAGATGCTCCAAAACAATATCTCTCAGAATTTTAGCATCATCCTCTTTAGGCTGGAAGGCCAACACTTTCGTAACACCAAGTACAACTCATTCATTCACCTTCAAGATGGAGGTATCAGCAGAGCAGGGAGAAAACGCAACATTTACAGCCCTTTGAGGTAGGCCAGGTCAGGAAACAGACGCTGCATGGATCACTGGAACTCTACTTTACTGTAAAAGGGTAGAAGGTCTGACTCTTGGAAGCCTGATGGAGATTCTCTCTCTCCCCTCTTATACGAAAGAGAATCACGGCGAGGCAGTCTTGAGTTTCTTTCTCACATCCTTCCAGGCTAAGCTGGTGTTTACCTAACAGTCACTTTTAGTTTCAGTTTTTAGGGGGTGCAACTCAGTTTTATTTCAGTGGATTTGTATGGTTTGGTTATGTTTTTATTTCTGTCCATCACCCAGAGTTGCTTGGGTAAGTGGGCAGATAGATAGATAGATAGATAGATAGATAGATAGATAGATGATAGATAGATAGATAAAATAAATAAAATAGTATTGTAACCTGCCAATGTGCAAACGCTAGAAAAACATACAGCTTCTCACACCTTTCAATAAACCCTGTAGGAAAAAAAACCCCTATATATTCATATATGTTTTATGGAACATTTAAATTTTGTATACAGAAAATAATAAACAAATGAACAGTGGCTGTATCCTGCCCGGTAGTGTCAGACAGCGATTGAGAACAGCGCCCAGGATCTTTGGCAAAAATACCCTTTTTCAGCATCTTAGCTGGAGACGGCCGCGACTGATCCAGGGTTTTGTGTGAGAAAAGCAGCTGTGCCACAATTTGAGTGGAAACCTTCCCTCAGCTTCATAGAATCATAGGGCTGGGAGGGACCTTGGAGGTCTTCTAGTCCAACCCCCTGCCCAAACCCAAGGCAGGAGTCCTCATACCATCTCGGACCAATGATTGTCCCATCTTTTCTTGAGAACCTCCAGCGATGGAGCACCCACCACTCCGGGAGGCCAGCTGTTCCACTGCTTAACAGTTCTCCCTGTCAGGAAATTCCTCCTTGTTCCCAGGTTGGATCTCCCTCCAAGGAGCTTCCGCCCATGGCTTCTTGTCCCACCCTCAGGTGCCATGGAGAATAGATCCACACCCTCGTCCCTATGGCAGCCATTCAAGTATTGGAAGACTGTGATGATGTTGCTGTTTCTCCTGCCAGCCCCAGGCCAGATTGAACTGCATTCCTCCCATCCTTGCGATGGCAAAATAAAGGGCCAGCCTATTTTCACTGCCTATTTTCACTGCCAAGCCTTATTCTCCTTCAGCAATCAAGCTGACGAGTGGGACCATCCTGACATGATTTCTGCCTCGTTTCGGACAGGCGCTGGGAGATCGCACCTGGGCACAAAAGACGAGGATATCACGACGTGATGGAACGGCGCTGTTTCCAGCCCTTGGACCAGATGTTGCGGATGCTTCTGCTGCTTGCAGGTTTAACAGGGGGCAAGTTCAGGAAAGCCGTTGGGGCTGGCAGGAAAAACAGCAACTAATCTCTCTCTGTAAGGTGGGATAGTCCTGGGGAGAAGATAACTTTTGAAGCATGGCCAGAACAGTGGGTGTAGCCATCTTTTTCTTTTATCTAGTTCAGTGTTCCTCAACCTTGGGAACTTTAAGAGGTGTGGACTTCAACTCCCAGAAATCCCCAGCCAGCCATGCTGCCCCTCCAGACGCTCCTGCTGAGTTGTTTGGAGATGTTCTGTGTTTCTCAACCTTGGCAACTTCTTGGCCTTTTTGCTAAGTTCAAGTGTAACCTTGGCAACTTTAAGAGGGGTGGACTTCAACTCCCAGAATTCCCCAGCCAGCATGGCTGGCTGGGGAATTCTGGGAGTTGAAGTCCACCCCTCTTAAAGTTGCCAAGGTTGAGAAACACTGCACTCAACTAAGCTAACGGTGGCCTAGCTGATGAGATGGACAAGCAGATGCTAACGTTCAGGCTTTAAATTTGGCCAGAAAAACAACAACCTGCGTGTGCAAATACCTCTCCCCTTTAGCCTGTCACCATTAGGCCAGCATGTCTAGGGGGTCTTTCCTAGCCAGGCTATCTCCAAAGTGGGGGCAGATCTATGGCAGGCCTTTTGGAGATTAGAAATCCATATTTCTGTCTGTTTCCCCCATCCAGGGCAACAGGGACTGGGCTGCAGACATTTTGGCACCACTCCTGTAATTGCTTGGGTAACCTTTTTACCCCCTTTCTGGATACTTGCTGGGAAGGTTTATGTAATTCTCTTAATGGGGAGGGGTGGAGAGAGAACCCATCTTCTCCTCCCCCCCCCACCCCATAGCCAATTAAATCAGCACAGGATGGGGGAATACAAGCATGTATTAAGCTTGGCAGACAGTCCCTGGCTTGAAATCTGGCTGGGGTGTTGATGTAACAATCTAAAGCAGTGTTTCTCAACCTTGGCCACTTTAAGATGGGTGGACTTCAACTCCCAGGATTCCCCAGCCAGCATGGCTGGCTGGGGAATTCTGGGAGTTGAAGTCCACAACATCTTAAAGTGGCCAAGGCTGAGAAACACTGAACCTCCCCAAACATCTCAGCAGGATCGTCTGGAGGGGCCGGATCAGCTTTAGGCTAAGCCCAAGTAGGCACCAGCCTAGGTCGCCAAAGCTTAGGGGGCACCAATGCCACCCCTTTCTGAATCATCCTAAAAAATACAAATCGTCACCACGGTGGGAGGTGGCACCATCAGTCAATGTGGCCAAGGGGCACCATATACCCTCGAGCCTGCTCTGCAGAGTTGGGGTAGAAAAAGTCAAGATGGCAGCCACCGCCATGCGATGGGCGCCCCCCCCCTTTTACCCCTGTGTTGCATGGCGGTGGCTGCCAGTTTGAATTGTTGGCAGACGCCCCGGCGGCATTGCTGTATTTTGACCTTGCTCTGCTCTAGGCATTGTCCTTTTGTTTTCCCCTTCTCGGTATTTTTGCCCGCAATGTTTTATTTATTTATTTATGTCGATCATGAACGTACTACATGTATTTCTGCTGTACCAGAGATCAAAAATATAGCATCTGTATTATTGTATAGCTTAGAAAGCATAATAACGTGGAACTGTATATAAGTTCACTGGAGCCCGTATAGCAGAGCTTTCCAAACTGTGTGTCGCGACACAAAAGTGTGTTGCCTGCGGGGCCCAGATGTGTCGCATCAAAACCCGGAAGCGCTGATGGTGCGCTATCAGCGCTTCTGGGTTTTCCCGCGGTGACACACCAACGGCGGCGCGCGAAAATCCGAAAGCGCCGCAGCCACGGCGGTGCGTAAAAATTGAAAGCGGCAGCAGCGCTTCCGGGTTTTTGCATGCTGCCGCAATGGCGGCACTTCCAGGTTTTCCCGTGGCGACACACCAACGGTGGCGCGCGAAGATCCGAAAGCGGCAGCAGCGCTTCCGGGGTTTTGCACGCTGCCGCAATGGCAGCACTTCCGGGTTTTCCCGCGGCGACACACCAACGGCGGTTGGTGTGTCGCCACGGGAAAACTTTGGAAAGCCCTGCCGTATAGACTAACATCTTTTATGTGCAGTTGGGACACAAATATTATGTATAAAACAGCCTCCTGTTTGAATAAAACAGTGCAATTGGGAGATGCCTATGCAGATCTGATTGGGGTAAACTGAATATGAGTTTTTTGTTTTAGTTGTTTTGCTATGGATGGTTTTATTCAACTTTTTGGTATTACGGCTAATCAATCAAGTGTTGTTATTATTTATTTATGTTTTTATTTCCATTTCTATGGCTTCTCACTCATAATCAACTCTGGACAGCTTACCCTACTTGAGAACAATATAAAAGTCTTTCAGGAGTTCAGACTCTGGTATTTCATGATAGAGTGCTTTTGAATATGGAGGCTTGATTTTGAGAAAGAAAATCACTGTCAAACTCAGCCACAGGATAAGCAACCAGCCCAGTCTGATCTTCTTCGGCTGGGAATCTGAGATGTTGAAAGCCCCCCCAGACTTTTCTGGCCAATGTCTGGAGAGTCAGGGGTCTGTCCTGGGAAAGGCGCCTATTAAAACTTGCCCGCCTGTCCTGGAGTCTTCCCTGTGCAACAGTTTTGCATCCTCCCAGCTTCTCAAGAAAGGCATTTATTTCAGAGTTACTCTGGTGTAACTTTATTATTTGACGATCAGAGATGAAACAAACTGTGCACAAGAAGAAACAGTTTACCTAATATCCTAATACTTCTATATGAAAATAGAGTAGAATAACAAATAAAGATGTTTGTGTGTATGTGTATGTGCGTAGAGGGTTCAGTCCCCTTAACCAGCACAGTGAAACCCCAAACCTTCTCATGGCAATTGCAATAGAACTAACCTTCACTGGGCATTTCAGTGGTGAAGTCAACAAATATAAAGCAACTTGACCACATCCCAAGCATCAGTAGAATTTCCATTTTCTTAGCGGGAATGAGAAGTTTCTCTGGAGCAGTATATAAACCTCAGGAACTGGAAAGAGAAGGAAGGAAGGAAGGAAGGAAGGAAGGAAGGAAGGAAGGAAGGAAGGAGGGAGGGAGGGAGGGAGGGAGGGAGGGAGGGAGGGGAAGGAAGGAAGGAAGGAAGGAAGGAAGGAAGGAAGGAAGGAAGGAAGGAAGGAAGGAAGTTCCAGACATGCAAATGGGCCAATGAAGTGTTATTTTTAAAAAAGAAAAGAAACAGGAAAAAAAACAGTAAATAGACAGCAAAGTGTCCAACACATCATGGTGATTTCCTGCTGGTTTTTTTTTGATGGCAAACAAAAAAGGAAAAGTAATGTGCTAAACTGTAGATAAGTTTATGCAACTAGAAAAGCAGGAAAACGACAACCTCAATTTATGCAGAAAAATCTTATCTCCCCCCCCCCCCTTAAGGGTTCTCACTAAGCGATTGCTTGTCCCTGCCTTCCCTGTTTATCTAACTCGGCACTGAATTGGTTTACATCCTTGCACATAGGATCGCAAAGGTGTATCAGCCCCAGGTGTAAGGTCACACAGCTACCTAGAAACATATTTAAGGATTCCCTTACTAACTTTGCTCAGACTGAAGAAGCTCCTTGGATAAGGAGCGAAACGTTTCCACTGAGAAAAATAGAAATCCAGTTGACATGATTCAAGCTACAGACAATTCCACCTGGATGACTGAGAACCTTCATAGACATAGGATCGGAAACTTATAGGGCAACCTTGTGCACGTCTGCTCAGAGGTATGTCCCATGAAGTTCACCAAGGTTTATGCGGGCAAATAACTGGCTATGGAATTACCTGGGAGTAAGACTCACTTTGCTCAGGAGTGGCTTCAGAGGAGATGTGTACAGAAGTGCCTGACTGGTGTGTGGGTCTAATGGATGTAAAGTGTAGTTCAGGCACATAGATTTGTACGCCCAGTAAGATGGCACAGAGACTGGCACGCTCTCGGACTCTGTAAACTACTTGAGGCTTAAAAGGGAGGGTCCTGGTTTCTTTGAAGCAGGTCACCACCCCTTTATTAACAGATTTTTAAGGGAGGCTGGTATTGAAAGCAAAATATTTCAACAAGTCTCCGTCTGCTATAGTCAACCAACTTTACAATGTATATAATCGCTATAAACATTTTCTTCTGAAGTTTAGTCAGTCAGATCCAGGTAGAAAGAAAAACAAGGAAAGGAAAGGAAAGGAAAGGAAAGGAAAGGAAAGGAAAGGAAAGGAAAGGAAAGGAAAGGAAAGGAAAGGAAAGGAAAGGAAAGGAAAGGAAAGGAAAGGAAAGGAAAGGAGGTAAATGGATGAAGAAGGGAAGGGAAGGGAAGGGAAGGGAAGGGAAGGGAAGGGAAGGGAAGGGAAGGGAAGGGAAGGGAAGGGAAGGGAAGGGAAGGGAAATCTGGAGGGTTCCCCCCCCCTCCCCAGTTTTTCTCATTAAACAAGAAGGACCAGCAGTACAGGAGGAAAAAAAGTTGGTTCCATCTTTCTCTCAATATTCAAAATAACCCCAGCTAAGTTCTTAAGCATTCATTCATTGGAAATCTTCAGGCTTCTGCTGGTGTGGTGTCAAACGTTGTAAAGACAGCCAAATTGCCTTTTGGGGTGGGGTGGGGACTTCACTTGCTCCCTTCTGCCTCATCAAGGCCTCAACTCCATCTGGAGGCCTCAAAGCATGGACAGAACAGAAAGCTGCAATCTTCATCTTTAGTGCCCATCGGTGATGATGATGATGATGAGAATAATATCACCACCAGTCAATTGCAAAAGGAACAGTTTACATCCTTTAACACTATTAAATAGCAACATCTGCCTATCCCAGGTCCTTGGGAAGGACTCGATAGGTGGACAAAGATGCCAGATCCAGTTGAAACATCTGGCTGACTGTGCGACCAACCATAATGATTTATTAAATGTATATGTTGCCTGACTCCAGCGACTCTGGGCAGTTGATTAAGGAGATTCTTGTCCCTCTCCTCCTGCCTGGTCAGCCGGGTTTTGCCCCAATGGGGCGCTTCGCTTCGTGCATGGAAGAGGCAGCTTTGCCTGAGGCTCCTCTTTCCTATGCTCCCCTGAAAGCGTTCAGACATTCACCGGGCAGGGGAGGCCTGGAACGGGGGTGGGCGGACGGCTTGACGTGCTGATCCAAAGGGGCAGAGGAAGAGGAGGGCGTTAACACCCTGGACCCAGCTGCATGCAATCCTGACCACTGCAGCAAGCATCTTCCATATCAGTTCGAAGAGCAGATCCTGTGGCCGCTGCTACTGACTATAGTTCAGGATCTTCCCCGTTAGCCATGCTGGGCGGGGCTCCTGCAAGAGGCAGCTCAGCATCACCCAGAGCAGGGTTTTCAGAACCTTTTCCGGCCTGTTAAAAAAAAACACCAGAACCTTTGATGGGGGCGGGTGGGTTTTGAAGATCAGCTGACAAGCCCTGCTCTCTCTGCTGTAGGAGGAGGAGGAGGGGAGGAGTGGGAGGAAGAAGAAGAGGAGGAAGAGGGGAGGAGGAGGAGAAAGAGGAGGACCAGGAGGAAGAAGAGGAGGAGGAAGAGGGGAGGAGGAGGAGAAAGAGGATGAGAAGGAGAAGGAGAAGAGGAGGAGGAGGACGAGGAGGAAGAAGAGGTGGACGAGGAGGAAGAGGAGGACAAGGAGGAGGAGGATGAGAAGGAGAAGGAGAAGAGGAGGAAGAGGGGAGGAGGAGGAGAAAGAGGATGAGAAGGAGAAGGAGAAGGAGAAGAGGAGGAGGAGGACAAGGAGGAAGAAGAGGCGGACGAGGAGGAAGAGGAGGACAAGGAGGAGGAGGAGAAGTGGAGGATGAAGAGGAGGAGGACCAGGAGGAAGAAGAGGAGGAGGAGGACAAGGAGGAAGAAGAGGCGGACGAGGAGGAAGAGGAGGACAAGGAGTAGGAGGAGGAGAAGGAGAAGGAGAAGAGGAGGAAGAGGACAAGGAGGAAGAAGAGGCGGACGAGGAGGAAGAGGAGGACAAGGAGGAGGAGGAGAAGTGGAGGATGAAGAGGAGGAGGACCAGGAGGAAGAAGAGGAGGAGGAAGAGGGGAGGAGGAGGAGAAAGAGGATGAGAAGGAGAAGGAGAAGAGGAGGAAGAGGGGAGGAGGAGGAGAAAGAGGATGAGAAGGAGAAGGAGAAGAGGAGGAGGAGGACAAGGAGGAAGAAGAGGCGGACGAGGAGGAAGAGGAGGACAAGGAGTAGGAGGAGGAGAAGGAGAAGGAGAAGAGGAGGAAGAGGACAAGGAGGAAGAAGAGGCGGACGAGGAGGAAGAGGAGGACAAGGAGGAGGAGGAGAAGTGGAGGATGAAGAGGAGGAGGACCAGGAGGAAGAAGAGGAGGAGGAAGAGGGGAGGAGGAGGAGAAAGAGGATGAGAAGGAGAAGGAGAAGAGGAGGAAGAGGGGAGGAGGAGGAGAAAGAGGATGAGAAGGAGAAGGAGAAGAGGAGGAGGAGGACAAGGAGGAAGAAGAGGCGGACGAGGAGGAAGAGGAGGACAAGGAGGAGGAGGAGAAGGAGAAGTGGAGGATGAAGAGGAGGAGGACCAGGAGGAAGAAGAGGAGGAGGAGGAGGACAAGGAGGAGGACGAGAAGGAGAGGAGGGGGAAGAAGAAGAAGAAGAAGAAGAAGAAGAAGAAGAAGAAGAAGAAGAAGAAGATTATTATTATTATTATTATTATTATTATTATTATTATTATTATTATTATTATTATTCCCTGGGATGTAGTAGACAAGGGATGAAAGCAAGGCAGTAATTGCTGACCTGGTGACCCACTTTAAACCATGGAGGAAGGAAACAGCTTTGGAAGAACAGCAGGACCAACTGGATGGCAGCTCCAGGTTGATGTCGTTTTGGGCCCCTGCAAGGGAGGGGCAGTGAGGGACGGGTGTGTGTGTGCCAATAATTCATTGCAGGACGCCTGTTTGCAAACATGGAGCCAAGCTTCTCTCCAGTTTGTTTTGGGAGGTAAAAGAGATCTGCTGCTTGGCCATCTTTTAAGCAGACTGGTTTTCTTCTTGGAGTTTTATCTTCCCCACCTGCAAAAGGGGGAGAGGAACAATATTTCTGAGGAGCTGAAACTGCTTCTGGTTTTCCGCAGGGATGGTTATAAGCTTGCCATTTCTGCTCATGCATCAGAAAGCAGAGAAATTGCATTAGAAGAGTTATAGCTTCTGTTCCATGCTGTGTCTGCTATAACGATTTTGTTCTGTCTCATTCATTCATAGATGTAGATGTAGATGTAGATGTAGATACATAATCTCCTCCAAACCAACCAACCAACCTTAAGACTAATTATGCCATTCCCTCCTCCTATTTTCCCCCCAAACAACAGCCCTGTGAGGTAGGCTGGGCTGAGTGAGAATAACTGGTCCAAAGTTCCCCAGGGAGCTTCTGTGGCTGAGGAGAAACAAGAACCTGGTTCTCTTCAGTAGTCAAACGCTTTAACCACTAGACCACGCTGACTCTGTGGTGCACACGCAGCTGCTGGGTGTTCCGGTTAGTGTTGTGCAAACAGAGTTTTGGGTTCACCCAGGAGTGTCCATGGGAGAACTGAAAAAGTTAAGATGATGGCACAATTAAAATCCATTATTATGTGCTTCACTGTCAGCCC
This sequence comes from Charina bottae, assembly GCA_023362775.1. Classification (NCBI taxonomy): domain Eukaryota; kingdom Metazoa; phylum Chordata; class Lepidosauria; order Squamata; family Charinaidae; genus Charina; species Charina bottae. The sequence continues at coordinate 1,925,808 of JALMGJ010000027.1, read as the reverse complement.
TTCAAGGTAGGCCAGGTCAAAACACAGACCCCGCAGGGATTCCAGGAAAGTTCTTTATTGTTGTAGAGTAGAAAAGCAGAATCTTGAAGGCCTGTCCAAGTTTCTCTCTGCCCCCCATCTTAATATTAAACAAAATCATGACTGGATTACTTTGAGTTTTTCTCACACTTCCCCCTTTCCTAGGTCTGCATAATATTTTCTCCTCCCTTAAGAGTTTATTGCTCCCTTTTCTCTTCCCAGAGTCAATCTAGATCAGTGTTTCTCAACCTTGGCAACTTTAGGATGTGTGGACTTCAACCCCCAGAATTCCCGAGCCAGCCATGCTGGCTGGGGAATTCTGGGAGTTGAAGTCCACACATCTTAAAGTTGCCAAGGTTGAGAAACACTGCTTTAAAGGATCAATTTCATACACACATCTTGAAAGTTCTTTATTTACTTCAGAAGGAAACTCAAGATTCCCTGAACTCTTCAGAAAATCACTGTTCTTTCTTCTAGATCAGTGTTTCTCAACCTTAGCAACATGCGGGTAAGACGCCAGGCTTGTCGATCGGAAGGTCGCAAGTTCGGAGGTTCGAATCCCTAGCCCTGCGTGACGGAGTGAGCTCCCGCACTAGCCCCAGCTCTTGCCAACCTAGCACTTCGAAAGCATGCAAATGCAAGTAGATGAATAGGTACCACTTTGGTGGGTAGGTAACAGCGTTCCGTGCGCGTCATGCAGCCACATGACCGTGGAAGCGTCTTCGGACAACGCTGGCTCTTCGGCTAACAAACGGAGATGAGCACCGGCCCCTAGAGCTGCACAAATGTGCGGGGGGAAACTTTACCTTTACCTTTACTTCAACCCCCAGACTGACTGGGGAATTCTGGGAGTTGAAGTCCAGACCTCTTAAAGTTGTCAAGATTGAGAAACACTGTTCTAGATGATGTTTATTTTGGTCAGTGACCAGAAAAAGTGGGCCGTGTGTGTGTACAGCATGTGTGTAAAACAATGCAAGCCCTTAGATAAAATATACTTTCTAATCTACTGTATAAGGGTTTTTTTTTTCAGCCTCTTTTTCAGGGGTTGGTTAGCAGCACAAGAAGATTTTCAGAACTCTCAAATTCCACTGGGAGAAATGTGGAGGAGGAATGAATAATCCCACCTTGAGAAAGGTTAAAATATTAAAATATCAATACTGTCCTCATTTATCTGCAGCAGTCTTCTGCAGCTCTCAACTAATCCACAAGTATCATGATAATAATTTTTCCACAAGCAATCAAACTTAAAAAGAGAAAGAGAGAGGGGGGGAGGGAGGGAACAGGGTCATCATCAAGATTTAGTGGACAAGCCAGCTGTATAGCAGCGATGAGTGATTTTCCCAGGCTGTTTGTCTCTATTTGCCTGACTCCTGCATACCCCCCAGCCGCCGCCCCCCCCCCCCCCGCCGCCGCCTTTTCGGTGCTCCTTGATTCCATGTTGACAAGGAATGCCTGCAAAAATCACACTGCTAACTTGTGATACCTTGCCATTTATCTAGCGATGACACGTTAGGTGTGACTGAAACTTTGCTTCAGGGGGTTCTCCAAACATACAGAAGATCCTGCAGAGATGATGTCAAAGGGGGACGGCGCCCTGCCTGAATCCGTGGGGCATTTCCACGTGTCTTTTCCCACCTCCCTTTCTTAACACTCTGCAGAACAGGCTGCAAGTCTTTTCTGCAAAGGCTCAACCAGAAGGGGGAAGAAGCCAAAATAGAGATCAACCAGAGGTGTCTGCAGGTTATAGTTAAAAAGTCAAGTTGGTTGCCGTGATGATGTGACCGAGACTCCTCCTGGACAGGCAGAGCTTCAATTAAACCATTGTGGCTGCTCCCTTGATTTTTTTTTTTTACCAAATCCTGCGGGACCCCTCCCACCCCCAGATGCACGCATCTGACAATAGAGAGTATTATTTATTTATTTATTTATTTATTTTCTATCCCGCCTTTATTATTTTTATAAATAACTCAAGGTGGCGAACATATCTCATACTCATTCCTCCTCCTCTTTTCCCCACAACAACAACCCTGTGAGGTGAGTTGGGCTAAGAGAGAGGGACTGGCCCAAGGTCACCCAGCTGGCTTTCGTGCCTAAGGCGGGACTAGAACTCTCAGTCTTCTGCTTTGCCATTGGCTCCTTCCTAGGGCTGAGAGACAGGGACTGGCCCAAGATCACCCAGCCAGCTTTTGTGCCTAAGGCGGGACTAGAACTCTCAGTCTCCTGCTTTGCCATTGGCTCCTTCCTAGGGCTGAGAGAGAGTGACTGGCCCTAGGTCACCCAGCCGGCTTTCCTGCCTAAGGTGGGACTAGAACTCTCAGTCTCCTGGTTTGCCATTGGCTCCTTCCTAGGGCTGAGAGACAGGGACTGACCCAAGGTCACCCAGCTGGCTTTGTGCCTAAGGTGGGACTAGAACTCACAGCCTCCTGGTTTCTAGCCCAGTACCTTAACCACTAGACCAAACTGGCTCTCCAGGTTCTATGCTATTTGGAGTTCGGAGTTTGTATGCTATTTGGAGCACAGATCTTTGTTTTTATTGATCTGGGTCAACACTTTGCCTATTGCTTCATATGGTTTCAGAATAATTAGATATATAAATAATTACAACTAATCTCAAAGAGGGTTGCATCAAAACCAGTCACCCCTAATGAAGTTGCAGGTCTAAAACAGCAAGAACAATGCAATGATAATTGTATTATCCAACAACTGTTGCAGTCTGTAAAAAGCTAACAAAACCAAATGAAGAATGAGTCGGATAGCTGGAAATTAGGTTGTTGGAGAAATCAGGAAGATGTTGTAAGCGAAGTGGCATGTTGTTCATTGTGTTGAAAACTCTCTGTCCATGAAGGGAGAACTGTTATGTGTCAGGGTATACTCAGAAAATGTATAGATAACTTTACTGTGTGAATAAGGGAATGACAAGGCGAAAGTACACAGCTGAGAATAATGAGTAATTAGCTCAGAAGGACCATGGGAGCTAATTGCTAGCACCTGTAATATTACTAGGAAGTTTCTGTAAATGACTCAGCACATATCAATGTATATAAGCCAGGGCTTTCCAAAGTTTTTCCCGCGGCGACACTCCAACCGGCGTTGGTGTGTTGCTGCGGGAAAACCCGGAAGTGCGGCAGCGCGCGAAAACCCGGAAGTGCTGCTGCTGCTTTCGGGTTTTGCGCGCTGCAGTTGGTGTGTTGCCGCGGGAAAACCCGGAAGCGCTGATGATGATCAGCGCTTCCGGGTTGTGTGGCGACACACCAGACTGTGTGTGGCGACACACTTTTGTGTCGCAACACACAGTTTGGAAAGCTCTGATATAAGCAGTGGGAGATGAACGTATTCTGGCTGTGTGTTGTTGGGTGTTGTTGAGTATTTCTAGAGTATATTGCTGCGTATTGTTGGTTATGTATCATAAAGGATTTGCTTGTATATAGATCTGTATAGTAAAGTCTGTAAATATTGAAGCGACAGACTCCAAGCAGATTTCTTTCGAGACCACTCAGTGGATGGCACAACATGTGCTACTCTGACATTATGGAGAATACCCTCCCCAGGATACCAGAGCCAGTTTGGTCTCTAGTGGTTAAGGTGCTGGGCTACAAACCAGGAGCCTGAGAGTTCTAGTCCCGCCTTAGGCACGAAAGCCGGCTGGGTGGCCTTGGGCCAGTCCCTGTCTCTCAGCCCTAGGAAGGAGCCAATGGCAAACCAGGAGACTGAGAGTTCTAGTCCCGCCTTAGGTAGGGAAGCCAGCTGGGTGGCCTTGGGCCAGTCCCTGTCTCTCAGCCCTAGGAAGGAGCCAATGGCAAACCAGGAGACTGAGAGCTCTAGTCCCGCCTTAGGCATGAAAGCCGGCTGGGTGGCCTTGGGCCAGTCCCTGTCTCTCAGCCCTAGGAAGGAGCCAATGGCAAACCAGGAGACTGAGAGTTCTAGTCCCGCCTTAGGTAGGGAAGCCAGCTGGGTGGCCTTGGGCCAGTCCCTGTCTCTCAGCCCTAGGAAGGAGCCAATGGCAAACCAGGAGACTGAGAGCTCTAGTCCCGCCTTAGGCATGAAAGCCGGCTGGGTGACCTTGGGCCAGTCACTCACTCTCAGCCCAACTCACCTCACAGGGTTGCTGTTGTGAGGAAAATAGGAGGAGGAAGGAGTATTAGGTATGTTCGCCACCTTGAGTTATTTATAAAAATAATAAAGGTGGGATAGAAAATTAATTAATTAATTAATTAATTGAATAAATAAATAAATAAATAAATAAATAAATAGCATGAAGAAGCTTGTATCTTCTGCTGAAGACAAAAGAGGAAGATGATTGTGGATTCCTACATTGGGCAAGGGGTTGGACTAGATAATCTCCATGGTCCCTTCCAACTCTATGTTTGTGGAAAAAGACCATTTCTCAGACAACCTGATCCCCAACGTTTTAGAGGAGGGCTGTGCAACTTTTGAGTGACTGTGAGCCATCCTTGGCTTTCAAATAGCATTTGAGGAACTGCCCTCCCTCTAAAGTAGGCGGGATTTATGCAAATAAGGGAGGGGGTGTCAATCCAGAAATGAAACATGTGCAAGTCAGTGTCACTAGGTTGGCCCCCATCCCAAAGGGGCGGAGCTTGTGGTGTAACACTACGATGTTGACGAAAGCAGCAGGATTTGGTGGACGTTGCTGATGCAAATATAATGCAGAATTTAATGAATATAACAGCTCCCCACTGTATTAAATCAATAATAGTATTTTATCCTTTTCTCTTCCAGTTGTATTGAAAAGGATAAGTTGGAGACCACTTTGGCAACAAGGTAAGTAATATTTAGAATGTGGTTCTTGACATAAGACAGGGCAAATCTTTCAGCACTGGAATTTCTTATGGGTGTTAAAGACTCCACTAACCATTGTCCACTAACTGACTGCAGCTTCCAAACCATTCTCAAAAGGAAACCGGTATTTATTTTATTTTATTTTATTTTATTTTATTTTATTTTATTTTATATTTTATTTTATTTTATTTTATTTTATTTTTTTATTTTATTTTATTTTATTTTATTATTTTATTTTATTTTATATTTTATTTTATTTTATTTTATTTTATTTTATTTTATTTTATTTTATTTTATTTTATTTTATTTTATTTTATTTTATTATTTTATTTTATTTTATTTTATTTTATTTTATTATTTTATTTTATTTATCATATTTATATCCCGCCCATCTCCCTCACAAGGAGGGACCCTGGGCAGTTCACAATAAAATAATTTAAAATAAATAAAAAACCATAAATAACACCAATAATCAGCAAAAATACGTAATTACAGTCAGATCCAAACAATGGTAGCTCTTACTTATCCCATGAGCTGGTAGGGCTGGTCGAGGCAGATCTAAGAAAACAGCCAGCCCCAAGACTGGTATGGACTGGATGACAAGTAATTTGGAGGAAACTGGCCCACAGATCCCAAGGTTCACTCTCCATGGATCACTGGCTGTGGCATTAGCTGAAAATAGCAGAAAGCCATTCTACCCTCTGGTGGGGAGTGGGGGGGCTAAAGTGAAAGAGAGAGAGAGAGAGAGTCCCTCGCATCAAGCTGCAGTACTTCTGTGGGAGGGGGAAGTTTCAGAGATTTAAGATTGTGAAATAATTATTTATATGCACAAATTATATATCCAGAAATAACCAGGCTGGACACAACCTCATTCTGACCATTGGCATTCCATCATTAATGCAGACGCCAGGCTTGTTGATCGGAAGGTCGACGGTTCGAGACCCGAGCCCTGCGTGAGGGAGTGAGCTCCCGCACTCGCCCCAGCTCTTGCCAACCTAGCAATTCGGAAGCATGCAAATGCAAGTAGATTAATGGGTACCACTGCGGTGGGTAGGTAACAGCGTTCCGCATGCGTCATGTGGCCACATGACCGTGGAAGCGTCTTCGGACAACGCTGGCTCTTTGGCTAACAAACGGAGATGAGCACCGGCCCCTAGAGTCGGACACGACTCTGCGGGGGAAATCCTTTACCTTTACCTATTGTTAGCATCAGCTTGTCCAGGGCGACAGATGTGATTCGACTTCCTGCAGTGTGTGTGGGGTTGGACTTGATGAGTTCTTAGGTCCCTTCCAAGTCTGTGATCCTATGGTTCCCAGGCTAGGGCTGAGAGGGAGCAACTGGCCCAAAGTCCACCCAGATGCTTCTTGGGGTGAAGGGGGACTCGAATCTGGGCCTTCCCGTTCCTAGTCCAGCATCTTCCCCAGGAGACCAGTCTGACTCGTGGGCTGAGAGGGAGGGGTTGGCCCCAAATCAGCCAATTCGCTTCTGTGGTTGAAATCAGCGCTGGAGTCTGGATCTCTCCAGTGCGGATTGCACAACAATCCTGGGAAATTAGCTGGGCAAGAAGAGAATGACTGGCCCAACCTTACACTGCATCACACATTAAAAAGGGCGGGGCTTTGATTGTCTGCCATCTTGACTCCTTTGACAGGCACGGAGGAGGGAAGTGGAGTGAAATGGGAGGAAATAACAGTGAGTCCGTCTCCCACTACTGTTGCAAGGGTGTGAATGGCTAGGAGTGACCAAAGCCCCCTCTTTTGACCTCTCGGCGCACAGCACCTAGCGTCACCACCGCTGGAAGGAAAATACCATTTGTGAGCAGAAATAGCAGAAAATCTGTAATGTAATGTAATGTAATGTAAAACTAGCAACTCCCCGCGAGCAGACCTAGCTCTCATTCTGTCCTGACTTCAAGTGAAGGACACGCTGAGACTTGGTGTACAGGCTTGTTCTACTCTGCTAGACAGAATCCAGCTAAACTAAGATGAACTAGTGATGCTCAGAGAAAAGGCCCAAGAACTTAGGGTGGTGCCTTCTTCAGCCTCTTGTGAGGAAGGCAAAGCAATTCAGTACTGCGCATGCGTTTATCCCCCTGGAGGGAGCCCCCTCCTTCTTCACCAGTTATCTCCCTGACAGCTGATTGCTTAATGTAAAAAGGTTGACCAAAGATGTAGCTATTTGCCAAAATTACACCTTTAACTTTTAAAAAAACCTTCTGTGCTAATAACGAGTAATGTACTAATTAGGTGTTAAGAGTTTTTATTTATTTTTATAGTAAATTTTATTAGGTTTCAAGAGAAGAATAAAAACTACAAAAAACCCAAAGGACTACAAAGAAACTTGGTGATGGATTGGGAACAAGAACTTTAGCCTTTGTGATATCATATCTAAATCTTCACCAGCTGAACGTTTCTTTAAACACCTTTGGAGCTCGCTACCATGAGATGTGGTGTTGGCTACCAGCTTGGTTGGCTTTAAAAAAGGGTTGGACCGATTCATGGAAGTCCTGGGGATTGTCCTGACTTCCAGTGAAGGAACACGCTGAGACTTGGTGTAAAGGCTCTAGTGCTTTATTGTTCTACTCTGCTAGACAGAATCCAGCTAAACTGAAATGAACTAGTGATGCTCAGAGAAAAGGCCCAAGAAACTAGGGCGGTGCCTTCTTCAGCCTCTTGTGAGGAAGGCAAAGCGATTCAGTACTACGCATGCGTTTCTCCCCCTGGAGGGAGCCCCCTCCTCCTTCCCCAGTTATCTCCCTGACAACGTGCCCTGGATGGGTGGGAAGACCCTTAACACGACAACAACCACGCTCCCTCTCCTCTTACCTTCTGGATCATCTCGGATAATTTTTATTGTTCTACTCTGCTAGACAGAATCCAGCTAAACTAAAATGAACTAGTACTGCTCAGAGAAAAGGCCCAAGAAACTAGGGCGGGGCCTTCTTTAGCCTCTTGGGAGGAAAGCAAAGCGATTCAGTACTGCGCATGCATTTATCCCCCTGGAGGGAGCCCCCTCCTTCTTCACCAGTTATCTCCCTGACACCTTCCTGGTTTAAATTAACCTGTCTAGCCAAGGACCAGGAGGAACCAGAAGCCCTAACTTGTGTTTTAATACAACCGCCACAACGGTTGTAGCATTCTTGCACAGGACGCTAAACCCGTGTTTATTGAGAGCCCACGCCAGACCTGATGAATGCTACGGAAAGGGCTGGTTAGGCATTGCTAGGGCAATTATTTATATTTTATTTATATTTGATGTATTATTTATGGTTTTATTGTATTTTAAATTTTTTACTTTTATTGTAAACCGCCCAGAGTCCCTCCTCTGGGGGGAGATGAGCGGTGGCCAAATTTGATGAATAAATAAATAAAATAAATAAATGTCCCCTTTCTACCAAATTGGACAGTTCCCAGTGATCGAAGGGAGGGCGTGTGTGTGTGTCCACAGCTCCTTACGGTAGCCAATCAGGGTCATCTGCAAGGGATGTGTCGAAAAAGTCAAGATGGTGGCTGCGATCCCTCGATCAAAGCCCTGCCCCCTTTTCAGGAAGAGTTTTGGGGAGCTCAAATGCTTGCAACAGGGGTGTCTGCGGGGAGGTGGGGAAGGGGCAACAGCGTCAAAATGGCAGGCACAACCAGGTGATCGAAGCCTCATCCTTGAACAGGGTCTCAATCGCCCGGTTGGGCTCTGGCCTTGGGGACCTTTTCTAGGGCCAATCTGTAAATGACGGTAACTCTTTTCACACATTGAACTAAACCAGTGTTTCTCAACCTTGGCAGCTTTAAGATGGGTGGACTTCAACTCCTAGAATTCCCCAGCCAGACTTGCTGGCTGGGGAATTCTGGGAGTTGAAGTTCACCATCTTAAAGCTGCCAAGGTTGAGAAACACTGCACTAAACTATGATTTGGTTTGGGTGGGGTTCGTGTACTGTGTGAACTCAGACACTCTGGTTTGTAAGCCATGGTTTATGAGAAGTATGACCCACGCAAACTACCTCTGGTTTACAAACCATGATTAAACAAATCTGGGCTTAAAAGAAGTAAACCTAGTACTCGATCTGAATTTATTTATTTATTTTCTATCCTGCCTTTCTTATTTTTATAAATAAGGTGGTGAACATACCTAATACTCCTTCCTCCTCCTATTTTCCCCACAACAACAACCCTGTGAGGTGAGTTGGGCTGAGAGAGAGTGACTGGCCCAAGGTCACCCAGCCGGCTTTCGTGCCTAAGGCGGGACTAGAACTCTCAGTCTCCTGGTTTCTAGCCCAGCACCTTAACCACTAGACCAAACTGACTCTCATTGAATGCCAAATTTGACCTGAAAACAGTAACCTCCTTCATAGATTGAACTAAACTTTAGTTTCCTTAATCCTGATTTGCTGAATCAGCCACAATGGCTGGCTTCACACCCTGCTGCAAGTCGAAACCAGACCAACCACCTTTTGGCTTTTGGTGCAAATGTATGAACCTGATGCAGGCAGTCAAAATAAATCTCCCCTCCCCGCAATTTCAGGCAGCTTGACTCAGGATAAGAGATCTGGGAACTGCAGTTTGGTAACATCTGGAACAACATCTTCCTTGACTGATGTCCAGATCCTTTTAGCTCAGTGTTTTTCAAACTTGGCAACTTTAAGAGGTGTGGACTTAACTCCCAGAATTCCCCAGCCAGCATGGGGAGCTGAGGTCCACATATCTTAAAGCATTCTGGCAGGGGAATTCTGGGAGTTAAGTCCACACCTCTTAAAGTTGCCAAGTTTGAAAAACACCTGCCACTGAAGTCCTGACCAAAAACAAATAAAAACAGAACAAACAAAACGGGATGTTCAATAGACATGGAGGCAATCTTGTAACATCTGCTCCAGTGGATGGAGGTCACAATTGCCCCGTGACTTGGGGATCCTCCCGGACTCCATGGCTCCTGCTTAAGCAACAGATGGAAGCTGTGACAGGGGGACCTTGCCCAGCTTTGCTGGGGATACCAGTTATAGCCCTTCCTGGACCAAGATGCCCTGGTGAACATAATTCCTGCCTGAATCTCCTTTGGCTGGACAACTGCAATGCGCACCACATGGAGCTGCCTTTGGAGATGACCTGGAAGGTACAGTGCATTGCGTATACAACACAGCAGCTAGACTTCTGATGTGTCTACCTCAACGGGCAAGAAGAATTCCTATTTTGAAGTTGCTGGATTGGTTGCCAGGAGTCTTCTGGGCCCAGTTCAAAGGGTTGCTGATCACCTTTACAGGATACATCATGCAGTACCTTGCCAGCACTGAATCTACTTCTTTGGTCCAATCTTTTAGAGCAGCGTTTCTCAACCTTGGCCACTTTAAGATGTGTGGACTTCAACTCCCAGAAATCCCCAGTCAGGCTAGCTGACTGGGGAATTCTGGGAGTTGAAGTCCACACATCTTAAGGTGGCCAAGGTTGAGAAACACTGCTCTAGGGATTGCCTGCTGCAGATTCTTCCTCCTCTCAAGGTTTATGGGATGTGGGCCGGGTGATCTGACTTCTCAGCAATGACACCCCTCCCCTTTATGAACACTCTGTCCCCAAGATACAGAGAGCCCCGACTACAGCATTTCAAGAGCTAAGCAAAGCAAAGCAGTGTTGTTCCAGGGCTGTTTTTTTTTTTACTTCCGTGGCACCTATGATGGGCAAGATATTTACCGATCATGTTTATTATCATATGTACATTTTAATGTCCTGTTTCAGTTACAGCTTTGTTGCACTCTGCCCAGAGCCTGTTTGGATTGGGGCAAGGTATATATATTGTAAAATCAATCATGTAAATTAAAAAGAATTGCTATATTTATTTATATAGTTTGCACAGGGAGACCTCCTTAGAAAAGTTCTAGAGCACAATCACAGGCCAATTGGGTGGGGGGGTTGTTCCTGTGCAAACATCTGTATTGGCTGTTAGGCATAACATCTTTTATTTGTTCAATCCTATTTTGAAGTGAATGTAGATAAAATGTCAATGGAATTAGAGACATTTCCAGCGTGAGGCATGGCTGGTGGTTCCCTGCTGTGCTTCCACTTCAGCTGTGTTTCTTATAATTTGACGTCATCCAAAGCAGTGAAAAATCTTTGATGCTCAGTTTCCCAGACCTGCAAGATTGGGCTATTCAAGGAAAAGATGAAGAGAAGAGAAGAACGTAGGTTGATTTCTATTAACCCTATTGCCAAGTTTGTGTATGTTTGATTTATTTCCATTCCCCCCCCACCCCGCTGCTTCCATTCTTCCCAAGATATCCCAAAAGTTCAAAGCAACGCATTCTGCCAGGTTTTTTTTTGTACAAACACTCACTTTCTTTGTTTACATAGCAGACGTGGTTTCATTTTTTTAAAAAAATACATTAAAGGCAGAGGAAGAAAAGCTCTTTAGCCTGATTCTTTTAAACTCACGCTCACACACACACAATTCAAGTGTTTTTGCTCAAAGGGGAAGAAAAAATGGAAGCTGTACAGCCCTTTTATCTAAGACTTTTGGGGTGTTTTATTTCAGGAGGAGAATTGGCTAAGATCAATTGTTTTCTGGAACTATGCAGATATGAAGGGGGAGACATTCCTGGGGAGCCAGATAAAAACTAGCTGTCTCCCACAGACACTGGTGGGGTAATTTATTTATTTAAATAAAACAAATTTAATTTAATTTATTAATCTCCCATATGGTGCCCATGGGTATCAAGGTGTCTTTGGTCACCAACCAGGCTTCCTGCTGTGTGTGCGTGATCATCTTCTTTATTTTAAAGATTCTAATAATTGTGGTTACATAAGCAAACAGCTAGCATGCTGTGTAGAAAAACGTTATCTGCGTGCAAAATTCTCTATTCTGGTCGTCTGCTGGAATCTTCCATTTTTCTTCCTGGATGTACCAATTTGACTATTCCAGTATATCATTCTCCAGAAGCAACACTAGCTTTTGTACAGCTCTGCAAAACACTGGCCATGCAGCTTATCCTTCTTTCGGGGTGTGTTTCAGGGCCGCACCTAAACCCCAGAGCAGTGTTTCTCAACCTTAGCAACTTTAAAATGTGTGGACTTCAACTCCCAGAATTCCCCAGCCAGCATGGCTGGCTGGGGAATTCTGGGAGTTGAAGTCCACACAGCTTGAAGTTGCCAAGGTTGAGAAACACTGTCCTAGATACATGTGTTTAAGACAAGCCTCTTCAAGGGAGTTCTGCAAGAGGCTAGTGATGGATTCCATAATGAGGTTGGACATCACATTAAGCCATGATTTGTTTGATCTTGACTTAGCAGGAAATGTGAAGCCATCTATTACAATGAATACATTATGGCTTAGAGTTACACTGAATTAAGCCAATCCAGCTTGTTCAATAGATCAAGTTGAAAGCAATCTATGACTGAACATGACATGCCAAACTAGGTATAGGTAAAGGTTTTCCCCTGCACAGTCGTGTCCGACTCTAGGGGCTCATCTCCGTTTCTTAGCCGAAGAGCCAGCGTTGTTCGAAGACGCTTCTGCGGTCATGTGGCCAGCATGACGCATGCGGAATGCCGTTACCTTCCCACCGAAGTGGTCCCTATTCATCTACTTGCATTTGCATGCTTTCGAATTGCTAGGTTGGTAAGAGCTGGGGCGAGTGCAGGAGCTCACTCCGTCACGCAGCGCTCGGGTCTCGAACCGAGGACCTTCCAATCGACAAGCCTGGCATCTTAACCACTGAGCCATCGCGCCCCCTTAAACTAGATTAAATCATGGTTTACAGCTTAGCACTATGTTTTCTTGGTCAGTGGGGCTTAGTCAACAAGTCACAGTTAAAATAAAACATGCATCAGTGCAGTGGTGGTCAATATTTGGGGGCACTGAGGCCAGAGTAGGCAAATGGGTAGAGCCATCTTACCCATATGGGCACCACCAAGATTTTCCACTTATACTGGGGTTGCGAAGGGTGCATTCTCTTTTAAAACTGTGCCAAACCTACTTTATAGTGAACGTTATAGGAATTACTGTAGGAAGAAACAGTTTGGTATAGTGGTTAAGGTGCTGGGCTAGAAACCAGGAGACTGAGAGTTCTAGTCCCGCCTTAGGCATGAAAGCCAGCTGGGTGACCTTGGGCCAGTCCCTGTCTCTCAGCCCTAGGAAGGAGCCAATGGCAAACCAGGAGACGGAGAGTTCTAGTCCCGCCTTAGGTAGGGAAGCCGGCAGAGTGACCTTAGGCCAATCACTCACTCTCAGTCCTAGGAAGGAGCCAATGGCAAACCAGGAGACTGAGAGTTCTAGTCCCGCCTTAGGCAGGAAAGCCGGCTGGGTGACCTTGGGCCAGTCACTCTCTCTCAGCCCGACTCACCTCACAGGGCTGCTGCTGTGGGGAAACCAGGAGGAGGAAGGAGTATGAGGTATGTTCGTCATCTTGAGTTATTTATAAAAATAATAAAGGCGGGATAAAAATTAATTAAATAAATAAATTACAGTATAGGGAATTGCATCGCTGGTTTTGAGAACAATGGTCAGATCAGGCTTGGGAACTGCAGGGTGCCTAGCCGTGTGATAAAGTACTAGTAACACCTTGTGTAGGTTTACTCAGGCATATGAACAAGGGACTTGAAAACCTTCTGAAATCCAGCTCCAAGGCTTAACTTACAGTTGTTGGTGTCATGATCTTAAAGGAATGATATTTTAGCCATTCTTCCTGCCTGCCTGCCTGCCTTTTTCTTCCATTCTTTTTTCCTTCGGTCTCTCACACTTTCCCCCCCTTTTTCCTCCCTCCCTCCCTTTCCATACTCCATATAATGTTTAAAATTCAGAAACCTTAAACAATATTAAAGGCCACTTCTGCTGCTTGTATTGTTCTGCCTTTTCTTCATCTATCTTTGCACGTTAACCAATTATTGAACCAAAGCATTGAAAGCAACTGGAGAGCCAAAATCAAATTCATAGCTTGGGGCTGGGGGACCTCAAAAAACATTCACACCCACCTATGAAAACACCCACCTGCATAATGTAGCTTTCCATTTGAAGATTTACTGTACAGGGTTGCAATTTATATCCTCCAAAAATCCAAGAACGCTCCACCAGTGTGGAAGGGATCGTGATTCTATAGTTAGTGAGTTGTTCCAAAAATGTTAAAGGGTTCCCCCACCCCTCAAAGTAATAGTTTAATCTGGTTTTTAAAAATGAACTGTTATCCAAGTATTTTCCATTGTGTAAAGAACAAGACTCAGGGGAAGAAACATGTTTTCTGTTGTTTGGCTTGAAGAAATTAAACCCAAATTTAAATATTGGGAACCTTATTTTTTAATCAGAATTCTAGGAAGTTGATGTTTGAAGCCTCAAAAATTTGGGCACCTTGAGACCCAATTCTGAACACCAAACTTGGTATTTTAAGAGATTAGTAAAATTTAGGAAAGAAGGAAAGGAAAGGAAAGGAAAGGAAAGGAAAGGAAAGGAAAGGAAAGGAAAGGAAAGGAAAGGAAAGGAAAGGAAAGGAAAGGAAAGGAAAGGAGGTAAATGGATGAAGAAGGGAAGGGAAGGGAAGGGAAGGGAAGGGAAGGGAAGGGAAGGAAAGGAAAGGAAAGGAAAGGAAAGGAAAGGAAAGGAAAGGAAAGGAAAGGAAAGGAAAGGAGGTAAATGGATGAAGAAGGGAAGGAAAGGAAAGGAAAGGAAAGGAAAGGAAAGGAAAGGAAAGGAAAGGAAAGGAAAGGAAAGGAAAGGAAAGGAAAGGAAAGGAAAGGAAAGGAGGTAAATGGATGAAGAAGGGAAGGAAAGGAAAGGAAAGGAAAGGAAAGGAAAGGAAAGGAAAGGAAAGGAAAGGAAAGGAAAGGAAAGGAAAGGAAAGGAAAGGAGGTAAATGGATGAAGAAGGGAAGGAAAGGAAAGGAAAGGAAAGGAAAGGAAAGGAAAGGAAAGGAAAGGAAAGGAAAGGAAAGGAAAGGAGGTAAATGGATGAAGAAGGGAAGGAAAGGAAAGGAAAGGAAAGGAAAGGAAAGGAAAGGAAAGGAAAGGAAAGGAAAGGAAAGGAAAGGGAAAAAAAGAAGACTAGGAAGGAAAAAGAAGGAAAAAAATAATTACAATCCCATATAGTATCCCAATTAGACCCTTATGTTTGACAAACATGCAAGATTGCACCATGAAGTGGTAATAAAATATTCCTAAAATATAAAGCCATTGAATAAAGTGTAATTCAATTCAGAAACATCCAGAATTTGAGAAAGCATGGCTGCAGTTTACAGGCTTTCTGGAGAATATATCAACAGTTGGCAAAATATAAAATAAATAATAATTTAAAATAAACAAACATAAGGTTTTTAGACCATAAGGGTCCATATGGTTGTATAATACATTGATTATAAATTCCACTGAGCAAGATGGAGGTTACCTAGTGAGTAAATTGTACAAAACTGGGCCACAGTCCTGAATATTGTATTTTACTAAGGGGGGAAAAAAAACTTTTTGCACACTTCAGGGAAGGCATGAATAAGAATAGGTCTGCCTCAAAATCCTCCCCATCTCAAAATTTTCATGGGAAGAAGTTGTTGAAAGAAAGCAGTGCCCTAATTTTAAAAAATCTCCCCCCCCACCCCACCCCACCCCCCCCCCCCCCGATTAAAAATGCATGCAATTAGGCTAATTGAGAAAGCGGAGGCGTTAGTCTTCTGGACGTAAATCCATCCAGTGGAAGGAAAGCGGACTTGCCCTCTGAGTTAGCTTGTTCGGTTTTCCACATTGCTTAAAAAGCCAATTGCCTGAAATCAGGGAGAACGGTTCTTAATTTGGATTGCTTGTACACTGATGTTTCAAAAGGAGAATTGCATTATTTTTCTACTTTAAGATGCCACAGCCTAAAATTGATCTGGCTGGCAAATTTTGCTACTTGGGGATGGTTCGGATTAATTTTAATTTTCCCTTTATTTTTCCCTTTTTTTCTCTTTGCTCCCTCAAAAAGGAATCTCTCTCTCTTCTTTCTTGCAATGCCTCTTAGAATATACTTTCCAGTTTGGGTGGGTGGGTGGGGGGGAATCTTGTTTTTGTAGGAAAAAATTGTCCACTTGCATACATGTCTGCTGTCTGCTCTCAATGACCCCTCGAAAGCAAAGAAGCCCAACAATAATGATTAATGATAAATTCTTTTCAGATGTTTGAGAATAAATCACAAGGAATTTAATTAATGGTTTCACCTTAATTCTGCCCTGCCGTTCCTTGTTTCTGGCCCTTTGTCCATTAGACCAAGATCTGGATCTGCAGAGAAAAATGGCTTTAATTAGCTGGTGGAGGTGTGAGATTTGGAAGTTACATGCCTGAAGTGTAGGTAGAATACTTTGGGGAATACAATTCAAGGGGGGCACAAGCTAAACAAAGAACACCTTTTCTCTCTTTCTGAAAACTTCCTAAATTGATCTCCTTCATGGGTGTCTGGACCAAACACGCTCTCCTCCAATAATAATAATAACAACAACAACAACAACAACAACAACAACAACAACAATAAAGGGAGAAGAAAATCAATGGTGGCTCTAAAGACCCCTTAAATCATGTGCTCTGTTCGTATGAGAGCAGGCCACCAAGCTGAAACGAGGCTACTCTTGAGTAATTCCATGGAAAGGGTCAGGATCCTAGATTCACCACATTGCTGCTGGTCACAACAAGTAGGCATTGTTCTAGAATCTGGTTACATCTCTCCCCAGGCAGGAAAAATACACACACACATAAATATAAATATAAATATAAATATAAATATAAATATAAATATAAATATAAATATAAATATAAATATAAATATAAATATAAATATAAATATAAATATAAATATAAATATAAATATACTCAACCTTCCATATTTTTGTACTCTGAATTGAATTCACCAGGGCTTAAAAATGGTATGGCTTTTGAGCGTGACTCCTGGTGACTTAAAGAATATGGTTTTCCTGAGGCAGAGGGAGGGGTCAAAAAAGTCAGTGGAGAGCCTGCCCCTTTTGCACGTGTGTTGCACCTGGCTGCCATCTTGACTTTTTCGACCACCTCCCTGCAAACACCCCTGCTTCCTGTTCTCCAATCCAGATAATCCAGGAGTTTCGCCAGATCTCAGAAGGCCTGACCTATGAACAAGCATAAATTTGCAGCCGAAAGATGCAGACCTCAAGAGGACTTTCCTGTTATCGAGATGGAACCTCAAGAGGACTTTCCTGTTATCGAGATGGAACCAAGTAGCTGGAAAATTAAGGGAGTCCTTGTGAAAACAGCCTCTTCCTTTTATTTGGGAAGAGGGAGGAATGCAGACTTTGGCATCTCTCTCACCTGAACCTGGGTGTATGTTTCAACCCAAAGGCTGCGTTCGCATGAACGCTGCACCAGATTCACCAAATCCAGTGGTTGGGTTCGTTTAACCTGGGAAGCAAAAGCCAAACAGCCATATCCTGGCTGAAGGTATAATAATTAAATAAAGGTATAATAATTATAATAATAAGCTGGATGAGCCTAGGTTAGTGGGGTGGGGTGAGTCCCCAGGCCAGAATAATAATAATAATAATAATAATAATAATAATAATAATAATAATAATAATAACAACAACAACAACAACAACAACAATAATAATAAACTAAACATGTGCAGAGAACCAGCTCCAACCAGCCAGATAGGAAGCAAAGCAGGGAAATTGGCTTAAGTTCCTGCAGAGTTAACTCCGTCAGGCTGTTGTCTATCAAACCCTGGAGGTTCTGATCCTGTTGAAGTATGAACAGTATGAACGTCTGAATGGAAGAAACAAACCCACAAAACCGGAGGAAGTCAGAAATACTCCCCCCCCCTTTTCAAACAACACCACGAGGGTTTATTATGGGCCTTTTCCTCTCTTTCCACCAAGGGGTAAGAAACACGGGGAGCTTCACGCAGGACGTGGCAGGCGGGCAAATTTTTGAGAGGTGGGAGGTCCCCAAATTTTGAGTCTGGCCAAGATGCCAGATTTCTCAGGGGATTATTTGGAGGGGGTGGGCGGTGGTAGAACATGCTGTTCAAAACAAAAAAAGACTCAGAAAGTATTTCATGCCTGCATCTAGAAAAAGAAGAAAAGTCTAGGGGGGGAAATGGATGAGAGGAAATGTTTGAGAGGAAAAGAAAAATCGTACTGGCCTCTCAAGTTTCGCACTAGGCAGAAATGGAGTCATTCCATTATCGTATTCAAATTATTATTTTTATCATCATTATCATCATCATCAAATAAATGGGCACACAGCCCCCTCATCCCAAATTCAGCATCTCCAATATTTCATGCCAAGATCTGATGCCAGGAAAGCCAACTGGAAAAAACAGGGAAAAGCAAAAAAAAAAAATGAGGGCAGCGTTAAAACCTTGGACCCAGAAAAGTTGAGAGAAGAGTAGCTTGAAACGTGGGTGTAAATCTCATGGACTGACGGATGCTCAGTGGAACAAATATCTTAGGGGCCATAATCTAAATTTCTTTCCACCACCTTCCCCTTGACGGGACCCTCAGTTCTGGGGTGTTCTTACGTTACAGACACGTGCTGAGTTCTTCCTCCAAAAATGCCTTAAATTGAGTGGGTGAAGAAAAGAAGGGGTTTTTTTTCCTTTGATAATCATATTTTTTAAAATTTATTTATTACTCAAATTTACCACCGCCCATCTCCACAATTAGTGGACTCTGGGCGGTTTACAACATTAACCATTAAAACATTAACCATTATCTTTGATAATCACATGTATGGTGAGCCTCCCAGAGTCGCCTAAGTGAGATGGGCGGCTATATAAATGGAAGGAAATCAATAAAATACATAAATATGAAGACTCAGAGGCAGCACACCATATATATATATAAAAAAAGGTTGTGGGAATGTGTGCCACCGCAACCTAGCTGCTTTTACCTCTCCTTCTCTTTGTCCCCGCGTCCCTCTCTGCAACCTGCTAACCGTTGCCTCTCTTTGGCTGGGTGCGCACAACACGTTTCGCCGGATGATTGAATTAATCCGTTTCCCGGGGCCAGTCAAGAGGCTACACCATTGATTCATTCTGCAGGCAAATTCACAGCACACGAGCCCAGCCACAACAATGGAAACGAATACTCCTCGAGTTTGTCAAGTCTTCAACTGATCTGTGATACGTGTTGTGTGAACCCAATCTCAAAAAGCAACTGGTAAGGATTTTCACGACCCAACCAAAATCAGTTTTACCGGCATGCTTACCCACGCCAAGGGTTGTCTTGAGTCTTCTATATCCTTTTTTCTCCTCCTCCTCCTCCTCCTGGATCAGGATCAAACTCCAGACAGCTGCGGATTATATACATAAATATATTTAAAGTCGGGAGAAAACCGTTCATTCAGCGGCCGACCCCAGTTTACCCACTCGCTCGCCTCCCCCCTTTCAACTCTGCTTCTGTTCCCAATTTCTGCACCACGTGACGGTGGGAGTGAGTTGAGGGGTTGCAATTCGCTTTCGGGAGGGGGGGGCATTTTAAAAAGGGGAGAGCCTGCCCCATCCAGAAAGAGGAGCGCTTTTTGAGCAATGGCATTGTCCGCGGCTGGGGAAGACCCCGGCGAAAGAAGGGCTCTCTTTCCTCCCCCTCCCCGAATGTAACCCCTTCGGAGGGGCTGGGAAGGTCGCCGCAGCTGATTTTGGACCAGGGAAGGTAAGAACGGAGGGGAGAGCCGGGCGAAGCGAGGCTTTGGGGGTGCAAAAAGGCGGAGAAGGAATTGCTTACATTTTAACGCGTATTCATGTGTGTGTGTATGTGTGAGAGACAGAATATATACGTGTGTGAGAGAGAAAATACATGTTGTATGTGTGTGTATATGAGAGACAGATATGTACAGTATTTATTTGGGAGATGCTATTGGCATAGAAATAGAAACCTCTTGGTGGCTTAAGCAGCCCAGCCCAGTCCTTCCTTCCTCCCTTCCTCCTTGTCTTCTTCCTCCCTTCCTCCTTGTCTCCTTCCTCCCTTCCTCCCTTCCTCCTTGTCTCCTTCCTCCCTTCCTCCCTTCCTCCTTGTCTCCTTCCTCCCTTCCTCCCTTCCTCCCTGTCTCCTTCCTCCCTTCCTCCCTTCCTTCCTCCCTTCCTCCTTGTCTTCTTCCTCCCTTCCTCCCTTCCTCCTTGTCTCCTTCCTCCCTTCCTCCTTGTCTCCTTCCTCCCTTCCTCCCTTCCCCCCTTCCCCCAATGACACTTAGCCGGTTCACTTCTTGCAAGACGAACTTGGCATAGCTCGAAAGCCTCCGCGAGGCGCTTGCGGAGGTTGGGGTGTGTGTATCCGCGCGCGAGGCTGTTGGCGGCCAATGGACTGGGGCTCCGTCCCGCCCGCTGGCCTCGCATCTGCACGTTCCTTGGCACACGCGTCAGCCGCGCGCCGGCCCGTTTGCGTTCTCCAGCGGGTCTACAGTGCAAAGTTGGGAGCGCGCTGAAGCTTTGAAAAGGAACCGCGGTCGATTCAGGCAACGAAGTCAGGCGCTGATTTGAAAACTACGGCTGGTTATTTCTCTTTCCTCCACCTAACAAGCACAACACGTTTTGTTCAAAAAGACGGCGTTTTTTCCCGTGTTACGGGGACCACACCGTCTTATTTCATCCCTCTTCTTTTGATGTTGCTGGTTTAAAAGGGTGTTTAAAAGTTTCCAGTCGGTATTTTCCATTATTATTATTATTATTATTATTATTATTATTTTTCTTTTACTTTCAATATTTATAGATATTTTTTCCTTTCTTTTCCTTTCTTCTCTTTTTCTCTTTCCTTTCTCTAATTAGGTACTGTAGATAGAGATGGATGGATAGATAGATTGATAGATAGAAAAACAGATTTCAGCGGAGACATTTTGCGAGCGACCTGTTTCGATGCTTAAGTAAAAGTCCTATTTGGGGCACGAATTCCGACCGTAGACTAAAACGCTCGTGTTTAGCTGGACTTTCCCTTCCTTGAGCGCCTCCTGAGAAGTAAACCCCACTGAATTCCTCGGAGCTTTTTCGCAGGTCAGCGGGCCCAGAAGGGCGCCCCATCCCTCGGCTCCTAAAACAGGCAGGCTTTGACGCAGCCCGCCTCATCTGGTCGCCAAGGAGGCTGCGTTCACACGACCCACGCATTGCCCCTGGAAATCAAACCCTTCCTAAATCAGCGTGAACCAAACTTCACTTGCAGCTCCTTGATATGGAACTGCTCGGGTTACGCGCGTGTTGTGTGAACAGATCCACGGAAGGGGATCAGTCCCGTTTCAGCTCAGAAAGGAATCCCGCCGACCGAGTCTCTGGAGCCATCTGCCTCCTCACTCAAAAAGTACACTTTCTTGTCTTTCGGCTTATTTATTATTTAAATTTATATGACCGCCCACCATCTCCCCCAACCGGTTAGCTTATTCCCATCTCAGTGGTTAGAGGATCACCCGCTTTTTACGTTTCAAGCCTCTAGTCCTCACTGTAGTCGAAAATCCCAAAGGCGTTTCTAAGCTCCTTTCCCCGCTTTTCTTTGCTTCCTGCCATTCATGAGATGCGCCCATAATATGGATACGGGGAGCATTTGTGAATTTCGAAAAATCCCCTCGTCTTTGGCGGCCTTATTACTACCCAGGAAGTATCAGGCTACAGATTCAAGAAGGAATTAATAACAAAAAAAAAAACAACTTTGATAGAAGCGATTGGTTCGTTTCTCGTCCCTTGCGCCCCCAAATCTATTTTCCTTATCTCTTTCTAAGAAACTGGGAACGAGGATAACAACAAAACGGAGACAAAAGGCAAAATCCCAAACATAAGAAAATTCGAAAGCAGTTACTCCTTCGATTTAATCAGAATTTTTCACTTCCCCCGGTATTGGGGTTTCTGGTGGTTTTAAGGGCATTTTTTTCTTGCGGAAGCCAAAAGTTCAGCCGAAGTAGAAAACTCGGGGGTGGGAAGGAGAGGGACCAGATCAGCCCGAATGCGGAAGGGGCTCTGGGTGTTGGCTGCAAGAAGATTTACTCCCGAGTAACCCTCTCAAGCTCCCCCTTCCCCTCCTGCTAGCGTTCCTTTGCAACTTCCCGAAGCAAAGAGCGCCTGTCCGGATTTCCCTCGGCAGGATCGGGGCTCCCCGCTTCGGCAGAGACCCAGGTCCCGGGGCGAGCGAATGGCCGCGGGGCTGGTTCCTCTCGCGCAACCCGCTTACTTTGGAGTAAATCTCAAAGCCAGGCCTATCTGGAGCGAAGCGGCCGGCTGAAGCGGAAGGCTACTTCTAAATAAAGTTGCTCCAATCGCCGGGAGCGCTGAAAAAGTTTATTCTTTGCGAGAAGAGGAGCGAGGGAAAAAAAAAAAGAGACACCTCTTGGGTGCAGAGTTTACTCCGGAGTCGAGCCTGGTTGGGGGAACATCGCCGCCTTCCAGTTAGATGACTGGAGGCTGTTTTTTCTTGACTCCCCCTTTTCAAATAGTATTTTTAAGGGAGGGGTCCTAAATACGACTTAGAAAATTAAATCAAAATTATATGTGTTGTTGTTGTTGTTGTTGTTGTTGTTATAATTAAAGTCTAAATCTCAGCAGCGGTGAATTGGGAGGTCCGACCCGCTGGCAAATTCTGAAGCCTGCCTGCCTGCCTGACTGCCTCCCTTCCTTCCTCCCTTCCTCCTTGTCTTCTTTTTTCCTTCCTTCCTTCCTTCCTTCCTTCCTTCCTTCCTTCCTTCCTTCCTTCCTTCCTTCCTTCCTTCCTTCCTTCCTTCCTTCCTTCCTTCCCTTGGCAAGAGATGCAATTTTGGCATGTTTTGTACAGACGCCTGATATGCCAAGAAAAAAGTATAAATATAAATCTTAAGGGTTTCATTACCGCTTAGACTTTCAGATGTTCCATTCAGAGGAAAACAACGTCGCCTAAAGAGCAGCCTAGTAGTGGAATTCAAGCGGATGTGGGCCTGGACTTTAAACTGATTTATGTTTTACTAAGGCGAGAAGGGCGACCTACATCGCAAGGAAGGTGGCCAAGCTTATTCCGGCGCCAATTTGGAGCTTCCCCGCTAAGGAAGGAGTGCTGAGGACTAGAACCTCAGCTGCCCAGTAAATCTCATTGCGGCGTTCTCCTTGGCAGCCACGAGCTTTTTCGGGAGCAAACCTTTGGGCTTCCTCGCCCGAAAATCGGCTCCTCGCCGGCCTTCTGCTTACGTCTAAAACCATTGCTGGAAAAATCCCATAGACTCGCCCCCTTCCCAAATTTATTTATTATACATTTAGTTTAGACCGAAATGTTGGAGCATTTTTTTCCTCTTTTTTTAAAGGGGAGAAAATATCCAACATTTGGCCAATAAACGTTGCGTCTGATTTATGGCTGAGGGGACTTAGGGAAATAGCAGTGATTGTTTCAGAGGAGAACGTTGTATGCGTGTGTGTGTGTGTCTGTGTGTCTGCGTCTCTGGACGCATACTATACACATTTTAAAAATTGGCCCTATCTCGTTTCCGTTCTCCTTTTTCTTCGCTTTGTTGATTCGCGTCGATTTTCTGTGGGAGAGATACCTCTTTTGAAATATAAAATGTCCCCCAGATTTGGAAGAAAACGGGCGCCAACCCGGCGTCTATTCATTAAGGCGCGAAGCCGTTTCCTTGCTCCGAAGTAAAAGGAGGTAGCCCGCTCTTCCAAAAGGCCAAGCGCTACATTTCCTCGGCCTTCCTTTCTGAGTTTAGGGCTTTGCTCAGGCCCTAAAAGACAATACTGTATATATCCGCCGCGTTTATTGGTTCCAAGGCCGGCTTCCTTCAAAAGAGAAAAAAAAATAAGTCGCTCCGGAGTGAATTCGGAATTGTAATTATTTTAGTGGTGCAGGCTGTTGATCAGTGCGGGGCGGGGAGGGGCAAACCGGATTAGGTCTGAAAACGTCGCCATGGATTAGAACGGTACGGACAGTCCACTTTCCCTTAAGCAGATGTTTCCTTCAGTCATGCTCCTCTAGATGACTTCCACCCTCCCCTTCGCGGAAGGGGGAAATCTCTCTATTTTTACATAGTGTACATACCGCGGTATATACCACTTCGGTGGGTAGGTAACAGCGTTCCGCGCGCGTCATGCCAGCCACATGACCACGGAAGCGTCTTCGGACAACGCTGGCTCGTCGGCTAAGAAACGGAGATGAGCACCGGCCCCCGGAGTCGGACACGAATGCACAACTGTGCGGGGGCAACCTTTACCTATATACCGCGGGCTGTTTTTCCTTATATACAATAATGTAACCACTAGTTCATCAAACCTCAGCCTTTTGGAAACGATTGGATAGTCCTCCCCCCAGCCCCGTTCTCTTTTCTAACTCCCCCAGCGAACTGGTTCCTAACCCCCCTCTTCCCTAACCAAGGGGGAGGGGGCCAGTTCCTGGTCAGACTTGCAAAAAAAAAAAAAGGGTTGGTGGGAATTGCTTCATTATTGGCGGGGGGGGGGTTGCTTGTCCTGTCTTCCCTCCTCCCCCAGAGCCCCCGATGCCCATAGGCTTCAATTTGGAGGGGAGGGCTGATTCCTCTCCTGCCCCCCCCCCCCCCATGTATGCGGAAGGAGGCCCCAGCAGGCCCTCCCAGTGGTGGGATCCGTCCCACACGCACAGGCAGGCAGGGCTGGTGGTGAAACGCTACCGGCCAGAATTCAGACGGAGAGAAAGGGAGAGACCAATGTATCCTGGGCATGTGGGGTGCACTTATTATGCACATATTAGGTACCCAAAGTACACTCATTATGCATTATATAAAGTGTGTGTGTGTGTGCATATTATGCATTATATAAAGTGTGTGTATGTGTGTGTGTGTGTGCATATTATGCATTATATAAAGTGTGTGTGTGTGCATATTATGCATTATATAAAGTGTGTGTGTGTGTGTGCATATTATGCATTATATAAAGTGTGTGTATGTGTGTGTGTGTGCATATTATGCATTATATAAAGTGTGTGTGTGCATATTATGCATTATATAAAGTGTGTGTGTGTGTGCATATTATGCATTATATAAAGTGTGTGTATGTGTGTGTGTGTGCGCATATTATGCATTACATAAAGTGTGTGTAGATGTTCTCGTGTGTGTGTTTGTGTGTGTGTGTTTGTGTGTGTGTGTGTGTATATATATATATATACACACACACACACACACAAACAAACACAAACATACATACATACATATATATATATATATATATATATATAGAGAGAGAGAGAGAGAGAGGGGTATGTGTGTGCACACGCATTTGTATTTAGAGTATTATGTAATATTCTGGTAATATATTTAATATTTATTTATTTATTTATTTATTTATTTAATATTACCGCCCATCTCCCCCATCGGGGACCCTGGGCGGTTCACAATAAAACATAGTTAAAACATAAATATAAAGTTACAATATAATAAATAATATAAAATCCAAGTATAAAAGATGTTAAAAACGGTAATACTGGGAGGCTTCGTGGGACCAGCCATCCCCAAGAGGAACTGTTGGCATTTCCCTCCCAGGCAAGCCGGCAGATACTCAGATACGCGTATAGCGCGCCTTTATATTCTGTAACTGGCTCGTACATTTGTGTATCTATGTAGAGAGAGCTTGCTTTACACAAATATTGCATACTGTACAGAGATACAGGTAAATATTGAGCGCTTTTATACTGCAGACTCAATTGCATGTGGTTGTTTCATCACACACACACCCCACACCCCCACATAGTATGATTATGTGCCGCCATCAAGTCGTTTTCGACTCCTAGCGACCACATAGATAGATGGATACACCATGCACACACACATAGACACACAGACACACACAAACAATATATATATTGTTTACATATATATGTATATATGTATATATATATGTATATATACACATATATATATGTATGTATATACATACATACATACATACATACACACACACACACACACACATACATACACACAGACACACAGACACACACAAACAATATATATATATATACACATAAACACACACACCACACACACACGCGCACACACACCATACACACATACACACACACGCATATAGATAGGGAGGAGGTACATTCTCACGACTCTGGAATAATTAAAGTTTCTATTCCAGGACCAATTTTAACGCCGTCGCACACTCTTCCACACACAAACACATACAGAGGCCCCCAAATTTCGGGGGCCTTCCTTGTTTCCCGGGGGTGGGGGACCTTTTATTATTGCTCGGCTAATTGAACAAGCTTAATCTGGGTTTTCCGCCCCACCTACCTCCACCCCCAGCCTAATTTCATCGCAAATTTCCCGAAAGAGATCTCGGGGCCTTTCCAAGGCGGGCGCGTTTTCAAATCCGAGTCTCTTTCTGCAGAAGGTGAACAGCGACTTTTCTCCGGAGACCCTTGGTCCCGCGTCGCTTTGATCCCCCCTCCCAAGAGATCACTCCCAAATGATCAAAGTAGGTCAACAATTGGGAAGAACGCGGTCCTTTCCGCTTTAGCTCGGGTGCCCCCCCCCCCCCACTCCTGAGCCGTAGTCTGCCCGCTGCTGGGGAAACTTTCTCCTGCTCTGCACCTACCCATAATTGAAGGGGGTTTTTTAGGTTAAATTTACGTCTTTAGCTCCTTTTTGCCGCCGCCGCCGCCGCCTCTCTGCCGAGAGGGGCGAATTTGAAGCTCTCTTTCCCTCGCTTGCCAAAGCGGGGAGCTGGCTCTGCCCCCAACCCCCAGTTAGAGGCAACCTTGGGATGGGCGAGGGGGAGAAAAACAGGGCGGGGGACGGGAGGCTCCGGGTTCAAAAGGCGAAGGTGGGCTGCCTTCAGCGGAGCAGCGGAGAAGACGGCAAGCCTCTGCCCCGCGCAGCTTCCAATGGGAAATTCAGGGTCGCGGGATCCCGGGGGCGAAACTGAGGCGGGACAGGCAGCAGGGCTGGCTGGGAAATTCTGGGAGTTGCCAAGAACTTTAAGATGTCCACACATCTTAAAGTTGCCAAGGTTGGGAAACAGTGGGGTAGAACCTTGGAGGCTGCGCTTAAACCATTTGCCGCAAGAAATCTGTAATTCTCCAAAGAGATTCCAGATTCCAGACGTCCATTGTTCCTTCATTCTCCTTCTTCGTTGTGGGTTGGTTGGTTGGTGGGTTGGTGGGTTGGTTGGCGTGGTTCATTTGGGGCTGGCGGAGGATTCCTGCCTCCCTCCCTTCCAACTTTTGCGAAGTTTAGAAAACTTTCCAGCCGGGTCGACGTTGCGCGCCATTCTGAATTTCGGCGCGAGAAAAAGCTTGCGACAGCTGACTTGGTGAACTGTAAATAAAAGCAAAGCGAGTATTGTCCCATCTGCTTCGGGCTGGGAGTAGCGACTGCCTTGCACTTTCAGAATATTTTACGGTTTGAGCATTGGATTATTTGCCGGTGATGGAAATTTTCTAATTTTGATTTAAAACTTGGTTGTACGTTTCTCTGTCCACACTATTCGCTGGAATGGGGGAGAAGCTTTGAACTGGGGGGAGCGTGGCTTTGATGCTGGCTGGAATGGAGTTTTAGAAAAAGGAATTACAAGGAATCCCCTCTTTTTTATTCAGAAGTAAAGCCCACTTAACCACAGGTCCCTGCCTGCAAGATGGCTTCACACAGTATCAGAGGAACGTCCGTAGCTTCTCGTTGCAAAAGGTGAATCAAACCTCCATAGTCAATAATAGTCTACTGTATCTTTAAATGTCAGTAGTTGCGGCGGGGCAGGGACCCTGCAGGAGGCAACTTACCATTGCCGGGGGGTGAAACTCTGGATCAGATTTGTGATTGGTCTGATCCAAATAATTATTTTAATTATATGTTTTTCCCCCAAATGTCCCCATTAGATGTGTTAAATTTAGGTATAATGAGCCAGTTTGGTGTCGTGGTTAAGGCATCAGGCTAGAAACCGGGAGACCGTGAGTTCTAGTCCCGCCTTGGTCACAAAGCCAGCTGGGTGACCCTGGGCCAGTCACTTTCTCTCAGCCCTGGTAAGGAGGCAATGGCAAACCACTTCTGAAAAACCTTGCCAAGAAAACTGCAGGGACTTGTCCAGGCGGTCTCCGAGCATCGGACACGATTGAAAGGATTAAAAAAAAATATATATGTATAACTGTATAACACAACAAATATATATTTGCTTGTGTTTGTGGTGAAGATGACAAAGATGGATGTGCCCTAGCCAGGAGATCCATGGGATTATCTGGCTGCCTCGTATGTGAGAGACCATTTAGCCACTCCCAAAAATCTTAGGAGGCCCAGTGGACACCACCTGGAGGCGGTCTATCAATTGTCCCCCTGTGTTTGTGGTCACATTGCCCAACCAGAATGAGTCTTCCAGCACGTTGTCCAACTAACAAATGTTATTAAGGCATAAACGTTCGTGAGCTGCAGGTCACTACATCAAAAGCTGATGCCCTTTAATGAAGTAAAAGGGTAAAGGTTCCCCCCACCGCACATTTGTGCAGTCGTGTAGCCGAAGAGCCAGCGCTGTCCGAAGACGCTTCCACGGTCATGTGGCCGGCATGATGCACGCGGAACGCTGTTACCTTCCCACCGAAGTGGTCCCTATTAATCTACTTGCATTTGCATGCTTTCGAATTGCTAGGTTGGCAAGAGCTGGGGCGAGTGCTGGAGGTCACTCCGTCAGGCGGGGCTAGGGATTCGAACCTGCGACCGACGAGCCTGGCGTCTTACCCGCTGAGCCACCACGCCCCTCTTTTAATGAAGTATGTTAGTCTAAAAAGTGCTACCAGACTCCTGATTTTTTGTCACATAGACTAACATGGCTCTCCTCCTACAGGATGACCCAACGCAGTCAGTGACAAAGGAGATGCCCAGAGAAGAGGATTCAGGTTCCAAACTGCCCCAGACTTTACAGTAGAACCTGGGTAGGTTTTGAATTTCTGGGCCTCCATTTTCCCCATCTGTGAAATGGAAATATGCAGCCATTTCTCTCCCCACCAGATGCTGGCTACCAAGCTCCAGAGGGCCACTAGATAGGAGCAAGGGGTTAACTCTTTCTGCACAAGCTGTGTTGTCAAAGATTGTAAAAGCAGACTGCAGAATTGATTTTAATTTTTAAGAAAATATTTCTTCTTGGTCCCCCTTCCAAGGCCTTGAGTTCCCTGCCTAGTGTTCTCAAACTGAGAAGGTTTGAAAAGGTGGATGTGATGAGTGTAATGTTCTGATTTTTTTTTAAAAAAAAGGAGATGCCACCTTTGAAATTGTTATTTGGAAGATCGCAAGCTGGCCAAGGTTTTTGGAATAATCCAGATTGGCGTGCACGATTCCTGCGAGGGCTGCAGCTTGGTGTGGTGGCAAAGGTGTTGGACTGGCACTGGAGAGATCCAGGTTCAAGTCCTCCCTCAGCCATGGACGGTCCCTAGGTGCCTTTGGGCCAGCCACTCTCTTTCAGCTGTACCTACCTCACAGGGTTGTTATGGGAAAAATGGGGGACAGTGCTGTATTAACTGCCTTGAGCTACCAGAGGAAGGCTATAAATCTTATAAGTTACCAATCGAAGATTGATTTTATAAGTTAAAATGGAACATGTCTGTAGCTTAATCTGTCCTATTCTTGGAGAACGCCTGGACAAGTCCCTGCAGTTTTCTTGGCAAGGTTTTTCAGAAGTGGTTTGCCATTGCCTCCTTCCTAGGGCTGAGAGACAGGGACTGGCCCAAGGCCACCCAGCTGGCTGCTTTCATGCCTAAGGCAGGACTAGAACTCACGGTCTCCCAGTTTCTAGCCTGATACCTTAACGGACCACGACACCAAACTGGCTCTTGTCTGTAGCTTAGTGCCTTGTGAATAAGCCACCCAAGGGCTTATTGCACAATTAAGCAAACCATGGTGGAGCCTATTGTGCGATCTCCACCAGAATTTAGAGAAAGAGCGACTAAGGGAATGGGAAGACATTACAAGTCCTTTGAAGGAAAATTGAAGCTTTTTTCTTCCTCTCTCTGGATATAATCAGGGTCCCCGATGGGGGAGATGGGCGGTAATATAAATTTAATAGATGATGATGATGATGATGATGATGATGATGATGCCAAGGCTGCGGGTAGAATTTATCAGATAAGAAGGCAGAATGGAGCCTACGTGTTTCTAAGCAGTCTACCTTTGGGGATGCGGAAGGATGGCCCAGCCAGGCTGTGGTTTATCCCCAAACCTCCCTCTGGCTGCCTGGGAGAACCGGCGCCCGGCCCGCAGCCAGCTTTGCGCATCCTCAGGCCGGCCTTGAGCGGCTCCTGCGTTTTTGCGCAGCGGGTCCCCCAGCCTCGCGCCGCCAGACGGGGCAGGGTCGAGGCCTGCCAGATCTCTGCCCCGCAGCCGTACAAGCCGCCCGGTTCGCCGCTGCCCCGAGCCGGGCGAGGATTCCTCCGG
Organism: Charina bottae; assembly: GCA_023362775.1. Taxonomy (NCBI): domain Eukaryota; kingdom Metazoa; phylum Chordata; class Lepidosauria; order Squamata; family Charinaidae; genus Charina; species Charina bottae. The sequence goes on along the minus strand of JALMGJ010000027.1, from coordinate 1,895,720 downwards.
GCTGTGCTCTCCAGATGTACCGTTAATTTAAACCAGGAGGGGCTTCGCTGGTTCCCCCCCCCCGCGAGTGCATGCGCCTCTTGCCTTGCTGGAAGCAGGAGCCAAACGTTGCAAAGGAGGGAGGGGGAGGATTTGGCTGCTGGGGGGCGGGGGAGCAGACAGAGAGAAAGTCTGATTGGGGGTTCCCTGCGCGAAGACCGGGGGGGGGGGCTCTCGGCAGATGGACGGAAGAAATGGGGAAAGGTTGGGAGAGGGCCTCCGCTGGGTGGGGGTGGCTAAGGGCGAGAAGCAGGCCCCTCTGGTCTGGAAGATCCTCCGCTCAAGATTGACAGCAGCGACGTCAGCAGAGCGGGCGCGGGGGGGGGGGGCAGCCCTTCCCTCCGTCCCTTGCAGGCGTTTTATGGAACACTTGAACGGCCGATCCGAAGGGAGCCGAGCGACCCTTGTGGGCTCCGAGCAGCCTGGAGGGGGAACTGCTTTCTCTCCCGGTCCCCACCTGCCCCCAGATTCTGTTTCCTTTGGGGGAGACCCCCTCCACCGAACCACCCAAAGGAAGAGACTCTCTCTGACGCGCTGACGCTTTTAAAACTGCTGCTGCTGCTGCTGCTGCTGCTGCTGCTGCTGCTATTATTATTATTATTATTATTATTATTATTATTATTATTAATTTTCCCCGAAGAGATTTCTCTGGCTCTGGAGGTCGCTGCGCAGGATTTTCGAGGATGCGGAGCCCCGTAGGATGTTCTTGATGCCGCCGCCGCAGCTGCACAGCCTCAGCGACTGGTGCTCCCACCTTCGAGCCTCAGGCGTTTACTGTGAGTCCGGAGCGATGCCGCCCCCCCCCCACCGTTTTGGCAAAGATCCTCAGCGAGGCCGGCAAGGGGGGGGGAGGGGGAGGGGGCAGGTCTCTAGCCGGGTTTCCCGTCTGCCGCTGCTCACCTGTTGGACCCTCCGGCACTGAATTAGGAGGTGGGGAAGGACCAGATGCATAGGAATGGGTCCCCCCCCCTCACACACTAGCGCGGCTAAAGAAGGAAGGGACACCTTCCAGGGTTTGTCCAGGAAATCAACTGTGGCTGCATTCCCACGACTCCTTGAAACCTGGCTCCGGCATTCTCTCCTGTCCTGACCCGGGGCACAGAACCCGGCCCGCGACCTGGGTTCGCTAAGTCACTACGCCACAGAAAAGGCGAGCTCGAGACACCCTTCCGCAGGCCTTGTCTTTATTCGAAGGCCGTTGCTGGGTTTTTCTCCGACCCGAGTAAACTGGTTGTGGGAATGCAGTCACCGCGTGTCGTGGCCGGGTTGCGCTGGGGCCTTTGTGTGTCTTCATTGAAGGCCAGGCTTGACTCCCTCCTTTTCTTAAAAAATGGCCCCTCGCCTTCCTCTCTGGCCTCCTCTGGGTTCAAACTCAGCCTTGGTCCCTGGATCCTAAGTTAAGTTAAGGGAAGAGAGACGTTCGCAGACGCCGCCGTCGCGTTTCTCTAAAAGCAGGTTTACTCACAGAAGCGCAACTCGAACGTCGGTGTGGATCCGTGTGGCATTGGCGGACATTTCTGGGAATCAGAAAGTCCGGGACGGGGAAGATTTTTGGAAATGTAAAGTGCTCTTGGCGGTCTCCTTAGCCGCAGTAAGGTGCGCTGAGAGCGTACAGACCCTCTTTCCCAACGGCGCCTCCCCGGAATTCCTCCCTAAATCAAGAACAGCCTAATTTCCATGTCTCCCCTCCTCATACAAGGGCTTGCAGCCCCCTTGCCAAAAGGGGAAACCCAAAATTTGTCCCAAAAGGGAAAGCGATGTTTTCTTCTTGGAAAGGGCCACCCCTCCCCTCCCCCCTCCCCCTCCCCCTCCCCCTCCAAACCACGATCCAGCTGTTCTCCCTTTCCCTTTTCACAACTGCTGTTTCCTCTTCCACGGCCTGGGCCCGCTGAACACCGGCCCGCCGCCTTGGCAAGTGCGATCTTTAAGCACATTCGCTTCCGAGTAAGGCCGCTTGAGGCCCGGGGGCTGGGGATCGGATTCGCCGCGAGAAACAGTTTGCAGGCTGCGATGTGGAGTAACGGGGGAAAGGGGGCTGGCGCAGGAAAAGCCATACTGTACCGCCTGAAATCCAGATTTTGGAAGGGTGTTTTTTAGAAAGAGAATCCTAATTACGCAGCTCTGAGAACACCCAGGCACTATGGATTGATTTTTTTTTTTCCGATTGAAAAGAAGAGAGGAAAGTGTGTTTTTAAGGGTTAGTTTGAAAAATAAAGGCCCTCTCGATTGTCTAGGAGCCGGCAATTAGGAGTGCCTTTGCAGTGTGCGTGTGCGTGTGCGTGCATGGTGTGCGCCCTGCAATCCGCCACTTTCTCCCTCCCCCGACGCCGCGAAAGTGAAGCGGAGCGCTGGGTTCGCCAGTTTCGCCGCCCCACGCGTCCGGAGGCTGCCAGTCCCCGCTGGCCGGTTTTATCTAGCTGCCGCTGCTGACCTCGCTCGGTTCGCAGAGCCTGGGGACCCGGCGCATGCTTAGAGCGCGGCGTCCTCCCCGCGACCGCCTTTGAACTTCGGAGCGGGCCTTTGAACCGCTGTAACCGCGGGGATGCCGAGACAGGCCGGCCCCGGGACGCGCTGCCCGGGCTGCGGGGGCGTTTAAGAAAGATCAGGTACGCGCCCGCGAGAGGGGAAAAGAAGAGGTCCAGCCGAAAGGTCGCGGGGGCTTTCTAAACTGCCCCCCCTCCCCTCCGGAAAAAAAGGGGGGAGAAATGTGCTCCAACGTCCAGCGCTCGCTTTTATTTTGTCGCTGAGTGAGTGAGGCCTAGCAACGGGGCTCAGCTCCGTTAAACCGGTTTCGACTGTGCCAGCGTGCAGAATTTGGGACTAGGATATTGACTGAATTGACATCTTTTCTGGGTGTCTGCAACCCGCTGGGCACAGAGGGGCCGAGTTTGCCCAACTCGACCCCAAACAAACCGAGGTTAACCCCCACGCGCCCGGTCTGGAGCCAGACAGCCGCTCGATTCTCCCCGCTTCCCGGGAGCCTGCAAATTCGGAGCGACCTGACGGACTTCTGGGTCGTTTCATGCTTTCAATGCAAAAGACTCCATCTTCCAAATATTGACCCAAACTTGAAACGGGCCCACTTCTAAGTATCAGCCTGGACAGCCGTGTGTGTGTGTGTGTGTGTGTGAGAGAGAGAGAGAGAGAGAGAGAGGGGGGGGGTTGTTCCAAAGGACGGGGAATAAGGAGGCGTATAATATCGACCCCCCCCCCCACTTGGGCAGGTCGATTTGGTTCGCTTGGAGGGAGGGGGGGAAGTTCCCTCCCCACCGTAATCCCCGTTCTGGATTAGTTTTAGCTGCGGGCTTCCTGCAGGACCTTGATGGTTGTCCAATTCAGGGTATTAGTTGCAATCATATCTATTTCCGTCCGTTATTAATATTAGCAATAGGAATCAGCAACATTAGTTCGTTTCCTCGCGCAATGTCTGCCTTCGCATCAGGGATTTCCAAACGTCTCTGTTTTATAGGCTGGGAAACAGGCTGAAGCCTAGGGATAGGCCTCGGATGGCCGGCTAAATATTTCATTTTAATGTTTCTAAGATGCAGATTCCAAAGCATTTCGCAGCTGCCTGCGGGGTCCTTCCCGCCCCACTTCTTCGCCAGCACCTTATTTTCAAGCCCTGTTGAGGATTGCACTGTTCCATGGCCACCATCTTTTGGCAGATCGTGACTGGTTTCCCGGGAAAGCGTTTTATTTAAAAGTAAAAGTGTTGGAAGTGTTACTTCGCCATCATATTAAAAAAGTAATAATAATGGTTTCCTTATACTGGATCTCAAAGTAGCTACGTCCAATGCACTTTTCTGCTCTAAATCCTTCAAAGAAATTAAAAAGGGATGCGATCTTTTCGTGTTGGATTTAGTTTTAAAACGCGCCAAAGCGGCTCCATTAAACCGTTTTAAAACCCAGGGCAGCCTGTAACGCGTTTCCTCGGAAGTAAGGACTTCTCTTCCTACTTAGTTAATGTTAAACTTCCGAGGGCTTGTCTGCCAGCGAAAGTTTTACAAAGCGTGCTCAGGAGTAAGCGGTCTGGACCCAACCGGTTCTCCTTTCGCACCGTGGAAACGGAGGGAAGATTTTCAAGTTCTTTTTCTTCTCTCCGAAAGGAAAAGAACCGAAAAAGAAAGCCATTGAATATAATTAAGGGGATCAATCGATTCTATAAATATACTTTAAGGTTCAAGAAATGCAGATTTTTTTCTTTCTTGCTAGTGGAAGAAGTTAATGGCTGTGTCTGGATGTCTTTATTTTTAAGAACAGACTACAGTATTTTTCCAAAATAAAAAGTAGGGGGCTGGAGCAGCGCAGATCGACTTCTCATTCTTTATTCGAAAGTAACGTTTCTTTCGTTTGTATAGGTAACTTTAAAAAAAAAAACTCCAGAAAAAGATAGTGAAGAGAGAAAAGCCGGGCGATTTTGCTGCCTTTCTCAGAACTAATTGTATATTTTAAAAACTGTTTTTTTAAAAAAATGCCTGAAACTGGTAGATCCAACGGAATGTCCCAGAAGCCCAGTTTTGTCCCATTTCCAGCCCACGGAAAAATCTTCCGGGGCCGGCTTGGATTGTCCAGATTTGGAGGGTGTGTCTGTGTGAAGCGGAGACCCTTGAAAGCGGAGCTAGCGTCGATCTACTTGCGAGTAAACCGCTGCTTTCTCAGCGGAGGCTTCAAGTCAGTCGCTTTGCCTTTTCTGGGAAGTAAATCTCCTTGGAGAGGAAGGCCAGCTCTGCACGGAAAGTTATTTTCAGCACGCCGGGACTTAAAAGGCTTGCGGGTGGTTGGATCGTGCCCTTAAAATATAGGTAATTGTGAGCTAGACTTGGCTACGGCTTCCCCGAAAGTGAAATCACCGCGAACCGGGCGGAGCAGTGCGTGTCTCTGATAGCGTGCGGTTTGGAAAGTAGAGAAAATCCCAAGAGGTCTTGGCAGCAAGGTAGTTATCCGTCCGATTCTCTCTTTTCCTTTGCACTTCCCACTTACCTGGGTTGCCAATCAAGTTTCTAGGCCTCATGGCATCCCCAGTCCCACAGCTACCACCCCTGTTGGCAATAACTTCCGAAGTCAAGGGACCGTCTTAGAATTTCATGAAAACCCCGTTCTTCCCCACCTTTTCTGGAAACGAATAACATTTAAAATTAAAATTAAAATCCGTCCTGGTATGATTGACTCCCAAACAGGTGCCGTTTCGGATGCTCAAGTTGTCTTATTTCAAACTATGGAGATGGGGGTTCTTAATTGTATATACCTGAGTAAATGGAATAAATAAAATCTAAAGTGTGTAAATGCTGCGTGAGATTCGGCATGAACTACCAAATAATAATAATAATAATAATAATAATAATAATAATACAACAACAACAACAACAACAACAACAACAATAAAAAATCTGAAAAGCCACTTGGACACAATAGGAACGGACAGAATCTCAATCCATGAATTACAGAAAGTTGACTTCCTTGAAACAGCGCATATGTTATTGTATTTATTTAGAAAACCTACACAGCCACCCATCTTAAGTACGTAACTATGGGCAGCCAACAGTACATAGGAAGGCGGTATAAAAACGGCCCTACTCCGCGAAGGAATTCCGGCCAACGCCCCCAAGGGCAGGGTAGCGGGAATCTCTGCCAGGCCCGACTGGGCAGGAGAAGCGCGGATCGGCCCTCCAAGGCCAAACGGAAGGTCGTGGCGCGCCCCTTTGCCTTCTGGATTCTAGTTCGGTTTCGGCGCACAGCAAAGGCGGTTGTATGGAAGGAGAGGCGCGCGGAGGAGTCGAGTTGGGGGGGGGGGACTCTTAAGGCCCCCAATCCGCTTTCTTGCAGGGGTTTTACTTCCAGAAATGTCCAAGTGAATCAGGCAGGGAGCCTCGCTCGCGCCGCGCCCCGTCCTCTGGCTCTTTCGAGCGCTCGTGTTCAAACGGCCCTCGTGCAAATTGGCACCCTTATACTGCTTTTTGTAACCGGAGGGGAGTGGTGCGGGCGCGTCTTTTGAATGGGAAGGGCGGCTTAATCCGAATGGGAATCCGGCCTGGGAGGCCAGCGCACCCTATCCGCGGGAACAGCATCCAGACAGATCAGGGGAGGGGAAAGGCCGTCTGAAGAGATCCTCCGTGCCCGATCCTGTCTGAAGTTGCTTTCCGACGGGAGGGGCGCCTCGCGTTAATATGCCTACCTACGACGGAGGTTCCCGCGGGGGATTGCTGGGCGATTCGCCTTCTCGCGCCCAGGGGCGACTCTCCGGAATCCGAATTGAGTTCTGCCGCCCATCCGCCTCCTTCAAAGCCTGCGCCTAGGATGGCGGGCTGCCCGGGGTAGGGAGGCTTTCAAGCGATCCTAGCTGAGCCCCGCTTTATTAGGCTGAAGGGAACGAACCCGTTAAGCCCGACCTGGCTCACCGGACGCTCTGCGGGGTTGCTCCGGAGAAAGGGCGGGAAAGAGGCCGCTTCGCAAGAATTGGCAGCCCCAGCCAGGTGGCTTCAGGAGTTGTGGCGAAGGCTCGCGCTCCGGCAAAGGGGGCCACGGGCGGGCCCGGCCGGACCTGGGACAGGAGCCGTTTGGCCGGGCGGCGAAAGCTGCGTTGCCCTGAGCAAGCGAGGCCCGCCGAGAGTCCCCCCCCCGAGGGGTCTGCAGAAGGGGTGGGGATGATGGGAGTTGTAGGAGGCGCAAAGCGGCCGTGAGCGAGACTGGGCCAGAATTCTCTCTCTGAAGCCTTTGGAGCGAGTCCTCGGCGGTCCGAAACCGATTGACTTGGAAGAAGTCTCGTCGTTTTATTTGCGTTTTTTAATGCCGTTGAAATGGTCAAAATGAATTTGCAGCACCAGCAATCGGACAGACGTCCAGCAAAATTAGGCGATTCCCCCCTTAATTAATACAGAATTGATTTCCACGTTCATAGGATGCACTCATCATAGTTAACGGATCAACCCATTTTCCGAGTTCACACAGCAACTCGAACCCGAAAGAAATCCAGCAAGATCACCACGGTTAACATTTACCGTCTTGCGTCCGAGTGCAGCCGTTAGGCCTCTATCTGACTGGGTTAAAGAGTTGTGTGAACGTGACCAATGTGTGGTATGCCAATTCGTCCTTGAGCCTGTGTGAATCAATTGGCTTACATCTGGGTAAACCTAGCTGCAGTGGGGCTAACTCTGGAGTAATGCATAGGGGTGCTCATCAGCCAGACCTGTTTTCAAGTCACGGTCAATCCTGGTTAGAGAAGCACGGCATAAATGCTCAAACTGAATAAGCCAGGCTAAACTGGAGGACGCGTGCGGGCTTTTAGCGGGCGAGTTTCTCCTGTTACTTCCGAGGAAACCTAGGGAAGAATCGGCGCTGCCAAAAACCGCAGGGTCGGGGCGTGAGAAATTCCTGGCTTTAGAGTCAGTCCATCTCAGCCTGGCTTTTTTGGGGGTGGGACCTGTAATTCCTCTTAAATAGGAGGGAAACGGCAGCTTCCCTGCTGCTTTTTCTCCCCCTCCCTCCCTCCCTCCCTCCCTCCCCTTTCTTTTTCTTTTTAAAAATCTTTATTGCTTTTTTCCCAGTGTCTCTCTTTTATCTTGACTGAGGCTCACCGTTGGGATGTTTACATCAAGGCATCCTTGGGTCTGTCTCTGGTCTTAAGACCAACGCTAAAAATGGATTCCAGATAACAAACTTGGGGCAAGGGGGTAAAACAACCACCCGGCTCGCCATCTTTCTAAGTAAGGCGGGGTTTGAAAAATAAATCGGCCTGCAGCGCCACCAGATATGGGCCTTCTCAGAAGTAAGCATTTGGTTCAATGGGCTTTGCTCCATGGTAAAGTTCTATGTGATGGCGGCCTGGTGCAGCTTTTTTGTAAAGTCCAGGGAAATTATTTATTTTATTTTTTATTTATTTAATTTATTCCCCGCCCATCTCCCATACAAGGGACTCTGGGCGGGTTACAATAATTAAGACTTAAAAATTTAAAATATTTAAAACCATACAGAGTAGAAAATGTATAAAAATAAATCCAAATATAAAATAAAATAGAATAGAATCCAAGATGGATTGGAGAGCGTAGCATAGGTCTTATTGCTACGGGGCCAGCCAACCCCAGGAGGCACTGCCACCTCCGTTGTCCCAGGCCAGGCGGCAGAGCCAGGTCTTAAGGGCCTTCCGGAAGGCCAGGAGTGAAGGGGAATTAGAGAGAAATATCTTCTCTCTAATTCCCTGATCAAAACTGACCGACTGGGCCAGATCCTATGCATGTTTTTGGAGCGGGAGGCCCTCTGAACAGTCACTCGTGCCCTGGTTATCTCACATATAGACTACTGTAATGCGCTCTACATGGGGCTACCCTTGAAGAGTATCCGGAAGCTCCAACTGATCCAGAATGCGGCCGCACGAACCATCTTAGAAGTCCCATATCGGACTCATGTGACACCATTACTACACGAGCTGCACTGGGTTCCAGTTTGCTTCCGGGTGCAATTCAAGGTGTTGGTTATGACCTTTAAAGCCCTTCATGGCATGGGACCAGGTTACCTAAGGGACCGTCTTATCCCCATCACATCGGCCCGTCCCATCCGGTCATGCAGGGAGGGCGTGCTACGGACCCCATCAGTTAAAGAATTCCATCTCACGGGGTCACGGAAGCGTGCCTTCTCTGCAGCAGCGCCTGCCCTGTGGAATATTCTTCCCCCAGAGGTAAGACAGTCCACCCCGCTCCTGGGCTTCAGGAAACAACTTAAAACTTGGCTTTGCCAACAAGCCTGGGGCGGTAAGGAGGGCAGAAACTCCTGGGGATGGCTAGTATATTAAGATAGTCCTAGAATAGCCCTTCCAAGGCTGAAAGAACACATCGCCTTCTTAATTTTTATATGTATGGTATTTTAAATGGTTTTAATGTCTTAATGGTTTTAAATGGTTTTAAATGGTTTTAATGTCTTAATCTTTAATATTCGTAATTTTGATGATTTGTAAACCGCCCAGAGTCCCTTTGAGGGAGTTGGGCGGTGAGAAATCGAATTAATAAATAAATAATAAATAAATAAATAAATAAATAAATAAATAAATAAATGTTAACGCCAAAGGAAGCCTCATGGGATCTGGTGGATGTTCTCCCCTGTAAGCACAGGTCAAACTCCAAGAATTCTCAAACTGTAGTGAAGGAAAGAAATAAAGGTTCTTTTAAATGTTTGTACAAACCAGCACAGGCAGCATTTAGGACAATTCATCTGGGTGAATTTTCCAAAAGCCAGAGTGATCCTGCTGGATTCTCCACCTCTTTGCTTGAAAAGAAATTTGGTGGTTTTCAATGCCATGCCTGTGTTATTTTATACTGAGATCTTCTGCATGTTGGCTCTGAAGTAAGACCTCTTAAATTCAGGGGGTGAGGTGGGGGTTTCCAGGAAAAACCCACTTTACTCTCAGGCCAATGCATTTAAGAGTAGAAAGGTCATATCTTACTATCCAGGCTAAGACAGGACAAGATATTTGAAGTGGTCTCTCATTAGTCATCCGATAATGATATTTTACCCATATTATGGAATTTTTTCCTGGCAAAATTCGAAACAATAGCATCTGAAGGAAACTGGAGTGAAAAGAGAGTTGGAAACAATAATAACAACTACAATGCAGTAATATACTTAGTTAACACGGGAGTGTTAATTCTGAAAAGGTAATTTTTCTGAAATCCCCTGACTGTATACACTTAAAACTGCAACAAAACTTTAAAACTCAAATAATTTTAGGCGTTTAAAATCAGCTGAGAAAATGTTTTGGAAAAAAAATAAAACACACAAGATTACTGTACTTTTTTCTGATTTAAAAGACTGATTTAAGAGTCCCTTGCAAGGGAGATGGGCGGGGAATAAATTGAAATAATAAATAAATAATAAATAATAAATTTAAAACAAAAAGACTATGTAGTAAACCTGCACTTTTGAGTTCTATGTACCACAAAGCGGTGCTCCAATCTCAGTGGGGGTAGGTTAAAAAAAATGTAAATAAACCTGCAGGGATCCATCTGCAATCCTAGTGTTTCTCACTTAAACAGATTTTGAGCAGACTTTGGATAAGATTTTTTTTTCTTCCAGTTACTTGTCAGAAGGACAACAACTGAATTTGCTTGAATGCTGGTTTGCAACGTTCTCCTCTGTTTTCTTCCAGTACTCTACCTTAAATATTAAATACATTATTATTATTTAAATAAATTATTTTATAAATAAAATTTAAAAAAATTAAATAAGAGTACCCTCTACCTTAAATATTGCCCAAGTCTGTTAATCCATAGCTAACTTTACTAAACGCTGCCTCTATTCTCTGTTGATTTTCCCTGATCCTACAGAAAATAAAAAGCCATTCAGGAGATCAGGAATTTCTCAGAGGTTCTGGGTTAAGTTGAAAGACTTTAATGTTGTGGCTCAAGTTATGGATTTACTGTGTGTGTGTATACCCCCCTCCCCCAATTCACTGGAAAAGACCCTGATGCTGGGAAAGACTGAGGGCAAAAGGAGAAGGTGACGGCAGAGGATGAGATGGTTAGATAGCATCACCGATGTAATGAACATGAATTTGAGCAAACTCCGGGAGACAGTGGAGGACAGGAAGGCCTGGCGTGCTATGGTCCATGAGGTCACGAAGAGTCGGACACGACTAAATGACTGAACAACAACATCAACCTCCCCCCCCCAAATAGATATACCAATAGCGGACTTTAGATTACATATTACATCTGTATATCTATATATAGTTTGGTCTAGTGGTTAAGGCAACGGGCTAGAAACCAGGAGTCTGTGAGTTCTAGTCCCGCCTTAGGCACGAAAGCCGGCTGGGTGACCTGGGGCCAGTCCCTGTCTCTCAGCCCTAGGAAGGAGCCAATGGCAAACCAGGAGACTGAGAGTTCTAGTCCCGCCTTAGGCATGAAAGCCGGCTGGGTGACCTTGGGCCAGTCACTCTCTCTCAGCCCTAGGAAGGAGCCAATGGCAAACCGGGAGACTGAGAGTTCTAGTCCCGCCTTAGGCATGAAAGCCGGTTGGGTGACCTTGGGCCAGTCCCTCTCTCTCTCAGCCCAACTCACCTCACAAGGTTGTTGTTGTGGGGAAAATAGGAGGTGGAAGGAGTATTAGGTATGTTCACCGCCTTGAGTTATTTATAAAAATAATAAAAAAGGCGGGATAGAAAATAAATAAATTAGATCTTGGTATATACACACACGTGCATGTGTGCATTACATACTATTATCTCTATCATACGCATATTCACAGGACATGCATTCTGTTGGACACCTTTTTCCTTCAAAACTAGGCTGCTGCTGTTACTTAAAAATGCAGTAAGACACTGAATGCTAAAATACAGCAGCAAATAAAAAGCCATTCAGGAGATCAGTAATTTCTCAAGTATTCTGTGTTAAGTTGAAAGACTTTAATGTTGTGGCTCTAGTTATGGATTTGCTGTATGTGTGTATACTCTCCCCCCCCCCAATAGATATAGCAATAGCAGACTTCAGATTACATATATCTATGTATTAGATCTAGGTATATACACGTAGACACACACACATGCATATGTGCATTACATACTATGTTAAAATACAGCAGCAAGAATGAGAAAATACACACAAGGCTACAGATTGCATCCGTTACAAAGCCTGGGAAGTGGGAGATTTATCAATGTCTTCCTTGATCAGTCTTTTTGGAAACTTATTATTAAGTCTCTGGGCAGTAGAAACTGGTGCTCTTTGAGGCGGGGGGGGGGGGGGGGTTCCCGCATGTTTTCCTTTGCCAATCACATATCTTGCAGATTTATATGATTTCCAGCATCTATTTGACCAGCAGGAACTGTAAGAGAGCCAAAAACAGGATGGGTTTGGTGCCTCGTTCAAACTGCTTTCAGAGCTGTCCTGAAAGGTGATTGATCCCAGCTCAATCAAGAGGGGCACACGCAAATCACTTTGTAGGGGTGTGGATCGGTTCCAGGGGTGTGCACACACAAGAAAAAGGAATAGGCGGGACGTTGATCACACCATCACAGCGGCCATCTTGGTTTTTTGGCCACACCCTGAGGACCCGACTGGTAGAGTTCATCAAACACCTCCCTCCCATTGGATAATAGCTTCAAACAGAAGTGGCCAGAAATGATTGCAAAAATAGCAAGCCAGTTTTTGAATTGTGGATTTCAAATACTTGCATGCGATTTTCTACCTCCTTTCCCCCCCTGTGGCTTTCAAATGCATTGCAATTTACCCTTTTTACCATGCCAGTTAGTCTGATCATGGGCAGATTTATTCATAAATTAACTTCCCAGGGTCCTGTGGGGCTCACTCCCTAGTAAGGCCGCTGTAGGAATGTCTTTGAAATCCATAAAAGTGGTTGGTTGGTTGGTTGGTTGGTTGGTTGGTTGGTTGGTTGGTTGGTTGGTTGGTTGGTTCATTCATTCATTCATTCATTCATTCATTCATTCATTCATTCATTCATTCATTCATTCAAATTTATCATTGCCCATCTCCCCAACGGGGGACTCTGGGCGTTTTACAACAGAATCAACAATTAAAAACCTGTAAACATAAGCTACAATGTGGAGTCCTTGGTGCTCTCTGAGCCTTGTTGTTTCTTTGCAGACATTTCATTGCCAGGCTAGGCAACATCTTCAGTGTGAAAAGGGAGTGGGACTTGCTCTCTGTTTATATTCCCTGGCTTGTCCTGCCTGTGTTGTCCTGCCTCCCCCGTACCAGGCAAGGCAGCAGAACCAGGTCTTAAGAGGTTGGTTGTCTGAATGAAGCCTTAAACTTCATTCAAGAGTCAGACATGACTAAACAACTGAACAACTGCCTCCACAATGTTGGAGTATATGTTTGGGGGGAAAAGTGAACACACTGCTAGGAATGGGGGTCCCTGGTTCACTGCCCATCAGCTGGCCAGACCAGATGTCACTGGAGATTGACTCCCTCCTAACCCTTAACACTCAGAGATTCCATGGAAGGACATTCTTGACCAACAAGTTTATGCTCAGAGTTGTTCCGGAAAAAACTCAAGACCTGGTTCTGTCAACAGGCCTGGGGCGGGAAGAAGAGTGTACACTCTGGGGGATGGCTAATGCCTTAGGGTGGCCCTAGAATGCCCTTTCCATGGTTTTAAAGAAGATACTGCCACCTGGATTTTTTTATATTTATTATATTCTTAAACTGTTGTTTTAATGTTTTATTTAATTTTATTTATATTGTAGTGCAATTAATTATATTTGTCCGTAAACCACCCAGAGTCCCTCTTGAGGGAGTTGGGCGGTGATAAATCGAATAAATAAATAAATATAAAATAATCCAAGGGGAAATAAATAATGTCGGATTATTTCTTTTGATAGGCAATTTATTTAATTTAATTTAATTTAATTTAATTTAATTTAATTTAATTTAATTTAATTTAATTTAATTTAATTTAATTTAATTATTTAATTAATTTTCAGAAGAAATCTGCTAGCACCTTTTCAGACTAATGCATTTTCTTAAAAGGCATAAACCAAAGGAAAGCTTGTGCCTTTTCAATAAAATGCATTTGTCTGAAAAGGTGCTCCATGATTCCTTCTGATTTTTGGCTACCCATAGAGTAATGTGGGGTGCGATGGCTCAGTGGTTAAGACGCCAGGCTTGTCGATCGATCGGAAGGTCAGCGGTTCGAGACCCAAGCGCCGCGTGATGGAGTGAGCTCCCGCACTAGCTCCACCTCTTGCCAATTTAGCAATTTGAAAGCGTGCAAATGCAAGTAGATGAATAGGTACCACTTTGGTGGGTAGGTCACAGTGTTCCGTGCTTGTCATACCAGTCACGTCTTCGGCTAAGAAACGGAGATGAGCACCGCCCCCTAGAGTCAGACACGACTGTGCAGGGGAAAACCTTTACCTTTACTATGGAGTAACGTGGCTCTCCTCCTATAATTTAATTTAAAAAGAACCCTAAGAATGGAGGGGATGGAAAGGCATACATAAATGAAATAATAATAATGATCTGATTTCAAATATATGAGCTCCTATGCTGTTAAAGACCAAAACAGTGGGAAGGAGTGTTTGTTTAATTGGGTTGTCCCTGCATTTTGCAAACATTTAGTGGCCCATGATTTCAGAGAGTTTGAGAAACAGTATTATAGCCTCTTGCATTAGGGGAAATTAAATAGATTGAATTCCCAGTGGGCTCAGAACTAACATTAATTTGGGTACAGTGCAAAGCAACCTATACAGTGTTTCTCAACCTTGGCAACCTGAAGATGGGTGGACGTCAACTCCCAGAATTCCCCAGCCAGCATGCTGGCTGGGGGATTCTGGGAGTTGACGTCCACCCATCTTCAAGTTGCCAAGGTTGAGAAACCCTGGTATACAGTATCTGCATTCACTGTCAAGTGAATATACCAGTGGATAATCTCATTCCTGTTGTGGTCTGTAATACCTTCATCCTGACCCCCCAAGCTTTCTCCTACTCTCCCTCTTCTTCCCAGTTTTACCATAATCAGAAGATAGACATGGTTCTGTTATCGGCGGACATTCCACTGAGGTCAAAGGAATTCCCAGCCAGCAGAGCAGTGTTCTTCAAACTTTGTTCCCTCTGGAGAGCCTTGAGGTTCTTGGAAAGCTTGCCAAGGATTCCTTAAGGAGATTTGTCCAACAAGATTCCTGCTTTTTCTCCTACGATGGATCTCCCCTAACCGTTGGGTTCTGCTGTTGTGTTTATCCTGGTCTGCATTCATGTACAGCAGTGTTTTTCAAATTTGGCAACTTTAAGACGTGTGGACTTCAACTCCCAGAATTCCCCAGCCAGCCATGCTGGCTGGGGAATTCTGGGAGTTGAAGTCCACACGTCTTAAAGTTGCCAAGTTTGAAAAACACTGATATTCTATGAGTTTGGGACTTCTTTCAGCCAGTCTTATGGAAGAAAGTCTTATGGAACAAAGGCAAAAGAGAAAAAGCAGAATGGAACCAGCCCTCCCCCCTTTTTAAAAGCTCACCTGAGGCTTCTGGCTTCTGATTGGTTCTTCAGAGTTTGATGTTCACAGGCTTCTGATGTCTCCACCCTTTTATCTGCTTGACAGGTCTAATATGTCCATTTGGTGATGGCTCAATAGAAACTCTAAGCCATATTATACTTTTCCCTATATAAGAATTCTCAAACAGGGTTCCGTGGCATCCTAGTGTTCCGCAAGAGGTCACTAGGGGCTCCCTGGGAGATCACGATTTATTTAAAAAATTATTCCAAATTCGGGCAACTTCACATTAAAGAGGTCAGTTTCATTCTTTATTTTCAGTTTAAGAACACGGTTAGTGCATCTATACAGACCTACCCATGAAACGAATATAATAATGTTGTAACTTTCGGCCTATATTTGAGCCTGGGTGTGCAGGCGTTCCCCGAGGCCTGGAAAATATTTCAAGGGTTCCTCCAGGGTCAACAGGTTGAGACAGGCTGCTCTAGACAGACCGTTATATATCTGATCTTGAAGACATTTCCAGGTAGGGAATGTGATTTCTATTTAATGTTACTGCTTTCTGACAAGGATTTGAAAATATACTCCCAAGTCACCCAGTTTTCTGCTACCATCTGTACAATACGCTGCACCATTACTTAGGTTTGGAATTTCTAATAATAGTATTTTATTTTGATATATTTTAGTATCTTGTTCTTAGATCCTTTAGATCCTATTATATTTATTGTTTTTCTGGTGTGTATGTATGCGTGTGTGTGTGTGTGTGTGTATTTGTTTATTTTATTTATTTTCTATCCCACCTTTATTATTTTTATAAATAACTCCAGGCGGCAAACATACCTAATCCTCCTTCCTCCTCCTATTTTCCCCACAACAAAATGTAATACTTCTGTTATTAGATATTTTGATTGTATCTGGCCTTAGGCTGCTGTAATAAAATTGAATTGAATAACACTTTCAGCATCTGAACTTCTTGGAATGGGATTCCTTCCACCCCCACCCCCCTTCGCTGCAGTATCATAAACAGATGTTCAGTTGCATCCACATCCTTACCTTGATTTTATTTATTTGTTTGTTTGTTTGTTTTTTACTCAAATTTATAGGGGGCGCGATGGCTCAGCAGGTAAGACGCCAGGCTTGTCGATCGGAAGATTGCAAGTTCGGAGGTTCAAATCCCTAGCCCCGCGTGACGGAGTGAGCTCCCGCACTCGCCCCAGCTCTTGCCAACCTAGCAATTCGAAAGCATGCAAATGCAAGTAGATTCACAGGTACCACTTCCGTGGGATGGTAACAGCGTTCCGTGTGCGTCATGCCGGCCACATGACCGCGGAAGCATCTTCGGATAGCACTGGCTCTTCGGCTAACAAATGGAGATGAGCATCGGCCCCTAGAGTCGGACACGACTGTGCAGGGGAAACCTTAACCTTTACCTTTACCATCTCCTATATATGATTCTGGGTGGCTTACAAACACTTGAAAGAAATATAAAAACAGTACAACAATTTTTTAAAAAATCTGATCTCCAGGGGAATGATGTTCCACAGGGTTCCAATAAGAAAAGGTGGAATTATTTTTATTTATTTATTTATTTATTTATTTATATGTCGAATTTCATCACCGCTCATCTCACTCAAGGAGCGACTCTGGGCGGTTTACAATAAAACTAAAAATACATACAGATTAAAATACAATAAAAACAGTACTTCTTAAATAAAAATATAAATGTGAATGTAAAATATAAAATCCAAGATGGAGATATTAAAAGCTCTTAATTTAAATTCATGAATTCACAGAATTCATGAATTATATTCTTGGAGAAGTAATAGTCAGTGAATGAATCGTAAGAGATCATGTCTGTGGCTAGCTTGTCTGCTTCCTGGGAATGGTTTCGTAGTTCAAGATGTCAAACTGAAGGGAACACATCTCCTTGTGTGAACCTGCTGAGATACTGAGTTCTGAAGGGGGACCTTAAAAAAAAGGTAAAGGTTCCCCCCGCACATTTGTGCAGTCATGTCTGACTCTAGGGGCCGGTGCTCATCTCCGTTTGTTAGCCGAAGAGCCAGCGCTGTCCGAAGACGCTTCCACGGTCATGTGGCCGGCATGACGCATGCGGAACGCTGTTACCTCCCCACTGAAGTGGTCCCTATTAATCTACTTTCATTTGCATGCTTTCGAATGGCTAGGTTGGCAAGAGCTGGGGCTAGTGTGGGAGCTCACTCCGTCACGTGGGGCTAGGGATTCGAACCTCCGAACCTGCTATCTTCCGATCAGCAAGCCTGGCTTCTTACCTGCTGAGCCACCACGCCCCCAAGGCCACAGAAACCAGGGCAGAAATAATGGGTATAAGTTTGCATCTATCTAGATTTCATGGATACATAAGGAGAATGAAAAAAAGAGAATGACAGAATTATGGGCATCCAGATTGTTAAAGGTAAAGGTTCCCCCCGCACATTTGTGCAGTTGTGTCCGACTCTAGGGGCCGGTGCTCATCTCCGTTTGTTAGCTGAAGAGCCCGCGCTGTCCGAAGACGCTTCCACGGTCATGTGGCCGCATGATGCACACGGAACGCTGTTACCTACCCACCGAAGTGGTACCTATTCATCTACCTGCATTTGCATGCTTTCGAATTGCTCGGTTGGCCATTATTTAGGTTGGTAAGGGGGACCTTACACATGAGAAAAATTGGAGGAATGGATGGTTAAGCTCACAGAACTGGCACAAATGGCTAAGTTGACAGGACTGATAAGAGAAAATACTGTGATTGGATTTATTTCTATTTGGAAACCGCTTTTGGATTATTTGCTTGGATCTGAAAAAAATGAAGTTTTGATTTTGGGTTTTGATGACTGAATGGTTTGATTTTATAGAAATATTGTTACTAAAAGTTTAACTAATGGTAAGAGATTACATTTGTATAATATGCATTTATATCTGTGTTGGAGAAGGTCGGAAGTCACTTTCTATATTTTTTATCTATTTCTGCACTTGTATAGTTTTTCTTTTTTCTTTAGTTCTGTACTCTATCTTTTCTGTACTCGACATTTTGTATTTTACCTATACTTTGAAAATCAATAAAGCTTTTTAAAAAAAAAAAGAAAAAGAAAAATTGGGATGCACCACAGGGCCTTCTTTACGTTGGCACCTTGGCACCTTGGCACCTTGGGACAGGTATCTCCTTCTCCTGCTGGCCTTGGCATTATCTGCTTTCAGCACCAGATCTGGCTTTTTATGGTCATATTTGTGACTTTGCATCCACAGCCTGCCCCTGTCCCCACCTCCATCAATGTTGCTGCTGGTTATTATTCTTTGATTATTATTTGTTTAAACCGCTGCTGGTTATTATTCTTTGATTATTCTTTGTTTAAACCGCTATCTCTTTTATTTGGTTTTGCTGTTTACCCTGGCTTATTTTATGGAGTGCAACAGCCATGAGATCATCTGGGCAGTGGGTGGGCTGCAGCGATTTCAAATAAATAAATAAATAAATAAATAAATCAGGCGCTCGGCAGTCGGGCCTCCAATGTTTTATATGCGGCAAGTGTGATAAAAATGGGGACGGGCCATTCTTCCACCTTGGAGCCATGCGCTTTGTAATAAATACGTTGTGACAAGGAACGGTTTTCCCCGCTAGTGAAGTTGGCTCCAACTCATAGAAAATTTCTATCGCAATCCAGTTATACTTTTCGTAAGGGGCTCTGCTGATTTTCGTATTTCCTGCATGAGAAATGAGGATGTTGGCGATTTGTCATGCTTCCCTCAACGACAAGACATGCATGGTGAGCCAAGAATTTTCTGCGGGCTCAGATTTTAATCCAAAGAGCGCCACCAACTTCCTTCATGCCCAAATTGGCAGCCTCGGGAAATTTACAAGACTGCCTTCCTTGGAATGGAGAGAGCTCTCCCTTTGGTCTGAAATGAACAACCGAAGTCAAGATGGGAAAGAGCGAGCTGGTTCGCAGGAAGGGTCAAAAGAGTCAAGATGGTGGGGGTACCTGTGCAATGGAAGCCCCACCTTCCCTCCCCCCCATGCAGTGCACAGAAAAAGAGAGGGGCTGCAATCTCACAGGCACAGCCACCATCTTGACTCTTTTGACCCCCCTTTGCAGATATTCCTGGAGAAAAAGGACAGTTCTAACACTGTGTTCTTCAGGAGCTGAACAGCAGTATAGGTAGTCCTCACTTAACAACCATTCATTTAGTGATGGTTTGGACTTACAACGGTGCTGAAAAAAACGACTTATGACCGGTCCTCACACTTACAACCATTATTTATTTATTTATTTATTTATTTAATTATTCAAATTTATTCCCCGCCCATCTCCCATGCAAGGGACTCTGGGCGGGTTACAATATTAACCATTGCAGTGTCCCCATGGTCACATGATCACGATTTGGGCACTTGGCAACTGGTTCGCATTTATGACCTTCTCAGCATCCCATGGTCACGTGATCGCCATTTTCGACTTTCCCAGCCAGCTTCTGGCAAGCAAAAACAATGGGGAACCGTGTGATTCGCTTTAACGACCATGTGGTTTAAAGCCAGCGGTGATTTGCTTAATGACTGCTGCAAAAAAGGTTGTAAAATTGGGTCGGATTCACTTAATGACCGCTTCACTTAGCAACCAAAATTCTGGTCCCAATTGTGGTCGTTAAGCGGGGACTACCTGTACAACCTTCCTTGTGCCAGTTTTCTGGATTCAGCCATCCTGGGGGGGAAAAAAACAATTTACTGTAAATGCTAAATCTTGGTAGCGTTAGAGTGGTAAGGTGCAACAGTGTCCTAATCTTCTCCAGGCCAGGGGCTGCCCTCCCAAAAACAAATGGGCCAAGAGCAAAGAAAAGAAATGAAAACCGAACTGTGCAGAATCTCTTTTGCCGGGTGTAAATGCATTAAATGCGGCAAATGCATCAATATCTCTCTGCTTTCTTGCCTTCAGGAAATGCTCCAGGAGAAAAGCTTGTCGGACGTGGAGGATGGGTTTGTGGTGCCTCAGGGCCATGCTGAAACCACGGGAGAGTCTGCAGTTCTTGGAGTTCCAGGAGTCAGCAGTACGCCCCTGAACAGTCCCCAGGTCCCGGATGCAGAGCAGGTACGCATTTGGCAAATGAAACAGCTTACCAGTGTTTCTCAAACTTGGCAACTTTAAGACATGTGGACTTCAACTCCCAGAATTCCCCAGCCAGGGAATTCTGGGAGTTGAAGTCCACATGTCTTAAAGTTGCCAAGTTTGAGAAACAGTGGTAGACTGACCTAACACTACAGAATATGGAAGTGGGGAGAGGCAGCGTTAAGATTACAGACAAGAATTGATTAATTTGCTGGGAAATTAGTTTGCCAATCATCAGAGGATCACTGGAGGTAAAAGAGGGGAGATTTTTAGAGAAAAAGCTTTGAGGGCCGAGAGACGGCTTTAGTTCATTGCTCAAGCTGCTGCTTGTAGGCTGACGGTTCTTGGTTTAATTCGGGACAAATGCTGATAAAAAGGATCGGGTCACAATTGATGGCGTACCTCTCTCTCTTTGAAACTCTGCGGACCTGCTGTAAGATAGCGCCTGATGTTCCAGAGCGGTGTGCAGGCATGCATTTGCTACATGGATAACTTCTGGAAAGAGATCACCTTGTCTCTCCTAGCAGAAGTGAAAACTCCAAATACTATGTATTTTGATCCCACAGTTTTAATTCCCCTTCTGTCCACTTAAAACAGAGGATCCAAACTCACCTTTGAAGATTAAACTGTCTGAATCCCCGAACTCCTTTTTTTTTCCACAAGAGGTGCCCTGCCACATTTCTGCCCTGACCCCCAGCTGTCACTCACACCCCGCTTTGCTTCTGCTGGATTTGACAGATGCATGGCCAGAGGGACCAACCCCACAAACAGAGGTTCAGCAGAATGCTCCTGAGGCTTGTCTGGGCTTCTCTTCCATCAGCTTCTGGGCCAAGAGGTGAAGGACCCATTTGCTGTGTGGGCCTCTGGGATGTGAGGTGTAGAAAAGTCCATCCTCTGATGGCTGGTCCTTCTCCAAACTGGGTCTACTCTTTTTCAAACCCAGAATAGTAACGTGGGGGGAAAATGTAGGGTAGGGTCTGCATTAGCTCTGTCAAAAATCCACTAAGATCCATATTCCAGAAGTGGGTGGGGTCAGAATCAAAGGGGTGGAGTTTATAGCTACAATGCTTAGCTCTCAATAGAAGAGAACATCTGTAGCTCAGGGTTGAACTGTGGAGTCCTTGGTGCTCTCTGAGCTTGGGGGTTGGCTTGCAGATGTTTCAATGAAACGTCTGCAAGCAAGCCACCAAGCTCAGAGATCACCAAGGACTCCACCACTCTTAGCTGTTTTTGGAATGTAAACGAATGAGAAGCCGTGTTTTCAGGGAAGAAAGTCAGGGCCCCAAAAGAATCAGCAAGGGCCATGGTCTAGGACAGAGCTTTCCAAACTGTGTGTGGTGACACAAAAGTGTGTCGCCACACACAGTCTGGTGTGTCGCCACACAACCCGGAAGCACAGCGCTTCCGGGTTTTCCCGCGGCGACACACCAACTGCTGCGCGCAAAAGCTGAAAGCGGCAGCAGCGCTTCCGGGTTTTTGCGCGCTGCCGCAAGGATGGCACTTCCGGGTTTTCCCGCGGCGACACACCAACGCCGGTTGGTGTGTCGCCGCGGGAAAAACTTTGGAAAGCCCTGGTCTAGGAGAAAAGTGATGGGTTAAGGATAAGCCTGAATTTTGGGGAATTCCTAGCCATGCTACAGACATTCTTCTCTGGATTGATTTATTTTTATTTATAAGATTTGTATGGCTGCCCATCTTAAGAACACAATTCTGGGAAGCTCACACATATTATTCCGTTACAGTCTGATGACCATTACATCATATTTTCCCCCGAGATGTAACATAGTTCCTCTCATTGTGTTTTCACCACAATTCTGCGACGTAGGAAAAGAAGAGGGTGGTTTGCAGAGTCAACCAGTGAGAGAATGAGAGAATGGGGATTCGAATCCAATCTTCCGCAGCTTTAGTCTGATGCCCTAACCCAGCGTTTCTCGACCTTAGCCACTTTAAGATGTGTGGACTTCAACTCCCAGAATTCCCCAGCCAGGTTCCGGGAGTTGAAGTTCACACATCTTAAAGTGGCTAAGGTTGAGAAACCCTGCCCTAACCCAAATTTCTCCAGCCTGACACCTTTAAATGTACCATTCCCAGGACTCTCAGCTCACATGCCTGCTAGGAATTCTGGGAGTTGTGGATCCATCAAAGTCTAACAGACCCAGATGAGAAGACTACTCCATCATCCATCCCTCAACTGATTCTAGCACAGAGGGGCAATCTGGGAGTCACATATGACCAACCAACATCTCTTTCATGCCCTATGGCCCCCTTCAGAACGGCCAGAGATCCCCCCCTTTTTTTGCATCCCCCTTTTTTGTATTTTCTTGGAATTTGAGGGAGCCACTGAACACTCCTCCCCTCCCACCATTGATCCCAGTTCTGCCCAGTTTTCAGTTTGGCTCTCAATTTGCAGGGCAAAACTTGATTGGACTTTCCAACCATGCAAAGTTGTCTGCTCCTGCCCTGGTGCACAAAAGAAGAAAATAAAATTCTCAACTGAATTCTGAAAGAAATCAGTTACTAGGATTTTGCCGCATGCTGTCTTGAAGCCTGTGTAATGATTCAGGATTTGTCTTGCTTGAACAGCATGAAACAAACCCAACATTGGAGTGGTTGATTTGTCAATCTTGCAAAAGAGATCCAGTTGCTGACTGCACAATAGTTTGATATACCAAATAATAAAAGGGTCCCTCCTTGTGGGGGAGATGGGCGGGATATAAATGTAATAAATAAACAAATAAATATATATAAATTGCAATATATGTGCAATGTCATATGTGTATTATCTTATAGATCTTGCCATTTTTATACAATTATTAAATATAATCATGGACCTTTATTCCAGAATAAAGGAGAGATGACTGTAAAGTAGCATGCATATCCACCCTGCCTGTTGATTGGCTAAAACTGTTCAGTATCTATGTTTTAAAAAATAAAGTGCTGTACCAATCAAAGAGAATATTTGTAGCTCAGGGTTGAACTGTGGAGTCCTTGGTGCTCTCTGAGCCTTGTTGTTTTCTTGCAGATGTTTCATTGCCAGGCTAGGCAACATCTTCAGATATAAACAGGTATAAACAGAGAGCAAGTCCCATTCCCTTTTCGCACTGAAGATGTTGCCTAGTCTGGCAATGAAACGTCTGCAAGAAAACAAGGCTCAGAGAGCACCAAGGACTCCACAATAAAGTGCTGTGTCAGACTTATATAACCAGGAAGCTAATATGGGAAGTTGGGAAGTTAGGGAACCTTCTTTTGCCATAGAAACTATTAAAAACAGAAACAAAAATAAGTTTATACAAAATGCATTTAAGTAATTAGAATTACGCCCAGGCATTGAAAATCAGTTTCTTCCTCAGCTTGCCTGGACGATTGATAGCTGATTAGAGTACGGTGGAAAAGCCTTTTTATGTGGAGTCCATGGTGCTCTCTGAGCCTTGTTGTTTTCTTGCAGACGTTTCATTGCCAGGCTAGGCAACATCTTCAGTGCGAAAAGGGAGTGGAACTTGCTCTCTGTTTATATACCCTTAATCTCACAACACATGGACAGACTTAACCATACTTTCAACTGGGAAACTGTGAGCATCTTAAACCAAGCCAAATCCAAAGATGCTAGAGAATTCCTGGAAGCTTGGCACTCAGACAAAGCAGCCATCAACAGACACATAGAGGTAAACAACATTTACATACCATTCATAAGAGACAATAGGAAAGCCAGAAGACCAGAACACCTCCTTGCCAGCAATCAACAACCAGATAGGCAAAGATTAACACCAAGATTAGCACCAGAGGAACAATCAAACAACACAATAGACCATAATCAAGGAACTATTAACTCAGTCAAACAACCAAGCAGCAAACAACAACCCAATCAAGGTACTACCAAGGAGAGTACAACACCCCCACCAACACAGGCAGGACAAGCCAGGGTATATAAACAGAGAGCAAGTTCCACTCCCTTTTCGCACTGAAGATGTTGCCTAGCCTGGCAATGAAACGTCTGCAAGGAAACAACAAGGCTCAGAGATCACCATGGACTCCACAGTTCAACCCTGAGCTACAAATATTCTCTTTGATAAGCCTTTTTATGTTGCATGTGAAAAAGGGGCAGGGATGGTGCGGTTGTGACCACCATCTTGACTTTTTTGACCCCTTCTGCAGATTTGTGGATGCCCTTGGATGGTGTTGGAATAAGTGGGAAAATATTGATTTTAACATCAGAGATTTTCATCAAAATGCTGATGGCTCAGTGATGGCAACATTGTGGGCACCTGCAGAAAAAGGAATTTGCCTGGGGATGTTTGTTGTCATTAGGTGCAAATGAGGAGGATGTTGGCTGGGTACCAAGTGGGCACAGATTGGCCAATGCTGAATAATTATGGCTTTTTCTGCCAAAGTCAATTAGGAAGCCTCTCTTTTCTAGTTCTTCTACATTCCAGCAGCTATCTCACTTTTAATTTTTGTTCTTTGTTGACTTGTTGGAAGACCATCGAGAATATCAAGGTGTATTTGCATGAAAAAGAGCTATGGAAGAAGTTTCATGAAGCTGGGACTGAGATGATCATAACTAAAGCCGGGAGGTAAGCTTGCGTTTGGAACAATATGTTAAAAAAATACATGTTTCAAGCTTTTATTTAGCACATCTTGTTGCCGTCAAGCATGGGATTGTTGTGGGCGTGCAAAGGGGGGGGGGCATAGCTGCTTTTCTGAATTCCCTGGAAGAAAGTTGGGATCAAGGGAATCACCACCCCGCTTTTCCCAGTTGAAAACATTGTTTCTTTTGCTAATTCTTCTTCTGCTAATGATCATTCCCTGATGTAGAGGGAGAAACTGCTTTCCACCAATTTGAAAAGCTGAGAATGTTGGAATTCTTTGCATTAATTATTCTACAATTATCCATGGCCAAGATTCCCAGGTATGTCCCAGCAACTGCAGCGCCCACATTTTGCAAATTAATTACAATTGCAAGCCTGTGCTTTGGTGTCCAGGCACCATGCGTTGATCCTAAGAAAGGATGTAGTTCCTGTTCCTGATTTCACTTCCAAAGATGGGAGTTGGCGCATCAAGGATGACAACCCTTTGCCATTTACAAGCATGACGTGGAGTCCTTGGTGCTCTCTGAGCCTTGTTGTTTTCTTGCAGATGTTTCATTGCCAGGCTAGGCAATATCTTCAGTGCGAAACGGGAGTGGGACTTGCTCTCTGTTTATATACCCTGGCTTGTCCTGCCTGTGTTGGTGGGGGTGTTGTTCTCTCCTTGGTAGTTCCTTGATTGGGCTGTTGTTTGCTGCTTGGTTGATTGACCGAGTTAATAGTTCCTTGATTAGGGTCTATTGTGTTGTTTGATTGCTCCTCTGGTGCTAATCTTGGTGTTAATCTTTGCCTATCTGGTTGTTGATTGCTGGCAAGGAGGTGTTCTGGTCTTCTGGCTTTTCTATTGTCTCTTATGAATGGTATGTAAATGTTGTTTACCTCTATGTGTCTGTTGATGGCTGCTTTGTCTGAGTGCCAAGCTTCCAGGAATTCTCTAGCATCTTTGGATTTGGCTTGGTTTAACATGCTCACAGTTTCCCAGTTGAAAGTATGGTTAAGTCTGTCCATGTGTTGTGAGATTAAGGAGTTTTCATTGTGTCTTCTGACTGCTAGTTGGCATGACGTTTTTGAAGAAAGCAAAAACAGTAATGGAAATTTATCAGGAAGATGAGGCAGGAATTAAGGATCCTTCTTGGGAAAACTGTGCCCTTGTTTTGTATTAGGTG
The DNA here is from genome assembly GCA_023362775.1 of Charina bottae. Classification (NCBI taxonomy): domain Eukaryota; kingdom Metazoa; phylum Chordata; class Lepidosauria; order Squamata; family Charinaidae; genus Charina; species Charina bottae. Next base: position 1,869,896 of record JALMGJ010000027.1, on the reverse strand, counting down.
ACTTGTGGAAGGGTTGAAGAAGACCAAGCTTGGCTGATTTTAGATTGTGGTGTGATCGAAGAGAGGTCTCCTCATGCATAAAAGTCTGTTCCAGCAACGACTGGCCAGCTCACCATCACTTTCAAAGCACGCAATTCTTTTCTCCTATTTGAACAAGGCAAGAGGAAAGCAGGTCTATAAATTGCCAAGGATTTATGACTAACATCTACTTACCGATTCATTACTCCCTTTTAGGCCCAGTGAAAAAAGCAGAACCTGTTTCGATAGGCAGAGTGCCTTTGCCAAGAATGCGTGATTTATAAAGTGGAAACATCTTTAAAATGCTCTCACTATCTTTCCGATGTTTGGCTGTTTTAGTTACAGGAGGGGGGAACCAGAGAGATTATTTCATATTAAGATCATCAAAAGATTTGAAAAAAAAGAGAAGTTTATATTAACCAAGTTCCCTGAACTTTGCATAAAATGGGTTGACTCCTTTGCGGATAAAAGACAGAGAGTAGAAGTATACAAGGCTGCGAATGTTTCAGGGCATAAATCTATGCACTTTTCCAGTTCCAGGATTTTATTATGACTTTATTTTGGCATGCAGAGTAGCTTTTTGAAAAAATATTTATTTATTTACTTGTTAGGGAAACATGCCTTAGATTAAGCCTCTAAACCTCCAGGCTTCTTGGAGACATTTCACTGGTCAATGTGTGAAAGAGGACATTGAATAATAATAATAATAATAATAATAATAATAATAATAATTCAAGTCATTGCACACACGTTGTTTATTGATTGATTGATTGATTGATTACATTTATATCCCGCCCATCTCCCCCACAAGGAGGGACCCCGGGCAGTTTAGCACCTAAACCCAACTTTTGCCCATATGGAGGGAATCAATAAAGTTTCAAGATTAAATATCAATCTATCCTATCAGAGTTTGCACATTATGGTATGTTGAACCATCCTCTGATCTGCTTTTGGCTTAATGTGGTGTGAGTTCTTGGACAAGAGGCCATTATTTGAAATTGTGGTTTGTTATTGGTTTATAAACCCCGGATTGCTTTCGTTGTTGCTTTTCATGATTGAACCTAGAATCCTGTTTTATTGTGGGCTTGTTTTGTGCTTTGGGTTCCAGGCAGAAGACATAAAGAAAATAAGCTAGGATGACTTTGCTCATTGGCAAGACTAACTCTTGGTTAAAACAGTCTGGCTAAATCTTAGCTATCAGTGCGAGGTTCCCCCCTCCTGTCTTTCTGCCCTGTGAGATTTTCCACAAGCAGTTGTCTTAGGATGACGAGCATTCATACCAGGAACAAAAACAAGCTGATAGGTCAGCGCTGCAATTTATAGCTACATATCCAAAAGAAGAGGGAATGGGTCGCGAGGAAGGTGAAAATGGAGAAAATTACTATATGGTTGGACAATGTTGCTGAGATCCTCAGAGAGAGGTGAGAAGTTTAAGGGACGAAAAGCAAGATATGAAGCTGAATATTATTATTATTTATTTATTTAATTTATATGACCGCCCATCTCCCCCAACGGGGAACTCTGGGCGGTTTACAGTAAAATAAATTAAAATAGAATATAAAATATGAAACATCAATTATACAGTACATGTAATAAATAATTATAAATCCAGATGGAAGGTAGAATTAATAAGGAAGGACATTATAAGATTAAGGGATTAGCCACCCCCATGAGGAACTATCCTTTCCTCCTTCCCATGCCAGGCGGCAGAACCAGGTCTTCAGTTCTTTCCTAAAGGTCGGAATATGGATGTGGAGGAAACAAGGATGATTTGCAAAGTTGGAACCGAACAGAGAGGGCTAATGAATGGTGTTGGTGTACCTTAATTTTAGCCATATTTTGTTTTATTTTTCATCTTTCCTGCTCTCAATTTTTTTAAAACTACTTTTACTCTTTTTCTGCTTCTTGCATAATGTTGCTTACCTTGAAAGGGAATGGCGTGAACAGGGGCGTCTGTGGGGTATAAGTTTCAAAATCTGCAAGATGGCAGGTAAAGGGTCACAATCAAAGCTAGTGAGCCCCATGTAGATTTTGGCAGCCCTCCACCCCCCTGCAGACACCTTTAGGTATAAATGGATATGGCATTCTCTCTCCAATTTGCTCCTATGGGATATGATGATACATAACGATGTTAAAAGGAAGCTAAAAGCTAGACCAATTAATGAAAGGAAGGTAATCCAGGCCTAACTGTCTTGATGGCTTCATCAATAAGATGAAGAGAGAGCCAGTTTGGTCTAGTGTTTAAGGTGCTGGGCTAGAAACCAGGAGACTGAGAGTTCTAGTCCCGCCTTAGGCACGAAAGCCAGCTGGGTGACCTCAGGCCAGTCACTCACTCTCAGCCCAACTCACCTCACAGGGTTGTTGTGGGGAAAATAGGAGGAAGAAGGAGTATTTCGTATGTTCGCCGCCTTGAGTTATTTATAAAAATAATAAAGGTGGGATAGAATATAAATAAATAAATAAATAAATAAATAAATAAATAAATAAATAACAATTGAGAAGGAGTTAATAAGCATCTCATGTATGTTCTGTCATGATTCCTTGCAACAACCCTATGCAGGAGACCAATGTCCATATTTGCCTGTTGTAGACGGAGGGGATGTAGAGAAGAAACAATAGTTTACCTGCCTGATTTTAATGTATAAATTAAATTATTTAATTATCATATGTAATTAAATCACAATTATGTATAATTAAATTAAAGATTATAATGTGTTCAGACAGAAGAGAGAGAAAATCAGGTTGGTGTAGGGGTTAAGGTGGTTAAGCTCTAGTCCTCCATTATGTGTGAAAGCTGGTTGGGTAACTTTGGCTGGTCTCTTAGCAAAACACACCTTATAGGGTTGTTGTTATGGGGAAAATAGGAGGAGGGAGCATTAAGTACACCATCTGGAGTTGTACAGAATAGAGGTGGGTACAAATCTAATAAAAATCATATTAATAGCCTTTTCCTACTACTTGTTGCTCTCTTACACTCTACCCCGCCTGCTAATATGTATTTTTAATCGGAGAGAGCAAGGATTGAATCTGAGAATTTTGGTGCGCAAATCCCAGCACTTTAGGCTACCACCTGAGCTGTCTCGGGGTGGCTGGCTCACAACTCCTCCTCTTAAGTCGCCGCGTTCCTTGTCTTTTAGGAAGATGAAATCTAAATTGTCAAAACTGTGCGTTTATTTAAAATGTTTATATGGCCACCCATCTTCAACCAAACTCTGGGTGACTCACAACCCCAGGATAAAAACAATATGTGCAAACAATAAAACAACAACAGAAAAATTAAAAAAAAACTGGTGCCACAGCTACAGTAAATCCATACTGCAGTAGGAAGCAATGGATGGATGGATGGATGGATGGATGGATGGATGGATGGATGGATGGATGGATGGATGGATGATAGGAGAGCCAGTTTGGTCTAGTGGTTAAGGCATCAGGCTAGAAACTGGGAGACCGTGAGTTCTAGTCCCGCCTTAGGCACAAAACCAGCTGGGTGACCCTGGCCAGTCCCTCTCTCTCAGCCCTAGGAGGGAGGCAATGGCAAACCTCTTCTGAAAAACCTTGCCAAGAAAACTGCAGGGACTGGTCCAGGCAGTCTCCGAGAATCAGACACGATTAAACATGTATACATATACATATACATATACATATACATATACATATACATATACATATACATATACATATACGTACATATACAACACACACACACAGTGGAAGTTGAGATGGTCCTTTCCTTTCCTTTCCTTTTTTTTTTTTTTGAGACATTTTGCTTAGAAAACCATCCTTCACTATCCTGGATAACACCAGCCCTTTCTGTCTTTTATGGGAGCAATTACACAGGTTATGAAGCAGAGTGGTGTCATTAACCCTGCCCCCACTTCTGTAGGATTTATAAAGTCCTCTTGAAGATTTACCTTTGGCTAAGTGGGAATCTAATTTTAGCTCTGTTATGCTTTGGGTATTCTAGGCTGGAGAGAGAGGGGGGGCATTTTTTGGCAGGGGGGGCGGGAGCTCAATTTGGAGGTCTGGTTGGGAAGCGGAGAAAAGTGAAGGACTGTTTTGTCCAAGAGGAAAAGAACAGAATTTGGCCTTTCAATCTGACAGCATAGCTTAGCCATCTTTTCAGGGGGAGTGGGGAGAGAAAAGAGTTTAAAGAAAAGCCAGAGCGAGAAAGAGAATGGTTTAAATAAAAACTAGATGAGATGGTCTGTCTCGTAGTCTCTGGCCCTCCCTCCCCATATGTAGATGTCTCCAAATTTAAAAATGGTCCATCCACGTAATTGCCCGACTCCACCACCAGATAAATCTCTTCGATCTGTCCGCGGGCCGTGAGTTCAAGGGTGCTTGTGTGTGCTGAAAGTGAATTTGGGGCTGACAAATGAACTAGCAACTGAGAACTCCTCTTGAACCTGTATTGTTTGTTATTCTGGAGTAAGGATCGGGCCCAGGCTAATCCTGCACTTCAAAGAGGGCGGCTCTCGTTTTGTATATAACACGTCAGAGCTGAGCGGCGTGGCGTGATAAGCGAAGCTGGCGCAGGAAGGATCCGATGCCCTGGGAACAGAGGGACATGGACCGAAAACACTTTGATCTCTCTCAAATATTTTCTGAGGGCCAGATTCTTTTTCTCTGTCATCTCCTTCTCATCTCCCTTTTTAAAGAGACCCTTCTGATTCTTTGCGTCAATAAACGCTAAGCCGCGTATCTTTGGCGCGTCTTTGAACCAGGGGATAGGGAAGACCACCGCCTTTTTCCAGTCCCAAAAGTTGAACTGGACCTTCCGAATGGAGATGCCCTGTTCGGTTTGGCTCCTGCAGATCATCAGGCGGGTCAAAGAAACCACCAATCCTGGCTCAAGCTTTCTTGAGGCCCTTTCAGGCCTGGCTTTAAGGACTAGGAACGTGGTTTGAATTTTCTTCCAGGGAAATAGGGATTTGGGGACAATAAATTTGGCCAGGGGCACTCTTTTGTGCAGTTGTAGGAGATCTGAATCCATTTTACTGATTGTTGAGGTGGGGGGACAGTTTCAAGCATTTCAGACTTGGATTTCTGTAGGATTGGCTGTCGAGGAATGTCTCCATCACATGCCCAACGCCAAAGCTTTCAAAGTTATGATGTCAAAACCTAAACTAGATTTTGAGAGCATGTCCTCATTGCAGAAAAAAAAAGGCATTCTCCTAAATACTTTCAGAATATCTGTTTTTTAAATGAGAAACATAGAAAGTTACATCCTTTGGGGCAGACACTTGATCTATCATCCCAGGATGATGTGGCTGGTAAACTCTCTCCAGGTTTTCAGGCCCAGAAACAGCCCTCCTGTTGCCAATTTTTTTTTTTACTAAAACTAGAGATGGTGAGCATCAAAGCTTAGATCTGCCGTATACAAAGCCAAGTCTTTGCACTAAGCTTTGGTATGAGTGTGGACCAGGGTTTCTCAACCAGGGATCTGTGGCACCCTCAGGTTATGCGAGTGGTCCCTAGGGGTTCCCTGGGAGATCACAGTTTATTTAAAAAATTATTTCCAATTCGGGCAACTTCACCTTAAAGAGGTCAGTTTCATTCTTTATTTTAAGTTTAAGAACACTGATAATGCATATATAAGGTAAAGGTTCCCCCCGCACATTTGTGCAGTCGTGTCCGACTCTAGGGACCGGTGCTCATCTCCGTTTGTTAGCCGAAGAGCCAGCGTTGTCTGAAGACGCTTCCACCGTCATGTGGCCGGCATGATGCACGTGGAATGCTGTTACCTACCCACCGAAGTGGTACCTATTAATCTACTTGCATTTGCATGCTTTCGAATTGCTAGGTTGGCAAGAGCTGGGGCGAGTGCGGGAGCTCACTCCGTCACGCGGGGCTAGGGATTCGAACCTCCGAACTTGCGATCTTCCGATCGACAAGCCTGGCGTCTTACCCACTGAGCACCAATGCATATATACAGACCTACATATAGAACAAATATAATAATTTTGTAACTTCTGGCCTCTATTTGAGCCTCAATGTGCAGGGGTTCCCCGAGGCCTGAGAAATACTTCAAGGGTTCCTCCGGGGTCAAAAGGTTGAGAAAGGCTGGTGTGGGCTGTTTGTGGGTATTGCCTCAGCAGGGAAAAAGATAGCAGTCTTTCCCGCTCGTTACACACACACACAATAGCTAGGCTGACCATATTTCCTTTGGGGGAAAACGGGAGCCTAACCTACCCACGGCTTGCCGGACAAACTGGGCGCACGTGCGTGCATGTACAGGGGCAGGTGGGCGTGCGTGCGCGGGCGTGCTTCACCGCGGGAACTTTCAAAAACGGGACAAAATGGATATTTTTCTTAAAACAACGGGACGGTTGGGAATTGTTTAAAAAACGGGACTGTCCCATTCAAAACGGGACGTATGGTCAGCCTAACAATAGCTAATCCTACTTTTCTTCTCTGCTCATGAAGCAGTCTTGCTGATGTTGGGTTGGAGCATAATGCGTATTAATGAGCTGCATAAAACTGAAGATGTCCCTTGAGGTTAAAGACGGCTCCCTTACTTCCAAAACTCTGGTTTCACTCCGCTGCATCCTTGTTTGGGCTTGCTTTGAACCACGGTCGTTTTAGGAGCGTACCTCTCAATGACTCGCGAGGGGTGCAACACAGAAAGGGTTGGGAGGGACCTTAGAGGTCATCTAGTCCACCCCCCTAATGCCATATCAGGCAGGCAGTTTCTGAATGTCAGTTTTTTCAGGAGCAAGAAAGAGAAAGGGCCGTTGCCTGTGCTGACACGTGAACTTCTGAATGTATCTGGATAGGAAACAGGAGGCTGGCCTAAGAGGGGTATGATCCAGGCCCACGGTGCTTTGGATACCCATTTTAGAGGTTGCTGGTTTCCCGACTCCAGTTCCTGGTATTGCACCCCATTTTGAGGCTGGGCGGCGGGGATTCAAAATGCAGGATTCAGGCTGACCTGGTACACAGTGTTCCCTAAAAGAAGCTTTGCAGTTCCCTTCCCCGGGATCCCTGGCGATGAAACAGCCAGCCGATCCCTGGATGGACCCTTTGGAGTCAGAGTCTGTGACCGCTGACAATGAGCCAAGAACTGTGGGGCTGCTCTGGGAAACAAATAAGTAAATAAACCCCTACATGATGCACGAATGGAAGCCCAGCTGTAAAACACGGACATTTTTTTCAGGGATTTCTCCTCTCGCAGTTCATTTAAAAGCCATTTGTGAGGATCCAGCGTGTCTGGGACAAACCGAACGACACAGAGAGCACATCATTATGGAGGAATAAGTCATTCGCACTTCATCGCGTAGCTATTTTAACCCTGGCTTTTCTTTTTGTTTCTTTTTTTTTTCCCCTGGTTTTTCTTTGTTCTTGGCCACCAGCAGAGTTGCGTTCAGCACAAGGGCTGCCAAAACGGGCTGTTTGGGTAGAGAGACAGCCGGGTACGTCTCCTGGGACAGAAGATCTCTTGTAGAGCTGGGTGACTCAGGCCGGGTTTCTGAAGACGGGCCAAGAAGGAAGGCGGTCTGACTGGCCACGGCTTCCTTCTCTCTTCTCTCAACCAGCGTTCTCAAAATGTCCTTTTTTGGGACGCTTCAACTGGCCCTGCAACGATAGGGTTTGGGAGTAATGTACGTGGGAACGTCAACAGGTTTGAAACTGGTTGGATGCAAAGGCGTTTTCTCAGGGTTGACCTTCTTTTGATATCTCACGTGCTTTGCAGGACTCAGAAAATACCACGGTCAGCCCTTCCAGGTAAACCAGATAGGAAACATGACTAGATGAACTGATTCTACTTTATTGTAAGGCTACATTAACAGAATCTTGCAAGTCTGAAAGTACAAATCTCCCACCCTCCCTATTGATCGCTTGAGTGGTCAGGGCAGGTCTTTCCTAAGTTTCTTCTTTAGTCTGTTACCCTCTCATGGACTTCCTTTTCTTTTATCTGATCATTCTCTAGGCCAGCGGTCCCCAACCTTTTTGGCACCAGGGACCGGTTTCAAGGAAGAAAATTTTTCCACGGTCGGGGGGGGGGGAGGGATGGTTTCATAAGGAGCGTGCAACCTAGATCCCTCGCATGCGCAGTTTACAGTAGGGTTCGCGCTCCTATGAGAATCTAATGCTGCCGCTGATCTGACAGGAGGCGGAGCTCAGGCGGTGATGCGAGCGATGGGGACCAGCTGTAAATAACAGATGAAGCTTCGCTCGCTCGCCCACCGCTCACCTCCTGCTGTGCGGCCCGGTTCCTAACAGGCCACGGACCGGGACCGGTCCATGGCCCGGGGGTTGGGGACCCCTGCTCTAGGCAGCATCTCTTCCCTCTGTTCTCCAAGGTCACCCTCACAGTCAATCACGACCACTGACCCTCAGCTGCTCTACTCAAATCTGTCTCAGCCAATGAACCCAATATGGTAGTCTCTTGAGGTTGACGGAGTTGCTTCTGAGTTAGCATAGGAGGGTTGAGATTTCACTAGTCCAACTGTCTAGTAGCCTTCCTCTTCTTGTAACTATGGTCCAAACATCTCTTTTCTGCCATGTCCCATGAGGTGTTGCCTTCTTCCCAGCCTCAATGATTAGTGAGGCTTAAGTGGTCCATAGCTGTAGCTTGGAGGTATCCTCAAATGGTGTCAAGAGTAAGCAGGGAAGGTTTACATTAACACTGGTAGCTCTAGGGACAACTGGGGAGAAGTTAGATGGTGGGAGTGAACAGGGACAATTGAGAAGGTGAATGATTGGCAATGGAAGCTGTATTCACTGACTCAAGAGAATACTTCAGGTCAGTAGTGGGGAAAGACTGCCTGTTTCCCTGCTGAACTGTAACAGAGAGTCCCAAGCATGTAGATGGGATTAGCATTGGTGCTGCTACAACCAGCATCTTTATGCCTCCCAGCCCAACAGCATGTTAGAAACAAAAAAACTTTGGATTTTGAAAGTCTATTGATCTCTTAGTTGATCAGCACGATAGCTCTCCAAAACCTGAACTGAACTGGATCAGATTTGGGGTGGGGAGTGAAGCCAGCAAAAGAAAGAACAAGTATGAAAATGGGCTGGACCCAACTGGAGAAAAACAATCCAGAAATTTCCCCAGCGCGTCTCTATGGGAGAGGCGGTTGGGCAGTGGCTCAGAAAGGTGCTGATTGCTCCATGCTAAGCCCCTCCCTCCTCCCTTCTGGTCATGTGACCTAGAGTGGAGCTGCTATAAAGGGATTGGAAAAAATTCCAGAAGCCGAGCTGATTCCTGTGTCCTAGATCAGGAATGGAGAACCTGATGCTCCTGATTATAATGTCCCTTCAGATATCTCCTATGATACCCACCTAAGCTTTCGTCCTCCACTTGACTTATTAAAATAATATAATTTTCTTCCTCCACTTGACTCGTAAAAAAAAATTTATTTTACTTAAAAAAAAAGACAATCTGGCTTGTTGCAGAAGTAACATTATGTTTAGTTTGTAGAACGTATCTGGACTCACCTGATCCCATACCCTTCCAACACACGTGCGTGCACACACACTCTTTTTGGACATTTTTTTAAAAAATGGGTGGCTGCAACCCAGGGTGTTTGAGAAGTGTCACCACTTACCTTTTATATTCTAAAATATAAAATAACATCCAGGAGGGCAGTTAAAGTTCTGATTCGGATTCATAAATACATGTGGACCACTTTAAGGCGCCACACTCTAGGGCCAGCCTTGGGCAAAAGATGGGGTCAGTGAGAAAGAGGAAGGAAGCCACTTGGCATACTTGGATGAAGATAAGATATGCAGAAGTTAGATAAAAAGGGATTCTCCTCTCCCAGAGCTTAGGGAGAGATCAGCATTCCCAGAAATCACAAAAGCTTGCATGTCAGCTGGAAAAGGAGCAGTGGATTTCTCTAATCTTGTAATAGGTTCACGATAGAAAGCCAGAGGGGTGGTGTGATAAAGGTGTCAAAGTGGGACTGTGGGACTTTGCGCCAGAGGCTCTCTCTCATCCTACCAATTTTGTGCAGGTAAAATGGGAAGCGACCTTGAGCTCCTCGAGGAATAAGATGGTGGTGATGATGATGGTGATGATTGATCTTGGGGGACCTTGAGTTCCTAGAGGAATAAGATGGTGATGGTGATTATTGTGATGATTCATCTTGGGGGAGGAGACAGCTAATTGGCTGGCACCCTGAAGAGCTGCAGGTTTTGTAATGTTTCCTTGAAGATTCTCTTTTTTCTGAACTCATGTTGCCAAGAACCTACAGTAATTATTTGTGATATAAACCTTTGGGAGATAAGGAGCTTTTTCTAGTCTGGAAGCAGGTTTTTGGAACCATGCGGCTATGGGAAGCTGGTCTGTGTCCTGTTATTTTGCAAAGAACATAAGGCCCTTATTTGTTGACAGCTGGATGTCAGCACCAAACACAAACAGAGAGACGCCAGTCTCTTTTAAAGTGGAGTTTTGCGGTTTGTACTCTTGGGGTAGTTTCTCAATTTGTCTTTGCCTCGCTGGATTTTTCGTTTAATTCATCCTTTGCAAACTGCACAGAGTTGGGTCATTAAGGTGGGGGGAATAAATATGATTTTAGGTAAGACATCTGCTCCTACATTGGACCCATCTCAGAATTCATCCTCGGCATCGCTTTTTAAGAAAAAAGGGTGGGCAGACATTGATTAAATATATCACATGGGTTGCCAACTGCCGATCTAGTTTTGTGTCCTGTACAAGAATTTCTCAGTGAAACCTCCAAAAATCTTCTTTGCACAGACGTTTCCTTGTGGACAATCTGCACGGAAGAAAAGTTTGCAAGCATTTTCCACATCTGTTTGCTGGGCCTAATCACCCCCCCCCCCATTTCTCTGTCCTGGTGGAAGAGAAGAGCAAAATGTCTTTCTTCCTCTGCACCCCCCACCCCCCAGTCCTACTTAGGTTCTCAGGGCCAGATGTGAAGCTTTAGACATGACAGGTCAAGGAGCTGGATGGTGGGTAACAGCTGTCATCCTCCCCAATTAATGAAGAAGGATTTCAGTCTCTCCAAAGTCTGTCTCCAAAGGCCCAGCTCTTAATGGCTGAGGTGATCCTGGGACAGGCAGGATGCAATCTTTTTATTTTTTGTATGTCAATACCCACCCACCCCTGACCAGAACAAAAAAAAAAAGAGACAGAAATCCAAAAACATAAAAAACAGCTCCATATTTAAACATAAGATTAAACGTTGGAACTTTTAAAAATTACTTTTGTTCTGTTTTCATATGGCTTGTTCTATTTTTCCTTTCCTTTCTCTTTCTGTATATTAAAGCATTTTTTTAAAAAATGCTCCACCGGGTCCCATAATAGGAAGCTAATTTAATTCTTCTACTTAATCACAAGTTCCTTAGAACTCACATCTATCTGCAGCATCCTGGGGTCACATGATCGCCATTTGCGACTTTCCCAGCTGGCTTCCGACAAGCAAAGTCAATGGGGGAAGCTGGATTTGCTTAATGACCATGTGATTCACTTAATGGCCACTGTGATTCGCTTAACAGCCGCAGCAAAAAAGGTCATAAAACCGGGCCCTGCTTAGCAATGGAAGTTCGAGTCCCAATTGGGGTCATAAGTTGAGGACTACCTGTATTTTGATTCTTGGTTCCTAACGGAACTGGACTGTCTACATTTTATTGCATTTTCCCCTTAATCATTGCATTGCAAACTGCCAAGAGTGCTTTTGAATGCAGTGGGTACAAATCCAATAACTAAATAAATAAAAATGAGATCCCTTTCCCTTTTTACTGGCTTTAAAGGCCAGTTACATCCATAAGTGGGGCCAACTTCCAAATTTAGGTGTCTAGAATCGCTGGGGGCGGGGGGGAGAGGGTCTTCCAACCTCCCAGCATCGGTTAAGCTCCTTCCACTGAATTGCAGCCCTGCCTGCGATAAACAACCTTGTCTGTCTTATCTGTCAGCCAGATAGCATTATTTCCACAAGCTGCTCCAAAGCTTGGAATAAAATTTGGCCCAACCACGCAAGGGTTAAGGGCTGTTAGACAGCACTCAGTCCTGGGACCACAAGATCCCAGGTCTTGCAACTTTGCAATTTCACACCTCACTGGGTATTCCAATTGGGCAAGAGAAATGCCAGTTTGATCTCTCTTCAGGGACTGTTTCTTGCAACCCAGCCCTGCCTTTCTGACTTATTTGTCCCACAGCAAGATGCGTGTGTTCCTTTCCTTCTTTCAGGGACGTCCACACAGGGGTGGTGGCTGCAACTGTGTGATGAAAATCCTGCCCCTTTTATGTGTTGATTGCACAGTCATTGGTGCCATCTTGATTTTCTTAACCTCGCTGTGTGAATACCTCTGCTTGCTTGCTTGGCCTTTCTCCTTCCTTCCTTCCTTCCTTCCTTCCTTCCTTCCTTCCTTCCTTCCTTCCTTCCTTCCTTCCTTCCTTCCTCCCTCCCTCCCTCCCTCCCTCCCTCCCTCCCTCCTTCCCTTCCCTTCCCTTCCCTTCCCTTCCCTTCCCTTCCCTTCCCTTCTTTTATTTCTTCTTCTTTCTCTTACTTTCTTCTTCTTTTCTTTTTATTCCTCCCCCCCACCCCTCCCCTCCCCTCCCCTCCCCCTCCCCCCTTCCTTCCTTCCTTCCTTCCTTCCTTCCCTTTTCCCTTTTCCCTTTTCCCTTTTCCCTTTTCCCTTTCTCATTTCCCTTTCTTCCCAATTGCTCCAAGTTTTTGGTTGCAAGTCCCAGCCATGCCAAGAAGCTGAAAATATATCTTTATTAATAAAATGAAACTGCTGAGTCCCCATCATGTTGCTTGTGGTGGCCAAAAATGCACCAGCATGTCCGTATGATGAAACGGCAGTAAGCATGCATCCAGTTGAAAATGGGGCGGTGGAGGGCGAGCCCTACACAGTGGTTTCTTCCTGGAAAAGGAGGCAAAAATTGGCAGGTGCCTCTGGCTGGTTGACCAATTCTGATTTGTTGCACCAAATGTTATTCAAGGCTGTTACGGAGCAGCTTGCAGCTTAAATGATGACACCTAGGATGAGATGCAAGTCCTGATTTCTTCTCCCGAAAAGAATTTCAGTTGTATATAGTAGGGTAGTACTTTAGCTCACTCTATTTATTTTACAGCCCTCTTCTACAGAACATTATTAACTCCAACTTGTCTCTTCTGTATGAAGTCCATATGCTAAAGCTTAATTTTAAGTGCCATTAAAAAGCACTTAACATTTACAATATTTCAGATCGCGGCTCCCTTAGTAGCTTGGATGTCGTATGGTTTGGAAAGGGCTGGGAGGGTAGAAGAGAAAGGAAGCCGTTCAAGAGCTGAGCTCATAAATATCCTTGTAGAATCTTCCAAGCACTCTGTTTATAATCGTACTGAACAAACGTTGTGTCTGTGTGTGCGTGTGGGTCTGTGTGCGCCCATGATTCTTGAACAGTTTTCTAAAGCCTGATTTAAAAATAACAAAAACGGCATGGCAAAGAAATCTTGGCCTTAAAAATTAAGTACTTTCTTTTCTCCACTTTTTCCCCCTTCTTCTCTTTTTTTGGAAAGATCTCAAATGACATGCAAAAGTTGAAGTACGGAAGGGTATTTATGCAGTTGCTTATCTAATGTGTCTCAAGACTATGAATGGAAATCAAAGAAGGGCAATTTTTGTGAACTGCCCCCTTTTGGACGAAATGAATCACATGGGAAAGTCTTGGAAATGTACAGGTAGTCCTCCTTTAGTGACCATAATTGGGACCGGCAGCTCTGTCGTTAGGCGAAGCAGTCCAAGTGGGAAATCCCGCGACCACAACTCTGCTTTCCTTTTCCCCACTCCCCACCCTTGGGAATGCTCACCCCATCGCTGGGATAATTAACAAGAAGGAAATTAATGTTTGTATTTACATTCATTGGAGAAGAAGAGAGATTACAAGAGAGTAAGCAGGCACACAATGGGGAATACACATAGAAAGCAATGTGCTGGCACCGGGAGCCCCAAGCGCACACACAAACAGCCTAGTGTATACCCCATTGTGTACCTGCTTACTCTCTTGTAATCCCTTCCTCCCCAATCTCTCCACTCTGCAAGGGGAGGGAAAAAGAAAAACAACAGGTCAGGCACAGGACAATGTGTACTGACTGTAATGGTGATCGCATGACTGAGGGACACTGCGAAGGTCATAAATGCAGGCATTGGTCATAAAGTTATTTTTTCAGCACCATCATAACTTCAAATGGTTGCTAAATGAGGCAGTTGGTAAGCGAGGACTACCTATACATAGGCTGTTAGAAGAAGCACTTCACAGGACTTCTAAAAGCACATTTTGTTACCAGGTAGTAAGCAATCACTGCTTACCCCATGGAGGGTGTCAAGAAAGTCAAGATGGCCATTTTGATTGCACAGTTGGAGCCACCATCTTGCCTTTCTGGTTTCTGCCAAAATTTTCTTTTCTCTTTCTCTCTCTCACTTACAAATACAAGTTTCTCTTGATAAAGGAGAATACTGCAGTTTGCATAGAATGGCATGCAAATGCTTGGGGTAAAATTAAGCTATGGTTGTGCTTGGGCTCATAGCATACTAGACCAAATGCAGCCAAACTGATTGTTACCTCCTTATTGTTAGCCGGGAGTGCTGCATGTTGGGTTCTTGGTGTTGTCTGAGCTTGGCTGTTTCCTGCAGACATTTCATTACCAGACTAGGTTACATTATCAGTGCAAAGGAGAGTGGGCTTCACTGGGTGTTTATATTGTCCAACCAGTCTTGACTGGGTGTGGTTCTTCCTTGATGGTTCCTTGATTAGGGTTTATTTCTTCCCTGATGGTTTATCAGGTGCTGTTTCCTGCTCTTATCTGGATGTTGGCTACTCAGGAAAATGTATTCTGGGTTTCTTGTTTCCTTCCTTGACTTTTGATCGTATCTTTTAAAGGTATGTATGTAGAGGGATTTCTCTCTATTTGTCTATTGATGGATGGTTTGTCTGAAGGCTAAGCTTCCTGGAATTCCCTTTTTGGATTTGGCTTGGTCTAGAACAGAGCTTTCCAAACTTTTAACATGGGCAACACACACCAATGGCGGCGGCAGCAGCGCGGCCTGTGGTGTCCTGGTCTGTCGCGCAAAAAACCCGGAAGCGCTGATGGGGGGAACCGAAAGAAGCAGCACCCCCGCCAATCAGTGCCGCCACGCTGATTGGCGGGGGTGCCGCTTCTTTCGGTTCCCCCATCAGCGCTTCTGGGTTTTTGCGCAACACAGCAGGACACCGCAGACGACACAGTAGTGTGTCATGACACACACTTTGGAAAGCTATGGTCTAGAATGCCAACAGTTTGAAGCTGAAATTATGCTTGAATTTGTCTATGTTTTGCATGTGGTAAGGCTGTTAACGTACTCTGTACCTTCTCTTATGTGAAAGCCTTGATTGTCCAAAGTCTTGATGGGTGGTGGAGGTCAATCTTGATAGACCCATTGGTGATGACCATAATATACTGAAGTCTGTGCCTTGGAATGTAAGAGGAGGAAATGGTAAAGAAGGAACAAATTAACTCTTATTAAAGAGTTAAAAAAAAGATTAACAACTAAAATGAATGAAAGAAAAATAGTGTCACCTAGGTTGTTATAGGTGCGTAGGAAAGTAGGAATCCACAGGTTGGTAAAGGTTACAGGTAGTCCTCACTTAACGACCACAGTTGTGACTGGAATTTCAGTTGCTAAGTGAAGAAGTCATTTAGTGAATCCAAACCAATTTTATGACCATTTTTGTGGTGGTTGTTAAGCGAATCACTGTGGGCATTAAACAAACCACATGATCATTAAGTGAATCACGTGGTTCCCCATTGATTTTGCTTGCCAGAAGCCAGCCAGGAAGGTCGAAAATGGCAATCACATGACCATGGGATGCTGTGACGGTCATAAATGTGAACCAGTTGCCAAGCACCCAAATTGTGATCACGTGAGCGGGGGGACGCTGCAATGGTTGTGTGAGGACCAGTCGCAAGTCGGTTTTTTAAGCACTGTCATAAGTCTGAACCATCACTAAACAAATGGTTGTTAAGTGAGGACTACCTGTATATGTTATGCTCCAATGAAAGGTGATCATGGAAGAATCAGGGATGAGTTTTGGTGAAAATTGTGCAACTTGAATGAATGCAATCAAGGGGGAAAATGTTCTAAGTGACATGAATGGATGGGTGATGACATGATATAAGAGAGAAAAGTAAAACCCTTGGGTAATTTAGTGACCAAAGAATGAATGAGAATGGTGATTCTTTGGTGTGTATTTTCTTAGAAAAAGATCTGCATGTTTCTGAATACATGGCTTAAGTAATTCTTTTCATACTGATACATGACAAAAGAATGAATGTAGACCTAAAAGCATAACTGTTTTGATTGTTTATGGAAACAATGGAAGAATTAGTAAAGTATACAAGGTAGGTGGAGAGCCACGGTTAGTCTATGCTAATCTTATTTATTTATTTTATTTATATTTCTAACTTATATCACCGCCCATCTCCCCCCAATCTTGTCTTTCAAAAAGCCTTATACCTTTTAAATAAAATTTGTTAGCCAGAAAAGACTAACCAGACTCCTACAGATAAAGGTGTGAGGAGATATTTTGAATGTTGAAGTTTTTGGTAGTGTCAAGACTGGGTCTTGGGAAGAAATGGACGTGGAAAGAGAGGAAAGAGTTGAAAGAAATGAAAGTGAAAGTAGAATGTCTGCAAGAAGAGAAAGTACATGAAACAAATTACACAATAGATTAATATCCCAACAGATTGAATGGAAAATGGATGTAAGGTTAGAGGAAGTGGAAACTATGTGGAGTGAAAAGAATTCTGTTACAGAAGTGTGAGGAGTTATGCTAACAGATATCATTGAGAAATGATGAAGTGGAAGAAGCTGTGGATGAGGGGAAAAAATGCATTGAAGAGATTGTGATTGCCCCAAAAACTGAAGAGGGAAAGATGCTGTCTATTGAATACAGAAAGAAAAGGATAGTTGCAAAGAATAGTGCTCAACAGAGCAAAGAATGGTGAAGAGGCAAAGAGGCAAAGAAAATGCAGAGTGATTTTATTGAAATGGGAAAAAATGTTTTGGAACTGGGAAAAGAAGGCTAATCAAACAGCCTCCAGCACTCCAGCATCATAAAATTAAAAATAAAAGTTATGATATTATTGGAGCAAAATGGAAATGTTATTAATAAATAAATACACTGAGCGTCTTGCTCTACCCTTAATGTTTATAGAGTTCTTTTAATAATAATTAACAGCTTGACCACAACAAAGCAAAGTATGCAATAAAGGAATGGTATATCTCTGTTTCCCAGGATAAAGGATTCTACATTTTAGCATTTTTTGAAGGATATAGGTGTGATGAGAATTTAGAATTTTAGAAATGTAGGATTCTACATTTCTACAACATCAGAAAATAGAAATGGTGGGTAGATTTAGCCAAGTAATTTGAATCATAGAATCATAGGGTTGGAAAGGACCTTGGAGGTCAACTCGTCCAACCCCCTTCCCTCTTTGGGGAAAGGAAAGGTTCCCACTTGCCCAGGGGAAAAAAAGAGACAAAAATAAGTGATGAAGAGCAAGAGTTTTCAAACTTCTTCAACAGAATCTGTTAGTTTAAAGAAAAAAATCCCAGAACCCCTGATCAAGATGCAAAGCTCTAGTGATAGTAAATTGGCTGCATTGGAGTGAATTTTGTTTTCTCTTTGTCTCTCGTGGAACCCTGGGGTTCTGCGGAACAAAGTTTGCTATAGGGATCCATAGACATGTAATATACAAATCATGGTAAATAAGACAGGATCTGCATCCCCATGGTTGGTACGCCAGTTCTTACGGACAACCTTGCACACATATTGCAAAGAGGAAGAATTATTGGCCTAGGGGTGACATTGCCATTTCTTTCTTTTTATGCCCCCCCCCCCCAATGTGTAAGGAATTGTTAGGTTTCTTAACATGATTTCTTCAGTGAAATCCTGATAATATTGTTATTACTGTTGCTGCTGATATTACTATTTAACTAACCCATTGATTTGATATCTCCTAGTTTGAATTTCAATAAGTCCAAAAAGTTCACAGCTAACAAGTTCAATAAGTTCACAGAATTTGATCTATCGATATTTCTTCATATGGCCTATTTTGCAAATTCTTTGTTGCAGTCTATTTATGGGAGAAGGACTATACAAATACACTGACCGTTTCAACTGTGTAGTTTGGTTGGTCTTTTATAACAACTGTATCCTTAAAGATAAAGAGGGGCGTGGTGGCTCAGCAGATAAGAAGCCAGGCTTGTCGATCGGAAGATCGCAAGTTCAGAGGTTTGAATCCCTAGCCCTGCGTGCGGAGTGAGCTCCCACACTCGCCCCAGCTCTTGCCAACCTAGCAATTCGAAAGCATGCAAATGCAAGTAGATTAATAGGGACCACTTCGGTGGGAAGGTAACAGCGTTCCGCACGCGTCATGCTAGCCACATGACCGTGGAAGCGTCTTCGGACAACGCTGGCTCTTCGGCTAACAAACGGAGATGAGCACCGGCCCCTAGTCGGACACGACTGCACAAATGTGCGGGCGGAACCTTTACCTTTTTATCCTTAAAGATGATAGGGAAACACCTGCCCCTAACACAGATCAATGAGCTTTGAGATTATTCACTGCCAGGAGGCTGAGCTCCAAGGGTGGAGGGCAAAGGGGGTGGTAGAGAAGAATGGAAGAAAGGGGCCAGCTGAAATTCCAAATGCCCAAGAGTGACTAAAAATAGCCACTCCTTGAGGATAAGAATTCCACAATTTAATTGTAACTTCATGTCAGTAAGGTTTGAGCTCTTCTTTTTCTTCCTTGTGCATATTTATTTAATTATTTATTTATTATTCCAATTTATTCCCCACCCATCTCCCATGCAAGGGACTCTGGGCGGGTTACAACAATTAAAAAATTATAAACTATACAATTTAAAAATATCTAAAATTATTATTTATTAATCAGTGGTTCACACATATCAGTGGTTCTTGTGATGAAATGAAAGTTGTTCTCTTAATGTTTGATGTGCGTCTATACAGACTTCTCCAATGGTGTGTTTCCCAGATGTATCATGGCGGGGGGCAGGGGCTAAAACTTCCCAGCAAGGGTATTCCGGGGGGTAGAAAAAGTCAAGATGGTGACCATAACGGTGTGATCAAAGCCCCACTGCTTCTTAATGTGTGTCACATTTGCATTGCACTAAAAAGGGGGTGGGGCTTCAGTTGCATGACTTTTTTGACCTCCTACCCCAATGGGCATCTCTACTTCCCAGTTGATATAAAAGTTGATGACGTAGTAGGCTGACCATATTTCCTTGAGAGAAAAACGGGACCCTAACGTACCCACGGCTCGCGAGACAAAGTGGGCGCACTTCGCCACGGGAACTTTAAAAAACGGGACAAAATGGATATTTTTCTTAAAACGACGGGATGGTCGGGAATTGTTTAAAAAATGGGACTGTCCTGTTCAAAACGGGATGTATGGTCAGCCTATGACGTAGTAATTCTGGGAATGATAATCCCAATAAAGTCACAGAAAGCTGGTCTATAACCCGGTTTGTTTTTCAGTGTGTCTAATGTTGATTTTACTCCTTCCTCTCCCTACCTCTCCTCCTCCTCCTTCCTTTTATCCTTCCCACAAGGAGGATGTTTCCAAGCTACAAAGTGAAAGTGACAGGGATGAATCCCAAGACTAAGTACATCTTGTTGATTGATATCGTCCCGGCAGACGATCATCGATACAAATTCTGCGACAACAAGTGGTATGTGATGAATAGCACAATGACATAATGGTAGGGAAATTTGAGGTAGGACCTCATCTTTAAGTAAATTTAGAACCTGTTCATAATGGTTTTCTTGTGCTCATTAGAGTGTTACAAGATTATTTCCATTCCAATTCTGTTTCAAGGGGCCCTCCTTCTACTTTGCTAACTTCTGCCCCAAAGATTTTCCATAGTGGTTGTGTTCATGCTGGGCATTTAACCAGACCCATTAAAGACCTGGAAACTTCATATGTCCAATTGACAAAGCCCACTTAGATTTTGATTAGTTTTGTATGTTGTGTAGACATATCCTAATTCAGTGCTTTCCAAACTGCCGCCGTTGGCGACATACCAACGGCGGCAGCGACAGTGGTGTGGGGGGCATGCAGCAGTGGCGGCGGCGCGGGGGGGCACGCAGCGGTGGCGGTGTGCACAGTGGCGGCAGCAGCGGCGGCCTCGCTAAAACGTGGAAGCGCTGATGGCGCACCACTGCCGCCACCACCATACACACCGCCGCCGCCACGCGCGCCCCCGCACCGCCACCGTGTGTGCCCCCGTGCCACCACTTCGCAACACACTAAACTGTGTGTTGCGACACACTAAAGTTTCGCGACACACAGTTTGGAAAGCTATGTCCTAATCGGTAAGTAGATGGCTCAATGGATTTTGGAAATCCAGAAAATTGATTTATTTCAGTAACTAAGTTAGTGGCTTAATAGACAGAAGCTGGCTTCAAAAAAAACGATCTGTACATAATGCTGTTTCTGAAACATTAAGACACTCATGTGATCCCATAAATTAGGACATTGTGGACCTAATTAATATGAAGTTAGATTGCAGAGGCTGACCAAAGCAAGACTGATAGATGTTCAGTGCTTAGAGAGATGATCTTGGTCAGATAATAAGAGATGGGAAATACTTCAAAAATGGTCTAGTCCAGACTCCTGTCAATACAAGAAATATGTTGAAATCTTCTCAGGTGGCTTTCTATCCTCCTCTGAAACATCCCTCATGGAAAGGGAAGCCCACTGACCACCCAACCAATTTATTTCATGGTTAGATGACTCGTGACCCCAGGAAGTTCTTCTTAATGCTTTGTTGGAACCCCCTTTGCTCTAATTTGTACTCTTGGGTTTGAGACATAACCCGTGGAACGACAGAAGATAAGCTTGTTCCATCATTTCATTGCTCCCAAAGACGTGAAGTTAGCTATCATATCACCTCTCTCTTCTCCAGGCAAAATATTCTCAACCCTCCTCCTAGAACAGGGGTGGGGAACCTTTTTTCTGCCAAGGGCTATTTGGATATTTATAACTGGGGACCAGGGGTGTGGGGGGCGGGGTTTCTGGGATTTCCGCGGACCGGGGGCCAGAGTTTGCGGGCAGGAGCCAATCACAAGCACTGGGGGGCGGGGTTTGCGGGCGGGAGCCAATCGCATGGAAGGGGTGGGGGTTGCGGGCGGGAGCCCCGCGGGCCCTAGGCAGGAGCCCTGCGGACCTTAGGCGGCCCGCGGGCTTGACATTGCCCACCCCTGTCCTAGAAGGACTTGTTTCCCAGGCCTCCCCCTCTTCATATTTGCTGTCTGGCTCTTGAATGGAACTGACATTGTAGGAACAGTGGTTGTCCAGGGCAGGGAGAGAAATGGATGTAGACAGAAAAGGGCTGGAGTTTTGTTTTAGAGAAAGCTGAGGCTGAGAGGACTCCCTACCACCACGACCTCCACCATCTTTACAGAGTCTGGAGAAGGTTGATATTGCTCTCTTACTATTTGGCAAAGAACGAAGCCTAAACATTAGCAGATGCAACAAGACTCATAAGGTGAATGAGTTGGGAAAGAGTGCATCTGCTCTTGGAGAAGAAAATTGCCAGTTTCTTCTACTGTTATTTGGTTAATATGCTGCTCTGCATGAAGGTTAGGGGGCGTGGTGGCTCAGCGGGTAAGACGCCAGGCTTGTGATCGGAAGGTCGCAAGTTCGGAGGTTCGAATCCCTAGCCCCGCGTGACGGAGTGAGCTCCCGCACTCGCCCCAGCTCTTGCCAACCTAGCACTTCGAAAGCATGCAAATGCAAGTAGATGAATAGGTACCACTTGGGTGGGTAGGTAACAGCGTTCCGCGCACGTCATGCCGGCCGCATGACCGCAGAAGCGTCTTCGGACAGCGCTGGCTCTTCGGCTAACAAACGGAGATGAGCACCGGCCCCTAGAGTCGGACACGACTGCACAAATGTGCAGGGGGAACCTTTACCTTTATGAAGGTTTTGTTTGAAAAAAGGAAGCATGGTTTTGTCAAAGAGCTTGATAGTTGCCTTGCTCAGTTTACAAATAGAGGCTGGGAAATTCAATATCCTGTATTGCTTTGAACATAGGATGGTGGCTGGCAAAGCTGAACCTGCAATGCCTGGACGGTTGTATGTTCACCCTGACTCACCAGCGACTGGAACTCACTGGATGCGACAGCTGGTGTCTTTTCAGAAGCTAAAACTCACCAACAACCACCTGGATCCCTTTGGACACGTAAGAGAAATTTCTAAATGTTATTATGATTGTTGTTCTGTGGATGGACAAGAAACAAGTACAATCTGACCTTCTCCAATGGGGTGGTCCCCCCAAAGTGTTTCAGCATCAGCCCCCAGGTAATGCAGCCCATAAACCTCCAAGGATCAGCGCTTAGCAAAAATCTCCCAAAACATTCAGACTAGAAGCCTGCCTTGCCGTAAACATTTGTACAAACCACAAATGTGCTGTTTTGCCAATCTCATTGATGTCCATGGCCAGGTTTTACCCATTGCATTAAGCAATCGTGGTTTGTGGATTCCTTCTTAGCACCATTACTACTTAACCACAATACCTCCTCTTAATTGTTGGAGTCTGGAATGTAAGTAACAGAACTCCAGTTAAGTTACTCCAGTAAGTAACTCCAGGCAGCGCTTAGCAATTTTTAGCAGAGTGGAAGCGTCCTGGAAAGGCTTGCACGTGAGGCTTAATTATGTTCAGGAAAAATAAAACAGTCTTCACACATTAGTTCATAGCTTTCCAAACTGTGTGTCGCAACACAATACTGTGTCACCTGCGGGGCCCAGGTGTGTCGCGTCAAAACCCGGAAGCGCTGATGGTGCGCCGCCGCGCACATGGCGGCGGTGGGCCATCAGCGCTTCCGGGTTTTCACACGGCACACCAGGACACCACTGCCGCCACCGCTGCGGCGCACGAAAATCCAAAAGCCCCGCCACGGCGGTGGCACTTCCAGGTTTTTGCGCGCTGCCACAGCGGTGGCGCTTCCGGGTTTTTACATGCCGCCGCAGTGGCAGCGCTTCCGGGTTTTTGCGCGCCACCACAGCAGCGGCGCTTCCGGGTTTTCTCACGCGCTGCCGTTGGTGTGTCACCACGGGAAAAGTTTGGAAAGCCCTGCATTAGTTAGTGAAAAACAAAATAAAGATTGCTTACATTTTTATTCAGCAGATCTTGGATAGAAGTAGATTTCATTGTAGAAAAGCTCCGGTGCGTGTGTGCGAGGTATTTTCTGACCAGACCCACATCGCCATGTGGGCCTGCTGTTGTGCACGTGTGCTTAGGAAGGAAGGAAGATGGAGAATGGCCACAAGGGGCCCAAAGAGAAAGAGGAAACAGGAAGTCAGGTGATAGGCACCTCCCACGAACACGGCAGAGACACACCTCATAATAAAAGTCACATTTCAGTAGAAGAGTCCCTCCCCTTATGTTCGTGAGAAAATGCACAGTTGAAACCTGATATCCCCAACATTAATCATGTCAATCCAGACTAGGAATTTACAGATCTTCATACCTCAGTCCTACTCCCACCTCACAGCCCAGCTTTTCAGAGAGGACTGTGGGATAGGAAGGGAAATGATGTCACATGACATCATCCCCCCAATGTTGCAACTTACATACTTGCATCCAATGTCGCTGGGAGTCGACCAGCATATAAATTTAAATAATAATAATAATAATAGTCATGGCACATGACAATTGCAGTGGGTCAGAGCAGGGCATCTGTGGTTGAAAGAAGTAGAGGAAACATTTAAATTGGAAGAGACAGGGTTAACGGAAAGGCGAGTTACAAAGGCCTTTTGGCTCAGGTACCAACCTGCAGAGTCTTTTGTACAGACAGACAGCTCAAGCAAGCCAAGACTTTACCTACATGGGGAGGCATCCACTGTGTCAGAGATCAGCATGAAAGGAGATTAGGATTCAGTGGTGAATTGCTGGATGATTTGAGATAGATCAGCAACAGATTCTGGCTTCCCAAATCTGAACAATAGCAGTAACAAAAAGGCTTCTCTATTTGCCACTAATCTTTATCTCATCCTCAGCCCAGGCTAAGAATAAGCTAAATAGGGTTTACCCTGGTTAGTACTTGAAAGAGATAACACCAGGAAATCCTTGGGCTATGTCGTAGGGCAGTGTTTCTCAATCTCAACAACTTTAAGACATGTGGACTTCAACTCCCAGATCAACATCATCATTAGAAGGCTATGAAAAGCCTGGGGATGATGGTGATGATGATGATTCTGGGAGTTGAAGTCTACACATCTTAAAGTTGCTGAGGTTGAGAAACACTGGGCTAGAGCAGAGGTCCCCAACCTGTGGGCCGCGGCCCACTAGTGGGCCGCGGCCTGTTAGGAAGTGGGCCGCACAGCAGGTGAGCAGGGGTGGTCCGTGTGATTGGCTCCCGCCTGCAAACCCCGCCCCCCCATCCGCATGATTGGCTCCCACCTGCAAACCCCGCCCCCGTCCGCACAATTGGCTCCCGTCTGCAAACCCCACCCCCGTCCACGAGATTGGCTCCCGCCTGTAAACCCCACCCCCATACACACAATTGGCTCCCGTCTGCAAACCCCACCCCCGTCCGCGCGATTGGCTCCCGCCTGCAAACCCTGCCCCCCATCCGCACAATTGGCTCCCGTCTGCAAACCCCACCCCCGTCCACGCGATTGGCTCCCGTCTGCAAACCCCGCCCCCCATCCACACAATTGGCTCCCGTCTGCAAACCCCACCCCCGTCCACGCGATTGGCTCCCACCTGCAAACCCCGCCCCCCCATCCACACAATTGGCTCCCACCTGCAAACCCCGCCCCTCCGGTCCACGCAATTGGCTCCCGCCTGCAAACCCCACCCCCGTCCACGCGATTGGCTCCCGCCTGCAAACCCCGCCCCCCCATCCACACAATTGGCTCCCACCTGCAAACCCCGCCCCTCCGGTCCACGCGATTGACTCCCGCCTGCAAACCCTGCCACCACCCAGTCCGTGGAAAAATTGTCTTCCACAACCGGTCCCTGGTGCCAAAAAGGTTGGGTACCCCTGGGCTAGAGTAAGAAGAAGGCATCCTGGAAGAAGGCAATTCCAACCCACTTCCACGTTGTCACTAGGACACTAGGAGTCAGGTTCAAATCAGACACTTTTTATAGTAGAAAGAAATCCGGAAGAACTTCAGCATAGCCAGGAAAGAAGATTGGGCTCTGAAGCATCCAACAGGAAGTAGATTCTACCCTGCATGTGCCAAATCTGTCTATCAGACAAGAAAGGGATCTGTTGCCTAGAGCAGTGTTTCTCAACCTTGGCAACTTTAAGACATGTGGACTTCAACTCCAGCCGCAGTGAAAGAGTTAAAGAAAAACCCTGTGTGAGGCTCAGAAAATGCCAGTTTCTCATTCCCTCTCAGAGAGGAGGGGGAGAGACTTGATCTGGAAAATGTCATCAATAAAAACTACATTTCAGGGGTATAAGATGCAGTTGCTTCCGTGGGTAAGGTTATACACTGCAACCAGATTAAACAAGGGCCATTAAAAGGCTGATCCCAACCTAATGGAGGAGACTCATCTATTCAACAAAGAAAGGGCTTCTGTTTTCCTCTAACCTTCGCACCCGCTTTCCATCAAGCTGGGGAGCTCAGCTGAAGAGAAACAGTGAAATGGAAGGCAGTGGCCTCTTCATCGATGCTTTTTCTCAACTAGAATTTGGATTCTCCAGGCTCAAATTATCCTGCTTCAGAAACATGATGCGAAGACCTACAGACACTCTGGAGAAGGTTCTAATGTTGGGAAAGGTGGAAGGAAAGAGAAGAAGAGGACGACCAGCAGCAAGATGGAGGGACTCGGTTACAGTAATGATGGATGCATCATTGGAAGACCTGAAGGACCAGGTTGGGGACAGATCATTCTGGAGAAGGTCTGCCTATGTGATTACTAAGAGTATATACCAACTTGATGGCACATAATCAATCAGGAGAGATACATGGAGAAAAGACAAGGGCATCAACTAATTTGAGTCGCTTTGGCAAGATGGACGGTGAAGAAATGTGAGGAATGAATGAACGAACAAACAAACAAACAAACAAACATCCAGTCCCAATGAACTATCATAGTTTTGCTCCATTTTTGCCTGCCTCCATAATGTGTTTCATCAGGACAAGCATACACACCCGAGGATCTCTTTTATCTCAAAATGTACATTGCTACATTTGTTTACAAATGCATATTTCTAAACCTGCTTTGGATGCATTTTCTGAGCCAAGAATGGTCCTGGAACTTTTGGGAAAAGCCAAAGTTATTGGGCAATTAATTCACATGATGCTGGAAAAACTGCCAATGAGAAGGCTTGGGTAGCATTTGAAAAGCATCAGATTCCTTCAATCCTCAGTCTTGACCCACCAGAGATCAGATATCATGCATTAAACTCGTCTGTGCAAAAATGTTCTCCAGGAAAGTCAAACGCAAGGGCAGGTCAGTGTTCTTACCCAGCTCTTGAGAGGTTGACATGAATGTGGGGAGCAGGTCCTCAGATGCCCCCCTTTGCCCATCCAGAAACTTGTTTGCTCCCTCAACTGCATCATGTCAGCACGGAAAAGCATAGAGAACCTTCCGCCCAGAGTCCCTTGCATGGGAGATGGGCGGGGAATAAATTGAACAAATAAATAAATAAAATAAACCTATCGTGAATGTGAGGAATATGGTGTCCTTCGTTTGTTCAATCTCCAGCATCTTCAAGTTGAGCTAGAAAACACCATCTTGAACCCCTAAAGCTGTTGCTCACCTCTGTCGACAGAAACAGGGTTAGATTGTCCAAAGGCCCAAACTTGAGCAACTTTTTTTGTTGTTTATTCGTTCAGTCGCTTCCGACTCTTCGTGACTTCGTGGACCAGCCCACGTCAGAGCTTCCTGTCGGCCGTCACCATCCCCAGCTCCCCCATGGTTGAGTCCGTCACCTCCAGAATACCATCCATCCATCTTGCCCTTGGTCGGCCCCTCTTCCTTTTGCCTTCCACTTTCCCCAGCATCAGCTTCTTCTCCAGGGTATCCGGTCTTCTCATTATGTGGCCAAAGGACTTCAGTTTTGCCTTTAATATCATTCCCTCAAGTGAGCAGTCTGGCTTTATTTCCTGGAGTATGGACTGGTTTGATCTTCTTGCAGTCCAAGGCACTCTCAGAATGAGCAACTTAGCTTCCTACATTCAGGGGGGAATATGAAAAAAACAGAATTGCGTTGTTTTTCCCCAGTTGTTTTACAGGAATATTTTTCCCTGGTGGAACAAAAATGCAAGCTTGTGGATAACTCCTTAATGCAGTGCTTTCCAATGTCCCGCCGTTGGTGTGTCCCCGGAACCCTGGAATTTTCGGATTTTCGCGTGCCGCAGCGGTGACAGCAGCGGTGTCCTGGTGTGCCATGCGAAAACCCGGAAGCGCTTCCGGGTTTTGACGCGACACACCTGGGCCCCACAGGTGACACAGTATTGTGTCGGGACACACAGTTTGGAAAGCTATGCCTTAATGCAACGTTTTCTCTTGCAATTTGAGGGCTTTTTTAAAAAAGTGTTTTAGAAAAGGAACGAAGCCTTTGGGGTTTCACTGCTGCAAAACCTGTGGACTCAAACATCCAGAGCAGCACACAGAGTCTCAGGATAGAATAAAGAGTGCTGGAAACAAAGATATCTGCAGAGAGGTCAAAAAAGTCACAACTGGTCACAACCATGTGACTGAAGCCCAACCCCTTTTTAATATGCAATGCACACACAAAGAGTCACATACAGCTATATCAATCAATCAATCAAATAAATAAATAAGAGGTGGGGCTTTGACTGCACGGTTGTGGCCACCATCTTGACTTTTTTGACCCCATGTGGACACCCCTGGCTGGAAACTTTATTCCCTGTAATTTATTCCCAGTTTATGTGATTAAATAGCTACAGCTCCCTTTTCCTGGCTGGAAACAAACCCATGCAGAACAGGACTTGGACTTAATTTATTTCCCACTTTACACTCAGGGATTTGATAGCAATGCATAAAAGCCAGCTGGGTGACCTTGGGCCAGTCCCTCTCTCTCAGCCCTAGGAAGGAGCCAATGGCAAACCAGGAGACTGAGAGTTCTAGTCCCGCCTTAGGCATGGAAGCTGGCTGGGTGACCTGGGGCCAGTCCCTGTCTCTCAGCCCGAGGAAGGAGCCAATGGCAAACCAGGAGACTGAGAGTTCTAGTCCCGCCTTAGGCATGAAAGCCGGCTGGGTGACCTTGGGCCAGTCCCTGTCTCTCAGCCCTAGGAAGGAGCCAATGGCAAACCAGGAGACTGAGAGTTCTAGTCCCGCCTTAGGCACGGAAGCCGGCTGGGTGACCTTGGGTCAGTCACTCTCTCTCAGCCCAACTCACCTCACAGGGTGGTTGTTGTGGGGAAAATAGGAGGAAGGAGTATTAGGTATCTTCGCTGCCTTGAGTTATTTATAAAAATAATAAAAGGTGGGATAAAAATTAAATAAAGAAATAAATAAATACAGAAGCCTTATAGAAGCACAGAGTTCAAAGAGAGGTCACCTAGTCCAACCCCTCGCTCAGCCAGGATCCCCAAGACCACCTCTGACAGATGACCATCCAGCCTCTGGTTGACAACCTCCAGCAAGGGCGAGCTCCCCGTTTCATGGGGCCGGCCGTTCCACTGGCTGACGGCATGTATAGTCCCGAGCGCCCAGTGACAGCCCCCTTAATATAGACCTGAGGGCAAGATAGATCCCAATTCCTTGACCTGTTGCCGGTTGGGGTACAACTAAAGGAGATTCCAGCGGAATTGAGCAGAGGAGGGAGAAGAAAACAAGGAGATGGGACGATGCTTCAGCTGATTTCAGACACTGCTCTGTGGCTGGGGTGTGATGTTTGAAGATTTCAAACCAATGCATTTTAATTGCTGGGATTCCACAATGTTTCTCGGTCCAATTCTTGTTCTGAGCTTTGAAAAAAAATATCCTTGGGCAGCCAATAACCCACGTGCTCATTCTTGCATCTTAGGCTTTCCTACCGACTGCAGTCTTGACACACAGAACTGTGGAGTCCTTGGTGCTCTCTGAGCTTGGTGGTTTGCTTGCAGACGTTTCATGACCCAACTAGGTAACCTCATCACTAGGTAACACCATCACATCATCAACAGCACTGATGATGTTACCTAGTTGGGTCGTGAAACGTCTGCAAGCAAACCACCAAGCTCAGAGCGCACCAAGGACTCCAAAGGAGGGAGTGGCAACCCAAGATAAGTGAAGAGATGGTTAGGAAGCACCTGGATAGCACAAATGAGTTAGTCTCCAGGACTAGGCTAGTCATATCTAGGAGCCTTGAAGGAGTTTGCAGATGTCACCTCAGAGCCTCTTTCTGTGATCTTCAAGAAATCATGGAGGACAAGGGTAGAGCTAGAGGACTGCGTAAAATGTAACCAGGAGTGTGGGGCCTGTTTATATACAGGAGCTTGCCCTGCCAGTTTTGGTGGAGGTGCAGTTTCCTCCTTGG
Organism: Charina bottae; assembly: GCA_023362775.1. NCBI lineage: Eukaryota > Metazoa > Chordata > Lepidosauria > Squamata > Charinaidae > Charina > Charina bottae. The sequence goes on along the minus strand of JALMGJ010000027.1, from coordinate 1,840,414 downwards.
TGTAGTTTCCACCCCAAGGAGGAAACTACACCCTGCAAAAACACCTGGGAAGGCAAGCTACACCATACAGTATAAACAGGGAGCAAACCCCACACTCCCTCGCACTGATGATGTTACCTAGTTGGGTCATGAAACGTCTGGAACCAAACCACCAAGCTCAGAGAGCACCAAGGACTCCACAGTTCAACCCTCACCTCCAGAGATTCTCTTCTATTGGAAACACAGAACTTTATCTAGATATCCTGGCCATCTGAAATGTGGCAAGGGTCTACTCAAGAGGAGAGGGCCTTCTCAAGAGCAGGGTCGCTTCCCCTGTGTGAATGATCAATCCAAAGGTGACTCACCAGGCCTGTGTCTTGCTCTCATTTTGGCATGGAATTTGTGCATGGAATTAATGCACAAGGCTTCCCAGACTTTGAAACACTGTTTTGTCACTTACTGTTTTTCTGCTCTGTTCTGCTTTTCTTTTCTTTTCTTTTTTTACTTTTTTGGGTGTGTGTGTGTGTGTGTGTTTGATCTGAAGTATCTCCTTCAAAAGGTGGGTTTAAAATGGCCATGATAAAATGGACACGTTTTTTGGAAGGAACCAAATTGATCCTTTGTGGTTCCTTTGGCTATGGAATTTCAAGGTTTACACCGATCACAGAGAAACACAACTCCCTTCTTATTTGAAATCAAAGCCAAACTTCTTGGTGGTTTTAAAGATTTGCTCTGCGCTGATGGTCCCTTTTAGCTGAACAGGCTTTTATTGGTAATTCTCTCTCTTTTGCCCTCTCCTTTTCTCCCACCAGATCATTCTTAACTCCATGCACAAATACCAGCCTAGGTTGCATATAGTGAAAGCAGACGAAAACAATGCATTTGGCTCAAAGAACACAGCTTTCTGCACCCACGTGTTCCCAGAAACGTCCTTTATATCCGTGACGTCCTACCAGAACCACAAGGTACGTCTGTAGCTCACTTCGAAGGCCTTTTTTTTTTTGCTTTGTGAATTAGGTATGGAAGATGCAAATTAAATATTGAGAAGGTAAGTTTTTTTAGAATGTCTTTAAGTCTGAAGTTAGAAGCGGTCAATTCTTCTTCATCCCAGCAAACTCCTGTTGTGCTTAGCTCACCAATTGTGAATTATTGCCCTTAAAGCAGAGCTTTCCAAACTTTTCGTGTTGGTGACACACTTTTTAGACATGCATCATTTCGCGGCACACTCTTACAGCAGGGCACAAGGCAGGCACCAGGACCTGCATGGAATCACGGCAGGTTTGGAGGCAGCAGCAGCCTCGACACACCCAGACACTGCAGCCGACACACTAACGTGTCACGACACACAGTTTGGAAAGCTCTGCCTTAAAGATATAAAGTTTCCCCCCTCCACAACTGTTTGGGCTATTTCCACATTGGAGGCTGCGTGTACAGTCATCCAGAAATTAATTATAGACAGTACAGTATAATTTTTTTTTCCCTGTTTGTCCTGATCTTATTTATGCATTGAATTTTTATAGAATGATAACCTTGGGTTAAAGTTGGACGACAGCAAACTTTTTTCATTCTCGCTCAAAAGCGAGGTTTAAATAAACTCAAAAGTGAAGTTTCCTTCAAACTGAGCTCAATGTCTGGTGACTTCATGGAAAAATCTAGATAGTTTCTTGGCAACAACAGGGACATTATTTGCTACCATCTTTTTCCAGACTTATTCATTATTGTTATATTCTTTTCAGTCTAGGCTACAGCGTCGGGATTTTCTCTTGAGTTTCCCAACCAATTATTAATCTGCTCTGACCCTGTTTTAGTTTTTTCCCTAAAATGCTGAGAAATCAAACTACTGCTTCTCAAAAGGTTGAAAATCAACACTGCTGAATAGTCCCAGGATTCTGCTGTGTTGAGGAATGTTCTCCAGAAATTGTTCTGCTCTAGAGCTTTTATTGTTCTTACTGTTTTTAATGTTGTGCGCTGTCTAGAGTTTTATGGAGTTGGGTAAGGTAAAGGTAAAGGTTCCCCCTGCACAGTTGTGCAGTCGTGTCCAACTCTAGGGGCTGGTGCTCATCTCCGTTTCTTAGCCGAAGAGCCAGCGTTGTCCGAAGACGCTTCCGCGGTCATGTGGCCGGCATGACGCGCGTGGAACGCTGTTACCTACCCATCGAAGTGGTACCTATTCATCTACTTGCATTTGCATGCTTTCGAATTGCTAGGTTGGCAAGAGCTGGGGCGAGTGCGGGAGCTCACTCCGTCACGCGGGGCTAGGGATTTGAATCTCCGAACTTGCGATCTTCTGATCGACAAGCCTGGCGTCTTACCCGCTGAGCCACCACACCCCTTTGGAGTTGGGTAGCCTTCTAAATTAAACAAATACATACATAAAAACATACATTAAAAAATAGAGTAGAGGTCCAACACATGAGACCTGGCTGTTAGCAAGTCAAGAGTGGCTGAAAGAAAAATTATTTATTTCCACCATGTTCCCAAGAGAAGGAATCTACTAATGTCTTAGGCTAGATGGCTTCAAAGGGTGTTTGCAGGGTGTGGTCAAAAAATCAAGATGGCTGCCGCAATCAGAGTTCTGCCTGTTGTTATGTGCATTGCATGCGTGGTATCGTGAGGCTTTTGACTAAACCCTGCGGACATCCTTGATGTCATGAAAAAGGAAGGATATCTAAAACTGAAGTTGTTCTGTCTATGTAGAATGGTGGATCTCTGAGGATCAGAGGCTGTGTGTGTGTGTTTGTGTAGGTGTGTGTCACACCTGAAAGCAGAATCTTGCCATTATGCTTCACTTGTGACTTTCCATGAATGATATATTTAGGTCCAAATGGGGGCTCATCAGATCCCAAAAATCAGCTGTATTTTTTTTGTCCTGAAAAATGCTAATATCTGTTGTGGTCCATTAAAACGTCACAAAAAGTCAAAAATCTGAATCAAAAAACACACCTACACAACCACACTTTGTTCTGCAAAGCCCAAAGAATGCAGGCATGAGAAAAAGGAAAATGTACTGTGTTTTTCGAAACTACAGTAGCAGTCAGGAGAAGCCCAAAATGGATGAATCAAAGGACGCCAGCCCCCAAATGTCATTCAGAATGGCAAAGAAAGCTAATAAGGACTGGTAAAGTCCAGCTATAAATCTTCAATGAAAAGTAACTGCAGTATATATATTGAGAGAGACATTCAAGGAATGTTGCTATAAAAGCAGACTTAAGAGTATCTCTTGTGATCTGAACATGAAGGAAAGGTGGGGCCTTTTATAATGGGCAGGGAAGGGGGGGAAAAAGTGGAATTAGAAGGGAAGCCAATTGGAAAAGACTTTTCAATTCTTGTCCTTGCGCATGGATGTCCTGAAGGGGGTCAAAAAAGTCAAGATGGCAGCCACAACCATGGGATTAAAGCCCCGCAGCTTTTTTGCGTGTGTAAAAAACCCGGGGAGCTTGGACCACGTAGCTGTAGCTGCCACCTTGACTTGTTTGACATTAGCAAAAGAGGGCGGGGCTTCAATCACACGGTAGGGGCCCTCATCTTGACTTTTTTGACCCTCTCCCTGCATGCACCTCTGTCCTTGCGGCAAGTTTATTGAAATGTTGCGGGAAATTGGCATAATGGCACGCGGGAGACGAATCGAGGACCTGGAGTGAGAATGACCTTGAGAAAAAGTTTGCCAAATCGGGTTTTAGAGCCAGGAGTGACGTGGCTTCGCTTTTGCCTTGCAGAATCCATACTGAGTTTAGCTTACTTTTTTCTTACTTCTTGCTTACTCCAAGAGGCACCAGCTAGAGTCAAGGGCAAAACTGTGTTTCAGGGACACGGAGGATGAAGAAAGAGGCGTGTGGCCACAGATTTAGTCTGAAAAGTGTTTTTCCATCCCCAACTTGGGCCTGAAATCTTTCCCCAGAGAAAGATCTGTTCCCGTTTTCCCTTTCGGTGCTCTGCTCTTGGCAGCCAATCATTGTTTATTTGCTACTGTCCATCAACTGGGAGTCAGAAAGTCTTCCTGACCTTTTGCAAATCATCCTGACCCACCGATAGATCCAGGCCCGTCTTCCTTTTACGGGGCACACCCGGCTTTAAAAGAGGACCGGCGGATGCCTCTGCAGCCCCAGTCCTGGAGAAAGAGGATTGCAAGCCTAAAGGGCAATTAAATTTATGGAAGGAACTGGCGCAGGGCCGTGCAGTGTTTTTTTCTCAGACTGCTTGCCTCCTGATTAAATACAAAGTACTGGCTTTCAAAACGTGGCGTGCACAGTCTAGATGGGCTCGTGTCAATTTGGGGAAAGCCCTGCCGGATATAGATGTGGGGAGAATTGAAAGAGGCCGCGGGATCCTGTTTTGAACGAGAAGCAGAAAACGGGGGGGGGGGGGGGGAGGCTTGATCAAGGAAGCACAGAGGGACCCAGGGCCTATAACTGGTTCACCTGGGGCAGGATTGTCAGTTGCAAAGTGAAGCTGTCCAGAAGTCAGCCGCATTTCGAGGGGCTTTATGGAAAGAGATCACCGTGAGGTCCCTCTTAAAACGTCAGTCTTAAGGAGGGGGTAATATTTCTACCCAAATGAGCCAGAGACGGACGGCTTTCTTAGCACCCGGCTTCAAAGCTCCTTTCCTGCCGCGGCAGGCACAAATTGGAAAGGTTTGTTGGCTTCCGTCGTTGGAGGAACAAAGAAAAGCTGAATTTCAAGTCGGTTCAGTGCCTAATTTGGGAGGGAGAGCAGCATAACCAGACCAAATGGGGAAAAGAATTGGGCCTCTTTCTATGATTATGGTTATAACCATTTTGGTGTTGTCATTTTCATGATTGATGCTGTTCTTCCTGTAACTATTAATATTAAAAAATAATATTGAGGGGCGTCCACGAGTGGGGCTGGGGTCAACAAAGTCAAGAGGGGGGATACGATGCATGTAGAAAAAAGGAGTGGAGGTCAGTGGTGGAGTCATGGCTGCCATCTTGACTTTTTTGCCCCCCCAGCAGACGACCCTGATAATATAAAAAATAGTGTCCCTTAGTTGAGCTCAACATGCACATAGCATTCTCTTGGCAATACAGGTAGTCCTTGTTTAGCGACTGCCTCGTACAGCGACCATTTGCAGTTACGACAGAGATGAAAAAGTCACTTTGCAACCAATCCTCGCATTTATGACCTTCACAGATCTGTAAAACAAAGGAAAGCTGAAGTGAGATCACAAGCACAGTCATGGTTTCACTTAGCAACTGCTTCACTTAATGGCCGAGTTGCCAGTCCCAATTATGGTTGCTAAACGAGGACTGCATGTAGAGATGACCTCACATGGTCTTTTCTCAAGATGTTTGTTCAACTTCCCAGGCTAGCCTACGACTCTTCAATTTCTTGCTCTCCCATACATGAACTAACACGGACTGACTGTGCTGAGTTGATTTTTAAGTTCGGCTGGAGATAATAATAATAATAATAATAATAATAATAATAATAATAATAATGATTTCAAAGCGCCCTTATCAGGGGTACCCAACCTTTTTGGCATGAGGGACCGGTTTCGTGGAAGACAATTTTTCCACGGACAGGGGGGCGGGGTTTGCAGGCGGGAGCCAATCGCACGGACCAGGGGCGGGGTTCGGAGACTGGCATGGTGGCCCAGTTCCTAACAGGCCACGGACTGGTACCGGTCCGCGGCCCGGGGGTTGGGGACCCCTGCCTTATAAGATAGAAGCTTCCAAAGATACATTTGCTAATTTATTTATTTATTTTTATAAATTATTTATTTATTATTGTATTATAAAATATAAATTTGCTAAATACATACATAATGTATGTAAAGCAGAGTCAGGAAAATAGATCTACTCTGGGGAAGGATCCAGCCTCCAGCTTACCAAATAATTTCTCGGGGGGGGGGGGATTTCAGGTGAGGAAGCAAAAGCTCCCCCAACATCAACCATGCAGGATGAAATGGAAAATCACCCCCTTCTCCGTCATGTAGCCCCATTGTCCCCCCTCTCCCGATATAAACCTGGGAAGGTCTGTATGCTGCCTGGAGTCATGCTGTGTGAGATGGGCGGCCATTTTAAAAAAGGAAGGAAGGGGGTTGGGGGTTGGGAAGGTTGTTCCCATACCAAAAATGCAAAGCAAAACATTTTTCCTATTTGGAATCACAGTTAGATTCAGCTCTTGGGGGAAAAGGTCCCCCTTTACTCCACCTTGTCGGCCGCTTTTTCTGAGGCTGTCATAACTTTGGACCGTCGTTAAACGAACGGTCATTTAACTTCCAATGGGTTGGAACTCTGGCACTTCTTGGAATCGAGAAGTACAATTTAAAGTGTTTATTGATTTATTGATTTATTGATTTATTCCTCACATTTCTTCACCGCCCGAGAAGTACAATTTAAAGTGTTTGTTTGTTTGTTTGTTTGTTCCTCACATTTCTTCACCGCCCATCTCGCCAAAGCGACTCTTAGACTGTTACCAGTTCTAGACTTCGGAGTTTCTGTATCACAACTAGCTTTTCCTTTATTATTCACTATACCCCTCTTGCTATACTTGCACACAGCAATGAGCCCAGATTCCTGGCTTATCCTGGCAGTGCTGCAGAATAGGCAACCTTGTTCCCCCTTTATTCTTCACTTTGTCCAGGTGTGTAAAACTAACTAGGATGATGAGAGAGCCTGTCATGAAGTAAGGATCCTGATTTTGCTGCTTCTGCATGGGCCAAGGAAGCGACGAAGTGTTGGTTTTAACCCCTGGGAATCTTAGGATGGCTCACTCCAACCAGAATTGTCCTAATCTATGAGGTTGTCTAGGGAAAAAAACTGCTCTTACAGTAGTTCCTCACTTCCTAGAAATGAAGATTGCTGAAGTTAGGAAGTGCTGCTTTTCAACAGCAGCTTCTCTGCAACGGTGTCCTGGGAGAGATCAGAAGAGGCTCTTCTGGATGGCATTCAGGTGTCTGCGGAAAATTGAGCTGTTCAGGAAAGCCTTCTAGTTCATCTGGGCCACCTCTGTCTCCGATTTTATCTTTATTTTGCTTCCCCCTTTTCTTGCGATTCTTTTTTGCTTGTTTTTCCAGTGTCTTAGTATGTTTTAAGACTCAGCGTGGGTCTGTTAACGTTTTCTCTATCGTGTCAAGTGCGGAGATGGTGTGCAAATGGAATAAAATAAATAACCAGCCCGCCAAGAATTTGAGCAGGAGGCCTTCTGACTGTGCATAACACTAAGCAAGCGGGGGGGGGGGGGGGGGGGAACAGGGAAGGGAGGTTGGTTGTAAATCTCTTGCAGCAAGAAGTCAGGAAGAGGGAGATGGAAAAAGAAGAGCTCAACAGCCAGAAAATTCTGCCAGCTGCAGCCGGCCGGAAAGCGCTTCTTGCTCATAACATCACCAAAAAAGAAGCTGAGTTAAGATGAGTTTGGCTGCCTGCTGGTTTGCAGTGAGAGGGACTGGGCAAGGCTCGTAGCCTTTTGTGGGCTGCAGAAATTTATTAATCTGCTGCGGTTCTTGCTGTCGTGGGCGATTCCAGCTAGGAAAGGCCAGGAAGAGGGTGGAAAGCCCTCATCTCCAGCAAGAAGATAATTTTTCAGGCATTGCTTCAGGAAAGTCTGCAGGGGGTGGTCAAGATGAGCTGTGGAATTTAAATTTATATTTATTGTATTTGTATTTTATCGTGTTCTTATTGTATTTTAGTGATATTGTTGTGGCTGTGAACCGCCCAGAGTCCCTCCTTGAGGGGGAGATGGGTGGTCATAGAAATTTAATAAATAAATAAATAAATAAATAAAAATTTCCCAGTGGTCTCCCATCCTCCTCAGCATTTCAGATCAGCCAAGGTTGGCCAAATGCTGCCCCCTGTTGTAGATCTAAGGAGCGTAGGAGGTTATATTCAGCAGCCACGTAATGGCAACAGAACTGAGCTTTGAAATAGTGCCTAGTTGAGGAATAATGAGCAAAGAATCCCTTTGGAGAAGACTGGGCTGGTGATGGAACTCAGTGTGTCACGGAAGAAGACCATGATCTATTCAGTTTCATCATCTTGGCAGGTCGGACATGGGATAATGAAAGGTGATAGGAAAGGCAGAATCTGGGTGGCTATTAGGGAAAAACTTTCGAAGAGGAAGAGCATTTTGATAGTGGGACTCGTGACCCACATCCTCCTCCTTGGATGTGCTGAAGTGGCGGCTGTGCAGCTGTGTGCTGGGGAGGCTGTGATTTGCATTCCCACACCCAGGAGGGAGGTTGGGCTAGATGGCCTCACGGGGCCCCTCCTTCTCCAGAATTCTGGGATTCCAAGCAGCCATCTGCCTCAGTTCACCAGGGGAAGGAAAGACTCAGTTGGAATCACGGAGTGGACATTAATCCCAAATGGGCTTTCTTTTTCCCAAGCTGTTAGAAAAGATAAAATCTGAGAGATGGATGGGTGAAGAAAAGGCTAAAAGGAAGACATGAGAGCCATCTTCCGATACAGGAAGGAATGACCCAGGAAAGAGGGGATGGATTTATTCTCCGTAGTGCCTGAGGGAAGGACGAGAACCAACGGGTGGAAGCTTTACAGAGAGAGATCCAAAGTCAGCATCAGAAGGAATTTCCCAACCGTGACAGCTATGACGCCAGAGTTTCTCAACCTCAGCAACTTTAAGATGGGAGGACTTCAACTCCCAGAATTCCCCCAGCCAGCATATTAGCTGAAGAATTCTGGGAGTTGAAGTCCACCCATCTTAAAGTTGCTGAGGTTGAGAAACACTGTATTATACAGTGGAACAGCCTTCTTCCTGGAGTCGTCGGGGCCCCATAGCTGGAGGATTTCAAGCAAAGAACAGCCGTTTGTCTGGGATGGGTCGAGGATTCCTCCCTGGGCAGGGGGCTGGACTAGAAGACCTCCAAGGTCCTTCCAGCCCTAGGATTCTATGATTCTTTTGGCCTGCCAAGACCCCAGGCAATCGACCGGCTACGTGGTGGTTATATCAAGGGCTGAACACTTTGGCCGGATTTTTCCCCCAGTTTTGGAGAGTTAGGCAGGGGAAAGTAAAACAAAACAGATGGAGCTGTAATACTCCGATTATTTATTTCTAAAGCCCCAAATTTGTTTTCTGCCAAATTTCAACAGCGCAATCTTGGTGGGATGAAGGGTCACGTGCCGCCGACGGACAGAAAGTAATTCCTAAGGGAGCCTTTACAGGTCCCCAGTAGTCTGTGTGAGAAGGAGAGAAAAGTTGTGGATCTCAGCTGGATGCACTATCGAGAAGCTTTTAACCTTTCCCCGATCGATTCTATTTTTTAAAAAGACATTTTGACCCTGCATTTCAATTCCGTGTTTTCAAAAGGGCAGACACCGTGTCTTTAAAAAAAAAATGTAAGCAGCACAGGATGTTCTAGCAACTCCCTTCCCTGTTGATCAAGACCACTCCCCAAATCTAGAAAGGTAAGTTTAATTTGGCACCCAAAGCTCCATCAGTTTACAGCAGAGCTTTCCAAACTGTGCTTCGGGACACGTTAGTGTGTCGGCTGCAGTGTCTGGGTGTGACACGGCGGCTGCTGCTGCCTCTGAGCCCTGCCTGGATTCCACGCAGGTCCCAGTGCCTGCCTTCTGCCTGGCTGCCTCCAAACCTGCCCTGCCAGGATTCCGCGCAGGTCCCAGTGCCTGCCTTGTGCCTTGCTGCCTCCAAACCTGCTGTGATTCCGCTCAGGTCCTAGTGCCTGCCTTGTGCCCTGCTGCCTCCAAACCTGCCCTGCCAGGATTCTGCGCAGGTCCCAGTGCCTGCCTTGTGCCTGGCTGCCTCCAAACCTGCTGTGATTCCGCTCAGGTCCTAGTGCCAGCCTTGTGCCCTGCTGTAAGGGTGTGTCGCGAAATGATGCCCTGGTGTAAGAGTGTGTTGTGAAATAATGCATGTCTAAAAAGTGTGTCACCAACATGAAAAGTTTGGAAAGCTCTGGTTTACAGAGTTGGCAAAGGAAGGAGAGGATTTTATCATGATGCCCACCTGCCATCTGGTAGACTTTGTCCCCCATGGGAACCCCCCTGGAAGAGGGCATGCAAGCTTTCAGATCTGCTACCTACAACCATTCAGGGATCAAATACTTCTGCTGGAGGGAGCTTTTACAACCTTCAATCGTGGTATGAGTTTTTGGGAAAGCGCTTGGTTGCAAAAAATGCTAACAGGTTGTCTCTCCAGGATTGCTGATACTTTTATCGGTCCTTTTAATAGAAAGAGAAGGATGGGTGCCTTCACAACAGGATGGCTCCCCCGCCCATAACATCTGCCAATAACATCTGTCCTTGCAATGTGGATAGGGAAGGTCTAGGAATTTCTTCTTTTTTATAGTGATGGGGCAAGGGAGCTGAGCCATCCCAGGGCCTCTTAGCAGCTCCGAAAGTGGGAGAGGTTTTGAATCTTGGTTTTTCAACCCTCTTATGGATGAGATGGAAAATGGTTTATGATGGTCCCTGCCTGTTCTCTGTTCTGAGGCCAGCTGAAGCGAAGACAACAGAGGCTGCGAGAATGACAACAGTGGAAGGGTAGAAAGAGAACGAAAACTGCACTAAGGCAGGGTTTTTCAACTTGATGGCATTCTCGGAGAGATGAAGGGCAAAAAAGAAAAAAGGTTTGCTCGAAAACAGCTCATTTTCTAATGATAGAAAGGCTTTGCCTCTTGAGTGGCAGTTCCTGGAATCTTTATTTTTAAAGTAACAGGTTCCACGGCCTGAAAAAGTTTGACGTCCCCTGCTCTAAGGTGCCAAGTCTGTAAAACCAGCTTGCCTTCAACAGGCAGAGAATCCTGGGTTGTGCAAAGCTGGGTGTAATTTTTTCTTTTCTTCTCTTGAAAGATAACTCAGCTGAAGATAGAGAATAACCCGTTTGCCAAAGGCTTTCGAGGAAGCGATGACACTGACCTCCGCGTGGCCAGATTACAAAGGTGGGATGAAGGAAAACAAAAAAAAACGCCCATAAAATGATATTCTAAGTGAATGTTACAGGTAGCCCTCACTTAACGACCACAATTGGGACCGGAATTTTGGTTGCTAAGAAAAGCAGTCATTAAGCAAATCTGACCTGATTATATGACCGTTTTTGTGACACTCGTTAAGCAAATCACAGAGGGCGTTAAGTGAACCATGTGGTTGTTAAGCGAATCATGCGATTCCCCATTGATTTTGCTTGCCAGAAGCTGGATGGGAAGGTTGAAAATGATGATCACGTGACCACGGGATGCTGTGACGGTCATAAATGCGAACTGGTTGCCTAGCACCCAAATCGTGATCATGTGACTGTCGGGATGCTGTGATGGTCATAAGTGTGAGGACCACTCGTAAGCCAGTTTTTTCAGCACTGTCGTAAGTCCGAACCATCACTAAATGAATGGTTGTTAAGTAAGGACTATCTGTAGTTTAAGGGTAGGTCTTTCTGACACCATCACTTCCTGGATGCTCTCCCTTCCCCGGGATTAAAATAAGTTGTTAGCAGGAAAATGTGGGTAGCTTATGCTTTCTAAAGTGTGCAAGGCTCTTGTATTTGTCACTGTTTGGAAGCTATTGGCACACATGGGGTAATTCAGCCATTTATTCCCCAATCCCATTGCAGTGGGGATTTCTATCCATTTCATTTATTTTAGAGTTTTCACAGCCTGCCCTCCTCAAAATCCTTTGTTGCCCCAAGTTAAAGTGACAAGAACAATAGAACACATCAAAATTAGGAAAACAACAGCACCCGTAAATCAACAATAATAAATCAACATCAGAGTTTGTCTGAACATGTATCAGTGGCTGGGCTGTCCTGTCTTGAACGGAAATTGGTGAAGTATCAGCTGGTTTTCATGCATCAGCTCCTCCTTTTTTGATTGGTCGATTGATTGATTACATGCCATCAAATCAGTGTCAATTGTTAGTACAGGTAGTCCTTGAATTACAACCATTCGTTTAGTGACCATTTGAAGTTACAATGGCCCTAAAAAAGTGACTTACAACCGGTCCTCGCACTTATGACCGATGCAGCGTCCCTGTGGTCACTCTGATCAAAATTCAAACGCTTGGCAACTGGCATGTATTTACAATGGTTGCAGCGTCCCAGTCACGTGATCGCAATTTGCGATCTTCCCAGCCGGCTTCTGACAAGCAAAGTCAAAGGAGGAAGCTGGATTCACTTAACAACCACGGTGATTCACTTAACAACTGCAGCAAAAAAGGTTGTAAAATCGGGCGTGACCCACTTAACAACCACCTTGCTTAGCGATGGGAGTTCCAGTCCCAATTGTAGTTGTAAGTCGAGGACTACCTGTAAACACATAGATAGACCTTCTCCAGGATGATCTGTCACCAACCTGGTCCTTCAGGTCTTCCAACGGTGCCCCGATCACCCCCATAACTGAGTCCCTCCACCTGGCTGCTGGTCGTCCTCTTCTTCTCTTTCCTTCCACCTTCCCCAGCATTAGAGCCTTCTCCAGAGAGCTGCACATAGAAAACTAGGGTATCAAGGATCAGGCTGGCCTAGAATTTTTCCCCTGGCATGCTAGATGTGGATGTGCAAGGAATACTTTATGCAAGGGACAGTTTACACGTTATATCTCCTGATGCAAAAGTGGCCATGATGAGCACATAGATCTGAAACCCTTTTTGCAGCCTTAAGGACCTCCCAGCTTGCACGTTTTAAACTTCAGGGGAAAATTACAGACCTTGGTGGCATGATTTCTGTTAGGAAACTAAAGAAAATTAGGCCACTCAGTCTTTGGATTGGAGAGGATGAGGATGAGGATGAGGATCATCATCATCATCATCATCATCATCATCATCATCATTATGGTATCACAGCATATAATGTAAACATATTATGAGTTTCATCTATTTCAAGTTCTGACATTTATTGATTTATACGTACGTACGTACGTACGTACTGTACATACAATGATAGGGGGCAGTGAAGAAATAATACTCAATAGTTCTTGTTTGTGAATCTGCAGCTTTGTGGTTACTCTCAAATTTCCTAAATGTCCCCGTACAATGCCATGTTACAGTGAGGCATCCTTTGGGGATGTGTAGGTAACCGACTGTAAAGAAAGTCCCCTCTCCTATTGTCATCTCTTACAACCTAAATCACAGGTACCTTATGTTCTCCGTTTGCGCCCTCAGCTTTCTTTGCAAAGCATCGGTGGCCTCAATCTTCCCCAACTGCTGAATGCTTTGCAATGCGCAACGTGCTGCTTGGACCAATGCCCATATGCGCTTGGCAGAAGTGGGCTGTGAATCAGTTCAATGTGCAACACAGATGGGAAACAGATCCAGAGTGAGGTGTTTTGCCCAGGGCCACCCACATTTCAATAGCTGAGCTACAGTATGCTCTTAGACCTACATCTCCCAGGTTGAGGAGCAACCAGAGCAACCTTGGTAGAGCAGTTTTGTGCACCTCCAATTTAAAAGGGAAGAAGTGATGGGGGAGGACTCTTTGAAGACTTGCTGCTGGTCTGGGTAGCTAGTCGAAGGAGAAACTGTCTGACTTCCTATAAGTCACTTTCTGTTGTCCCAAGATCCAGGGCAAAGATTTCCAAATGTTGTCTTGCTGCAAAGGATCCTGAGTGTAATGGTATGTGGGAAAGACCCTGGAAGACTGGGCAAAGAGATGCTGCCAAGGGAATGGTCAGATAAGAGACAGCATAGCCCGCAGCTGCATAGTGGGCGGGGCAAGAGGCTCAGAAGAGAACCTCCCTAGTTTCTCGGGCTGTAAAGGAGACAGCCAGAGTACTTTCAGTACTTTCAGACTTGCAAGATTGATATCGGCCCTGCAGGGTAAACCAGAGAGGAATCACAACTAGATAAGCTAATTCTACTTTATTGTAAAGCTACATTAACAGAATCTTGCAAGTCTGAAAGTACAATTCTCTCCCCCTCCATCTCCTTTACAGCCCGAGAAACTAGGGAGGGTCTCTTCTGAGCCTCTTGCCCAGCCCACTATCCAGCTGTGGGCTATGCTGTCTCTTATCTGACCATTCCCTTGGCAACGTCTCTTTGCCCCGTCTCCCAAGGTCTTTCCCACATATAATTACACCAAGACATATTTTAGGGTGCACAAATCAGTTCATCAAGAGTGCAAGCAGCCTTAATGAGCTTCCTATTGCCCAACCTAAAAGGAGTGTCTGACTCCCAAATCATCCCAAATTCTCTTTTGCTAACTTCACATTGGCGGGATTGTGGGAATCAGGAATGGGAACTGAAGATAACACTGCTGAGCGTTTGTCACAATTTCCAGACCAGCAGCAGAAACATTGCTCTAACCATGCTACAATTCCAACTTCTTACAACACCTCCAAGAAGATCAGACGAAGATCAGATACAGGCTTTCTGCTTTTGGAGGCAGAATAGGGGGAGCTAGGAGGGACAACCTCAAGGTCTTCCAAATTCTAGACCTAATGTAATTTGAAATGATTAGAACTGCCTCGAAGTACAATGATTGGGTTCTACTGATCACCACTGAAATGTGCTACAACCTGTCCCTCTTCTACTAACATTTGTAGCAAAGAATATCCTGTGATCTCCAAGACCATCATGAGACAGAGGTTGGTGTCCACGCATGGTCAACTCTCTGCAAAATCAGACGTCAACTCGCTCCATGGAAGCCATCAGGCTCTTCAGCACTACCAGTATGAGAATGGAGCCCACATGCAGTTTGCCACCTCAGATGCCCAAGATCTGCCCCTCAACACCTTCACGGCACAGAGAGAATCTGGCCTCTTCTACCACTGTCTGAAACGGCGAGGTAAGGCAAGGGAATGGACTGGGGTGATATTTTTGAACAGATTAATGTGGGATTTTCTGATGGAGGGTATCAGACTTGAGGCAGTCCTGGAATTTTTGACATCTAAGTAATCCTAGTAAAGAAACAAACTAGACCTCTGGTTGGTTAGGAGCATGCTGAACCTCCCAAGGATTCCTGATTGGTTGGGAGCACGCTTAACATTTAATTTTAGACTGGCTTCTTCTGGAGCACTAGGAAACCTTAAGATACTCCACTGAGATTATTTTTAATAATGAAAAAGCAGGATGGAAGATGGGAGAGAGAGAGAGATTAGAAATATGGTTAGTATGCAGAAAGCAAACCAAATCATTAATATTGCCAGTTCTGCCACCCTTTGACAGAAATAAATTAATTTGTGCCATTCACTTTCAATATAAGTGAGCCAGTTTGGTGTAGTAGTGAAGGTACTGGCCTAGAAACCAGGAGACTGAGAGTTCTAGTCCCGCCTTAGGCAGGAAAGCCAGCTGGGTGACCTTGGGCCAGTCCCTCTCTCTCAGCCCCAGGAAGGACCCAATGGAAAACCAGGAGACTGAGAGTTCTAGTCCCGCCTTAGGCATGAAAGCTGGCTGGGTGACCTTGGGCCAGTCCCTGTCTCTCAGCCCTAGGAAGGAGCCAATGGCAAACCAGGAGATGGAGAGTTCTAGTCCCGCCTTAGGCATGAAAGCTGGCTGGGTGACCTTGGGCTAGTCACCCTCTCTCAGCCCTAGGAAGGAGCCAATGGCAAACCAGGAGACTGAGAGTTCTAGTCCCGCCTTAGGCATGAAAGCCGGCTGGGTGACCTTGAGCCAGTCACTCTCTCTCAGCCCAACTCACCTTAAAGGGTTGTTGTTGTGGGGAAAATAGGAGGAGGGAGTATTAGGCAAGTTCACTACCTTGAGTTGACCATATATAATATGTAAAAAAGAGTCAGGATACAAATCTAATAATAATAATTTTAAAAAGCATCTCAGGGCAACTCATAACAGTAAGGAAAACTTCTTGACCCCAGAACACTGTCAGATAAGAAAGGAGATCTTTTTCCTGAAGATGTAGGGGTTTTTTTTTAACCAGTCCTAGAATAAGCCCTTAGTTTTATCTTGCAAGATTTCTCCAGTCTCCTGACATGTGCTTCTGGCAAATGTAGAGACGTTGTTGTTGCTGGAATGTGTTCACGATAAGTTGTTTTAAGACTCCTTGAACTTGTCAAAAACACAAGTACCAAAACATTGCAGCATGTTCGTTGTCAAAGTTTGCAAAAAGTCATTGCTGGATATAAGAAAGTAGTAGGCGCCCAAGTCACTAAAATTCTCAGCTGATGAAACCAAGTCCTGGAAATTAAGATTGATAGGATTAACTAGACTCTGGCTGTGCTCTGTCTTTTTGCTAATAAGGAAAACCCTTTGCGGAAAAAAAAATGGGGCAAGATTCTGCTGATGCGGTACTTTCTTAAGCAAATTATTACGGTCCATATCAATTAAAAAAAACCCTTATCCTACACAGTTGAGGACTATCTATACCAGGGGTGGGGAACCTTTTTTCTGCCAATTGTGTGGAAGAGGGCGGGGTTTGTGGGCGGGAGCCAATTGCAAGCACCGGGAGGTGGGGTTTGGGGGCAGGAGCCAATTGCGCGGAAGGGGGCGGGGTTTGCGGGCGGGAGCTCCTAGATTTATTGAATTTCGAGTCCTGCCTGTGGTTGCCTTGGCAGGGCCAGACCAAATGATTTCGCGGGCCTTATACGGCTCGCGGGCCAGACGTTCCCCACCCCTGATCTATACTAAGCAGAAGCAGTGGGCACACCTAGTTTTGCAGAAAATCAATCTATAAGATACATAGGATAATGAAACTGGAAGGAACTAAGCTTAGTTTAAGGAAAAGAAGAAAATGGAGCTATCTCTATGGTTCTAAAGTAGCACAAGGGTCACTTGGCCCCAACTGCAGTGGATTTCAGCTAGAACTATGGCTACTTTTAGGGACCCACTTCCAATTGATTTGTCCTACCCGGTCACACAAGATTTGAGTGTGTTTTAATGCACACTTAAAGGGCCAATCAGATGCGTTTCAATATAATTTGCCTAAATCAGAGCTTTCCAAACTTTTCATGTCGGTGACACACTTTTTAGACATGCATCATTTCGCAACACAGTAATTCAGCTTTACTAGCAAACCGAAGGTTAAACTAACTAACTTATAAGAGATATGGACACACATAAATTGTAATAGCGAAATGCACAAGGCACAAGGCAGGCACTAGGACCTGCGCGGAATCACAGCAGGTTTGGAGGCAGCAAGGCACAAGGCAGGCACTAGGACCTGTGTGGAATCCTGGCAGGGCTCGGAGGCAGCGGCAGCAGCAGCCGCGACACACCCAGACACTGCAGCCGACACACTAACGTGTCGCGACACACAGTTTGGAAAGCTCTGGCCTAAATGATGAGTTGACATCTAACTATCCAGCAGTCCAATGCAGGGGAAGAAGGTCCATAGCGATGTGCAACTTTGTCTTGCCATATCTCATCTTTTCATTAAGAAACCCTAGTGATAATGTGAAGAACATCCGAGATACCCAGAAATAGGTGGGAAATCACTGGAGCAGAAGACAGGGGGGAAAATGTTGGGGAAAAAATCTGGTAGATCAATTCTAGAGAAAATTAATAGGGGCTAACTCCCATGCATGGCCTCATTCATTTCAAATCCCTTTCAATTCTATAGCGTTTTTTGTTCAAGCCTCGCAGGGTGGGTTGGTTTATTTATTTATTTTTCTGTCGAATTTATATGGCCGCCCATCTCACCCGAAGTGACTCTGGGCGGCGTCCAATAAAACCAGGAATTAAAAAGAATTATTTGCACGTTCGCAGAAGGGGCCCGGCACCTGGACTTACCCTGCAAGCGCTCATATCTGGAACCGACCTCTTCCGCTGGAGAAGAACATTATTTTCGGTCACCCCCACCCTACGACCAGCAGATGCTGAGCCCGTCGTACTGCAGTGACGTGACCCCGCGAGAAGCATGCATGTACTCTGGGTCTGAAATTGCAGGCGTCTCAGGGGTGGAAGATCTCCCTCCCCCTCCCCCTCCCCCTCCTCCCCCTCCCCCTCCTCCCCCTGCACCTCTGAGCTGCAATATGTGGACCTCGGTTGCACCTTACACCAGTTACAGCGTTCAGACCATGGAGACTGTCCCGTACCAACCGTTCCCCGCTCACTTCACAGCCACCACCATGATGCCGCGCCTCCCTCCCATGGCCAGCCAAGGGTCCCAGCCGCCAGGCAACAGCCCTTTCACGGTCTATAATCAGCTCTCGCAACCCCCCACTCGGGAGAGGATTCCTGGGTCATCCTTCCCCAGAGAACGGGTGGGGGAGAGGAAGCTCCCGTCGCCCCACTTGAGCGCGGCCAACGAATTTCTGTACTCGCAGACTTTCTCCCTGTCCAGGGAGTCCTCTTTGCAGTATCATTCGGGAGCGGGCACAGTGGACAACTGGACTGATGGATGATTCCCAGTGTCATCACGAGGATGAGATCCACCGCTCCGGGACGGTTAGTGCAGCGTGACTGTCCACGGCTGCCTTGCACTTGCACAGCATCTACACAGACCTGCGCATCCTTTGGGGTTTGGGAACGTTCTGTGCAGCGCAAAAGGAGCTGTGTTTGGAGGGGTGGGTGGGGGGTTAGTTCAGTGGAAGATGTCTGTTTCAGCGGCATGCATCTTCCAGTCCCAGCGATCCGGTTGGACATTTGCCTCCTAGGCAGACGCATCCCTCACTGAGTTCCTGAAATGCTTAAAACATTCTTGGATTATCTCTCAAAACAGGGTTCTTCATTCTAGCCACTCAACTGACATAACTTGGGTTCCCAGGTGTGTTTTTAATCCAATGAGAGGGCAGCAAAAAAAAAAAAACTTTTTTTCCAGCTGCAGCCAATTTGCTTTGGTAATTATCACTTGCCAGCAAAAAACAAGCTGGCTGGGCTGGCCAGCCTATTTTTTGCTGGCAAGCAAGGTACAAGATGCGCTTTTGTGGCATCTGAGCATGAGCAATGATAACACTACAGTATATGAGCCCCATCCCACAATGGTGTCAGCCAGTCATTGTGACAGTGGTGTCACAGTGCACAAGGAGGCACCTGTGCAATGATGTCACTGCTGGAGAAGCTTTGCACCAAATACCTCTGATTTCAAAGGTGGAATGGGTTTTGCTGTTCTGTTGGAAGAGTTTTCTGTCTTTCTATGGCTGTTTCTTGAGTAACAGGCAAGCCATCACCATTATTTTCTCCCTTCGACTCAGAAAGCCTACATCTTGAGTTCTGAAGCTTAGCACACTTCCTGGACCTTGTGGCAGGGAAAATGCCAAGTATAGGTAGTTCTCGACTTACGACCATTCATTTAACTATGGTCCGAAGTTATGACGGCCTCGGAACGGGTGCTTTATGGCCTGTAAATCACTTCCGAGTGTTGCAAAACATTGCACCCCCCGCGGTCACATGATCGCATTTCGGGCGCTTGGCAACCGCCTTGCATTTACGACCGGTTGTAGCATCCCACGGTCACGTGATCGCGTTTTGTGATGTTTTTTGCTGTTTTCCGGCAAAAAACGCCCATTGGGGAAGCTGGGTTTGCTTAACGACCCATGATTCGCTTAACGACCACTGTAAAATGGTTGTAAAATGAAGTCTGGTCACATGGTGACTCGACTTACAACCACAACGACTTACAATGGAAATTCCGGTCCCAATTGTGGTTGTAAGTCGAGGACTACCTGTAAGTGCTTCCTCTCCCATTAAGCCCATTGGCACAACATGCTAATGTGATTTATCCTTGGGTATGAAAGTGTCTGGTTGTGACCGTTGATTCCCCAACTCACTAGGTTTGTTTCAAACTTCCCAGATTGTCTGCTGATGACTTCCACCTACTGCTAATCAAAATGGTTAGCAAGGGAAGAAATCACAGGCTGAGCGTGTGGCTCCACTGAAACAATCCCCAGTGGTTTTGAGTAGGATAGTTGGAGGCACGGATGCCTGTGTGTGAAAATGGGCTTCAATCCCAGTCACTGCTGCCATCTTGACTTTTTTGACCCCATCACCCACAGATGCCCTTGGTTTGAGAGACAGACAGAAGACCCCTTACCTACTATCAGCTACAGGTAGTCCTCGCTTAACGACCACAATTGGGACTGGAATTTCGGTTGCTAAATGAAGCAGTCATTAAGCGAATCTGACCTGATTTTACGACCTTTTTTGCAGCAGTCATTAAGTGAATCACCACGGGGGTTAAGCGAACCACTTAGTCGTTAAGCAAATCATGTGATTCCCCCATTCAGCATTGATTTTGCTTGCCAGAAGCCGGCCGGGAGGGTCGAAATTGGCAGTCACGTGACCACGGGATGCTGCGACGGTCATAAATGCAAACTGGTTGCCAAGCATCCAAATTGTGATTGCATGACTGTGGGGATGCTGCGACAGTCGTGTGAGTACTGGTTGTAAGTCGGTTTTTTCAGCACTGTTGTAAGTCCAAACCATCACTAAACAAATGGTTGTTAAGTGAGGACTACCTGTACATTCATGCTTAAACTTAAGCCACGTAGGGCGTTAGGAGACTGATTATAAGTAGCCAAAATGCCCCCCCTCAAACCCTGAATTAAATTTAGCCCCAGCTGTGTTAAAAAGAACCCAGAAGTGTTTGTAGCTTGAATCATGTCAACTGGATTTCTATTTTCTCAGTGGAAACGTTTCGCTCCTTATCCAAGGAGCTTCTTCAGTCTGAGCAAAGTTGGTAAGGGAATCCTAAATATATACCCTAAATATATCATCTAAATATATCATCTAAAGTCCTTTAGATGACAAAAGGACTTAAAATAACATCTCAATATAACCATGACCTAGCCCCAGGTATAAGGTCACACAGCTACCTAGAAACATATTTAGGATTCCCTTACTAACTTTGCTCAGACTGAAGAAGCTCCTTGGATAAGGAGCGAAACATTTCCACTGAGAAAATAGAAATCCAGTTGACATGATTCAAGCTACAGACAATTCCACCTGGATGACTGAGAACCTTCATAGACAACCCAGAAGTGTTGGCTGCAGGAATTTGCCTTTCGCATTCACAAGGGCAAACTGGGAAATAAGTCGGCCCCAGCGTTTTTCTGCAGTTATTAATAAGCGAATTCTAGAGATGCTAAATTGTCCTGGATAAAGCCCGGCGAATGAAGGATACACGGTCATATTTTTCTGATTTCCTTTGGTGGAAATCGGATTGCAGAGAATGGAATTTCTGCCCTTGGTCAACTCCCCCGCAAGTGACGCCTCTTAATCCGTCTCTTAGTCCTGAAGCTCCTCAGAGAACCGCAGGCAATTATTCAAGCTAACTGTAAACACAGAAGCTGTGAAGTTTGAACCTGGCAGTCGGAGGTATTATATAGCTATAGCTCTTCCAGCGAAGTGTGCAGTGACGCCTAATCAGAAACTCAGGTTTGTCCCTAAATA
Organism: Charina bottae; assembly: GCA_023362775.1. Lineage (NCBI taxonomy): Eukaryota > Metazoa > Chordata > Lepidosauria > Squamata > Charinaidae > Charina > Charina bottae. Next base: position 1,819,238 of record JALMGJ010000027.1, on the reverse strand, counting down.
CGGAAGACCCACATCTGATTTCCAGCCTTGTTTTGTAATCTACAACTCAGTTTAGACCAGGGTTTCTCCACCAGGGTTTCGTGGCACCCTCAGGTTGCGCGAGAGGTCCCTAGGGGTTCCCTGGGAAATCACGATTTATTTAAAACATTATTTCCAATTCGGGCCACTTCACATGAAAGAGGTAAGTTTCATTCTTTATTTTTAGTGTAAGAACATTGTTAAGGCATCTATACAGGGCTGCCCATGAAACGAATATAATGCTTCTGGCCTCTATTTGAGCCTGAATGGGCAGGGGTTCCCCGAGGCCTGAAAGATATTTCAAGGGTTCCTCCGGGGTCAAAAGGTTGAGAAAGGCTGGTTTAGAACCACTTTCCTGTACAAGATGCAGGATTGGCAGCACATCACTGCCAGTGGTAAATTGCCAAGCACACCCAATAAGGGTTTCATGGATTGACCGGATAATATATAAGGGGATTTGTTTAAATACTTCTAAAATGTGTTTAACCATCTTTTTTTCCTTGCCAAGAATTAGCCATAGGCAAACACTTTCGAATTCTGAAAGCGTTCTGTGATGGCATTTTCAAAACTCCTTGTAACTAGAAAGCTAGCACAGCAGGGAGCAGACTTAGATGTTTTCTCCTGAAGGGCTGGCTCCCCTCCCCTTTTTTGCAGGGCTTTTTTTTTTAAATGGGGAAGAACTGAGAAATGGTTCCTACCCAAGGAGAGCCCCGGGGAACAAATTGCCTTACTTTAAGTCAGAACAGTGTGTCATCAAAGTCAGTCCTTAGCAACTGTGTTCACACAATAGGTTAAGCCTTAATTCATTTAACTATGGTTAACTGAATAAACCATGGATGGGTTTACACAATGTTTTAAGCTATGGACTCTGGTTTACGAACCATACAGGCTGGGTTCACATGTCACCCTATGCCGCAAACAAGCCAAGAACATTGTGGCTGTGTGTGTTGTGTGAATCCAACTGCTAACTCCTTTGCATTAAGGAATGGCCAGGGACATCCCAGATGGGGGAGGTTAAAAAAAAATCAAGATGGTGGCTGCAACTGTGTGACTGAAGCTCCATCCCTTTTTGATGTGTGTTGCACATCAAAAAGGGGTGGGACTTCAGTTGTGGGTGTGGGCGCCATCTTGACTTTTTTGACCCCCTCTTGCACAGAATGGATTCAGCTGCTTTATTCCATACACATGTAGTAGTATCTTAAATGGTCACAAAACCATACAAATCAAACAATAATCTCCGAAGCATCCAATGTATGGTAATTTAGCTGGAATAACATTTATTCCTGGCTTCCAAAAAAAAATTAAAGAAAAAGGAAAATTCAGACATGATCTAAGCAACTTTTGAGCTTCTTAAGAATTCATACTTTTACCATCTGTTTCCCAGCCACCCAGAATGCTTCAGCCCATCCTTTCATGGGGATCTGTAATGAACAAGTCTATAACCAGGGCAGAAAGGGGTGGGGGTGGGTGGGAAAAGTTTTCCTATCACCAAGGCTGCTAAAGAAAGGGTTATTTTTCATCCAGAAGATTGGCTGGTGTTTTGTTTTGTTTAAGAAAAAATAATAATAATAATAATCAAAATTGGGACATCACTACAAATGTTGCATGCTAAATAGTTATTTATATATCTATATATCTTTATATAAAAATATATTATCTCTCTCACAAACGCAGGCCCACGTGTTCCATTCAGCTTTGCTCTTTTTACGATAAAATTCCTAGTAAAAGAATGAATGTTGCAAGGGGATTTTTTTTAATAAAAAAGACAGCTATTTAAGGTTTTTTTCCCATTATTATTTACACCCTTTTGTGTTGTAAAAACTTTGGCTAGATGACCTATATATGCTACAGATAAAGCTCTATTAGAATCCACAGTAGATTTCTGTTTGTTTGTTTTTTAAAAAAGAACTGTTATCATAATACGAACATTTCATTTTACATATTGGTACCTAAAAAAAAACATACTATAAATTGTCTGTGGGTGGCTTTCACCACCTAGAACATAAATTCTCGGGGAGGTGTTACTCATCAAAAGCTTGATTTATTGAGTTTTTTTTTTAAATGAAACATTGGGGAGATCATTTGCCATCAATAATGTTTTTTTGGAGCAATACTAGGACTGTGTACACCGCCTATTTATGCAGAAAGGAATGTGTTGTTATCCCTGATTCATTTTTGCATGAATAAACTTAAGTAGGTGGAGGCCCAGATGTCACCACCAAGTCCAAGTTTCTACAGGGTCACAGAGGATAAAACGAATGCTGCAATGCAAGCTCCGCCCCTTTTGAACACACAGGCCACATCAATAGACATACAAAAGGGACAGAAGTTGTGTTGCAATGCTCAAGGCTGGTTTCATCTGTGGCTTCCCTTGAAAAATCCATATATGGACACCCTACCCCAACCCCATGGCTACCTCTGCTTGGGAATGAGTCATTATTGGAAATCACTGAGTTTCCAGAGTAACAAAAGGACAGGGAATTTTACCTGGGAAAGAGAAATCTTCACTAAAGTTGGTCAGCAAAGGCTCTCGAGTAGGCTTTGCAATGTGGGAATAACTGGACTTGTCCCTTGATGGATTGCTAGTTGGTTAAACAACAGACAGAAAAGAGTTGGAATAAATGGGCTCTGTCTTGGGGGAGGGCAGTAAGAAATAGACTCCTTTAAGGATGTGGGTTGAGTCTGCTGCTTTTTAATTTGTCCATAAATTTTGTTTGTTTAGGGGGGAAACAGTAGGGTGGCCAAGGTGGCAGATGTTCCCAAAACTGGGTGGGAGAAATGAAAAGTGGCTGTGAAGTGCACCCGTTGAATTACTAGGTGGGAAAATGCATGCCTCCATGGGCATCTGCAGGAGAGGTTGAAACTGAGAAGGTGCACCATCCACCATCTTGCTGATGTTGATACCACTGCTGTGTTTCTAAGTACCCTGTTAAGTGCAGAGGAGCAACTATGGAGAAAGCAAGGTCTTCATCTCTTCCTTTGAAGGCCCCTAAAGACATCTGGTTGGCCAAAAATACGACACTAAGATGGGCTTCAGCCTGACACAGGAGAGCTATTTCTATGTTCTAATACAGGGCTTTCCAAAATGTCTATGAAGGTTCTCAGTCATCCAGGTGGAATTGTCTGTAGCTTGAATCATGTCAACTGGATTTCTATTTTCTCAGTGGAAACGTTTCGCTCCTTATCCAAGGAGCTTCTTCAGTCTGAGCAAAGTTGGTAAGGGAATCCTAAATAGCCCCAGGTGTAAGGTCACACAGCTACCTAGAAACATATTTAGGATTCCCTTACCAACTTTGCTCAGACTGAAGAAGCTCCTTGGATAAGGAGCGAAACGTTTCCACTGAGAAAATAGAAATCCAGTTGACATGATTCAAGCTACAGGGCTTTCCAAACTTTTGCCGTTGGCGACACACCAACGGCCGGCACGCAAAAACCCGGAAGCGCCGCCGGCGGCAGTTCCAGGTTGACGCCACGGCAGCAGCGGTGTCCTGGAACCCGGAAGCGCTGATGGCCCGCCGCCGCCGCTGCCCCTTTGAAAGGGCAGGCTCCGGGAACCCCGAAAATGCCCTTGGTTCCGGCAGGGAGGCGAAAAGCCTCGCCGCGCATGCGCACGCTGCCAGGCCACTTCCCGCCGCACAGCTGATCGGCACAGAGAATTTCCACCCCGCCCCCCCCCCCCACGCCGATCAGCTTTGCAGCAGGGAAGCGGCCCGGCAGCATGAGAGCGTGATTTTCACCTCCCTGCCGGAACCGAGGGCATTTTCATCAGCGCTTCCGGGTTGTCACGCGACACACTTGGGGCCCCCAGGCGACACAGTATTGTGTTGCGACACACAGTTTGGAAAGCCCTGTTCTAATATACTGTAATGGGCCATTTTTAATGGGCCATTTTTCAAGAACCTCTAGGTCAGAGCTTTCCAAACTGTGTGTCGCGACACAAAAGTGTGTCGCCACACACAGTCTGGTGTGTCGCCACACAACCCGGAAGCGCTGATCATTATCAGCGCTTCCGGGAGCAGCGACACACCAACTGCAGCACGCAAAACCCGAAAGCAGCAGCAGCGCTTCGGGGTTTTTGCGCGCTGCCGCACTTCCAGGTTTTCCCGGGGAGACACACCAACGCCGGTTGGTGTGTCGCCGCGGGAAAAACTTTGGAAAGCCCTGCTCTAGGTACATTTGTCTTTTTTCTTGGCAAGTGGGCATACTTGCTTACAAAGCCTGAAGTAGCAGTCACCTGTAATTCTGATTTTCTAAGAGGACTTATAGGATCTAGATCAGTGTTTTTCAAACTCGGCAACTTTAAGACATGTGGACTTCAACTCCCAGAATTCCCCAGCCAGCCATTCAATTCTGGGAGTTGAAGTCCACACGTCTTAAAGTTGCCAAGTTTGAACAACACTGATCTAGAGGCATTCTAGAAGGAAAAAAAAAAGATGGTGGAAGTGGAGCTTTGCTTTCAGCATGCTAGTCATGCTGGCCATTGACCATAGTTTCTATTAAATAAATTATATTAAATACATATTAAATAAATAAAATCTGATAGGTTAGTTAGGAATTTGGCAAGCACCAAAGAAGGAGATTGTTGGCATGTTGCTGTTCCTAACAGCCCCCGGGTTTCTTTGCTTAGTTTTAAGAATAGTTTGCAGTAGAAAAAGAAAGGGGACATTAGCCATGGCCTGTCTTTCCACTACATGGCAGTTTTAAATTTTAATTTAATTCAGTTAAGGCACTTATAGTGCCATCCTATGAAAACTGATTTCAAGCAATTAATTGTGTTTCGAAAAAACCCATAGCTTCCTTCCTGGATGTTCTCTTGTTGGAATTTACATTTCCCACACTGGACATTTTCTGACCTATTCATTCCCCCTATTTGCTCATTTCCTTTGCCTTCTGCAACTGACAATATTAGATCTGGCCTTTCCTTGAACAAATATTAAAGCAGATTGCGGAGGACCTATATACCACATGCTAAAACATGCCAGGCATTTTTTTTTTTAGAAAAAGGATACTTAATTCACGGAGTTAAAAAAAATAGATGCATTAATTTTGGCAGTCCTTGCATTTGAGAAAAGCCAACATCTGGAGCTGAAAGGGCACATTTTTGGCAAGTATATTTGCTTACAGCGAGGAGAAGGGAAGTCTTCACAGTCTGGAAAATACAAGCTGCTTCACAGTACTTTTATTATGTCATTAATTCATAATGCAACGCGTAGAAAAAATTAAGTTTCTTTTCAAGGGGAGAAGGAATCTCCCCCCAAGAAAGGAGGCCCAGGGCAAGATTCTGCAGCCTGTTAGGGCTCTCCAGCACCCCTGGACAGAAGGCGTAAAGTCTTGGCAGGGTGATCCTCAGCATCATACACTGCAAAATAAATTTATTTTATTTTTTATATTTATTTATATATCAAATTTATTCCCCGCCCATCTCACTCAGAGAGCGACTCTGGGCAGGTTACATAAAACAGAAATAAAACATTCATTAAAATACAACAATAAACAGGAAAACAGTACAGTGAAAACAGTCTTCTTAATCAATAATAAGTTCCAAAAAGATGGCTGGTAAAAAGTTCTTGATTTAAATTCCGGGGAGAGACTTAAGGTGCCAACCACCCCACCCCTCTTCACCCCCCATGTGAGATGGCAGAGCCAGGTCGTTAATACTTTCCGGAAGGCGGGGAGAATGGGGGCTCGCCTCACCTCTGGGGGAAGGGCGGGGGGTACGGCAGAGAAGGCCCTCTTCCTGGGCCCTGCCAATCGACAATCTCTCATGGACAGGGTCCATAGCATGCCCTCTCTGCCTGACCGGGTGGGACGGGAAGATGTCATGGGGATGAGACGGTCCCTCAGGTAACCTGGACCCATGCCATGTAGGGCTTTAAAGGTCATAACCAACACCTTGAATTGAACCCGGAAGCAGACTGGCACCCAATGCAGCTCCCGCAGCAAAGATGTTACACGTGCCACACTTGGAGCACCCAAGTGCAATTTTGGAGCACCCAAAATCGCTCACGCGGCCGCATTCTGAACCCGTTGCAGCTTCCGGATGCTCTTCAAGGGTAGCCCCATGTAGAGCGCATTGCAATAGTCTATACGGGAGACGATAGGGCATGAGTGACTGACCGGAGGGCTTCCTTCTTAGAACAGGAATTCTTAGAAGAGGACATCTGCCATTACTGGATTGCCTCCAGATTTAATCAGAGCAGACCCACTAAAATCAATAGCATGGCTTCGACTTTTGTATCTAAAGTAAATTCCATTGTCTACGATCTTTGCTCACTTCTTGGGAGTTCTCATAAATGCTGAGTGGGATCTAGGCTTAGGCACGCAGCACTCCATCCACCATCTGGCCAATTTTAACCTGCCCCTGCAGATGCCTCTGGTTTAAAATATAAAATAAAGGCACCAAGGTATCTGCAGGATATGGTCCAAAAAGTCAAGATGGCGCAGCCACAATGGTGCAATCAAAGTTCAGTCCGCTTTTAATGCACAACACACCTAAAAACCCAGTGGAGCTTCAACCGCACTGTTGTGGCCACCATCCTGACTTTTTTGACCATACCCTGTAGACCATAGCTTTCCAAACTGTGTGTCGTGATACAATACTGTGTGGCCTGCAGGGCCCAGGTCTGTCGCGTCAAAACCCGGAAGCGCTGATGGCACGCCGCCGTTGCATGCACAGCAGCGGCGGCGGACCATCAGCGCTTCTGGGTTTTCACATGGCACACAAGGACACCGCTTTTCGCAGCAGCGCGCGAAAATCCAAAAGTGCCGCAGTGGCGGCGGCGCGCAAAAACCTGAAAGCTCCACAGCGCCGGTGCTTCTGGGTTTTTGGGCACCGCCGCAGTAGCGGCGCTTCTGGGTTTTCTCATGCGCCGCCGTTGGTGTGTTGTCATGGGAAAAGTTTGGAAAGCCCTGCTGTAGACATTTTTGAGTGAAGACTCGTTGAATGAATTTCTGCCACACACAGGTGAAAAGCTGTGTTTCATCTGAAACCTGTGAAATAAGGGTCGGTACCTGAAGTCCATGGAATTCAACCAACATCATCTGATCAGCCCCATGAGGACACAGCAAAGCAAGGTGGCTGACCAGCTGGTGCTTTTCTCCTAAAATTTTATCCCCGATGGGGGAGATGGGCGGTAATACAAATTGAAATAAATAAAATTCCTACTTTCGCTAAGAAAAATGAAATAAATTGTGGTTGCTCCACTGAGACCAGCATCATGGCAGGATGAGGGGGCACCAAGTCTTCCTTCATTTCTTGAGCCACTATGAGGAGCGTATCCACAGAAATGAATTAAAAACTGGAGCAGAAGGGACATTGTAGCTGAGGTTACTTTCCAATTAAACCTCCCATCTGGGTCCAAGAAAAATGAGCCAAGTTGAAGATAAGTCAACTGTCTTAAGCCCTGTTTGATCCAAGGTCAAGGTTGGGGTGAGACACTAGGGCAGAGCTTTCCAAACTTTTCATGTTGGTGACACACTTTTTAGACATGCATCATTTCGCAACACACTCTTACAGCAGGGCACAAGGCAGGCACTAGGACCTGTGCGGAATCCTGGCAGGGCAGGTTTGGAGGCAGCAAGGCACAAGGCAGGCACTGGGACCTGCATGGAATCCTGGCAGGGCTCGGAGGAAGCAGCAGCCGCGACACACCCAGACACTGCAGCCGACACACTAACCTGTCCCGACACACAGTTTGGAAAGCTCTGCTCTAGGGGTATTGGCACGTTGGCTTAGCAAGTGGTGCTGGGTCAGAGCAACAGTGAAAAAAAGCCTTAGACCTTGACTGACCTCAGGCAATTTGGGGTTTAATGAATCCTAACCAGCGTCTTGAATTTTCCTCAAAAGAGTACGGGCTGTTGCGTTGAAGCAAAGCTGAAGTTGAAGCAATAAATATACGTTGCATTGTTTGAGTTTTCTACGCTTGGTTTGGGGGTTTGGACTTGCAGATGTTTCATTACATTACTGAGTAACATCTTCATGGCAGGCATTGTGGAGAGATCATATAATACAATACAATACAATAATATAAATCATATATAATATGAGAGCTGGTTTGGTGCAGTGGTTAAACATAAAAAAGGGGTGGGGATTTGATTGGACGGTTGACATTTTGACTTTTTTTAACACACAGCCCCCCCCCCCCCGCACACACACACACACAGTTGCCCCTGATCCAATTAACTCATTTGCATTACATCTGACTTGCCATAAAGGGGAGCTTTCACACAGCAGAACCTTTTTACAACACCCCGGTACTTGTATGTGGGAATTGTTAGCTCGCTCATTAAAAAGGCCAAGAAATCGAAGCATTGTTGGGGGAGGGTCAAAAAAGTCAAGCTGGTAGCCACAACTGAATACACAGACAGGGCCACCATCTTGACTCTTTTGACCACGCTGGCCCCAGGCACCCCAAATCGTAAATAAATAACTGAACTCCTCAAAGCTGCATCATTTCACCTTGAAAACTGTTCTCCACAAAGCATAAGGAATTAATAAAGAGGTATCTTTGGGAAGGTCATAAAATGGGAAGAACAAACACGGGATGGTGGAGAGGAAGAAAAATCCTACAGGAACCTTACTGAATGATTCCAGCCGGAATGAAACGGTTGCCACAAGAGCAATCAATTCTCTGTGAGCAGGTGAGCCAAAGATGCACCGGCCTGTTCTCAGCAAGTAAAAACATCTTTACCCCAATCTTCTTCAACAGAAGCCTCAAAGAAAGAAAATAGACGACAAAGCCACAGGTTTAGCGAGACATGAGGGGCGTGGTGGCTCAGTGGGTAAGACGCCAGGCTTGTCAATCGGAAGATCGCAAGTTCGGAGGTTCGAATCCCTAGCCCTGTGTGTGGAGGGATCTCGCGCACCAGCTCCAGCTCTTACCAACCTAGCAATTCGAAAGCATGCAAATGCAAGTAGATGAATAGGTACCACTTTGGTGGGAAGGTAACAGCGTTCCGCGCATGTCATGCCGGCCACATGACCGTGGAAGCGTCTTCGGACAACGCTGGCTCTTCGGCTAACAAACGGAGATGAGCACCGGCCCCTAGAGTCGGACACGACTGCACAACTGTGCGGGGGGAGCCTTTACCATTTTTTAGCGAGACATCCGAACACAAAGCCTGCTTATTCCCTTGCCAGCAAGCCGACAACTTGAAGAAGCAATTTATCATTCTGAAGGAAGGAATGGGGCTGTGGGGGAGAACCTTTCACTGGGATTTCTGTACACTGTCACTGAAACAAGTCTTTACAACCACACGCCCCCCCTGAAGCTGACTGCCTCTTCAAGCCATCCACGGGATGCATCGCTTGCCTGCCTGCATTTTTGCTTTTCACAGGACACAAGTTCTTTTTACAGAAGTGGATAAGGATGATAGACTCAACGGCTGGATGCCTTTGAGGCAGGCAGATCCCTAGACTGGCCCCCAAGTCACATGGAAGAGAAAGGGGCACCATCAGGGGTGTCCATGGGGGTGTCAGATGGGGGCCACCACCATGCGATCAAAGACCCACCCGTTTTTACGTGCGTTATGCTACAGGAAGCTACAAGTTGGCGACTCTTGGAGATGCCTACTGGAAAACAATACATGCTGTTTCTGTCTGGTGGCTCATGACATGGTTGCCTTGTAGGACTACCCAGATTAGGACTACAATGGAGCTAAACCTCATCAAGATGGAGAATCCATCCTTTTGGTCCCTGGAAGAGAAAGGAAGGAAAAGAAGAGTTATGGAGTTGAGTAGCTGGCTATAGAAATGGTATCCAGAGGAGATGCTTCGTTTCTGGGAATACGGTTGACATAATCTGGATACACAAAACTGAAGGCATCTCACAAAGATTAGGAAGCAGGTGCTTGTCTGAAGCCTGTCAACCTGAATAAGAAGGGATTTTAATGAGATTCTATAAGATTGGGATGGGAATGTAGAAGCAAGACCTTCTGAGAAGTTTACTTGTGTTCCATATAAAAAAGGGGCAGGCCTTCAAGCAAACAGCCTTGGCCACCATCTTAACATTTTAACCCCTTCACAGATACCTCTGTCACCCAGTGAAAAAGCAGGAAGACTCATCAATCAATGCCCCTTTCCTATATTCTAATATCCAGAGTATAGGAAAATAAAATGTGAATGGTCTCTTATTAAAGGAAGGTGAACAAAATTTAATAGGCACAACTGAGACTTGGCACTATGAGTCTCATGGTTTGAATGCAGCGGATGAAGAATGAAGAATGCAACTTCTTCAAAAGAAATTGTAGAAATGATTTTGTAGCCATCTTTCCCAACCTTGGTCATTTTGAGCAGGGTCTGGACTTCAACTTCCAAAATTCTCAGCAATGGCCATGCTGGCTGAGGAATGAAGGTGTGAGGCACTGAAGGCCACACATCTGGAAGTTGCCACGGTTGAGGACCGTTGAGCTAGAGAAATGGGTGAAAGTCAACACAATGAAATTTAAGAGATGCAAATGCAACTGTAAAGCTAACTGTAAGCAAGTTATCAAGGGAGGCAATAACTTTTTTGCTCTAGGATTCTATGATCACCTGATAACTAACATACAGGTAGCCCTCAACTTACAACCATTTGTTTAGTGACAGTTCGAAGTTATGACTGCGCTGAAAACTTGCGACCATTCCTTGCACTTACGACCGTTCCTTGCACTTACGACCGTAATATAATTGTGATCTCCCAGGGAACCCCTAGGGACCTCTTGCAGAACCTGAGGGTGCCACGGAACCCTGGTAGAGAAACCCTGGGTTAGACCAATGTAGGATTTCAATTGGGATGAGGTGGGGAGGAAAGGAGGGGAGACAGATTAGTTATGCAGGTGCAGGTTACATGTGAGACTGATTGTACCTTATCAATTGGCAATTTCAATTTAAAGCCATTGTATTTGTTGAGACCTTCTGAGATTGCCTGAGACCTTTTGATGTATATAAGTTCAACAATTTCTCACTTGATGGTAGTGTGAAAGTCCCATTTTTCCAAAGCAATAACTTTGAGGTCTGCCATAAAATGTCCTGGGAGTTCGAAATGCTCTGATTTTATTTTGACCTTGTTTTGAGTCCAGACGTCAAAATCAGAGATTTTGTTTAAAGATAAGGAAAAAACTTCCGGGTCAGATCTGTAAAACAGTGGAACAGTCTCCTTATGGAGGTGATGGGTTCTCCATCTCTGGAAGTTTTTAAAAAGAGATTGGACAGGCACCTGTGGTTGACCTGTTTTTTCTGCACATTGCAGAGAATTGGAGTAAATGATCTTTGGGATCCCTTCCTCAGAATAATATCCAAAATACAACATTTGCATCTTTTAACTCTACGTTATGCATCTTTCAAAGTGAAACCAGTTCGTGTTTCTGTGCCAGGAGACAGCCTTGTTTCCTTGCCTGCAACTAGCTTCTAGAGCAGATCTTCACGTCTCCAGACTCTAGTCTGAAAATGTGGAAAGCCACGGCTGGACAGTGACAAAATGGTCTGACTCAGTATTCCCAGGAAGTGTAATTCGGTATCACTCAATGTCCTTTTCCCTACTTCAGAGTCCACAATGCATCAGATGTCTCTGCAGACCCCTTTCATTGAGAAATTTGGATTTGGAGCTGCTTAATAATTTTCTCCCCCTTTCCCCCCTTTCCTTCTTAACTAGAGAATTGTGGTTACGTACGTATAAAAAAATGCAGTCGCCCTTCTGATATTCATCGCAACGGAAGTACTCAAAACCATAGTGAGGTTTTACGAATGAAATTCTAGCTGAATTCCACTTTGGCAACCAGATCTCTATAAATTAGGCTTGGATGCTGGCTAGGATCATCATAAAAAGGGTTCAGTTATCCTGTGACTGTTTTTCACCCCAGAAGTCTTAGTACATGAGTAATTTGAGGCTTCTTAAAGGATCAGCTGCCCAAAGGAGCGAAGGAGAATCCATCAACAAAGTAGCCCTCCCTTTAATGTTCTTTGAGGGGGGCATCAGGGAGAGGCCCTTTCTGATGGGCCCCTGATCATTGGAGCTGCAAACAGAGCTGGGTTCTGCTAATGTCACAAGGACAATGGAGGCACATAGACAATCATGCAGGTACAGGTAGTCCTCGCTTAATGACCACAATCGAGACCGGAATTTTGGTTGCTAAGTGAAGCGGTCATTAAGCGAATCTGACCCAATTTTATGACCTTTTCACGATGGTTGTTAAGCAAATCACCGCAGGTATTAAGCAAACCACATGGTTGTTAAGCGAATCATGTGGTTCCCCATTGATTTTGCTTGCCAGAAGCCGGCCAGGAAGGTAATGTGACCACAGGATGCTGCGACGGTCATAAATGTGAACCGGTCACCAAGTGCCCAAATCGTAATCATGTGACCAGGGGGGCGCTGTGACAACCGTAAGTGTGAGCACCGGTTGTAAGTCGGTTTTTTCAGCACCGTTGTAAATCTGAGCCATCACTAAACAAATGGTCATTAAGTGAGGACTACCTGTATAGAAGATCCAAGCAGACACAGGAGGAAGAGTTTGAAAAGAAAGGGGATGGAGGAACAAGAGAAAAGATTACAGCATCAAAAGTCACCAATGGTAGAAATGGGAATGCTCTCATTGGGTTGGCAGGCATAGAGGCAAAGTCCTAGAGATGCCCTAGAAAAACAAGGCCAGTCTAGGAATTCCATTCTGTCCTCTCCATTGTACTTTTTACCCTTTTCAAAGCCACCTACCAGGTAGACCACCCTACCTGATTCCATCTATAATCTGTTTTTTAATTCTCCCCTCCAAATGTAGAAAATATATATAAATATAGGAAAGGACGGCCTCTCACCCAACTATGTGGCACTTGAGAAGCTGCCAAAGATGGCTGTTTGCCATTTGACATAGAAAATACCACATAGAAAATAAATAAATAAATAAATAAATAAATAAATAAATAAATATAAATAAATAAATATAAATAAAACCAATACAACTTAAATTAACAAAATCCACAGCCGGGGTCTCAAAACAATCTACACTCAGCCTAACCGCTGTACGGGCTCCACTGCACATCCAGATCCCCATGCCAGGACTTTATTATTTCAACAGGGCAGAATTTTTATCTTGGACATTTGGACACTACAGGAGGCCCAGGCTGGTCTTGGAACCCAGACCTGTAGTGGAGAAAGTAAACCTAACCAACAAGGTGGAGGTTGCCCCCTTTTCCTCCCTGTCTTTTGGACACGAGCAGGGTCAAACCCGGTTCCTCTCTCTGCCTAATCCCATCAGAGCCAGATGGACCCCCCTGCCCCAGACAAAGCCCCTAACATCCCATCCAGACCACGGAACGGACGCCTGGCTGACCAGCTCACAGCCCAGCCCAAGGGCAGCCTGATGAGGGATTGCAACATAGTACAGGTAGTCCTCGTTTAACAACCATTCATTTAGTGATGGCTTGGACTTACGGTGGTGCTGAAAAAAAGACTTATTACTGGTCCTCACACTTATGACCGTCGCAGCGTCACCCCAGTCATGTGATCATGATTTGGACGCTTGGCAACCAGTTTGCATTTATGACTGTCGCAGTGTCCCGTGGTCATGTGATCACTATTTTCGACCTTCCCGGCCAGCTTCTGGCAAGCAGAATCAATGGGGAACCACATGATTCGCTTAATGAGGTGGTTCGCTTAATGCCTGTGGTGATTCACTTAACGACAGTGGCAAAAAGGTCATAAAATCGGGTCAGATTCATTTAATGACTGCTTCGCTTAGCAACCAACATTTCAGTCCCAATTGTGGTTGTTAAGCGAGGACTACCTGTAGCAAGGTGAGAAACCTCAAGGTTCCACCCTCAATCAGGGACACCCCCCCCCATTGTCTCAACGTTCCATCCTCTTAACAATGGACTTCCCAGCTCTGCTGCCCTCCTGAAAGGCCCATTTAGCCTAACAATAGAACTAACCCCAGGTATACTGACAAGGACCTGCCTAGCTTCCCCAAAACTGGCCAGCCAATCAGATCCCTAGGATTTCCTGGCTTGTAGCCCTCAACTTCTGTAAAAATCTTTGCTTTCCCATTTTTCAGGGTCTCTCTTCTTGGTAAAGCAGGCACCAAAGACCCTTGCAATAAACATAGTTCTTCTCCATGTTGTGCTCCATCTTTGGACTGAATCCACAACAAGGCATAGCTATGAAACTGAGTTTGTTTCTTCTCCTGCCCTACTGTATTCTTTTCAGGATAAACCAGGTAAACATTTATTCCAAAAAAGAGAGCTCTTAATATCCATGAATCTTCATATGTTACAAATACAAAAGTTGGCATTGTACTGTCCTCTTTGGAATTGATCCCTTCACATTTTCACTGTATTCTATTAGTTATTTCAGCACCAATGTGGACTAGAAGCTTGCTTCTTCAAGTCAATGTTTGGGATTCTAACAAGAGTGACAGGTGATTTAAACAGCAGAAAGAATAGCAGGCAAGCTCACAGGGGGAAGAGGATTTTGAAACAGAAGCTATATTTTAAAGCTATTTACCTCCCAGGGTTACTTAGGGGCTAAGATTCAAGGAGAGATTGCTATGTATACTGCCACAAACTTGTGGAGGAAAGATGAGATATAAATCTTATGAATACAAAAATAAATCATATAATGCCTTCATTAGTCAACAGAATTTCCATTTGCTGTGCAGACTTCCCTCCCCAGATATTAAAAGAATAAAAGAAAAAAAAAGAATTAATTTAAATTAATTAAAAATATTAAACAAATTAAAAAGAAAAAAACTCTATCTTGGCTGCCATGGATGACAAAAGCAACTTTTAATTCCATCCTCCTGTTTAACTGATCATCCTGAACCAAGACATAATTTAAAATGTCATGAAATCCTAACCAGTGGCCTTTCTCCAAAATTCACAGGAGGCAGCATCATTGAAAAATGACAAAACCCATTAAACCAACGACTAAAAAGGAGTCAATGACTTTAAAATTAGATTTATTTCCTGCTGGCTGTGAATCATTTCCTCTCATGAAATCATGCTCCAGAAGCTGCGCAATGAAAAAAAATCAACGGAATATCCATCCAAACAGAAATAATTGCATTTTCAACCTCCCAGGAAATCTTTGAAGGAGCCGTGGTATTTATTTATTTGAGATTTAAATCCCCAAGAGCTAAAGTCGCTTTTGAGATGGGCGGTACAGAAATGTGAGAAACAAAATAAAGGCATCAGCCAACAATGCATACTGTAATCAGTAAAAACACAGTAAACAATGCCCTCAATAAAACACCTAATAAAAATCATCAACAAAACCATTAAAGCATCACAGTGACACCCCAACCCAAAACAACGGAAGCCATAAATATGATGAAGCCATCTTCGTTCCATCTCAGAGCAGAGTGTCTACCTCGTTCCCTAAACAGGCCCTTCTCACAGTCACCCAAGCCCTCAGCACCTCCCGTTCGGACTATTGCAATACGCTCTACATGGGGCTGCCCTGGAAGGGTATCCGGAAGCTTCAGTTGGTTCAAAATGCAGCAGCCCGCATAGTTTTGCGCAAGCCTAGATTTGCACATGTGTCACCTCTCTTGCGGGAGCTGCATTGGTTGCCGATTTGCTTCCGGGTCCAATTCAAGATGCCGGTTATCACCTTTAAAGCCCTACATGGCTTGGGGCCAGGTTATTTGCAGGACCGCCTTTCCCCAGTCACATCCACCCGGCCCACCAGAGCGGGGAGGCAGGGCATGTTGCGGGTCCCCTCAGTCAGGGAGGTACATCTAGTGGGACCAAGGAAAAGGGCCTTCTCCGTAGTGGCTCCCTCCCTTTGGAACATCATCCCCCCAGAGACAAGGTTGGCCCCCTCCTTGCTCCTGTCCCGGAAGGCCCTGAAGACGTGGTTCTGTCAACGGGCCTGGGGACCCCAGGTCGCTTCGGAGCCGATCAAGTGGCTGATATGAATGGGTTTGCTGCCGCCGGGGGGTGGTGGTGTTTATTGTGTTTTTATGGTTTTTAATTCTGTAAGCCGCCCGGAGTCGCCGTGTGTGAGTTGGGCGGCCTTATAAATCTGTTTAATGAACAAATAAATAAATAAATATGAAATACAGCCCACGCTTTCCTAAACGATTCTAAGAAATTAGATTTATCACAAGGGAAGCTTCATTGAAAGGCAGAGCTGTTCTTTGCGCTACCTTGTGCCAGCTTTCTGAGCAAATGCTGAGCCAAGGACTGTAATAGAAAAGGTAAATCTAGGAAATGACGAAAGGGCACATTTCAGTAAATTCCCTACAAATTCTGATGGTATGGAGCATGCTTAGTTCAGAAGCAGCCTAGACTAAGAAGCATTTACACTTTTCACAGGATCAAAACCTAAAAAGACCTCTATACAGACAGTCCTCGCTTAACGACCATTCGTTTAATGATGGTCTGAAGTTACGACGGCCTCGGAAAAAGTGCTTTATGACCTGTACTCACACTTACGACCGTTGCAAATCGTCACACCACCCTGCGGTCATGTGATCACAATTTGGGCACTTGGCAGTCGGCTCACATTTATGACCAGTTGCAGCGTCCTGCGGTCACGTGATCGCGATTTGCAACTTTTTTGCTGATTTCCAGCAAAAAAATGTCCATTGGGGAAGCTGGATTTGCTTAACGACCATTGTAACAATGGTCGTAAAATTAGGTCCGGTCACGTGGCGACTCACTTAATGACTGCACCGCTTAACAACCAATTTTCTGGTCCCTATTGTGGTTAAGGGAGGACTACCTGTATAATGTAACACAAACAAAGCATCACCAGCCCCTCGCAAATTTATAAATGTTAATCAGTTTCAACAGAATGTAACCATAATGCCTTTCATCCAAGGACCAGAGGAGTGACCTGCGATGAGTAAGACAAATAGCTTTTACCACCCTTGATCCACATCTTCCTCAGTTTACCCGTTCAGTACAAAGGAAGCTATATTTTAACTGTCCCATTCTGGTTTAAATGTGTCCAAAGAGCTCACAGAGGTGCAGAACCACAAACGTATAATTTGCACCAGGTATCATTCGTATGATCATAGGGTTGGAAGGGACCTTGGAGGTCTTCTAATCCAACCCCCAATTTTTTCCTATCATTGGGAATAATTCCAAATAATTCTGCTCCCAACAGCCCTTCATATACTTGAAGGTAGCTCTCCTCTTCTCTTTTCCAGGTTAAAAACACCCAGTGCTTCCAACCATTTCTCAGAGTTTTAACAGATTGGGACAATATTACAAGTATTTACGGTATTCAAAGGTGGGGTCTGACCAACCAACCCAGAATAGAATGGAACAGTGACATTAGATTTCTGTCACTGTAGCCTTGGATTGTATTTGTTTCTTTTGCAGCTGCGTCACACTATTGGCTCATGCTCGGCTTATGATCCACCAAGACCCAGTATGCTGCCCAGTGTGGTTCCCCCCATCATATACTCATGCCTTTGATTTTTTTTCCTATCCAAACATCAGCAAGTTGTTAATTTAAAACATGGTCATTAGGTAATTAGCTCCAGAAGAGCCTGCAAGTGTTTTGAGTTCTTGGCATTCTTCCCCAAATTTCTCATGCAGCAAGACCCTCCTTAAAAATTGCTCCCCGATCTGTATTCCAAGGCATGGTTCCTGACTGAGGAGTAGTCCTCGACTTACGACCATTCGTTTAATGATGATTCAAAGTTACGATGGCCTCGGGAAAAGTGCTTTACAACCTGTACTCGCACTTATGACCGTCGTACCACCCCTGAGGTCACGTGATTGCAGTTCAGGCACTTGGCAACCAGCTCGCATTTACGACCAGTTGCAGTGTCCTGCAGTCACGTGACCACGACTTGCAACCTTTTTTGCCAGTTTCTGGCAAAAAACATCCATGGGGGAAGCTGGATTCATTTAATGACCGCCGTGGTTCGCTTAACGACTGCTGTAAAAACGGTCATAAAATCGGGTCCAGTAACGTGGTGAGTCGACTTACGACCGCAACAACTTCCGATGGAAATTCCGGTCCCAGTTGTGGTTGTAAATCAAGGACTACCTGTAGTGTTGCTTTGCGGGATTTTAAGGCACAAGATTTGTTCCGCTCTTCATCTTTTGGCTTTGCAGGAGATATACAATAAATGTATTCCTTGTGCTGAAGATTGGAACACCTTTGATATCCTGTACAGCACCTGGCACCTTCTCGGGGACAAATCAATGTTAAATAGCAGCATCAAAGTTAAAAACCCAGCACCAGAGCCTAGAGAAACATGAGGCCAGAAAATTCCATGAGCACAAAAGGTCTATCGTTATTTAAGCCAGAAGCTACTAATTCCTGCAAAGAAGTCTACCTAAAGATAAGGTGATGCCTCCCCATCTGGCCATAATTTTATCATTTGGCAGGTAATGCCTCGCTTTGCCATCGGCTCTAGCAATCCCTGTTTCACACAATTTAACGGCTGAAGCCTCCTGAGATGCTGAGATTTAGAATGCAAAGCCGGTGCATTTCAGAATGATACGGTTAATCTGTCAAATCTAGTAAAATAGCTCTTAGTGGAAGACCTGCGTTTAGAGTAAGGCGGAAAGCCGTTTTAAATGGCCATAGCCTTAACGTTTAGTCCATTTCACTGGAGCAAGGCCTTGTAAAGAATCAATTATGGATTGCTTCTGATTCGATCCACATGCAAGGGAAATCTGTTCCTTTGCCTTTCAACCTCTCCAATAAGTGTCTTCTTTAAACAATTCGCGACACTTTTCCTTTGATCAGATTGATTTGCTCGGTTATTCTTCTAGGTTCATTGGCAATTTAATCCATGTGAAATATGGGGGACGCTTTAATCTATCCTTCACAAAGCTGTATTTTTTTTTTAAAATGCACGCACAAATCCAGGTATCAAAATGCAGTGGGACTCCTAAAAGCTGAGATAGCAAGGAAGAAAGTCCAAAACGACATAAATTTTCAGAAGGGTTAGGGTTAAGGTTATTAGAATTAAGGACAGCATCTAACAAATCCTAACATGGCAAAACTGTAAAATAGGATAATGATATAAATAAGCAATTGGTAGAATGGGAACAAAGCCAGTGGATGGATAAATAGATAGATAGATGATAAAGACAGATAGATAGATAGATAGATAGATAGATAGATAGATAGATAGATAGATAGATAGATAGATAGATGATAGATAGATAGATAGATGGAGATAATCTCTATCTCTATCATGTCTGTCTGTCTGTCTGTCTCCCTTGGGGGGAGTGGGCGGTGATAAATCGAATAAAAAAGTAAAATAAATAAAATAAAATATCTGTCATTTATCTATATCAATATATACAGTATCTATCTATCATCTATCTATCATCTGTCTTTATCATTCTCTCTCTCTCTCTCTCTATCTATCTCTCCATCTCTATCGATACTGTATATATTGATATAGATCATAGCTTTCCAAACTGTGTGTCACAACACTTTAGTGTGTCGCAACACACAGTTTAGTGTGTCGCGAAGCGGTGGCGCGGGGGCACGTGCGGTGGCGGCGCTTCCGCGTTTTAGCAAGGTCACCGCCGCCGCTGCTGCCGCCGCTGCCACCACCACCACACACACCCCCGCACCGCCGCCGTGCACGCGCACGCCCCCCGCGCGTCCCCGTGCGCCACCGTTCCGCCGCCGTTGGTGTGTCACCAACAGCGGCACTTTGGAAAGCACTGAGAGAGAGAGAGAGAGAGAGATGATAAAGACAGATAGATGATAGATAGATGATAGATAGATACTGTATATATTGATATAGATAGATGACAGAGACAGATAGATGATAGATGATAGAGATTATCTATCTCTATCTCTATCTATGTCATCTATCTATATCAATATATACAGTATCGAGAGAGAGAGATTATAGATGATATTGATATTGATAGAGATGGGAGGGAGAGGGAGAGGGAAGGAGGGAGAGAGAGAGAGAGAGAAAGAGAGAATTTGCCTCCTTGGTCACAGAAGCCCCCTGGGAGACCTAGGCCTGTCCCTTTCTGTCAGCCCAGCCTACCTCACAGGGTTGTTGTTATAGGGGAAAATAGGAGGAGAGAGTGCTATGTATGCCACCTTGAACTCCTGAATGAAAAGTGGGGTGTATATCTAATCCATCCATGAACAGACCTCAGAGGAGACCCCTTGATCTGGCATTAAGGGAGCGTAACCTTCCCTTCCCATCTCTCGAGTCCTGGGTCACATGTGACCTCTGGAGCTGTGAAGGCGATCCAGCAGTCCTCGCTGGGGGTCAGGAGAATCAGTCTGGGGAAGGAGCATTTACAGAAATAGTCTGGAAAAAGCAGCTTCAAGACAAAGCAAAACCCCAGATCAGAGAGGTGTGTTTTACGTTCCTAACCCCGGAAATATCTGTGTAATTGCTCCACAACTTTGTGTACAAAGGTTGAAGTTAGAGGATGGGGTGGGGGAGGGATTGGAAGTGGGAAGGCAAACTTGCTGGTTCTCTGTGCAGCAGAATTAATGTCTTGACGACCTCTGCTGTTCAGTGGACGCATTAGAACTCATATACGGCTCGCCAAGCCTTGCACTGAAAACCCACCGCTACCACATTGTTCCACCAGTAACAGCAATCGTCTGTGAGCCCAGTTAAGAAAAGTGATGGCAAAGTTTTAAAATCCAGAGAGAATGTCTCCTGTGCTTATCCAGCCCTCTGCTCTGCTTTCTTTGTGCAGAGAGAAATTCTTTGCTGGCATCTTTTTGCAGGCAGACCCTTCCAAGAGCCAATCGGTCTGCCTGCAAAAAGATGCCAACAAAGAATTTCTCTCTGCACAAGGGAAGCAGAGCAGAACAGGGAACGTGGGGGTCTGCAAGGTATGGTCAAAAACTTCAAGATGTTGGTCATGACGGCGCAATCAAAGCTCCGTCCATTTTTCGTGTGGGTCGCAATACATGCCTTGCACTGTTTCATCAAAAACTTTGGATCCAAAGTGTCTATGAAGGTTCTCAGTCATCCAGGTGGAATTGTCTGTAGCTTGAATCATGTCAACTGGATTTCTATTTTCTCAGTGGAAACGTTTCGCTCCTTATCCAAGGAGCTTCTTCAGTCTGAGCAAAGTTAGTAAGGGAATCCTAAATATGTTTCTAGGTAGCTGTGTGACCTTACACCTGGGGCTAGGTCATGGTTATATTGAGATGTTATTTTAAGTCCTTTTATCATCTAAAGGAGGATCGTTAAGATCACCATGCTGCTGTTGAGCTTGTGAAATGGTCTTAATCTTCCTAGGCACAGAAGACAAAGCAGGGAGGAAGATGGGGGAGAGGTTGTGCCTGAGGCCCCCACCTCTATTCAAGGAAGGGTTTTCCAAGTTGGCATAAATAAATAAAGCATGGATCCAAAGATTTGTCTTACTGGGCACTGCAACAAGCTACAAAATGAAATATCATTAACCGAGAAAATATAAGGTCTGAACTGCTGAGATGCAGTTACGAGTCCTTTGGAGTGGGGCAGTTACAATAAGAATGAGAGAATGAGAGAATGAGAGAATGAGAGAATGAGAGAATGAGAATATTCCCCAGGTCCTTGGGAAGGACTTGATAGGTAGATAAAAATGCCAAATCCAGTCTAAACATCTGGCTGACTGTGCGATCAATCATCATCATCATCATCATCATCATCATCATCATCATCCACTGGGTACATAAATTAAGAAAAAGTGCAAACAAAACATGCATAAATAAAAAATGCATTTATTTATTTATTTATTTATTTATTTATTTATTTATTTATTTATTTATATTTCTAACTTATATCACCGCCCATCTCCCCCCATTCCGGGGGGAATTAAAACCATTAAAAAAATGGTTGCAAATACATATATTAGGAAATGTTTACTATGTATGTAGATAAGGAAAATGCAAACAGCAACCCACATTTTTGCTGTATTTATTTAATAAAACAGAACAAAGAGGAAAGAAGAGGAAAAAATAACAAGAAAAGAAAAGAAAAAGAAGACTTTGATGGAAGTGTGCAGGAACGATTACCTAGGCAAGAGGGGCTGAATTATTGTTTAAGTCCACAACAGACAAATAATATTCAGAAGAGGCTGAGACAGACACCTCCCTAATTCACTGAGGTATAAGAAGGAGGAGGAGGAATGGCACAATCAGACGTGCAAGATTCTGTTCTTATAGCCCATCTCAATAAAAGGAGTTTTAGCCTTCCTGTGAAGTTTATTTCATGATCTGGTCTACCTGGTGGGCCTGACAGTATCCCTTTTCCAGATTTGGACAATATGGTGAACCATACATTCATCAAGCAGGCTAGATTAGCTTAATTAACAAATCACGCGCATGGAAGCTTTGAGGTCTTCCCAGGTTGGGAAGGTGGCAGCAGATGCAGAGATCCCTACGGCTGTGAGAAAGAAAAGGAACGATCAAATCCAGGAACGAAACTGTTCAAGCATTAATACTAATCTGGAATTAAAATAGCCCGTCTTGTGCCCTATGCTATGTGTCTATGAAGGTTCTCAGTCATCCAGGTGGAATTGTCTGTAGCTTGAATCATGTCAACTGGATTTCTATTTTCTCAGTGGAAACGTTTCGCTCCTTATCCAAGGAGCTTCTTCAGTCTGAGCAAAGTTGGTTCCCTTACCAAAAAAAAAAAGTTTCCTTACCAACTTTGCTCAGACTGAAGAAGCTCCTTGGATAAGGAGCGAAACGTTTCCACTGAGAAAATAGAAATCCAATTGACATGATTCAAGCTACAGACATATGCTATGTGAGACTTGAATCTTTGTGTGTTTGTGTGTGTGCGCCTTTGAGTCAGTCTTGACTCCTGGTGACTCTATAGACAAATCCCTGCGGTTTAACCAATGCCTTTAACCACTACCCCAAACTGTTCTCAAGACTTCAGTGGACATTGCAAAATCTTTGTGACCTTTCAGCCAGGGAAGAAGGGATGATCACTCTAATTTCCTAGGCAGAGTGCGAAAGCACAAGAGAGATTAAAGATTCAACAAGGCCACACAACATTTGAGACAGAGCTATGCTGGGAAGTTCCAGTACAATCTCTGTATTTTAACATGGAGTTTTTGCCTCTCGATATATTAAAGTTGCTCTTTTGAAAGGGCTTCCCAGTCGTGGGAAATCAAATCACATGGAAACTGCCAGGGCTGGAAAAGATTCTCCAATATGGTGCTTGAGATCCATACTCAGCAATTCAAAGGAAGTGTAAGATCAACATGTCACCTTGGAAAGGAGGGTCCCCATTGCATCTCTGTTTGATTCCTTGCTCTGGATTGGCCTCCTATCCCATCTCTGCACTAGGTGACCCACGGTGTTCACATCCCATCCTTTCTTCCCTGGCTGAAACCAAACCAAATCTATAAAATTACATACATAATGACATGGTTGCAGTAGCCATGACCAAGGATTTTGGGACAGTCCATCAAGGACCTTTATGGAGGCCGGGATCAATTCAAGGCTCCTTCGCTGCAACCTGCACGTGCTGGTCCTGTGCCAAAGATGGCGTCCTTGACGATGGCTCCACGTCCCTTTGGAGGCATCAAGGCTTGGCAATCGCCATCCGTTTCCCACTTAAGCAGCAATAAACCCACCAGCAAAAGAGCCGCGTTGGCATATCCGACAGGAAAAGCGGTTTGGATTAGCCGAGGAAACCCATTTCAAATCTCCAGCAATCAAACGCCCTCAATCCCAACAGCAGCTTTCGTCTGGCGTCTTCAAGGCCTGGCCGCCATCTGAGATGTCGACAGCGATCAAGCGTTTAAGTTTGACAAATGCAGCTTAGCAGGAGGCCGTGCCACTGCCGGGTGCCAGAATAGTTCGAGAGAGGATCCAAGCTCAGAAAGACGATTATCGGCCCAGAGAAGACGTGTCCCAAGGACAGCCTGGTGTGTCAGTTCGCGCACTTTAATCAGAGCAAAGCTCCTAATCCAAAGAGCCTCAATATCAGTAGTGAAGGAAAAGCGGCATCGAATTAAATTGTGCTACTTTTTGGAAGGCGGCAGAAAGAAATCAGAAAGAAACAGTAAAGCCCAGGTTTAACACGCCTCGGTTTAGCAGAGATGCACCAGGCAAAATTTTCCTTCCTCTGAAATAACAGACTTCCCCATCATTTCTGGGGAAGCAGCCGGGCTGTGGCTTTCTCCCGTAAAAAAAACAGTATTCTTTTGCACACTAAGGAAGTGTGTTAAGAGCATTTTCCTTACAATGAGCAGATTGGTCTATAAAAGCATTTCTCAACCTTGGCAACTTTAAGACGTCTGGACATGCTGGATGGGGAATTCTGAGAGTTGAAGTCCAGACGTCTTAAAGTTGCCAAGGTTGAGAAACACTGGTCTATGAACATTTATTATTTTATTTATTTTATATCCCGCCTTTATTTATTTTTTTAATAAATAACTCAAGGCAGCGAACATACCAAATACTCCTTCCTCCTCCTATTTTCCCCACAACAACAACCCTGTGAGGTGATTTGGGCTGAGAGAGAGTGTGCGTCCCCTGGTTGGAGAAAATAGGCCCTTTCAACAGTTCTTATGACTGGGGCCAAGATTGACATTCCTTGGTGGCCAGTATTCATTAGTGTCTGTTCCTAGATTAGGGGAGGGGGGCACTGCTCAAGATCACGCGCACCCTAGTCACTTCCTGATTGGACTACTACAATGCACTCTACATGGGGCTGCCCTTGAAGACCACTCAGAAGCTTTTGCCACCCATGAATGTTGATGATCAAGAATGGAGAGAAAAATCAGCCCACAATGGGCCTTTGATCACATGGTTGTGGCCATCATCTTAATTTTTTTGACACATACCACGGACACCCCTGCATCTTCCTCCTTTATTAGCATTCAGATAGTTGGGAGACCATTTTTCCTGATAATCACCGGCTTTCTAATGTGTATTCTGTACATCTATGTGTGTTTGTTCCTGAAGAAAATCTATCTATGTGATCGCTAAGTGTCGACACTGACTTGATGGCACATAATTAAAAAAAATGTATGTTTGTCCATGTCTATGTTCTGATACATTTTTTGTAATGGGTTGTGTTTTTTCCCCCAACAGCGGTGTCTGATAATTGTTTGGCAGTTTTTTTGTTCTGTTTTTGTTATTATTTGTTTTTGTTATTATCTGTTATTATTATTGTTATTATTTTTGTTATTTTTGTTATTATATTGTTATTTATTATGTTGTTATTGTTACTTTGTTATTTATTTATTTATTTGTTTGTCAAATTTCTCTGCCACCCATCTTGTATACAACAACTCTGGGTGGCTTATTATCTGTTATTATTATCTGTTATTATTTGGGCCTTTCTTTTTTGTCCATTGTTTTCCATAGGATAAATCTGATTACCCAAATAAATAAATAATATATCCCCCCCCATATTATGTCGACGGCTGTTAATGACTCCATTAAAACCCAGCCAGACCAAAATACAAATTAAACTATTTTTTATGTCCAGTTCAAAGTCACACAAAGACCATAGAGCAAAAGACATTTTAAAAAAATGTCTATATTTGGTTTTCTGGTTTTATGAAAGGATCAAGCCAGTCCAACCAGAATCATTCCAGGGTATTATACTGTATGGGCAAATTTGTTCCTTAAAATACTGTTGCAGGCAAAGAAAGAACAAACATATCTTTTTATCTGTGGAAGTTATTTTTTGCACAGTCTCCTAGCAAAGTTCCAGCTTTTTCGCGTGCAACGGCCACAGTGCCCTACTTTAAACGTTACCAAACAGCTTGGATTAATGCTTTCAGAAGCTTCGTAAGAGATTCACCTCTTTCCATGCAGCCGGTTAAGAGGGCAAATGGGAAGATTGAGCTCGCCAAGCCTGTCTCTAAATCTTCTAAGTGAAAGATGATTTACAGTTAAGCTAACAAAAATGTGACCATTCCGGAGTCTGGAAAAGCTCAGTCTGATTTCGGTAATCTTAACTCACGGGAAAAGATTTGGTCTCATGAACCTCGGATTCATTTAACCCAACGAAAAAATGAAAAAAGACCCTGTTGTGAGACGTTCATTAAATTAGAAGAGTTTTATGGAGTTTTTCTTTTGCAGGAAAAGGATCAACAATGGCTTGGAAGCCAGGGAAGGAGAGAGGTGAAATAAGGTTGTTAGATAAGCGACCTTATTTTTTTCACCCACACCTCTCCCGTCTCACCACCACCACCCCGCCAGCAAATGGCATAAATTCATCAAAACTTTTACAAGGAGTGAAGGTCAAGCTGAAATATTTTAATTAGGAATATTAAGTCCACGGTGTCTCAAAGTTCAAGCTAATGTAGTTGAGATGGAAACACTTAAAGCACATTGAACCCACCAGATGACCTTGGGCAAGCTCTATTAATATAAATGGAGGCCTGGCCCAGATTCCTAATGTATTCATCTTAGCAAGTCCAGGAGAGAGAGATTAGTTTGATGCACAAAGTGGAAGATTTTAACTGGCAGTACTTTACAGATGCTAAATAGCCAACTTGGCAAGGGGCACCATACCCTTTTATTGAGACTGGCCATCAAGGGCCTCTAGCACACATTACTCTAAAGCAGTGTTTCTCGACCTTGGCAACTTTAAGACGTGTGGACTTCATCTCCCAGAATTTCCCAGCCAGCATGGCTGGCTAGGGAATTCTGGGAGTTGAAGTCCATACATATTAAAGTTGTCAAGGTTGAGAAACACTGAACTAGAGTGAGAGTCACCAAATTAACAATGTTAATTTGATAGTTGGAAAAGATGGTACAGACAGGACTCCTTCTAATTTCTTATGTTTGAACAAAATCTAACAGCTGCAACTTACCTGTTATTTCAGGTCCTAGTTTCTTTGAACATGGGAAATATGGAATCATAGAATTATAGAGTTAGAAGGAACCATACAGAATAGGTAGAACAGTGTTTCTTAACCTCAGCAACTTTAAGACGTGTGGACTTCAACTCCCAGAGTTCCCCAGCCAGCATGGCTGGCTGGGGAATTCTGGGTGTTGAAGTCCACACGTCTTAAAGTTGCTGAGGTTGAAAAACACTGCTCTAGTTAGTGACTTTCCCCTTTTATTCCACTGCAAACAAGGTAGGGAAATCAGGCCACGAAAGTGGCTTCTGGAATTCTTTGCAGGTTCTCACCAGTAGGAGGAGATGGTAGTTTGTTTTGTGTTGTGTGCCTGTATGTGTGTGTTTGTACTTTCCCCCTAAGTTGTATTGTGTGTGTGTGTGTGTGTGTGTGTGTGGGTGGGTGGGTTATGGGAAGCAGAATTTGAATTGCCACACTCCCCTCTGGGTCATGTGACTGGGAAGGAGGAGGGAGGGGGCTCAGAATGGAGGAGTCAGTAACATTCCGAGCCGCTGCCCAGCTGCCCCTCCCCCAGGGATGCATCGGGGAGATTTTTTCTGGATTTTTTTTCTCCATGGTCTCCCACTGGACCTGGCCCATGTTCAAACTCGATCTTTCCTCTTTTGGCTTCTTCTACATCTTTGGTCCCGTTCTGTTCAGGTTTGGAAAATTCTCCTGCTGAGTCCCTTTACCTAATTCTTTCCAAGCTTCCACTTGAATAAAGAATAAAAAGATGAAATCTCCCTAGGGTGGCACTCAATCAATGGCCGCATCTATGCAGTTTTCTAGGCAGTAATCCCTAGCCCCGCGTGACGGAGGGAGCTCCCGCACCAGCCCCAGCTCTTGCCAACCTAGCAATTCGAAAGCATGCAAATGCAAGTAGATGAATAGGTACCATTTCGGTGGGAAGGTAACAGCGTTCCGCGTGCGTCATGCGGCCACATGACCGTGGAAGCGTCTTCGGACAATGCTGGCTCTTCGGCTAACAAACGGAGATGAGCACCGGCCCCTAGAGTCGGACACGACTGCACAAATGTGCGGGGGGAACCTTTACCTTACTAGGCAGTAATACAACCTTGTCTTCTTCCAGGATGTTTTTAAGCTTCTTATAGCCACACCCCTTGACTTTCTTGGAGAGACATGTCCCCTACCGCTTTCATCAAAATGACAAAATAGCATCGTCCCATTGAAACGAAGGCTCCTCTCCTTTCCTACGGGCTTTTGATGTTATGCAAGGAGCAGCGCTTGAATTGCATTGGCACAAAGCTGCTTTTGTAATTTACCAGAAAAAGAGGACGGCAATCACCAGCCAGATCAGGTGACTTGAAGCAGAAGAGCCCAGCAGACCTCATTCTCCAGGTTTGGTTCATCTGATTGAGCTTATCGTGTCTGGAAGACTCTGCAGAACTGCCTCTCCCGTTCTGGAATTCATTGATTGGTGAATTGGCTTTTTTATTATTATTTTTTTTGGATTTGTTACCTGTCACAGTCCAACAACTCTTGGCGGTTTAGAAAATTTTCCAATATTTATTTTATTTATTTATTTTCATTTATTATTTGGATTTATCACCGCCCATCTCTACAGCAGTAGACTCTGGGCGGTTTACAATAACATTATAAAAAGTTAAAAACCTATACATCTAAAATCCACTATAAAATAAATAGAAAAATCCAAAAGATGGTGAGTTCTTAATAGGAGGATATTACTAAGCTAACCACCCCAAGGAGGAACTATTATTTCCTTCGTTCCAGGCAAGGCGGCAGAACCAGGTCTTTAAAGACTTCCTGAAGGCCAGGAGTGAAGGCGCCTGTCTCACCTCCGGGGGCAAGCTATTCCACAAGGCGGGTGCTACCGCAGAGAAGGCACGCCTCCTGGACCACGCCAAATGAAATTCCTTCACTGATGGGGTCCGAAGCATGCCCTCTCTGCATGACCGGGTGGGGCAGGTAGATGTAATCGGGATGAGACAGTCCCTCAGGTACCCTGGCCCCATGCCATGTAGGGCTTTAAAGGTGATCACCAACACCTTGAATTGGACCCGGAAGCAAACTGGTACCCAATGCAGCTCACGGAGCAGTGGTGTCACATGTGCTGATCTTATAGCACCCGTGACTTCCCGCGCGGCCGCATTCTGGACCAGCTGAAGCTTCCGGATACTCTTCAAGGGTAGCCCCATGTAGAGCGCGTTGCAGTAATCTATATGGGAGATGACAAGGGCATGAGTGACTGTTCGGAGGGCCTCTTGATCCAGGAAGGGGCGTTATATTAAAACATCCATAGTATAAGATAAAAACAGAACTTGGGGTGGGGTGGGGTGGGGGTGGAGAATAAGAAAATGCATAAAAAGCACTACAAAAATAAAAAGAGCCCAGCAAATAGATGATAGCAGTCAAAATTCAGACACTCTTTAAAATATCTTTGTTTTGTGCAAGTTCTGAAATGCTAAGCAAAGTTAGGGCTGATTGTCTCTCAGGGGGAACGTAGTAACCAGCAGATCTTGTCTAGGCTCAGAAATAAGCCACGTTGGGCTTGGTAGGACTTGGAAGGGAGGCCATCAGGAAATCCCTGGGCTACAGGCTAAACTGGGAATTTCAAAACATCCTGGCAGAAGGCAGTGGCAAACTACTTCCATATCATCGCCAAGGAAACAGCATGGTTCTGTGCATGCAGATTACCAAGACATCAGCCTGATCCTGGATTGCCTTCCCAGTCCGGCTAATGCCCCTGGAGGACCACCTTCTGATTGGGTCTGCTTGGCCCATATTCTGCCTTCCCCTTGCAGGAGAAGGATGGGGCGGACAAGGCACGTTTCCCCCATCATCATGTCCCAATCCAAGAGAACAGTTCTAGCAGCGTGTTGACATTTAAGGAAAATACGTTAGGATGAAGCAGGTTTCTTCTAGGACAGTGTTTCTCAACCTTGGCAACTTGAAGAGGTGTGGACTTCCACTCCCAGAATTCTTTGCTGGCTGGGGAATTCTGGGAGTGGAAGTCCACACCTCTTCAAGTAGTCAAGGATGAGAAACACTGTTCTAGGAGAACATGGGGAGCGAGGTGGACGAAAGGGCGATGTCACCTGACTCGGCTGCCCAGGGGACTGGCCTGGATCTAACCCTTTGGCCGAACCCTGTCCCTCACCGTTACTGTTAAGTCTGACTGATCCCAGAGAGAAGACTCAGGACACGGCTGAGCTTCTTCTATTAAAAGTAGCAGGGCTTTAAAAGGACCCTTCGCTGGTTATGAGGAGGGGGTGGAAGATGAAGGAAGAAGGCTTGCCCCACTTCCGGTTCCTTCGATGAAGCAATGCCATCTATTGGGACCCCGGGAGTGCACCTTCCCTCGCGCAGAGCCTGCCCTCTGGAACCAGGTTTCCCCAAGATCCAGATGCCGCCCCCCCCCCGGTGTTTTGAAGGGCCCTGAAGACAGGCTCTTCGCCCAGACCTTTGGCAGGGTGAACAAAGCCCCCTTCAAGGTGTGGTTGTGTGTTTGTTGCAGCCCAGTTTTGCCATCTTTGATTCTTCTTTTATTGCTGGGTTGTTTTTACTGTCTTATAGTTTTGCATTTTTTTTTTTTTTTTGTGAACTGCCCAGATTTGTTGGGAGCCGGGCAGTATACCAATTGAGTCACACAAAATACGAAGAAATCAATAAGAATGGCATGGAGAACCTCTCCATTATCGGTCAGATTGGCACAAAGGAGGAACGAGGAGCAGCTCGAGCTTAGAAGCTTGAAGACTCGTCGATAAAAACGGGGAAGTCCTCGAACGCTCTTACCGTACCATGTTTTCAAGCTGCTATCTTTGCACCATTCAAGCATTTGTTCTTTCTGTAAATCGTTGAAAGCACTTTGGGAAGATGAAGTGCGCTTGACAAAGGAACGCACAATTTCTTCTCTCAGCTTTTGTACTCCAGCTGCCAGCATTTATTTCTGCACAAAGAGATCCGCAGTCTCATTTCCTAACCTGGTGGCCTGCAGACCCGTTGAACTTTACAGCCCAACCCCGCCAGCATCACCAAGAGCCATGCTGGACGGGTGGAGGGTGGGGGCAGCCAAACTCAGCTGGAGGCCAACTACTGACATGGCAGTGATGGCTGATAACCTTGCCAATATTCCAGGATGAACCTAACTAACCCCAGGATCATAGCTGTAGTATCTACCAATGTTTCCTCTTCCATACTATTCCAACAGTCCTCATCTGTAATGGTATGTGGGAATGACCTTGGGAGACGGGGCGAAGAGACGCTGCCAAGGGAACGGTCAGATAAGAGGGGACCCAGCCCGCAGCTGCATAATGGGTGGAGAAAGAGGCTCAGAAGGGACCCTCCCTGGTTTCTCGGGCTGTAAAGGAGACAGTGGGAGATTTGTACTTTCAGACTTGCAAGAATCTTGTAATGGTATGTGGGAAAGACCTTGGGAGACGGGGCGAAGAGATGCTGCCAAGGGAACGGTCAGATAAGAGGGGACCCAGCCCGCAGCTGCATAATGGGTGGAGAAAGAGGCTCAGAAGGGACCCCCCCTGGTTTCTCGGGCTGTAAAGGAGACAGTGGGAGATTTGTACTTTCAGACTTACCAGATTGATGTCAGCCTTACCAGGTAGACCAGACAGGAAACACGGCCAGATCAGCTAATTCTACTTTATTCTAAGGCTACATTAACAGAATCCTGCAAGTCTGAAAGTACAATTCTCCCCCCTCCATCTCCTTTTAGTACACATCTTAGTAAGTAAGTCTCTTTAATATATTTTAAATTGTGCGTTAAAATTTGAATTGGAATCATTTTTAAAAATCCATATTGGTACAGGAATGGGAGGGAACGCGTGCCATTACCTAAGAATTTGGCACATGCGTTAGTTCTGCATATGTGGGACCCGGGCAGAAGCAGCTTCCCAAGCGGGGTAAGTGTGATGCTGGGGGTGTCTGCAAGGCGTGTTCAAAAAAGTCAAGAGGTGGCCATGATGGTGCACTTGAAATGCTGACTGTTCTTTATTTATTTATTTGTCATATTTCTCTACCGCCCATCTGCATACGACGACTGGGCGGCTTACATATGATAAAAATGACATATCGCTAAAAACTATACAATATAAAAAATATAAATATAAATATAGAACATGCCACTCATTAAACTCATGGCCTCCCTCTTGACTATTTTAACCATATACCATGGACACCCCATATTTGCTCTACGTGCAAAATGACTCCCCACCTTCCCATTATAGACTCCTTGCTCGGTGCAGGATGCAGATAAACACCCTCAATGGCCCATTTCCTGTCCTTCATGGTTCGAGAAGAGCAATGCTTGGGAGAGAGAGGTCTCACTCCACTTTTGGATCTCCACAGACCAGGAGGAGGGACACTGAGCATCCTGCAGAGCAGGGGTCCCCAACCTGTTAGGAAGTGGGCCGCACAGCAGGTGAGCGGTGGTGGTCTGTGCGATTGGCTCCCGCCTGCAAACCCCACCCCCCGTCCATGTGATTGGCTCCCGCCTGCAAACCCTGCCCCCCATCCGCGCGATTGGCTCCCGCCTGCAAACACCGCCCCCCGGTCCGCGCGATTGGCTCCCACCTGCAAACACCGCCCCCCCGGTCCGTGGAAAAATTGTCTTCCACGACCGGTCCCTGGTGCCAAAAAGGTTGGGGACCCCTGCTGCAGAGCACCTGCAGGGCACCGTAGGCTCCAAAATTGCACGGTCTGGTCCGGCTCCTTCGGCTAAAGCCCCTTCGGCTCTGACGCTCATGGATTCTTTGTCACGGGCCCAGGACTTCCCCCTTGGATTTGACTCTGGCAGTTTCCCCACACTGACCCTTGCTCCGATCCAAGCACGGTGTGCTCATGAAGTGTATGTCAGCCTGCTCTTCCTGTGTTCCTCGGCTACTCATACTACACTCTTTCTGCCGGTCGACCCAGGCGCTTGCAGGAAACAGGCCAGACCCAGCGCCCAGGCCTTACGGGGAAACAGGGCACTTCGTTTGTATTTGCTATCCTGCACGTGCTGCTGAAGATGCCTGGAAAACCCACGGAAATCGCACACGCGTTTGTTCCCGGCCTCTGGCCTTTGCAGGTGTCCTGGGTTAGGGGTGCAGGTCGTTCATCTCAGCCTAAAGCCAAACGTGGCCAGAGACTAGCCAAAATCAGAGGATGAAGATGCCAAGATAGAAGAAAAACCTGAAGTAGCTCAGAGGCCAATTTCTGGAGCAGACAGACAAAGGAGGATGGTCCGTTTAGGGCTGAAGGCTTGAATCAGCTGGCAAGATTTGGGGATGGGGGGCAGGAGGGGGCAGCCCCTACCCAACTTGTCTGGACTCAGAAGCTAAGCAGGGTCAGGCCTCGTTAGGAATTGGATGAGACAATTGGACAAAATTATTTATTTATTTATTTATTTATTTATTTATTTATTTATTTATTTCTATGTCGAATTTCGTCACCGCCCATCGCGCACGAAGCGGATCCTACCCCTGTTGGTCTTTTGGAAGGCAGTCAAGACCTGGCTTTTCTGTAGGGCCTTTGGAGTACAAGGAAGGATGCAAAGAGTCTTGGGGCTCTTGGGGTTGATGAAAGAGCCGGAGTGGATCCCTGTTGGGCTGAGGGTTTCCTAAACCTAATTCCTGTCATTGGGGAAGGGTGAGCCAGTTAGAATCTAGGAAGGAAGGGAGGGAGGGAGGGAGGGAGGGAGGGAGGAAGGGAGGGAGGGAGGAAGGAAGGAAGGAAGGGAGGGAGGGAGGGAGGAAGGGAGGGAGGGGAATGGAGAAAAGAGGAAGGAAGGGAGGGAGGGAGGAAGGGTGGGAGGGAGGGAGGGAGGAGAATGGAGAAAAGAGGAAGGAAGGAAGGAAGGAAGGAAGGGAGGGAGGGAGGGAGGGAGGGAGGAGAATGGAGAAAAGAGGAAGGAAGGGAGGGAGGGAGGGAGGGAGGAGAATGGAGAAAAGAGGAAGGAAGGAAGGAAGGAAGGAAGGAAGGAAGGAAGGAAGGAAGGAAGGAAGGAAGGAAGGAGAAAAGAGGAAGGAAGGAAGGAAGGAAGGAAGGAAGGAAGGAAGGAAGGAAGGAAGGAAGGAAGGAGGAAGGAAGGAAGGAAGGAAGGGAGGAAGGGAGGAAGGAGACAAGGAGGGAGGGAGGGAGGGAGGAAGGAAGGAAGGAGAAAAGAGGAAGGAAGGAAGGAAGGAAGGAAGGAAGGAAGGAAGGGAGGGAGGGAGGAAGGGAGGAAGGGAGGAAGGAGGGAGGGAGGAAGGAAGGAAGGAAGGAAGGAGAAAAGAGGAAGGAAGGAAGGAAGGAAGGAAGGAAGGGAGGGAGGGAGGGAGGAAGGGAGGAAGGAGACAAGGAGGGAGGGAGGGAGGGAGGGAGGGAGGGAGGGAGGGAGGAAGGAAGGAAGGAAGGAAGGAAGGAAGGAAGGAAGGAAGGAAGGAGAAAAGAGGAAGGAAGGAAGGGAGGGAGGAAGGAAGGGAGGAAGGAGACAAGGAGGAAGGGAGGGAGGGAGGGAGGGAGGGAGGAAGGAAGGAAGGAAGGAAGGAAGGAAGGAAGGAGAAAAGAGGAAGGAAGGAAGGAAGGAAGGAAGGAAGGAAGGAAGGAAGGAAGGAAGGAAGGAAGGGAGGGAGGGAGGGATAAAAATAAGAATAAATAAATGGACCAGGGTTGTCCGTGTGTGTGTGTGTGTTTGTGTGTGTGTAAAAAGTCAAGATGACAGCCATGGTTGCATGATCAAAGCCCACCTCTTTTTCCCATGGGTCACGTGCCCCTGAAATGAACAATCTCAGATTCAGGCCTCCTGCACCTGCGTGTTGCAGCTGCTCTCCTCAAGTACATCTCCTTGAGGTGTGTTGAGGAACAGCTGGATGGGGAGGATCCCCTCCAGAGGGGCCAGAGATGCAGGCGGCTGCTTTGCAACCTAGATGCACAGGGGAAAACCAGCAAAAGCTGAATAAATACAAATGGAAAATGGGAGCTCATTTTCTCAGGGTGCTCTTTAAAAAAGCACACACACACTTCTCTGATCTCCACCCAACCATGCAGGAAAGAAAGCACTTTTTTTAATCTGGGAAGACCACAACCTTGCTGTGGGCAGGGAGAAGCTCACATTTTTGAATAGCAATGTTAGCACACCTGCTAAAATAGTTTCCTTTCGTGTTTTCTTTGTTTCCCCGTTATAGAAAGGGCCTACAAAGGACCCTTTTCACTCACGGTTAGAAGCTTTTAAACCACCTGCCTCTCTGTGTTTTTTGGCAAGGGGCAAAGGAAGTCTTCACAATTAGCCCGGCTGTCCCTAAAAACCTGTGAACGGAGCAGCCGAACAGGTGACTGGATGAAAGCAACTCCCCAAACATTGCAACTTTTTGTGTTAGCGAGGGGGCGGGCCCCGAGGACCTGAGAGCTACTGAATTGTTCTGGGTGACTTTGCCTTCATCAAAGATTAAGTCAATGGAGGGATCAAAGAAAGGAAAGAGAAGGGAGGGAGGGGGGGGAAGGAAGGAAGGAAGGAAGGAAGGAAGGAAGGAAGGAAGGAAGGAGAAAAGAGGAAGGAAGGAAGGAAGGAAGGAAGGAAGGAAGGAAGGAAGGAAGGAAGGAAGGAAGGAAAAGAGAGAGAGGGAGGGAGGGAAGGAGGAGAAGGAGAAAGAGAGAGGAAGGAAGGAAGGAAGGAAGGAAGGAAGGAAGGAAGGAAGGAAGGAAGGAAGGAAGGAAGGAAGGAAAAGAGAGAGAGGGAGGGAGGGAAGGAGGAGAAGGAGAAAGAGAGAGGAAGGAAGGAAGGAAGGAAGGAAGGAAGGAAGGAAGGAAGGAAGGAAGGGAGGGAGGGAGGGAGGGAGGGAGGAGAAGGAGAAAGAGAGAGGAAGGAAGGAAGGAAGGAAGGAAGGAAGGAAGGAAGGAAGGAAGGAAGGGAGGAAGGAAGGAAGGAAGGAGACAAGGAGGGAGGGAGGGAGGGAGGGACAATATTTTACAGGTTGTCTCCAGCGACCCTGGCTGTCTCAACGAAAGTTCATGCCCATTTGCTCTTAGTCGGGAACCTGTTGGCCTCCAGCTTTTGTTGAACTACAGCTCCCAGCATCCTTCACTACTGACCTGGCTGGCTGGGGGTTGATGTGTAACTTCCAATGGGGAAGGACTTGAGACCCCATGATTGCTCCCACCTATTCCCTCCCTGGGCTGGTTGTTCCTCTGATGTGTGATGCGCCTCAGGAGTCCTGATCAGGAGGTTCTCAGCTAGTCCTGAACAAAGTGCCTTCACGGTGGGCTGAGTTAGCAGCATTTGCAGTGGAAAGATACTTGGACAGCAGACAACGAAGATGTCGAGCTGAGATCCAAGGAAGACTTGGAGAAACGGACCTGGTTGAAGACAACAGACAGTCCTCCTCCTCCTCCTCTTGGGTGGATTGCTTTCATCCCATTTTATAGCTCTCAACATACAGTAGTGGACATGACCATCACCAAATCTCGGGCAAGTTAAAATCTTAAGTTAATTAAGCAGCCGAGACAGACGACTTCTCTTTATCTATCCTGTATCTCTGGCTCGGTTTCATCAGCCACTCCCAATGTTTACAACAGTCTAACCCTAAGCTGCACTAATCCTAACCACCCGATAAGATAAAACATCAGAGCCTGCAAGGAAAACAGATCAACGTGGTAAACGTCAGCAGGTATAAGACCCATGGAAAGGATTTCGGATGCTGGGAAAGCTGGGGAGAACCGGGCAGGCAGGCTTCGTTAGGTGCTAAACAAGGAAGGCGTCAAGGGGAGGAGAGAGGGAGTGGCGTGCAAACCCGGGGTGGGGGTGGGGTGGGGGAGACAAATGACCTCCATGGCTGTCTGCAGTGGTGGTGGTGGGAGACAAGCATGCAAGAAGCATCACATGCATTATAATATAATCACGCAAATGATGTGAATTGTGTAACTTGCAAATTTCACAGCATCAGAGTTGGAAGGGACCATAGAAGTCAACCTCCTGAGCCAGGATCCACCACAGCGTCTCTGAGACCGTCTCTTGGCAGGCCCCCAGCTTCATGTGGCAACCTATTCCGTGGTCTGACAGCATTGAGCAGCGTTTCTCAGCCTTGGCCACTTGAAGATGTGTGGACTTCAACGCCCAGAATTCCCCAGCCAGCCATGGACCACATCCTCTAGCCCAGTGCTTCTCGTGCTGGCTGGGGAATTCTGGGCCTTGAAGTCCACACATCTTCAAGTGGCCAAGGCTGAGAAACACTGGCATAGAGAGTCAGGAAGTTCCTTCTGACATGTAGCCTGAACCTCCGTCCTTGTTCCTGCTGTTTGCCAGCCCTTCAAGGTAGACCAGACCAGGAAACGAAAGACATGTAGGCCAATACTGTTTTTATTGTAAAGTTATAGTAACCGAATCTTGCAGGTCTGAATGTGATTCTCCCCTCTCTCCCTTTATCTTCGTGAGAACTAGGGAGGGTCTTGTCTGAGACTCTTTCCCAGGTTACAGTTCTGCCCCGGACTCAGATTTCTTTTATCTGACCGTTGCCTTGGATGCAGCTCTTCCTCCTGCCCCTCAGGGCCATTCCCTCTTCCCTCTGTTTCTGATCACATCTTTGGAGGCAATACGTAAGTTCACCTCCTCTTTTGTGTGACAACCGTTCGGAGGTTTGAAAACTGCTTTATTTTTTATTTATTTATTTATTTTCTATCCTGCCTTTATTATTTTTATAAATAACTCAAGGCAGCTAACATACCTAGTACTCCTTCCTCCTCCTATTTTCCCCACAACAACAACCCTGTGAGATCAGTTGGGCTGAGAGAGAGTGACTGGCCCAAGGTCACCCAGCCAGCTTTCACACCTAAGGCGGGACTAGAACTCACCGTCTCCTGGTTTGCCATTGGCTCCTTCCTAGGGCTGAGAGAGGGTGACTGGCCCAAGTTCACCCAGCCGGCTTTCACACCTAAGGCGGGACTAGAACTCACTGTCTCCTGGTTTGCCATTGGCTCCTTCCTAGAGCTGAGAGAGGGACTGGCCCAAGCTCACCCAGCCGGCTTTCATGCCTAAGGCGGGACTAGAACTCTCAGTCTCCTGGTTTGCCATTGGCTCCTTCCTAGGGCTGAGAGACAGGGACTGGCCCAAGGTCACCCAGCCCTCTTTCACGCCTAAGGTGAGACTAGAACTCACAGTCTCCTGGTTTGCCATTGGCTCCTTCCTAGGGCTGAGAGACAGTGACTGGCCCAAGGTCACCCAGCCAGCTTTCATGCCAGCGCGGGACTAGAACTCTCAGTCTCCTGGTTTGCCGTTGGCTCCTTCCTAGGGCTGAGAGAAGGTGACTGGCCCAAGGTCACCCAGCCAGCTTTCATGCCTAAGGCGGGACTAGAACTCTCAGTCTCCTGG
Organism: Charina bottae; assembly: GCA_023362775.1. Taxonomy (NCBI): domain Eukaryota; kingdom Metazoa; phylum Chordata; class Lepidosauria; order Squamata; family Charinaidae; genus Charina; species Charina bottae. Next base: position 1,781,166 of record JALMGJ010000027.1, on the reverse strand, counting down.
TTTGCCATTGGCTCCTTCCTAGAGCTGAGAGAGGGACTGGCCCAAGCTCACCCAGCCGGCTTTCATGCCTAAGGCGGGACTAGAACTCTCAGTCTCCTGGTTTGCCATTGGCTCCTTCCTAGGGCTGAGAGACAGGGACTGGCCCAAGGTCACCCAGCCCTCTTTCACGCCTAAGGCGGGACTAGAACTCTCAGTCTCCTGGTTTGCCATTGGCTCCTTCCTAGGGCTGAGAGACAGGGACTGGCCCAAGGTCACCCAGCCGGCTTTCATGCCTAAGGCGGGACTAGAACTCTCAGTCTCCTGGTTTCTAGCCTGTTGCCTTAACCACTAGACCAAACTGGCTCTTCTTTTAACTGGTCCCCACAAGAATTGGTTTCCACGTCCTTCACCATCTTCATAGCTGTCCTCTGAACTTCCTCCAATTTGCCACTGTCCTTTTCAAACAGTGTTGCCCAGAACTGGATGCGGGACTCCAAATGGGGTCTGACCAGGGCAGAGGAGAGTAGAGAACAATGACTTCTCATGGCCTGGACTCTGTGCTCCAAGATAACATTCGCCTTTTTAGCAGCTGCATCACACTGCTGGCTCATGCTTAACTTGTGGTCGACCAGGATACCCAGACATAATTTGCATCATCTGCACAATGACATAATGGCACGTGTGATGTCCTTTTTGCTTGTATAGGATGCCTATGTCCGCCTCCTTCAAGCAGTGCTACAAGATGGAGACTAGAAAGACAGGAGACGGCCATCTGAAAGTGATGGCATTAATTTTTAAAATAGTGATGCTAGTTGGTAGAATCAACTAATTTGTCCTGTAGCAAAATGCCTTGCAGGAATGTTTAGAGGGGAGTCAAGAAAGTCAAGATGGGGCAGTTGGGCTGTCTGATTTCTTTATGAAAAAAGCTCTGTGTGTATTGTGGGGATATGTAAATGCTCTGGTTTATTTTGAAGTGGGGTAAGGGCTCAAGAATATTTATCTGGATTGCTTCTAGGGCTGGTTTGATTTTATTCTTTAACTATTTGGATTAAGATTAACAAGGTATAATAATAAATGCATGGTTTTAGACTTAATATGATTATTATAATTGTTGTATTATTAATTATAATGGCAGGCAATTTGTATGCTTTTTAGTTTGATTTTTATTATAGTAGACAGAAATGTATAGAATAGTAGTAGGAAGGAAATAATTAAATAAATGTTATCTTTGGGGGGAAGTTGATTAGGAAATGTGTGTGTGTATTCATGTGTGTGTGTGTATTCTTCTTTGTATTCGTGTGTGTGTGTGTGTGTGTGTGTATGTGTATGTGTATTCATTCATTGGCAATCACTCGTAGCCGAGTAAGATTGTCTTCCAAAGGTAAAATTTTAACGGTGGATCCGTAAGTGGCTATAAAGGCCAATTCTGGATCCGCACAACCTCCCACAGTGAGGGCATAGGTTTCCGGGTGGGAGAAGGTCATGATGAGGGTTTGCCTGACGTGCCTTCCTTTTAGCTCTTTTCTCCTTTTCGCCCTTCTTCAAAGTCCATAGCGCCATTAATAAAGGCTGACCTCCAATTGAAACGCTCATGAGTTAGGGCTTCCCAGTTCTCAATGCTGATATTACATTTTTTAAATTAGCTTTGAGAGTATCTTTGAATCTCTTTTGCTTTCCACCAATATTCCGTTTTCCATTCTTAAGTTGGGAGTAAAGTAGCTGCTTTGGAAGACGATGGTCAGGCATTCGAACAACATGACCGGTCCAGCGAAGTTGATGTTGGATGATCATTGTTTCAATGCTGGTGGTTTTCGCTTCTTCTAATACGCTAACATTAGTCCGCCTATCTTCCCAAGTAATTTGCAGAATTTTTCGGAGGCAGCGTTGATGGAATCTTTCAAGAAGTTGGAGGTGGCGTTTGTAGAGGGTCCATGTTTCACAGGCGTACAGAAGGGTTGGTAGTACAATGGCTTTGTAAACAAGCATTTTGGTCTCCCTGCGAATGTCCCGATCCTCAAACACTCTACGCTTCATTCGGGAGAAAGCTACACTCGCAGAGCTCAGGCGATGCTGAATTTCAGCGTCGATGTCGGCTTTTGTAGATAGATGGCTGCCGAGATAAGAAAAGTGATCGACATTTTCTAGTGACACACCTTTAAGCTGGATTGATGGCGCTGCAGAGGGATTGGTTCGAACTTGCTGGTAAAGCACTTTGGTTTTTTTAATGTTAATCGAGAGGCCGAGTTTTTCATATGCTTCTGCAAAGATGTTTAGGATAGTTTGAAGATCTTCCTCGGAGTGTGCACAGACTACATTATCATCAGCATATTGAAGTTCTATAACAGAAGTTGCAATTACCTTATTTTTTGCTTTCAGCCTACTAAGATTAAAAAGCTTTCCATCTGTTCGATATATAATTTCTACACCAGTAGGAAGTTTCTCTTCAACAAGGTGCATAATCATAGCGATGAAGATAGCAAATAAGGTTGGAGCAATAACACATCCCTGTTTAATGCCGGATTCCACTTTAAATGGATCGCTTTGAGAGCCATTGTTATTCAGGATTGTTGCCATCATGTCGTCATGGAGTAACCGCAAGATGTTCACAAATTTATCAGGGCATCCAATTTTCAGAAGGATGGTCCAGAGAGCAGTATGATTTACAGTATCAAAAGCTTTAGTCAGATCAATAAACACCATGTACAGAGGGCGGTTTTGCTCCTTGCATTTTTCTTGAAGCTGTCGTGCAGTGAAGATCATATCCACTGCTTCCCTGGAAGGGCGGAAGCCATTTTGCGTTTCAGGGAGGATGTCTTCTGATACAGATAGGAGACGGTTTGCGATGATCTTTGCCAGGATTTTGCCTGCTGTGGCTAGAAGGGAGATGCCTCGATAGTTTCCACAGTCTGTTCTATCACCCTTTTTAAAGAGAGTGATAATTATGGCATCCCTAAAGTCTGCTGGAATCTCCTCCCTCATCCAGATTTTTTCGATGAGCTTATGAAGTTGTTGTGTAAGTTCAGGCCCGCCTTCTTTAAAGACTTCAGCAGGAATCCCATCAGGTCCACTAGCTTTGTTATTTTTCATTTGTTTAGTGGCTTTGCTGACTTCCTCCAAACTAGGGGGTACTGCAAGCTCATCTCTTATTTGTTTTTGCGGGATTTGCAAGAAGACTTCATCAGCCACAGTAGAGTGATGATTAAGGAGATTGTAGTAATGCTCTTTCCAGCGCAGTGCAATAGACTCTTTGTCATTTAGAAGTTTAGCACCATCTACTGAGCGTAAGGGATTTGTACCATGGTTTGTTGGTCCATAGATGGCCTTTATGGCATTAAAAAAGCCCCATGCATCATGAGCATCTGCAAAATGTTGGGTTTCTTGGGCTTTTTTTATCCACCATATGTTCTTAAGTTCTCTAGTTCTTCTTTGGACTTCTGCCTTTGCACTGGCGTAGATTTTTTTCTTAACGGCACAGTTAATATCTTTTTGCCATATCCGGAAGGCTTTCCTTTTCTTGTCAATAATATGTTCAATCTCACTATCGTTCTCATCAAACCAGTCCTGATGTCTCTTAGTCTGGTATCCGATAGTTTGTTCACAGGCTGAAATAATAGAAGTCTTCAATTTAGTCCAGTGTTCCTCAACATTTTCAGGAAGTTCCATAGGCAGATGTTCCTTGAGAGTTGATTGAAAGCAAGCTCGTTTAATAGGATCTTGAAGGGCCAGTGTATTCATTTTATGTCTTGGTTTTCTTCCTTGGAGCCTACGATGAGGGACAATCTTTATGGCCATCGTGGATCAAATTAATTGATGGTCTGTCCAGCAGCCATCGGCGCTCGTCATGGCTCTGGTGAGAAGTACATCACGGCGATCTCTAGCACGGACAATTACATAATCTAAAAGATGCCAGTGCTTCGACCGTGGGTGCTTCCATGATGTTTTAAATTTATTTTTCTGGCGAAAGAGTGTGTTAGTAAGGACAAGGTTATGCTCTGCACATTTAGTCAGAAGTAAGATTCCATTCGTGTTGCTGTTGTCAACTCCTTCTTTCCCAATGATCCCTGGCCACAAATCAAAATCACGCCCAACTCTTGCATTGAAATCGCCCAGGAGGATAATTTTATCCTCCTTTGGTATCTCTGATAAGATGGTGTCCAGCTGGGTATAAAATTTTTCCTTGATATCCTCATCTGCATCTAGTGTTGGTGCGTAAGCACTTAGGATAGTTGCCTGTTGGTTTTTGGCGAGTTTTATTCGCAGAGTTGAGAGTCGTTCGTTAATCCCAGTGGGAACTTCTGACAAGAGCTTCACAAGGTCGTTTTTGATAGCAAAACCTACCCCATGTATTCGTCGTTCTTGTTCAGGCAGTCCTTTCCAAAAGAAGGTATAACCTCCTTTTTCTTCCTTCAACTGTCCTTCTCCTGCTCTTCGAGTTTCTTGGAGTGCTGCTATATCAATATTAAAACGTCTCAGCTCCCTTGCAATAATGGCAGTCCTATATGTATATGTGTATGTATGTATGTATGTATGTGTGTGTGTGTATATACACACACACACACACACACACACACACTGTATGTATGTATGTATGTGTGTATGTGTGTATGTGTGTGTGTGTGGGTATATATATATATATATATATATATATATATTCTTCTTTTTCTTTTAATATAAGGGGATGGAGCAACTGTATTTAGTGATTTTTATAATGTGCCAATGGAATGATTTATAGAAATAATGTGATTTTGGTTTAATATAGAGTAAGGAATTGATTATGGAAAATTTGTTGTATATCCTTGCTGTTAAAAGTCGGAAGTCACCTCTTTTTGTAATTTCTAAAAAAAAAATTCTCTTGTGTTTTCACTCTTTCTTAGTTTTTTCTTTTTTCTTTTTGTAGTTTTTTGCTTTTTTGTAGTTTTTTATCTTTGTCTTAAATCTAATAAAATTCTTCTAAAAAAAGAAAGAAAGCCAAGATGGGACCACTTTTCATGTCACCAAAGCCTCACCCTTGTTTTAGATGCATTCTGCAGTTGCACCTGCCATCTTGACTTTTTTGACCCTCCCGGCAGGCACCCTTGATGCCTTGGCTTCCACGGGGAATGCTCCACAGTTTGGCAACTAGCAGGGAGACGTTTTCCTCCCGTGGCCAATAATTATAGATTTATCAGAGCTGAAGCATTTGTGGATGACAATCTACTTCCATAAAAGTATTCTTTTTCAGATGCTATATTGGGGGGGGGGGGGAGTATAATGCTCTACAAAGTCTGACAAACTGAAGAAGTGTTATTCTGTGGTTATTCTGCTCCACGCAATAGCCTGGTGCTTTGCTGCCACCTAGAGTTCTATTGAAAGAACTGCGGTTGCTGATTCAGGAGTTTGACTGACAACGCCTGGCGCGAGTTATAAGTGAGTCCAATACATACACCCCTTGCAAATACTGCTGGTCAAAAACTGCCTTTCCGACGTGCAGTGCATTTAGGGCCATGTAATACCCAGGTACAGAGGAGTAATGCTTCAAGTAAACCTTGTTCTCTGGGAGTTGTTTTAAATGCAACTTCAAGCTGTCCTGGAGTGCCAAGTTGGATCTAATGGCCGGGATTGCAAAATAGAACAGGAGCATTATCCTCCATTCCAACTCTGGTTTTCTGCAGGGTGAGGTCTATCCGTTCTGGACTGCAGTACAAAGGGATGACCACAAAGAGACAGCAGAGAGTTATGATTTTGTCTGTAACTCTTTGCAGCAGACTAGTGGTGATCTGGAGTTCTGCAGTCCAGATCAGCTAGCCCTAGACCAGTGTTTCTCAAACTTGGCAACTGTAGACTTCAACTCCCAGAATTCCCCAGCGAGCATTGCTGGCTGGGGAATTCTGGGAGTTGAAGTCCACATGTCTTAAGTTGTCAAGTTTGAGAAACACTGCCCTAGATTGTAACCTTGTCTTTCTTGATATATTCCTGATTATTCCCTCTCCAATGGTTCCCCTTTACTCCTTTACAAACTAAGAGGAGGGATAATAATGAGAGTGAATTAATTCTCTCCCTCCCCATCTGCAGGGACCTTGATGAAAATGGGCTCTTCTCGGGCATTTGCTATTAATTTCAAAAACCCACAGTCCTCCTGATGAGCTTACTAAACATGGACTTAGGATCACTTCTGCTCTGGACCACACTTTGCAGGAGAAAAGCTGGGTCAGTGCGGTGACCCCAAGCCAGTATCAATTGGTAGCCCCTTTTCTGACTAACACATTTTATTAAAAGGCAGAAGCTTTTGAAACGCTTCTGCCTTTTAATGGAATTTGTTAGTCAGAAAAGACTGCAAGACCAGGCTGCTTTTGATTTCTGGATTAGACTGTACTTTTTCCTACTTTCAGTCTTTCTCCGAAGATAATTGGACTGTGATGTAAACAAAGCAATTACATTTTTTCCCCTAAAGGGGAAATTTCTTCTACAGGTAGTCCTTGCTTAACAACCACAATTTTGGTTGCTAAGCGAAGCGGTCATTCAGCGAATCTGACCTGATATTACGACCCTTTTTGCAGCAGTTGTTAAGCGAATCACCATGGGTGTTAAGCGAACCATGTAGTCACTAATTGAATCATGTGCTTCCCCATTGATTTTGCTTACCAGAAGCCAGACAGGAAGGTCAAAAATGGCAATCCCATGACCACGGGATGCTGTGATGGTCATAAATGCAAACCAGTGCCCAAATTGTGATTACATGATTGCGGGGACGCTGCAATGGTTGTAAGTGTGAGACCTGGTCATAAGTCAGTTTTTTCAGCACCGTTGTAAGTCCGAACCATCACTAAATGAATGGTTGTTAAGCGAGGACTACCTGTATTCCCACAAACAGTTCACAGCTATTGCACTACTGAGGGAATTTTTGTTGTTTATTCGTTCAGTCGCTTCCGACTCTTCGTGACTTCATGGACCAGCCCACGCTAGAGCTTCCTGTCGGCCGTCACCATCCCCAGCTCCCCCATGGTCGAGTCCGTCACCTCCAGAATATCATCCATACTGAGGGAATTAGTGGTTAGTAAAGTTTAAGCCAGGATCCAATGTAAGGCAATGATAATCCAGCATTGTCTTCTCTTGGGTCTTCTCATCAGCTGCTATATGTTACCTGTCTTTTTTTAAAAAAAAACAGATGAGAAACAGCTTCAGCTCACACCTATTCCTGTTTTCAACAGTGGTCTTAAATTTTTCTCAAATTAATCATCAGTTCTGAGATACTTCAGCCGAGCTTTCGCCAAGTGATTGATCACCCCACGGATCACCCCCCAGTTCCCTTGGTGACAATGCCTGGGGACTTCAGAAAGGATGCTTTAGAACCCGTGTAGAGATCGTATAATGCTGTAGTAGAGCAATGTCCAGTAAGGTCCAGCTTCCCTTGTAGAACCATTGGCCCTTTCATCAGAGCCAGCCCTACCATTAGGTGGAAGGAAGCAGCTGCTTTGAGGGGCAGACTAGGAAGGGAGGCCAATCCCCAATTTTATGCCCTCCGGTGCTGCTGCCCAGGACAGCCACTTCATTGTAACGAAGGTGCACAGCTCTCCAGAGACGCTGGCCACGCTATAGGCAGTGCTCTAAGGCAGAGCTTTCCAAACTTTTCATGTTGGTGACACACTTTTTAGACATGCATCATTTCGCGACACACTCTTACAGCAGGGCACAAGGCAGGCACGAGGACCTGCGCGGAATCACAGCAGGTTTGGAGGCAGCAGGGCACAAGGCAGGCACTAGGACCTGCGTGGAATCACAGCAGGTTTGGAGGCAGCCGGGCACAAGGCAGGCACTAGGACCTGCGCGGAATCCTGGCAGGGCAGGTTTGGAGGCAGCCGGGCACAAGGCAGGCACTAGGACCTGCGCGGAATCACAGCAGGTTTGGAGGCAGCCAGGCACAAGGCAGGCACTAGGACCTGCGTGGAATCCTGGCAGGGCAGGTTTGGAGGCAGCAAGGCACAAGGCACGCACTAGGACCTGCGCGGAATCACAGCCGGTTTGGAGGCAGCAAGGCGCAAGGCAGGCACTAGGACCTGCGTGGAATCCTGGCAGGGCTCGGAGGCAGCAGCAGCCACGACACACCCAGACACTGCAGCCGACACACTAACATGTCCCGACACACAGTTTGGAAAGCTCTGCTCTAAGGGGATCTGCGGAACCATGCATTATGGTCCAAAGGGGAATAGGCAACTGCCAGATGTGAATAAGGGATGTTGGGAGATGGGAGGGAGGAGCTGGTTGGAGGGGGAGGGGAGGGTCTTTCCTCCCCCCCTTCCTCATTGACTTAATTCATTGATTGAAACCTCCATGCATCCTTGCTCACTTTTATATTACACAATCAACACCCACAGGACCTTTTTACTTCCTGGTGAACATCCCTAAGACCACCCTTCCTCCTTGTTCTCCTGCTGTGAGATCATCCCCCAAAACTATAACAAAGTTAGGCAAAGCCACGCACCGCGCCGATTGTCTGAACAAACCTTTACTTCTCCCTAGACCCACTGTGCCTGTGTGTGCACACACGCGCACGCACATATTTTTTTTTTAAAAAAGAAATCTCTTTGTTTCCTGAGTCAAAGAGGTATTATCTGAAATGACTTCCAAATTTAAAACAAATATTCACAAGGCTTTTAAAGGAGCTCTTCTCAACCCCCCCCCCTCATCTTTCATCGTCGCACGGAATGCTTCTGTTCTGATCATAGTAGTAGAAAAGTAAGTAAATAACTGAAATAACTGGCTTTAGAACAAAGGGGACAAGCTTTGCCAATCCAACCTCTCAAAATGGTAGCACTGAGATGGTTTATTGGTGGGGAACAACCCAGCGAGCCAACAAGTGTCAACAATTTAAGCTGCTGCCATTCTGTCAATACAGGGGGAGGGAAAGGAATGAAAGGCGCACAATCCAAACGTTTCAACTGTTTACACTGAATAAATCCTTCTTCAATCTCCAAAGTTGCTTTGTAAAACGGGTCAGGAGTTTGCATGATCGAAGCGGATCCAAATCTGGCACTCGCCCCTCTAACGTGCCACCCAAGGCATGAATGCGGTTTCCCGTCAAGGGATGCAAAACCTTCTTTTTACTTTTTGGCACGTGGAAGCAAGGCCAAGATGCAGGGCATTCCAGAGAATGTGTTCCCTGGGGAACCGGGTTTAACCCCGTATCTTCTTGCTAGCAAATATAGAGAGAAGGGACCAAACATTATCCGATCATTACAGATCATGGTAACCATGAAGCAGAGCAAATTCCCAATTCTACGGATTGCCGGTTTCCCTGCCTGGGAATTCAGGCTGTAACTGAAAATTAGCCTAAGTGGAGTTTCTCTGATGGGGATGATGGGAATTGTAGTCATCCTCACCAGAAGGGTAGCCTTTGAGGAAGGCTACTACAGGCTATCCCTGTAGTATAGCCTGTGTATATAGTATATATCCCTGTAGATACCCTGGAGAAGATGCTGATGCTAGGGAAAGTGGAAGGCAAAAGGAAGAGGGGCCGACCAAGGGCAAGATGGATGGATGATATTCCGGAGGTGACGGACTCGAACGTGGGGGAGCTGGGGATGGTGACGGCCGACAGGAAGCTCTGGCGTGGTCCATGAAGTCACGAAGAGTCGGAGGCGACTGAACGAATAAACAACAACAGGACCACTGAATGGAGCAGAGCTTAGTGCCACATAATGAGAAGACAGGATACCCTGGAGAAGAAGCTGATGCTAGGGAAGGTGGAAGGCCAAAGGAAGAGGGGCCGACCAAGGGCAAGGTGGATGGATGATATTCTGGAGGTGACGGACTCGACCATGGGGGAGCTGGGGGTGGCGACGGCCGACAGGAAGCTCTGGTGTGGGCTGGTTCAGGAAGTCACGAAGAGTCAGAGGCGACTGAACGAATAAACAACAACGAAACTACAGGCTGTGGACTAAAATTCCTCTCCTTCTCCATTTTGTCATAAGCCCTGTGCCCTCCCACCCCGAAATAATTTTGGATGAGATGCAGCAGAGGGGGGAAATGGTTGCAAAGCTCAGCTGCCCTCGTTCATTTCCATGAACAGAACCAAAATCCTAATGCTATTTCAAACTCTGAAATTGTATCATCAGTTAACCAATCATATTTATACCTGTCCCCAGGGGTGCTCCGGGGGGGTGTCGTAAAAGTTAATAGGGCAAAAAACATGCCCTGCCCTTTTTTTACCGGCATCCTAAAGGCGCTAAGCTTCAATCACACATTTGTGGCTGTCCGGTTGACTTTTTTGACCCCCCCCCCCATGGTACTTTGTCGTTTTCAAGCTACAAATCCCAAGTTTTCTGCTTAGGTGAAAGACCTGCTTTGACATTGGCTGAAGAGAGAGATCCACTTCCTGCACATGCGCATTGTGATTGCTGTCCTGAAATGAGTTGGAACCCAGCTGGCTGGGGATGATGGGCATTGAAGTTCAACCTATCTGCAAGCAGCAAAATTTATGAGCGTTCTGCAATACAGATTCACTCCATCAAAAAAAAAAGATAGAAGTCAATAGGGATACATACTGTATCTGTCTGTTTTCATATCGAACATTTGTTATTGTTATTGTTATTGTTATTTATTTATTTATTTATTTATGTATTTTCTATCCCGCCTTTATTATTTTTTATAAATAACTCAAGGTGGCGAACATACCTAATACTCCTTCCTCCTATTTTCCCCACATCAACAACCCTGTGAGGTGAGTTGGGTTGAGAGTGAGTGACTGGCCCGAGGTCACCCAGCCGGCTTTCATGCCTAAGGTGGGACTAGAACTCTCACTCTCCTGGTTTGCCATTGGCTCCTTCCTAGGGCTGAGAGACAGGGACTGGCCCAAGGTCACCCAGCCAGCTTTCCTGCCTAAGGCGGGACTAGAACTCTCACTCTCCTGGTTTGCCATTGGCTCCTTCCTAGGGCTGAGAGACAGGGACTGGCCCAAGGTCACCCAGCCAGCTTTCCTGCCTAAGGCGGGACTAGAACTCTCACTCTCCTGGTTTGCCATTGGCTCCTTCCTAGGGCTGAGAGACAGGGACTGGCCCAAGGTCACCCAGCCAGCTTTCCTGCCTAAGGCGGGACTAGAACTCTCACTCTCCTGGTTTGCCATTGGCTCCTTCCTAGGGCTGAGAGAGAGTGACTGGCCCAAGGTCCCCCAGCCGGCTTTCATGCCTAAGGTGGGACTAGAACTCTCACTCTCCTGGTTTGCCATTGGCACCTTCCTAGGGCTGAGAGACAGGGACTGGCCCAAGGTCACCCAGCCAGCTTTCCTGCCTAAGGCGGGACTAGAACTCTCAGTCTCCTGGTTTGCCATTGGCTCCTTCCTAGGGCTGAGAGAGAGCGACTGGCCCAAGGTCAGTCCAAAACGGGCAAATTTTGAAGGAGGAAGAGGTGCTAAGGGGGTCAAGTAAGACTCTGCAAGCCTTAAAACAAGGGGGCGTGGTGGCTCAGCAGGTAAGACGCCAGGCTTGTCGATCGGAAGATTGCAAGTTCGGAGGTTCAAATCCCTAGCCCCGCCTGACGGAGTGAGCTCCCGCACTCGCCCCAGCTCTTGCCAACCTAGCAATTCAAAAGCATGCAAATGCAAGTAGATGAATAGGTACCACTTCAGTGGGTAGGTAACAGCGTTCCGCGTGCGTCATGCGGCCACATGACCGTGGAAGCGTCTTCGGACAACGCTGGCTAACAAATGGAGATGAGCACCGGCCCCTAGAGTCGGACACGACTGCACAACTGTGCGGGGGGAAACTTTACCTTTAAGCCTTAAAACATCAGCATTAACCCCCCTCAGGCCTGGTGGGGTGGGGGCTGAAGATGCCCCCCAGAATGTAATTAGTTCAACCTTCAGCAAGACGAATAACTAGAACCCAACTTCATCAATGTTTGATGGATTTAGTTCATTTTATAGAACCAATCAAATGAAAAGCACCCTCAGTTCTCTTTAAGCCTTTCCCAATTTTAAGAAAGGACCATTTTTAGGGAAGAAAACTACACGAAGCAAACATGCACAGTAAGGCAAGATAAAAATGGAATAAATTAAAGCAGTCAAATGGGATGACATCTTGCTTTGCAGCCGTGCTTTCAATAACAACATCTTTTTCTGATCTTTGGATGTATCAAACCTATCCAAAAGATATGTCATCTCCCAGCTCCCTCCCTTTCTGAAAATCTTTCATTAATTACAAACTTATCAATCTGGGAGCAATCTTCATTGGCTACACTTCTTTTCTTCCATACTGCAAGGTAATTAAAAAAAAAGATGGACTTGTGACCTCTGTAGAATGGAGACCCAGAGAAAAGTAAATCTTTTTTTATCTGCAAGAATCTTCATATCCTCCAGCTCCCGCCCCCCCCCCCGAGATTTCTTTTATGCAGGAGACCTACGGCCGTCTTGCTGCATAAGAGTCATTGTGTACGAGATGGGTGGCAGAGAAATTTGATAAATAAATAAATAAGCAAATTATTTGTATTTAAACTGCACGCCAGGAGACCACATTCCCTTTGTGCAACTCTGCAGTAGGAACGGCATAAAACCAGCTATCAAGAGGGATCACTTTGTTCTTTTCGTTGCATCCCCCTTCAAATATTTATTTATTTATTTATTTTCCAACTTATATCACCGCCCATCTCCCCCCACAAAGGGGACTCTGGGAGGTTGCTGCAGGCAAGATGAGGGGGTCCTTTTCTGTAGCCCCCCAGTGTAGCCAGGTAGCCAGGTGTAGAGTAAGGTCCGGGCTGGGCAAACCTATGGTCCTTGGCGGCATGCGGCCTTCTTGCAGCCTGTCAGCCTTCCCAGGTAGACCAGACAGGAAACACGACCAGAGGAGCTAATTCTACCTTATTGTAAGGCTACATTGACAGAATCCTGCAAGTCTAAAAGTACAAATCTCCCTCTGTCTCATTTATAGCCCGAGAAACAAGGGAGGGTCCCTTCTGAGCCTCTTTCTCTGCCCATTGTGCAGCTGTGGGCTATGCCGCCTCTTATCTGACCGTTCCCCAGGGAGCATCTCTTCACTCCATCTCCCAAGGTCTTTCTCACATACCATTAAACAGCCCTTGGGGCCCTTCTGATCACGATTTTGGAAAACCAATGGCAGAGTCCCTGGCCATTCAGAGATGGGAAACCCATTTTGTGTGTCCAAATCTACTCTCCAAATTCCAAGTGTGCCCTCCAAACCTTGGGCCAGTTTTTGAAGAAATGGGATAGGACCTTTTTGCATGTCACCAGCCCTGAAGAACGCAAGCAGTCATTGGATATAAAGACATCCCTTCCTTCAGGCCGCCACTCATCCATGCCTTCTTTCTTGGAAATTCTGAAAACTTCCATCTCTAAATGAATATAAACTGACATTCCTGTGAATTCATTTGCTTGCCTTCGGCTCTGCTTTTTCTCCTTCAGGTTGTTGTTCAGCTGCTTTTCAACTTGATTTCTAACCACACTTATTTTCTCTGCTGCTATTCTTAACCGTCGGGGGATTCCCTTGTATTTTTGTCTTTGTTTAGGTTGTCAGCTCCCTAGGATGCGATTCGCAGAAAGTCAAGGTATAAATATGCAGCTTTGGGGCTTGTCTGATGATTCGTGTTTATTTCCTCTGACACACCCCAAGGCCAGAGAGAGATTCCTCCACACTGCGAAGGTACTCATGAAACAGGTCCTACCTACCTCCAGTCTTGCAGAAGGGACTCTGACCTTGATTACCCCCCCCCCATCAGCCTTCGCAACTGGCACTTTCCATGGGAAGCCCAGATGTGTCCAAGACTAGGAAAGAGTGCGGTTGCTAAGAAATTCGGTGTTTGAAGGAGCTGTTCCCAAATGTTGTTAGCCTCTCAACACAACCCCCAGAATTCACCTTCCAAGTTAGCCTCTCTTATTTTTTTTTCTTACTATTTTCTTATTTTATTTTCGTTCTGCCAGGCTGGGGCCTTCCAACTTCAGAATTAAGTCTCTCTGTCCAGGAGATAAGCAGGGATGCTGAACCTTTCTTGGGTTTGACTCTGATACCCAACCAGGAACAACGGCCATGATGGTCCAAGCTCAACCCATTGCACGGCCTCCAGAGGTGTCTTCAGGGGGTAGGCAAAAAAGTCAAGGTGGCAGCCACGATGGTGCAATCAAAACTCCAGCTCTTTCCATGGTGGCCACCATCTTGACTTTATTGACCACCCCCTAGGGACACCTCCGATGGTCTCAAAGCAAGAGGCAACCTGCTTTCCAAGTGACGCATCGTCCCATTTCCCGTGGTCCTCTCCAATCAGCTCTCCATCTCCCCAAGTTAATTTTCTCCCAGGCTTCCAGCTCGGCGCTCAATGCCCAGACACGCTTTTTGACTTTGGGGTGTCATGCATCCTTTTATCGGCTTAGGGGTGACTCAGTCGTGACTCATCTTTGCAAGAAAGAAAACTGTCATCGTTGGGTTTGGAGAAGCATTAACCCAGCTCTTTGATAGCAAGCACTCTTCCCTTCCCATCCCATGGTGCGTGTCTGTGTGTGCTTTAATAAAACTAATCCAAACACACCATTCATTGTGACCTTCGTCAAAGGGGTTGATGAAAGTACACACCTGTACTAAGCTATTGCTGGAGAAGTATTTGATCTCTTCATTTGAACTAGGGTGCTCTTTGACAAGACAACGAAGCTGTGCCAGGGTGATAGAGATGCACCTTCCCCGGTTAACACTGAAGAGCTTAAGTCCCATATTGTGAAGCCTACCTACAGTATAATCACACTTGGATCCGAAACAACAACATTATTGTCCTCTGTTGCCTTCAAGCTTCTGAACTCATGCCTGCTCTAATCCTCCCTGCACACGTGACATGCGAACGTTAATGCTGGCAGATTCGATTACCAACAATTATCCAGGTCTCAGCACTTAAGGGCTTGTGAGGAAGGGGTGGGAAGTGGCAGAGAACAGAAAGAAAGAAAGAAAGAAAGAAAGAAAGAAAGAAAGAAAGAAAGAAAGAAAGAGGGAGGGAGGGAGGGAGGGAGGGAGGGAAGGAGGGAAGGAGGGAAGGAGGGAAGGAGGGAAGGAGGGAGTTTGGAGCCCACGTTGTTGTCTTCTGCTGATTTTTTTTCTTCCTAGAGTTTTCCCACGGGTGCAAGATCCATTCGCTGTGACAGGACCAGCTTGTCACGCAAGCCTGAGGTCATGGGCTGAGAGAGAGTGACTGGCCCAAGGTCACCCAGCCGGCTTTCATGCCTAAGGCGGGACTAGAACTCTCCATCTCCTGGTTTGCCATTGGCTCCTTCCTAGGGCTGAGAGAGAGTGACTGGCCCAAGGTCACCCAGCCGGCTTTCATGCCTAAGGCGGGACTAGAACTCTCCATCTCCTGGTTTGCCATTGGCTCCTTCCTAGGGCTGAGAGATGGACTGGCCCAAGGTCACCCAGCCGACTTTCATGCCTAAGGCGGGACTAGAACCCTCAGTCTCCTGGTTTGCCATTGGCTCCTTCCTAAGGCTGAGAGAGAGTGACTGGCCCAAGGTCACCCAGTTGGCTTTCATGCCTAAGGCGGGACTAGAACTCTCCATCTCCTGGTTTGCCATTGGCTCCTTCCTAGGGCAGAGAGACAGGGACTGGCCCAAGGTCACCCAGCCGGCTTTCATGCCTAAGGCGGGACTAGAACTCTCCATCTCCGGGTTTGCCATTGGCTCCTTCCTAGGGCTGAGAGAGAGTGACTGGCCCAAGGTCACCCAGTTGGCTTTCATGCCTAAGGCGGGACTAGAACTCTCCATCTCCTGGTTTGCCATTGGCTCCTTCCTAGGGCAGAGAGACAGGGACTGGCCCAAGGTCACCCAGCCGGCTTTCATGCCTAAGGCGGGACTAGAACTCTCCATCTCCTGGTTTGCCATTGGCTCCTTCCTAGGGCTGAGAGAGAGTGACTGGCCCAAGGTCACCCAGTTGGCTTTCATGCCTAAGGCGGGACTAGAACTCTCCATCTCCTGGTTTGCCATTGGCTCCTTCCTAGGGCTGAGAGACAGGGATTGGCCCAAGGTCACCCAGCCAGCTTTCATGCCTAAGGCGGGACTAGAACTCTCGGCCTCCTGGTTTGCCATTGGCTCCTTCCTAGGGCTGAGAGACAGGGACTGGCCCAAGGTCACCCAGCCGGCTTTCATGCCTAAGGCGGGACTAGAACTCTCCATCTCCTGGTTTGCCATTGGCTCCTTCCTAGGGCAGAGAGACAGGGACTGGCCCAAGGTCACCCAGCCGGCTTTCATGCCTAAGGCGGGACTAGAACTCTCCATCTCCTGGTTTGCCATTGGCTCCTTCCTAGGGCTGAGAGAGAGTGACTGGCCCAAGGTCACCCAGTTGGCTTTCATGCCTAAGGCGGGACTAGAACTCTCCATCTCCTGGTTTGCCATTGGCTCCTTCCTAGGGCAGAGAGACAGGGACTGGCCCAAGGTCACCCAGCCGGCTTTCATGCCTAAGGCGGGACTAGAACTCTCCATTTCCTGGTTTGCCATTGGCTCCTTCCTAGGGCTGAGAGAGAGTGACTGGCCCAAGGTCACCCAGTTGGCTTTCATGCCTAAGGCGGGACTAGAACTCTCCATCTCCTGGTTTGCCATTGGCTCCTTCCTAGGGCTGAGAGACAGGGACTGGCCCAAGGTCACCCAGCTGGCTTTCATGCCTAAGGCGGGACTAGAACTCTCCATCTCCTGGTTTGCCATTGGCTCCTTCCTAGGGCTGAGAGACAGGGACTGGCCCAAGGTCACCCAGCCGGCTTTCATGCCTGAGGCGGGACTAGAACTCTCCATCTCCTGGTTTGCCGTTAGCTCCTTCCTAGGGCTGAGAGATGGACTGGCCCAAGGTCACCCAGCCGACTTTCATGCCTAAGGCGGGACTAGAACTCTCCATCTCCTGGTTTGCCATTGGCTCCTTCCTAGGGCTGAGAGACAGGGACTGGCCCAAGGTCACCCAGCCGGCTTTCATGCCTGAGGCGGGACTAGAACTCTCCATCTCCTGGTTTGCCATTGGCTCCTTCCTAGGGCTGAGAGAGAGTGACTGGCCCAAGGTCACCCAGTTGGCTTTCATGCCTAAGGCGGGACTAGAACTCTCGGCCTCCTGGTTTGCCATTGGCTCCTTCCTAGGGCTGAGAGACAGGGACTGGCCCAAGGTCACCCAGCTGGCTTTCATGCCTAAGGTGGGACTAGAACTCACCGTCTCCTGGTTTCCAGCCTGGAGCCTTAACTACTAGACCAAACTGGCCCTCTGTTGCTGAATTAAAAGTATTTATTTCCAATCCCTACCATGCCCACCCACCCCAAGCAAGGTATGAAGCGTTGGGTCATGAAAATATACTGTAGTCACATCACAGAGAAGACCAGGGAAAGTCTTTAAGCTGCCCATTCAAACCAGCTTCCTGTCACTAGCCGCCCCCCCCCCCCCAAATATGGTAGACTGAAACTCCCATGATCCCCAATGCTTCTTGCTAACAGGCTGAACTGATGAGAACTGTAGTCCCAATGGACTCAGTAGATGCCACTTTGGGGTTGTTGCATTAAACAGCAGCTCAGAAAAAAAGACTTCAAATCTCAGTATTAGAGTCTTTTCAGATTGTTGATTGGAAGATCGCAAGTCCGGAGGTTCGAATCCCTAGCCCCGCGTGACGGAGGGATCTCGCGCACCAGCCCCAGCTCTTGCCAACCTAGCAATCCGAAAGCATGCAAATGCAAGTAGATTAATAGGTACCACTTCGGTGGGTAGGTAACAGCGTTCCACGCGTGTCATGCCAGCCACATGACCACAGAAGCGTCTTCGGACAGCGCTGGCTCTTCAGCTAACAAACGGAGATGAGCACCGGCCCCTAGAGTCGGACACGACTGCACAAATGTGCGGGGGGAACCTTTACCTTTATACATTTATACACACAGTAAGCAATTTATGTATTACAAACTGCAAGCAAGTTCTCATGCAATCTGCAACACTATTTTTAGTGCATTTTTCCTGCAAATGACTATAGTTAATGCAGCCTCCAGATGTCCAGTGAATCATAGAATTGGAAGGTAGCAATCCAACTCTCTGCATTATGCAGGAAAACCATTTAAACTAGTGTTTCTCAAACCTGGCAACTTTAAGATGCATGGACTTCAACTCCCAAATGTAAATGGAATTCTTTCGCAAACTCGACCCTTGGGCCGTGTCCCAGAGTGGCTTTTTGATGTACAAAAGGATACCATTATACAGTTTCCACCATTTTAATCTAAAAATCTTCTGTATCGGAAACGCCTCCAACTTTCTTCTCTGCAATCTTTGGGGGAAATGTGGCAACTCCCGCTTTGGCAAATGAATTTGTGCAGTGTGTTATTCTATTTTAGGATCTGAGAAGGACGGAGTCTTCAGAAAGGTGATATAAAGCCAGTGGAAGACAAGAAAAAGCCACGGGGCATTTCAGCCGAACGAAGGTGGGGTTGAGAGATGGCACACAGTCCTGAGCTTCTGGGAAGAAAGGGTCGATATACGGCTGCAAAGTTGCATCACATTAAATCAATTATTGAAAAACACTCTCCTTCTTTTCCTATAACTTTTATGGAAATGATCCACCAAGAGTGAACAATTTCAAAAGGCTTGTGAAGAATGTCATAGGGAAGATATTTAACAGGAATGTGCCCACAGGGGGTCAAAAAAGTCAAGATGGTGGCCACAACCAAGGGTTCGAGGCCCCACCCCTTTTTTACATGCTGGTCTAGGACCGTAATAAAGATTTCATTTGATACATGCTTCATGACTTGTTTTGACTTTCTCCCTGCAGACACCCCTGATCTTGAAGCTCCGGGAACATGCTCTACAATTTCCTAATTGTTGTTCAAACCTTTTGGCTTGTGTCAACCGCCCCCCTCCCAATCAGTGCTTCCAACGATTAATATTAATTTACTATTGGGAAAACCTTCATTAAAGGCAGTTGCAAGAAACCCTTAGCCTGACACAAGGCCAACTTTTTCCTTGGGGAAAAGTCAACACGTGGGACTCATCTCACAAACTCTGAGCTACTCTGCAAAACATCTCGCTAAATAAACTTTTGGGCTGAGTGATCCATACATCCAAAATGCAAGTCTGGGCACTGTTAATATTTGCTGGATTAAAGGGTGTCTTTCCAAAATCAAACGCATTGTTTCTTTATTAAGAAAATCCCCAGTGCATTTAAATATTTTCTAAAAGCTTTTTAACAAAACAAACGGCTTCATTTTAACACTTTTACATTACTCCAGGTAAGATTGTCACCGGTTGATCAAATAGCCGAGCAGAAAAGAGGGGAAGACAGGAGAGGGAAGCAAGCAACTTCTTAAGGGATTGGCTTGCACAGAATAAGCAGCCCAAAGGAACAGCAGAAGGGTGGAAAAATAAAGGTGTCCTCCATTATATTTATGATATTCAAATACTTGTAAGGAGAAAGAGGTCGAGAGGTGTTTCGTTCTCATTCCAGAATGCATGAAATGGAATACAGGTAGTCCTCACTTAACAACCATTCGTTTAGTGATGGTTCATACTTACGGTGGAGCTGAAAAAAATGACTTACAACCAGTGTGCACACTTTATTTATTTATTTTATTTATTTATTACATTTATATCCCGCCCATCTCCCCCACAAGGAGGGACCCTGGGCGGTTCACAGCAAGGTTTAAAATCAATTAAAACTATAAATATCAATAATAAACAATATATACATTGTTTCTCTCTCTCTCTCTCTCTCTCTCTCTCTCTCTCTCTCTCTCTCTCTCTCTCTCTCTCTCTCTCTCTCACACACACACACACACACACACACACACACAGTTCGATCCAGGAATGGTAGATCTCATCCCATCGGTCGATAAGGCTGGTCAGGGCAGATCTAAGGGACCAGCCAACCCCAAGACTGGCTGTTCCCCTCCCCTCCCCAAGCATGGTGACATAACCAGGTCTTTAGGTTTTTTCTAAAGTCCAGGAGAGAGGGAGCTAATCTTATTTCAGGAGGAAGAATATTCCAAAGGGCAGGGTCTACTGCAGAGAAGGCACGCCTCCTGGACCCCGTCAGATGGAACTCTCTTACAGACGGGGCTTGTAGCGTGCCCTCTCTGCAGGACCGGGTGGGACGGGTTGATGTGACAGGGATGAGACAGTCCCTCAGGTAACCTGGTCCCATGCCATGTAGGGCTTTAAAGGTGATAACCAACACCTTGAATTGAATCCGGAAGCAAACTGGGACCCAATGCAGCTCACGGAGCAAAGGTGTTATATGTGCCAATCTTGTTGTTGTTGTTGAGTCGTTTAGTCGTGTCCGACTCTTCGTGACCTCATGGACCATAGCACGCCAGGCCTTCCTGTCCTCCACTGTCTCCCGGAGTTTACTCAAGTTCATGTTCATCACATCGGTGATGCTATCTAACCATCTCATCCTCTGCCGTCCCCTTCTCCTTTTTCAGTCTTCCCCAGCATCAGGGTCTTTTCCAGTGAGTCCTCTCTTCGCATTAGGTGGCCAAAGTATTTGAGCTTCAGCTAAAATTGCCTGCACGGCTGCATTCTAAACCAGCTGAAGCTTCTGGACGCTCTTCAAGGGTAGCCCCATGTAGAGCGCATTACAATAGTCTATCTGGGAGATAACCAGGGCATGAGTGACTGTTTGAAGGGCCTCTCGCTCCAGGAAAGGGCGTAATTGGCTTACAACCATTGCAGCATCACTGCCATCATGTGATCACGATTTGGCTGCTTGGCAACCGGTTCGCATTTATGACCATCACAGCATCCTGTGGTCACGTGACCGCCATTTTTGACCTTCCTGGCTGGCTTCTGGCAAGCAAAATCAATGGGGAACCCCGTGATTCGCTTAACGACCATGTGGTTTCCTTAACGACTGCGGTGATTCGCTTAATGACCACTGCAAAACAGGTAGTAAAATCGGGTCAGATTCGCTTAATGACTGCTTTGCTTAGCAACTGAAATTCCGGTCTCAATTGTGGCCGTTAAGTGAGGACTACCTGTAATGGAGTTATTCATAATTGGGGTGAGGTCAAAATCAGCAAGATGGTGGACAACATGCAAGCCCCACCCTTTTATTTATGCGGCTGCCCATCTTAATCAAATAACTGGGCAGCTGCAACATGCAACTTCTTGGTCATTGTGCCTGCCCTTTGGAACATTTCCCTAGACATCTGTATGGCTCCCACCTTGACAACATATTGAAGGTCTTTGAAGATCTGGTGTTCTCCCCGGCCTTGGAGTAGGGTGGGTGCAGAGGTTGTTTCCTTGATATATTGTATGTTTTTTTTTGCTCTTTTTTCCTTACTGAATTGCTTTCTTATTTTTTTTAAAGTGTAAGCTATCCAGAGATTGGTGGCCTCTAAATTCATTGTCCTTTTTGTTGTTGTTCAGTCGTTTAGTCGTGTCCGACTCTTCATGACCCCATGGACCATAGCACGCCCGGCCTTCCTGTCCTCCACTGTCTCCCGGAGTTTGATCAAATTCATGTTCGTTACATCGGTGATGCTATCTAACCATCTCATCCTCTGCCGTCCCCTTCTCCTTTTGCCTTCAGTCTTTCCCAGCATCAGGGTCTTTTCCAGTGAGTCCTCTCTTCGCATTAGGTGGCCAAAGTGGCCAAAATTGTCTTTTTTACACAAGTCCTAATGGTGACATTTCCCAAGCCTTTCTATGGTGCTCAGCTGTCTACATAAGCCATCCCCAACTATGATGTTGTCTTGGAATTTGGGGAGACCCAGTCTACAAGTTTGGAGGAACATCCATTTGGGGAAGGCTGGTGGACCTCAGTGTTCCTTCTCGTCAGATTTCAGGCAAAGGTACTTCTCAGACTGGCTTGGAGATGCTGTGATGGAACACATTCTCATTTTTTGGCCAGGGGTCTAAGGATGCTGAAAGGTGTACCCCTACTTTTTAAGGAAGAACAATACATCAAGGGGAGATTACTCTGGCACCATAGTTTGGCAAGAGAAGGAACAGATGCAGGGAACTTATTTTATTCCTCTCTGGAATAAACTGAAGTCTGACTGAAAAGGATCTAAATAATCTGTTTCCTCCAGGGCCTTCTATAACCCAACCACATTCTCAACAATCTTCTCCTAAAACGAAAGGCTGGAGACTGGACAAAAATTATCTAACCTAGTTGAGTCCAGGAAAGCCCCTCAAGGAGAGGGACAGATTTGAAGCTGCCCAAGGCAGTTGCTACAACAGGCAATTCAGCGGATCCCAGGTTCAAATCCTAACATTTCCTGATACTCTCAACAGTTTTCCCTTCCTCCAAAGCATTGTGTTATTCTTAAATTTGTTTTTCATGTGTGTTGGGGCCTACAATCCCATGGAAGCAAAAAGGGGAAATTCCATTGCATACACCCAATTCAATTTTGGGTCTGAGCCTGTGATGGGGTGGGAAATCTGCACATAGAAATTGGCTGCATTGTTACTAATGAGGTTGAGCTTAAGAACTTTCATGGGAGATACAAAACAGACGGCAAAGAAGGGGTGAAGTGGTGAGAAAGATTTATGATGTTCAGTTATTGCCCTTAAATTGTTTCTTCCCTCTGCAATACCAGCACGTAATATATTATCTTTTCCATCACCAGGTACAAATATAAAACATATCTGAAAAACAGATTTCATCCCCAGAACATATTATAACAAGAAGCAACGTTTTGATAGATTAACCACTGACCACAGACAATATGTCACATTAGTTAACAGTCCATTAATATCATTGCACCCATGTTTTCTCTCTTACATCTTAGAAAGAAAGAATTAGATCAAAACTTTGTAGTTCTGAAGGCTTCTATTAGATATTCATTGGAACAAAGAATAAACTTTGCTGTTTTGGCTTAACTTGGAGATTTTTAAGCTGCAAGGTCTACTTCAGCAGGGCTTTGCAAAGTGCCGCCGCTGGCGACACGCCAGCGGCGGTGGCACGGCGGTGGTGCGGTGGTGGTGCAGGGGCGCGTGCGCGGCGCCAACACAAAACAGTGTGAGGCGGCGCGCGCGCACGGCGGCGGCGCGGGTGTGTGTGCGGTGGCGCGCGTGCGCACGGCAGCAACACGGGGGTGTGCGGCAGCGCGCACGCGCACGGCGGCGGCACGGGGGGGCGTGCGGTGGCGCGGGGGTTGTGCGGCGGCGCGCGTGTGCATGGCGGCGGTGGCAGCGGCTGCCGCTGCCACCATGCACGCGCGCGCCGCCGCTTCCGGGTGGTTTTGTGTCGCGACACACAGTTTGGAAAGCTCTGACTTCAGTGTCACAGAAGATCTCCTCTGACTTGACATGAAGGTGTTTTACTGTAGGAACTAGGATATATTTTTTCACTGAACCCACATGTCCTAACTATGATTTCAAGCCAGGATTTTCATCAGCACCCAGTGTGGAGCAAAGGAAGAATGGAATGAGGATTCTTGAAATGCAGCTGCCTGAAGTTATTTTCAGGGACAGCAAACATTATTGTCACTGTATAGTCGAAGGCTTTCACGGCCGGAATCTGATGGTTGTTGTGGGTTTTCTGGGCTGTGTGGCTGTGTTCTGGCAGTTTTTGTTCCTAACGTTTCGCCAGTAGCTGTGGCTGGCATCTTCAGAGGACAGGAGCACAGCTAGAAGATTCTCTCTGTGCCCAAGTGGAGGGTGTGTGTTCCTGCTGGTGTTTATAGCTGCTGAGAGGGTGTGTGTCTTCTGTGGGTCATTTACAAGAGATTAGGAGAGGGTTCTTTGTGGTGATTAGGGGGTGTGGTGCTGTCGTGTGTGGGATTATTATTATAGAGTATTATTGTCACTGCTTGGCTTCCTTCCCTACGATGCTTGGTTTGGAACCAAGGAAACTGCTTTATAGTTTATGAACCTTTAGCTCTACCTGGGTCAGTCAAGGGTTAGACTAGATGACCCCTGTGGTTCCTTCCAACTCTACAAACCCAGAATTCTATGATTTACTACTTGTGAATGGGCAAAAATAAAGCAAGCAAAACCTTAAGTCAGAAGTTGACTGACCTCAGTCTTAAATGCTTTGGTTTTTGTTTTTAACCCTAAATGACCAGTGGTTCACCAAAAGGTTTTAAGTTTATAAAGCAAGAGTGCCTCTTCCGGTCACTTGCAGTTAGAGAGAATTCAACTCTGAAACGGTCTATATGAATATGAAATATATTTGTATTTATATATACAGAAATGTAAGAATATGTTTACAATCCAACACTTAGGTTCTCCTTTAAAAAGCATAAAAATCCTAATGATGGGATGTTTGCTCTGTTTTGCAGAAGATTCCAGATTTAAATCCCTGCCATCGTTGATTATAAGGATCCGTAGGAGATGGGAAAGATCTCTCTGCTTCAGATCCTGGACAGTCACTCTCTCCGTACAGTGCTAAATAGTTTAATAACTATAAAACAAGTTTAAAAAATAAAAATGAAGCTCAAAAATTTTATAACCCATGCATAGCACTCCCGCTTCCTGTTTCGCTCCACAACAGCCATCCTGTGCCGAACTATAACTCCCAGCAACCCAGACCAGCATAGCCAATGATGCGGGATGCTGGGAGTTGTATTTCAAACTCACGGACCCCATAAAACCGGTCCATTTGTCCATCCAACCTAATATTGCCCACCTCCCCTGCCTAGCAAAAGCTCCTGAGATGTTCAGCCAAAAGAGGTCTTTTCATGATCTTGTCCTGGAGATGTCATCATGGAGAACATCAGGGACTTTCTCCATGTAAAGCAGAGCTTTCCAAACTTTTCATGTTGGCGACACACTTTTTAGACATGCATCATTTCGCGACACAGTAATTCAGTTTTACTAGCAAACCGGAGGTTAAACTAACTAACTTATAAGAGATATGGACACATACATAAATTGTAATAGCGAAATGTATGGGGACTCAACATATCTCATGAAAACAGAGTTCCCCTTTACAGCAGGACAAGGCTTGGACAGAGCTCCCCTCTTACAGCAGGGCACAAGGCAGGCACTAGGACCTGTGTGGAATCACAGCAGGTTTGGAGGCAGCAAGGCACAAGGCAGGCACTAGGACCTGTGTGGAATCACAGCAGGTTTGGAGGCAGCAAGGCACAAGGCAGGCACTAGGACCTGTGTGGAATCACAGCAGGTTTGGAGGCAGCCAGGCACAAGGCAGGCACTAGGACCTGCGTAGAATCCTGGCAGGGCAGGTTTGGAGGCAGCCAGGCACAAGGCAGGCACTAGGACCTGCGTAGAATCCTGGCAGTGCAGGTTTGGAGGCAGCAAGGCACAAGGCAGGCACTAGGACCTGCGTGGAATCCTGGCAGAGCAGGTTTGGAGGCAGCCAGGCAGAAGGCAGGCACTAGGACCTGCGCAGAATCCTGGGAGGGCAGGTTTGGAGGCAGCAAGGCACAAGGCAGGCACTAGGACCTGCGCGGAATCACAGCAGGTTTGGAGGCAGCAAGGCACAAGGCAGGCACTAGGACCTGCGTAGAATCCTGGCAGTGCAGGTTTGGAGGCAGCAAGGCACAAGGCAGGCACTAGGACCTGCGTGGAATCCTGGCAGGGCAGGTTTGGAGGCAGCAAGGCACAAGGCAGGCACTAGGACCTGCGCAGAATCCTGGGAGGGCAGGTTTGGAGGCAGCAAGGCACAAGGCAGGCACTAGGACCTGCGCGGAATCACAGCAGGTTTGGAGGCAGCAAGGCACAAGGCAGGCACTAGGACCTGTGCGGAATCACAGCAGGTTTGAAGGCAGCAAGGCACAAGGCAGGCACTAGGACCTGTGCGGAATCACAGGAGGTTTGGAGGCAGCAAGGCACAAGGCAGGCACTGGGACCTGTGCGGAATCCTGGCAGGGCAGGTTTGGAGGCAGCAGCAGCGAGACACTTGAGGCTCTGAGCGTCCGACTCAGAGGTTTCTCGTTTTGTTCATGCGACACACCTACACAGTGCAGCCGACACACCAACGTGTCACGACACAGTTTGGAAAGCTCTGACGTAAAGCACTGAATTTTGGGCATTTCTTTAAATGCCATCTCAAATAATTATCGACGGAAGGGATCCTAAGCGACAGGGCTGCCCTGCTATGGGACAGACTCGAAAGCGTATGGCATGGTGACACGTGGACATACTTCAGCAGCTGAATTTGAACCGTATACTACTATGTTGGACTTGGTTGTGCTGGGAGATGCTCTCCTGATGCTATTCTTGAAAACTGCTCCCTTTCTCAATCTGTACGTGGAACTGGAGGGAGGAAGGTGCCACCCTGGTATCCGCCTTGGGCAGCAGATTGACTGGAGCTGGCCCGGTGCAAGAGCATCCCGAGTTTTCTGAGGGACTGTAGGACACAATAGGTTGAAGGACAGCTCTGAATTCGGAGAAGAAATCTGACCCTGGAGACTCCCTCCTCAGCCTCTCTTTGTACTGCAGGCTTAGGAAGGACCCAAAACAGTGTGTAAGGAAGGGGCCGGAAACACAGGGTTCTCCTACTCCTAAATAAAGGCAGAACTTATGCCAGATTCCAACTGTGTATTAGTGATTTATTGGAGGCATGGCCAGAGGGGGGAATGTCAGAAGATAATAAATTCCCTGGAAATGCACCCTGGCTTCTACAGGTTGGTATTCCGATAGTGTCCTCAGTAGAAAGCGGAATTTCTTTCTTGCAATTCAACACTCAAATGACGGTCTATAGCAGTGTTTCTCAATCTTGACAATTTTAAGATGCCTGGACTTCAACTCCCAGAATTCCCCAGCCAGCATGGCTGGCTGGGGAATTCTGGGAGTTGAAGTCCACACATCTTAAAATTGTGGAGGTTGAGAAACACTCGTCTATAGACTCAGCACTAAAGAAGGGCATTGGGTGCCCCCCAATGGCAAAATTTTGCTTCTGCTGAGCACGTTTTCAAACCAAGAGGCTGGAAAAAGGAATCTGCGACAGAAGAAATGAAGCTGGCAAATGCACCACCAATGTTGGTGTTTTTGAAAAGCATCATTAGTAAAAGAAAGCTGTCGCCTTAATGGTCCATGAGGGGGAATTTGGGGGAAATGCCTCCTTATTGTTTACAAGAATGCAAGGAAATTGACGAAAGAAGCGATGGGGTTGCAGCTGAGTTGTACAGCACACTTTGCAAACAGTTGAATCCCCAGAATTTCCGAGCAGGGCTGGGAAAACTCTCTGGGATGCCCCTACTAGAGCTGTGTGATTTGGAAATTCAGTCTGAATAAAATCTCAGCATCCAATTAGAAATTATACCATTGAGTTGGATGCCTCTGAATTACTTTGGATGCTTCAGCACGGGTCCAGAAACCTTTTTGCCCCTTCATTATCTGGCAGTTCCATTTGAACTTCAGAATCAAACCAAATCAATTTCACGACTCGAATGTTCCATTGGATCCACTTTCCAAATTGATGCTTCAGAGCCGATTTTGCCTAATTTGCATGGCCCTAAATCGCTCCACAAACCAGTTATTTAAACAGTCTACCACAGATGGGAGGCTTAACGTATCTTGCCTTTCTATGCTGTGAATGTTGCTGTATAAATATTTAAAGCACGCACACACTTTTGTCCTCATTTCTTGCATGTTTTTTCTCACTACACCAGGGGTTTATAATTTTTGCCCTAGGGCTGCCCATAATCTCCAAAAGATTTGAACGTTCCCTGCCAAATAGCATCACCGTAGGTTGCCACTCCTTGATTGCATTTAATTAATTATCAATTATAATTAATTAATTAATCAAATCACACTAAATTAAATCTAGGTTTTTTTATTCTGGCCTCACCTACTTTTTTTTTTTGGCAATGTGACTCTTAGTCACTCCAAAACCGCATAGCTCTGCATGCCTGCAGCTGATGCCAAAAGGTCTGTGCATCTGACAATAGAGACTAGCCCACAGAAGTGAATGCAATAACAAATCCAGTCTACTGTTCCCCACCTGGGTGCCCTCCAGCTAATTACAGCTTGAATTTCTGCTTAGCGAGCATGGCGGGGAAGCTCACCTCCCGGAGTTTTGGGTGCTCCATGTAGGAATTCTGGGATGCTAATACCAGAACTCCATGCAGTTTCTAATTAGTTTTTGTTTAGCAGAGCAGAAGCGTCCCAATTAACTTGCACAAGGCTTAATCAGTTCAAAACACAAACTAAACACACTTCACACGTTAATGTAAAGTTACAGAAAAATAGCTTACAGTTTTATTGTAGATCAGTTTCATGGTAGCAGAGGATGGTTCATGCGTGCGAGCGATAGGTTCTGACCAAACCCACAGTCTTCTTAATGTGGCCTTGCTGAATGGAAGTGTGAGCAACGTGGACAGCTATAGCTGACCATCCTCCTTGGTAGGAGATTCAAACAGGGAAAGAGGAGAAGAGAAGGGAACAGGAACAGGAAATCGGGGTTTAGCCCCTCCCACACAAAGCAGGTAATATTAGGTTACAGCAGAGGCTGCCTCCTCCTTCAAGCTTGTGTGAGATGTGCTTGGTTGAAACCCGATATCTCTAACACTCCATCGCTGGAGGTTTTCAAGAAAAGATTGGACAACCGTTTGTCCAAGGTGGTATGAGGGCTCCTGCCTTGGGCTTGGGCAGTGGGTTGGACTTGAAGACCTCCAAGGTCCCTTCCAACACTATGATTCTATGGTCTTTGAAGCATAGCCAAACTCACTGCTGCTCTTGATTTCATTGGGTGAGAGTTCAGTGTCATCTTAACCCCCCTCTGCTAAAAGAAGGGGAATTTAAAACTTAAACTGGTATAAATTGACCACTTCCCTTATTTTGAGGGAAGGTACTAATGGTAAATGGCTCTTCTCTTTG
This sequence comes from Charina bottae, assembly GCA_023362775.1. NCBI lineage: Eukaryota > Metazoa > Chordata > Lepidosauria > Squamata > Charinaidae > Charina > Charina bottae. Next base: position 1,752,496 of record JALMGJ010000027.1, on the reverse strand, counting down.
GCAGAAGGAAGCAGTGGAATCCAACTTTTTATGATTACTGGCAATTTATGTTCCCTTCATCCAAGGCGTTTAAGTTGGTGTGTTCCAGGAGAGGAAATCATAACTGGTCTAAGTCCAATATTTAGAATAATTGCATGCAGCAATTTAGGCCAAGTCTAAGTCTGGTTTGGATGCAACTGGCCCAAGATCGCCCAGAGAACTTCACAACCGAGAACGCAGCCTGAAACTAAATCTCCCGGAGCAAAGTCCAAAAGCGTCCTAGCCCGCTGACCAGAAATGTTCTTAATTTTAGCTGGAGCACATCCTAACCCCAGTCGCAAATCAGGAAGGACTTCTGGGCAGCTTCTCCGTGAAGGCTCATAGAGGTGCCCTGGGATTAGCAGGGCTTGCTAGTTTGTCTAACGGTTTCCAAATGTTGACATCCACATTGCACAAAGGTGGAATTTCTCTTTCAGAAAATGTAGCTGGCTAAGAGAAAAATAAATAATCAAATAAAAATAATGTGAGCCACAACTAGCCATCTCTCTCCACTCCTTGGAAGTGGGGATGGTCTTTTAACATCTTAAAGTTGCCACGTTTGAAAAAACAGACATTAACAATCAAACTAACAAAATATACTGTTGCCCTTCCATTGCACAATTAACTGTCTCTCTGGAATAGGGGCTTCTCTGAATAGACTAATTGAAAAAGTTGCTACAGAGACAGCCCCCTTTTTTAGAAGTAGCACCCCAAATCTGGAAGAATGCTTCCCACTGTGAGTCTCACCTGATGCACTGGTTCGAGATTCATCAACTGTTTTCTCCATCTTAGCTTCCAGACTTTCTTTCCCTGGAATGCGCTGCTGCAATTTGTATGTTGAAACACTACAGGTAGTCCTCACTTAACAACCATTCGTTTAGTGATGGCTCGGACTTACAACCATGCTGAAAAAACGAACTTACAACGGGTCCTCACATTTACGACCGTCGCGGCGTCCCCACAGTCACGTGATCACGATTTGGGTGCTTGGCAACCGGTTCACATTTATGACTGTCGTAGCATCCCGTGGTCACGTGATCGCCATTTTCGACCTTCCCAGATGGCTTCTGGCAAGCAAAATCAATGGGGAATGGAGTGATTCACGTAATGACCACGTGGTTCACTTAACACCCGTGGTGATTCGCTTAACAACTGCTGCACAACAGGTCGTAAAATCAGGTCAGATTCGCTTAATGACCGCTTCATTTAGCAACCGAAATTCTGGTCCCAATTGTGGCCGTTAAGTGAGGACTACCTGTATATTATTTCTGTATTGTAGCTACAATTGCTATTACTTTATTTCTGGTTTTGAGCCAGTCGGATCGCTCTATTATAGGGAAGCCAATAAGCACTGTAAAAAAAATAAAATAAAATCGCAGCCTCCCCCCATTCCACCCAGACGCAAATACATTCATGCTTCTGTGCAGCAATAACACCTCAAAGAGGATCTCCCATAAAGATAACAAAGAAGCATTTGTTAGCGTGGGGGGGGGTGGGGGGGGTGGAATGGCTGTTGCTTCCAGACTGCCCTTTAATCAGCCTAAAAAAATACAGTGGCTACTCATTAGAATACAAAGCAAGGGTGATCTCTGCATTGAACTCCATTTGAGCAGAAACGTATTTTTAAAAATGAAAAACCCACCACGAGCTGGATTTACACCAACGGAGATGGCTCAAAATGGCATCAAAGACAACTTCTATTGCAAGGAAGAGCAACAGATTTGTTGAGGTTTCTCCCCCCACCCCACCCCGCCCCCCTGCAGCAAAATAGCCATTCAACATCGGAGGGGAGTAAAAATATAAAGACACGGAATAGTTTATCCCCCTCTTCCATACCAGCCTGCCTCATGAGCCATGCTGGAAATCAAAAGGCTTAATTAGAAATAAGATGTCAGTGGCTGTTGAAAGATATTTCAATTTGAAATAAAAGATGGCCAGTAACAGAAGTTTGCTTTTTTAAGAGCTACGTATTTTTGTCTGTTTCCCAGGAGGAATGCATAAATAGAATTCATGGCTTTGCAAATTCAGAAATAAGATTTGATTGCTCCCTCATATAGAAGCATATTTCTTAAGGACGGTTTATTATTTTCAAATTGCCCATTCACAGAATGGATGCCCCATTTTCGGGAAGTCTACAAGCAAGGTCAAAAAAATCAAGATGATTGTCACAACTGCATAGTCAAAGCCCTGCCCTTTTTTACACGGCACATTAAATGGAGCATGGCTTCCACTGCAAGATTGCAATTACCATCTTGACTTTTTTGACCCCCTGCCCCGCGGATCCCCCTCTGCCCAGAGGGTATGGTCCATCATAGAAACAGAAGACAGAATGTGAGGCTGCAAGAATCTAAAATCTGCTATTATTAGAGTCAAGGTGGTTAATCGTAAAAAACGAATGCTTAAAATCTTGTGGAGTATGTTTAGCCTGGAGAAGAGAAGACCGCAGGGAAACAGGATAGTCCTCTCCAATGATCTGAAGGGCTGTTATGTAGAAGATGGGGCAGACTGGTTCTGTTATTCCAGAACGCAGGACAAGACACAAAGGGCTTCAAGTACAAGAAAGTAGATTTTGGTTGGACATCAAGAAGAACTTCCTAAGCGTTGTTCATCCGTGGAACAGCCTGCCTTGAGAGATGATGGGCTCTCCTTTGCTGGTGAGGTGTTTAAATAGAGCAGTGTTTCTCAACCTCGGCAACTTTAAGATGTGTGGACTTCAATTTCCAGAAGTTGAAGTCCACACATCTTAAAGTTGCTGAGGTTGAGAAACACTGAAATAGAGGCTAATGGCCATCTGTTGGGGATGTTAGAGTTCTGGATTCCTTCAATAGGCAGGGGATCAGCCTTGACGATCTCCAAGCGCCCTTCCAACCTATGATTTCCCCCCCATTCTTCTTATTCTGTCAACTGAACTGGAAAGGTTTATATTGATGGGGGAATCCAGATCTTTACAATCATTAAATAGGGCTTCTTCTTACCTTAACTCAAGAGTCACTTTCCAGCATCTTCCAAGAGAGTCCTCTGACATAGAAGCAAGATGACATAGGTAGTCATCTTCTAGTAGGTATGGGAGGAAGAGATCGAGTGATGGAGATGTCTTGTTCCTTCAGCAAAACCTGATCCCATCAGAACACAAATACGGGTAGTCCTCGACTTACAACTGTTCGTTTAGAGACCATTTGAAGTTATGACGGCACTGGAAAAAGTGACTTATGACCAGTCCTCACACTTATGACCATCACAGCATCCCTGCAGTCACGTGATCAAAATTCGGGCGCTTGGCAACTGGCATGTATTTACAATGATTGCAGTGTCCCGGGATCACGTGATCGCCATTTGTGACCTTCCCAGCCAGCTTCCAAAAAGCAAAATCAATGGGGAACCGCGTGATTCACTTAATGACTGTGTGATTCGCTTAACGGCTGTGGTGATTCACTTAACGATCACTGCAAAAATCTCATAAAATTGGGCGCAGTCACATGATGCCTCGCTTAACGACCACACCACTTAATGACAAATTTTCTGGCCCGTTGTGGTCGTAAGTCGAGGACTACCTGTACTGCATTAAAGAGAAAGTACAATCTTCTTTAGCAAGAGGGCGGGCAGCGGGGGCCTTTTGATACTCTTTCTTGCATTTCTTGTCTCTTGATTACTGACCACTGGTTCAGTGCAGGAACAGATTCTCCCCACTTCTGTGTGGACTTGGAAGCTGGTTTCCCAACTATAGAGAGGTGGGACGCGGTGGCTCAGCAGGTTAAACTGCTGAAGCTGTAGACTGCCGGTCGGAAGGTCGGCAGTTCGAATCCCCACGCAACGAGGTGAGCTCTCGTTGCTAGTCCCAGCTCCTGTCGACCCAGCAGTTCGAAAGTAGATAAATTGGGTACCACCTTAAGTGGGAGAATTTGCTGATGTCCTGTCGGGGGTCGGCTTCCACCGAACTGAAGATCCCTTGAATGGCGGCGGTCACGACAGATCCCGAAGCAACAACAACAGGACGTCAGCAGCCGGCTCCGACGCAAGGCATCGTGGGACATGTAGTCCAGAAGCCAGAGAAGAGTCGGTTCCCTTACCCCTTTCCTTGGCGCGCGATTTAATGAAATAATGTATAACGATGTATGTAAGCCGCCTAGAGTCCTCCGTTAGGGAGGGGATAGGCAGGGTATAAATACAATAATAAATAAAAAAAACAAATAAAAAAATAGAGAGAAACTGCTTCCTCTGTACTCATTAGCTTTCCAAGTAGGATTGCCATATCAGGAACAAAATCTAAAGAGAGAAAAGATGAGAAGCACTATAGCTGCAGACCAACCCAACTCTCAGCAAGTCCTCTCTGTTCTTCTGGCTTTCTCTGCTCCACACAAATATCTGCATTGTTTCAGGATGCTGGAATGACAGGTTGCAAGAAGGACAGCGAGGCAAGAGACCTTTCTGTAAACTTGGCTGCATGTGGGGAGAGGCCAGAGGATGCACAGATCAGCTGGGTTTCAATGCAGCCCCCCTTTTGGGGGAGATGGGCAGTGACAGAAATATGAAAAATCAATCAATCAATCAATAAACAAACCAGGAAATGTTTCTGCTTAAAAACAAGTCAGCCGTAGCCTTTTCTATGGCCCGATGCGCATAACTCAGAAACAGAATGGAAAAGTTGCTAGCGTGATTAGAGCAAATTAGATTAGGTGAAACAGGATCCAAATACTGATAGAAATACTGGGCCTCTCCTGATCGATTCCTAGATTAGGTAGGGATACAAAGCTACCCACTTAACCATGGCTGACTTAAACCCTTAAGAGTTCCCTTTTTATGAACCTTAACAACCTAACATTGCTAATGGCTGTTAATACGGACTCAACCAGTGGCTGCAGGCCTTCGGCCCAAACTCTTTTGTAAGCATTTCAGGGAGTCACCGTTCTACTGGAGGTCATAAAACACCACTAAAATGCATTAAATCCACCTTCCAGGCTTTGCAAACCTAGGGAGAGATGTGAAGGTTGGTTTCGGAGTATTATAAAGAAATGCTGCCAACCGCAGGGGGAGGCACCGCTGCATTTCATCTCGGTGAGCCAAGGGCCTTTAAATCTCAGTCCCGATAAAGTAGGGAAATTGCTGTATTTCAAGAGAAACTTGGGTCTTCTGCGCCCCAAGGTGGGGGACAAAGAGCACCACCTACACACATAAGGGGCGCGGTAGCTCAGCGGGTCAAACCGCTGATGCTGTAGGACTGCCAATCAGTAGGTTGGCAGTTCGAATCTCTGCGTGGCGAGGTGAGCTCTCGTCACTTGCCCCAGCTCCTGTCAACCCAACAGTTCAAAAGCTAATGCAAGTAGATAAATGGGTACCACCTTACGTGGGAGAATGTGCTGGCGTCCTGTCGGGGGTCGCCCTCGGCACAAAGAAGATCCCGTGAATGGCGGTGGAGGACGACGAATCCCAAATAGCAACATCCAGGACGTCAGCAGCCGACTCGGAAGTAAGGTATCCTGGGACTTGTAGTCCAATACCCACTGAAGAAGAGTCGGTTCCTTTACCCCTTCCCTTAGCGCGCGGCAAACATTGTTTAATATTGAATGTATAAATATGAATTGCAATGTATGTAAGCCGCCTAGAGCCCTCCGTCTAGGGAGGGGATAGGCGGGGTATAAATAAATAAATAAATAAATAAATAAATAAGAGAGTTTACTTGCAAAAGCTAAGTAGAAAAACACAGGACTCTGGATCTCAAGCACGGGAGAACACCACAACAGGTCATTTTGGCTGGGTTCATGACCTGCATTAAGCCACAGTGTGTTTAACATAGTACATACATACATACCCCTCATCCTATATGCTACTCCTTTTTAGGGTAAGTCATATTATGCACCGAAAAGGAATAAGAAATAGTAAGGCGAAGACATTAAAGTCATCAACACCATTCACTAGACCCGCTCATCATACCTTTCCCTCCTTGCAAATCATCCTTGTTGCCACCATGTCCATCCATCCATCTCTCTTTTTAAGGATCTCATCAACTCCATCCAACCAGAACTTTCTTGGCCTTCTTCTTCCTCTCAACCCATTCACTTTTCCTTCATACGTTTGTTTTGCAATTTGATTTTCATTCATTCTCTTCATACACTTCTTTTGTGCTGGTCGTTCACCTGTGTATCCAGTCCACCATTCATTCAGCACTTACTTACTTTTGACCCTATCAATTCTGGCTTTACCCCCACACACTTTCTAAGTATCCCATAGATCTCAATTCTTTCTTGTTCTCTTTAATCTAATAGAAGCTGCCTGAGTACCCATACGAACATACATGTCAATAAAACGTAACTGCAGGCTGGCCAGTGGCCAAACGGGTCCCTTGCCAACATGAAGGATGACAACAGCGAAGAGATGGAAATGTAGGTTATGCTGTCAACAAGTGTTTAGTTAGAAAACCCAATCCAAGCCAACATATATTCAGAAAGGTTTGTCTCCTCTTAGATTTGCCTGCTTGCACAATTCGGTAAACCAGATTATAAAGCTAAATCCTTAACGGATGAGGATTTCATTTCTGGGACTGCAAAGACTGTGCTTTTAGCCAAGTCTTATCGGCTCTGCTGGCAGAGAGATTACTGAAGATGTCCTAGGATCAGAATGGAGCCCTACCTGGCTTAAACCAATTAGGCACTTAAGGGCAAAGCTGTCAAACTACAGAGGCCTGCCAAATCTGTACATTTCATTTTCTTGGCCCGTACATATTTCACAGGGCATTATAATGCTTTGGGAGGGACAGAAACAGCTGTTAAGAACAGTAACAAAAAACTTTATCCGAAAGCTGTTTCAGGAAGAAGTGGGATAGAGGACAAAGAAAAAAAAAAGGCTTGTGTTTAACACAACAAAATATCACACATATTACAACATGGAAGTGAGTTGGCCCTGAGATCAGATTTCCTCCTTAGAGACAATGCTTCACCATTGTAGGGGTTGACTTGTTAAAGGATATTCCTATTAAATAGCTTAAAAATGGAGTCCCCTTTCCTTTTAAAAAGGGGAAGCTCTGTTTGGGGCAAATTGTTGTCAAATAATCCTAATCTGTCCTCTTTGTGCTTTGTGGAAGTGGAAGCTTGAAAAATGGAAAACAAAGATGCACGCAAGTGTATTCCAGTCATTCTGCTGCTGCTTCTATCCTATTAAAGTTTTGTGATTTTGGGATCTCATTTGCCTATTTTGTTAAAACATAGCCAAACCCGTAAAGAAAAAGAGAGGGGTTAAAGGCGCATGGATGATACAGTTTAACCTTCACAATTAAGACCTATTTCCCTGCAAAATCCCTGTGGAAATATCAGTGGCAAATCAAGGAAAAAAGCATTATTGAGATTCTTTTGGATCCCTTGCTATCTCAAACGCGTTTGTATAATGAGGACCAAGCTGCTGGAAGAAAAAAAATAAACATAAAGGACAAATTAAAAAGCTTGTCATTTTTTTCGCCCCCGCAAGGCTTCATACAGTTTTCGACTTCACTTGCATCAGCTGCAAGGACACTGCCGATTACGCAAATGTGGGGCAGATGACATCTTTATTAAACCGAGTCTCATTAATACGTTATAATAAATAATACAGTCTGCGGGGTGGGGCGGAGAGTGACCCCCGCCACCTCCAGTCGACTTGTAAGGCTTTTCTCAGAATGAGGTCAGACTGGGATTCCCAAAAGACACATTAAGCTAAAAGTTGGCTCAATCTGGCAGCATAATGAAGGACACAATATCCTGTTATGGAAAAACACAACGCTGCTTAGCAGCTGATGGTCTACGCAGCAACGGTGGGAAGCCCTGAAATAAATTTGGGGGGATTTTTTCTTTTTAAAAAACCTCTTTTAAAAATAATTGTCCTTAACATGGACCAAGCTTCGAAGTTTTTCTTTGGTTTCTATAACACTCTTCTGCTGAATGTTCATTCATTCACTTCTGTGGAAACACTGGCGTGTGAGGGGATTAAATAAAGGCTGCAGGAATACCATCCTCTAAGATAGTGTTTCTCAAACTTGGCAACTTTAAGCCATGTGGACTTCAACTCCCAGAATTCCCCAGCCAGCATGGCTGGCTGGGGAATTCTGGGAGTTGAAGTCCGCATGGCTTAAAGTTGCCAAGTTTGAGAAACACTGCTCTAAACAGATCCTTAAACAGTTCAGGAGGCACAGAGGGAGCAATCTCAGTTCTGATTTATTCTGGTCAGCACCACTTCCCCAAAAATCCAGCCACGAATCCTTCCAGACCAGAGGACTCTGGAAATTGGCAAAACACCTACTTGATCTCTGAGGCAGAGCTGTTTGGGAACAGGATCGGCAGAAATGGGTGTCTTAGAATATAAGTTTCCAAACTTTTTCAGACCATGAAACCTGTTGAAAATAAAATTTCCTGAAACTTTTGATCAAGAGACAAAGCTCTAGTGATAGACAATTGGACGTGTTCGGATGACAATGATGAAAATGGTGGTGGTGGTGATGATTTTGGCCCATCAAGTTCTCATGGAACTCGGGTTCTGCAAAACGTGGTTTGTAAACCTCCATCTTAGAACATTTTGGACCTTGCAAAGGATAGATGATCCCATTTCGATTCTGTTTCAGGCAGGAAAAGCCTTACTCTGAGGTGAGCGCCAACTTTTGGTTCTTTGCATTAGACATCTCCCAAAGTCAACTTCCCAAATCCCTCAATAAATTTGGTCTTGGACCAGATTCCCAGTGTTGCTTTTTAACTTGCCAAAATCACAAGAATCAGGAAGAAAAGGGATACCTTTTAACCCTAACATAATTTTTAAGGAAGGAAAGCCTGAAGCCAATTTAGAATGTCAACAATGTTTGAAATTCCTTACTCTAACCATTCCTGTCTCTTTTTACCTTATAAACATACAATACCATGGAACCAAAGTGATCCTGCATGCCAAAAGTTCGTTGGTTTTATTAGAGATTACTGCAGGCGTCTGTCTAAATACAGTTCAACAGCAGAAGGTCAAATTTCATGTATGCAGCCAAAAAAAAAAAAAAAAAAAGACACACATTTTTGCTAAAATATTTGGCCGCCTGATCACTCAGTTCCTGCCTTACAAGCGATACGGTTAAAGACATTGTCTAGTTCACCTCTGCATTATTTCAGATAATCCTGAACTTCATAAATTGCGTTTATAAAAACTATTGTTCTTATAGAATGCTGGCAGCTACTAGATAAAGTACATTTGAAATCACTGGACTTACTAAACAATAATTTCTTTTTAAATATTGGAATGGGGAAGTAGGTCCTAACCTACAATGCCATTCTTTTCTGTATTTATTCATTAATAAACCTGTATTTATTTCAATAAGACGACTGAGGGAATGATATTAAAGGCAAAACTGAAGTACTTTGGCCACATAATGAGAAGACAGGATACCCTGGAGAAGAAGCTGATGCTAGGGAAAGTGGAAGGCCAAAGGAAGAGGGGCCGACCAAGGGCAAGATGGATGTATGATATTCTGGAGGTGACGGACTCGACCGTGGGGGAGCTGGGGATGGTGACGGCCCACAGGAAGCTCTGGCGTGGGCTGGTCCATGAAGTCACGAAGAGTCGGAAGCGACTGAATGAATAAACAACAAATTTCTTTACATAGAACATAAAAAAGTTGCAATAATTGGCAATCCATACAAACTGCTTGCTTTGCAGCACGGCAATCTTCTCACCTCATGCTTAAGTAAGGTGAAATTGCCATGCAAGTAGCAAATCTTCATGACCCTGGCAAGACCCACATTCTTTACTATAGCATCCTCCTTGTATCCAAAGGAAGCTTTCAAACGTACGTCCGATGTCCTCCTATTGTGCTGTACTCAAGGATAAAGATACAGGTAGTCCTCACTTAACAACCATTCATTTAGTGACTGTTCAGACTTACAACGGAGCTGGAAAAAATGACTTATGACCGGTCCTCACATTTATGACTGTTGCAGCGTCCCCACAGTCACATGATCATAATTTGGGCACTTGGCAACCGGTTTGCATTTATTTATTTTATTATTTATCACATTTGTATCCCGCCCATCTCCCTCACAAGGAGGGACCCTGGGCGGTTCATAGCAAAAATTTAAAATCAATAAAAACTATAAATACCAATAAAAACAATATACAGTATACACACACACACACACACACACACACACACAACTGTCACAGGGTCCCGTGTTCATGAGATCGCCATTTTCTACCTTCCCGACTGGCTTCTGGCAAGCAAAATCAATGGGGAAAAGCGTGATTCATTTAACAACCACATGGTTCACTTAACACCTGCGGTGATTTGCTTAACAACCGTTGTGAAAAGGTCATAAAATTGGGTCAGATTCACTTAATGACCGCTTTGCTTAGCAACCGAAATTCTGGGCTCAATTGTGATTGTTAAGTGAGGACTACCTGTAATAAATTCATTCAGGCTTGTCTGTGTTCATAGAAGTCACAAAGTTCCAGTAACATGAAGGGGTAATTTTCAGGGCTACTGTACCTTTGATAAGCAATTGCCTGTGCATTGAAATTTCTCTTCTCTGAAAAAGCAGGAACTCCCTGTCCTCAAAGATGAGGGGGTCCTTGATGATTGTGAAACAGTTATTCCATTTGCTTATACTCCTTAAATCAGTGATTCTCGACCTTAGCCATTTTAAGATGTGTGGACTTCAACTCCCAGAATTCCCCAGCCAGCATGTTGAAGTCCACACATCTTAAAGTTCCTGAGGTTGAGAAACACTGGGCTAGCCACTCGATGCATTTGATGATGTAAGCTGCAGCTCATGAAAGCTTCTGCCTTTTAATAAAATATGGGGCTACCGGAATCCTCCTGAACTTTGGGCAGCAACGTGGAAATGCTGTTTGTGGCTTCCTTCCAAGATGTTTCTTTTGATTAAGAAACAGTCTAACACAAATATTATCTGGTTGTCTCCCATCCTTAACTTCCAAGCCCAGATAAGATTAAGCAGGGTTTAAGTACCCATAGGTAACATTTTTGAGATGATGGATATATTTGGAAATTTCAGAACATGTGGATACTCCCATTAGATGCTGCCATGCTGGAAACATTCCTTCCTCACATCTAATCGTATCTCTAGGAACGACCTCTAGCTCATCATTGTCTATTGTGGGGGTGGACAGGCACCTTTCCAATAACAATGCATTAGATGGCAGCAATTTTTATTTTCTAAGAATGCAATGTGATCTTTGAAACCGTTTGCCACCTAGACTTTTTGCCTGGTGCCTGTTTTGTAATTTTACCGGCCAGATTAAAACCACTTTGTTTATCTAGTCTCTTTGTGAAATAAGGCTCCTTCCAATTTTATCATGAGGTCATTTATGCGAGGGGTTAAAAAAATGATGGGTCTACACATTTTTGGAAGTGAGGAGACCACCTGTTGTTGTTTTAATTAAAGCTTATGTTTTTAAAATAAAAGTGGCCAAAACACTTGTAAACAGCACTTTATGGATTCCTTTCTCAGCTGCAGCTGTCTCAGTTCCTCAGCTTCCAAAATTCAGACTACGTGCTACAAGTTAAAGTCTCCACTGGAGGAAGCAAGAACAAGGGACTTGGAATGAGAAAAAGCAGACCCAGTGGACTTAGAAAGGATAATCTCATCTCATCTTGGCGATCACTCGTAGCCGAGTAAGATTGTCTTCCAGGGGTAAAATCTTAACAGTGGATCCGTAAGTGGCTGTAAAGGCGGATTCTGGATCCGCACAACCTCACACAATGAGGGCATAGGTTTCCAGGTGGAAGACGGTCACGATGAGGGTTTGCTTGACGTGCCTTCCTCTTAGCTCGTTTCTCCCTTTCACCTTGTACTCGTGCTTCTTCAAAGTCTGTAGCGCCTTTAATAAAGGCTGACCTCCAATTGTAATGCTCATGAGTTGTTGTTGTTCAGTCGTTTAGTCGTGTCCGACTCTTCGTGACCTCATGGACCATAGCACGCCAGGCCTTCCTGTCCTCCACTGTCTCCCGGAGTTTACTCAAATTCATGTTCATTACATCGGTGATGCTATCGAACTGTCTCATCCTCTGCCGTCCCCTTCTCCTTTTGCCTTCAGTCTTTCCCAGCATCAGGGTCTTTTCCAGTGACTCCTCTCTTCGCATTAGGTGGCCAAAGTATTTGAGCTTCAGCTTCAGCATCTGTCCTTCCAATGAGCAGTCAGGGTTGATTTCCTTTAGGACTGACTGATTTTACCTCCTTGCAGTCCAAGGGACTCTCAAGAGTCTTCTCCAGCTTCCCAGTTCTCAATGCTGATATTAAATTTTTTAAAATTAGCTTTGAGAGTATCTTTCAATCCCTTTTGCTGTCCACCAATATTCCGTTTTCCATTCTTAAGTTGGGAGTAAAGTAGCTGCTTTGGAAGACGATGGTCAGGCATTCGAACAACGTGGCCAGTCCAGCGAAGTTGATGTTGGATGATCATTGTTTCAATGCTGGTGGTCTTCACTTCTTCCATTACGCTGACTTAACAGTGGACTTAGAAAGGATATCAAGAGACAGGAAGAAAGGTCTGTCTTAGGGACCAGGTTAATGATCCTAAGACCCTTCTCGATTTACAAAGGGAGAAGGGTTGGGGCATCCCCCGAGCGTGTTAATGGCCCCGTTTCTTGGCTACATTAACATCCATGCATTGCTTACTTGGCGGCTATGTATATTTATTTTGTATTTTTAATTGTTTTAATTATTTCAACTGTTTTATAATTTTTATGCTTGTAAGCCGCCCAAAGTCACTTGTTGAGATGGGCGGCTACAGAAAATAAATAAATAAATAAATAAATAAATAAATAAATAAATAAATAAATAAATAAATCCAAATATGTGTCATTTAAAAGCAGATCTGGAAAGCTGTGCTTTTGCTACCAATGAAACTTAATGGCCCACTGGTGTCACTGTTGAAGTTTTGGTGGTAGATTTTTTACGTGTATCCCAATATCTGAAGCATGCTAGGGGAGTTGAGGGCCACACAAAACTTTGGAGGCTGCACCGTAGGTTGTTCACTCTGGTACAGATTTTTTAAAAAAAGGCCTTGAAGATTGGGGTGTGGTACAGCATTAGTCATCTTGGTGGATGACTTATGCCAGGAACTAGATGGAGTGTGACTCCGCTATTGTCCTGGACCTCTCAGCTGCTTTCAAAATAGTATCCTTCTGAGCTGGTCGGGCTGGGCCTTGGGGCACTGTCTTGCAATGGTTTCAATCCTTTAGATCTGTTAGCCTGGGTTCAGAAGGTGATGCTGGGAAGTGACTGTTTCACACTTTTACCACTGACGTCTGGTGCCTACAGAGTCCCATCTTTTCCCCTTTGTTGTTCAATATCTACATGAAACCTTGGAGGAGATGATTCACAGCTTTGGAGGCGGGGAGCAGAATCTGTTTGCTGACAACACCCAGCTCTTCTGCTCCTTTCCTTCTGACTTCGAAGGAGCAACCGGTACTCTTGAATATTGCCTAATTTTGATAACGGGTCGGATAAGGGAGAACAAGCTGCTGTTGGTCAGAAGAAAGCTGGACTTGGAAATTGAGATGAACTTGATGGGGGGCTGCATTCTCCCAGGGGGAGTCTTACCCGCTGAGCCACCACGCCTCTTACTTGCTTACTTGTCTATCAAGTATCAAACTTTTAAAACAGGAAAGAAAATTGGACAAGAGAAGGAACAGAGGGCGGGTGGGATTGATATTAAATGTCCAAAAGCTAAAGATATGGAATGCTGGACTTCAAATAAAACTGGCCCAGCAGGTGAAGATCCAACAGATTTACACCCTTACTCTTCAACAAACCTCATAACGGGATAACGCCTAGGCATCAAATATGCTCTCGCACAACGTATACATTAAGCAAACATTCATATGTTTCAAGATTACCATTCAAGATTACCAGCAACAAAACACTGATCCAAATCAACGTCTGTGCTTTCGGAACTATGCCTAATTTATTTCTGATTCAATCTGTGGATCGCCATGAGCATCTTAAATGAGGATGGAGTGATACATTCTCTCTTAAAATAACAGTTACATCTGTATTTAGACACACAAGCCTTTGCTGGGTTAGTTTGTTATTCATTTATGGTCCAGATTTTCAAGATAGGATTGATTTGTATTCCCCGTGGAGCTGAAAATCGCAGCTGGTAAGAACATAACCAGCCTAAAGTAGCTGGTAAGAGCTTAAGAATAATCTCCTTTTACTGTAATATTATAAACTGATTTGGAGCAGCCATCATCCCATTTCAGAAGTGGTTTACTACATGGATAGGCTGCAATTTAAAAACAAACTCAAAGTCTACTTATGCTAAAATTTGTTCTGTGGGCATTGTCCAATATGTTTTGAACTGGAAGCGTTTCTGGAGATTTTTACAGGGTCTGCAATCAACTGATATCAGATTTCGTTTGTTTTACCTAGAGCAGAGCTTTCCAAACTTTTCCTGTTGGTGACACACTTTTTAGACATGCATCATTTCATGACACACTCTTACAGCAGGGCACAAGGCAGGCACTAGGACCTGCGCGGAATCACAGCAGGTTTGGAGGCAGCAAGGCACAAGGCAGGCACTAGGACCTGCGGGGAATCCTGGCAGGGCTTGGAGGCGGCAGCAGCCGCGACACACCCAGACACTGCAGCCGACACACTAACGTGTCCCAACACAGTTTGGAAAGCTCTGACCTAGAGTATACCTTGTGGAAAGATGAAAGAGCCTGCAGAGGTTTAAGGCACCCAACTTGCCCAGTAAAATACCACCCCCCCCTGGAAAAATCAGCCTAATTTTAAAGGGGAGCACTCTGAGCAGTTCAAGGCATACCTTTTTGCCTCCTAACTCCTAAAATACACAGGTGTTGTTTATTCGTTCAGCTGGTTTTATTTATGGTGTTTATTGCAGCTATAAACACCAGCAGGAACACACACCCTCCACTTGGGCACAGAGAGAATCTTCTAGCTGTGCTCCTGTCCTCTGAAGATGCCAGCCACAGCTACTGGTGAAATGTTAGGAACAAAAACTGCCAGAACACGGCCACACAGCCCGGAAAACCCGTAACAACCATTGGATTCCGGCCGTGAAAGCCTTCGACTATACGAATATGGTTGAACCTTGTTTACCAACATCATTTGCTAGACCAGGGGTCGGCAAACTTTTTATGCCCTTCCTCGCCGAGTTTGTCCGCCGCCTGCAGGGAGGGAGGCGGGGGGGACAGGGCTGGGCGCTGGGGCCGTGGACGGCAGGCCAAAGGGAGATGTGGGCGGCGGCAGCAGCGAAGAGGCCGCGGGCGCAGGAAGCAGCAGCCGGAGGCCGCCTCGCCTCTGCCGCTCTCCGCTTCTCCGCAAAGCTCCTGGTTGATCTTAATGTTTCCTTTTCCTCCCTTTCAATATGTTCCAGCAAGCGAGTTGGAAGCGGAGAGCGGCAGAGGCGAGGCGGGCGGCGGCGGCAGCGAAGAGGCCACGGGCGCAGGAAGCAGCAGCCGGAAGCTCGTCTGGCCCCAGCGGCGCGCCGAGGGCGAAGAGCCGCCTGCTCTCCCCTTGGCCGCCTCCGGTCACTACAGTCGCCCTGGCATCTCCCTTTGGCCTGCCGTCCGCGGCCCCTGCCCCCGCCCCAGCGCCCAGCCCTGACCCCCCCACCTCCCTCCCTGCAGGCGGCGGACTAACTCGGCGAGGAAGCCCTTGATGGCGGCTTCCCTCCCGCACGCACGCCCAGGCTTGGCTGCGGAGCTCAGCTCAGGAGAGGTGGCGGGAAGGAGGGAGCGTCACGGAGCATGTGCAGAGGGCTCTGCTGGGCGCCACAGCGTTCCCGGGCAGAGCAGAAGGCTGCGCCCTCTCCACCGGGCGGGACCCACGCCTCCTTCCCTGCGGGCGGGCGAGGCAGGGAGAGAAGGGGAGACGGAGGGGCTCCCTCTCCGGCCTCTGCGCCCCTTCAGGCCCGTCTCTCCGAGGGGGGCGGCGGGAGGGAACTCCCCGTCCAAGGGGAAGCGCTGGGAACCAGTGGCGGAGGTTGGCCGGCTCCTGGAGCGGCTGCCGCGGGCAACTTCTCCGCTCTGCCCGGCTCAAAACCTGGGGCGCGGGAGAGCGGAAGGCTGTGCCCTCTTCACCGGGCGGGACCCACGCCTCCTTCCCTGCGGGCGGGCGAGGCAGGGAGAGAAGGGGAGACGGAGGGGCTCCCTCTCCGGCCTCTGCGCCCCTTCAGGCCCGTCTCTGCGAGGCCCGGCGCGGCAGGGAGGCGCTGCTGGCCCGGGACGCGGCGCTGCCAGAGGCAGCGCAGGAGCGACTTCAAGGGCTGCTGCGGCTGGAGATGGCGCTGCTCCGCGGCATCCAGGTGCTGGGCGAGGGCGCAGGCCCGGGACTCGAGCGGCAGGGCGGTGCAGGGGGCCTGGCCTGGGCGGTGGCGGCGGGGGGGACGGAGCCGGCGGAGGTTTGCCAGGCGGCAGGACGGGGCGGGTGGCGCTGCTGGGGCTGGTGGCGGAGCTGGAGGGAGCGGAGGGACCAGGCGTTCCTGTGGACGCAGCGTGCGCTCTGCAACCCGCCTTGGAGAAGCAGCCGCGGGAGGCCCTCCGGGTGCACCCTCCCGCCCCATCAATCCCCCCACCCCGCCATTCGGCGTCCTCTCCCCCCGCTAACCTGAGCCCTGCGGCGGCCGGGGGAGCCGAGCCAGACTCGGACCGGAGGCGGCCAAGGGGAGAGCAGGCGGCTCTTCGCCCTGCGCCGCCCTGCCGCTCGCGTCCCGGGCCCGCGTCCTCGCCCAGCACCTGGATGCCGCGGAGCAGCGCTATCTCCAGCCGCAGCAGCCCCTGCAGCCGCTCCTGCGCCGCCTCCAACAGCGCCGCGTCCCGGGCCAGCAGCGCCTCCCTGCCGCGCCGGGCCTCGCTCAGTGCGAGAGCCAGGGGGCGGGGTTTGCGGGCGGGGGCCAATCGCGTGGAAGGGGCGGGGGTGAGTTCAGCTGCGGAAGAGCCACACTCAAGGGGCCAAAGAGCCGCATCTGGCTCGCGAGCTGCCATTTCCGACCCTTGTGCTAGACCATTTCATACCTTTCTATCTATACTGTATATCCAAACATCGATTCATGCATTGCTTTTTGTTCTTAACATCTTTGGGGCTGAGTCCTATTTCTGGCTTTGCTTGCTGGGTGAGCAACAGGGAATATTGGGGTGAAACATGCTTTGGATGCTTCTGTGGAAGCCTGGAGGTCCTTATTGCTAAGGGGAAGAAAAGGGGATTTGTGCTGGCTCTGGCTCTGGGATCTATTCCGATGTCTTTGATCAACCACAGGCTTGGGCTCCCTCCTTTTCATGAAATCTCATGAGGCTCCAGGAGGACATTCTTGGGTAGGGGAAGAGAGAAAAAAATTATCTTACTTGTGGCTGGTGAAAGTCAGCTCAAGATCTCCAAGAAGAGTTCTTACCCTATTTCTGCAGCCAACCAAGGAGGGAGGAAAGGATGAAGCTACAGCATTCCAGAAGTGCTGTAACAGCACTCCATGAGCCAGTGCAGTGAAGGTGCTAGATTAACAGTGGGGAAACCCAGGTTCTAGTCCCGCGCTCAGCTGTCAAAGTCTCCCCTGGAAGACTTTGGACCTTCTATTTCTCAATCCAACCTGTGCAACAAGGTTATTGTTGTGGAGTCAAATTGGAGCAGAGTGTGTTATGTGTACTGCTTTGAGCTCCTAAAGGAAAGGCAAAATATACATCAGAGAGAGAGAGAGAGAGAGAGAGAGAGAGAGAGAGAGAGAGAGAGAGAGAGAGAGAGAACAGATAGATACCAATCAAAGATGATAGATAGATAGATGGATGGATAGTATTAGATGGGAAGAAGCAGAAGAGAAAGTGGAAAAACTGATCAAATAAGACATGGCATCCTTATACAAAACCTATCCTGTCAAGCAGGGCTTTCCAAAGTGCCGCCGCTGGTGACATACCCGGCGGTGGCGGCAGCGGCGACACGCGCGCGCACGGCGATGGCGTGCGGGGGCATGCGGCGACGCGCGCGCACGGCGGCGGCGCGGGGGGCGTGCGGCGGCGCGGGCGGCGTGCGGCGGCACGCGCGCGCACGGTGACGGCGCGGGAGGGGCGTGCGGCGGCGCAGGGGGTGTGCGACAGCGCGCGCGTGCGTGGCGGCCGCCGTGCACGCGCGCGCCGCCGCTTCCGGGTGGTGTGGTGACACACCACGCTGTGTGTGGCGACACACTTTTGTGTCGCGACACACAGTTTGGAAAGCTCTGCTGTCAAGTATTTTTTTTAATTGAAAGTATTTCACACAATGTTTAAGAGTAAGGCCCTACAAAAATGACACACAGAACAAGTGAAAAAGAAGGTACAATTACAGGTAATGGCATCAGAAATAGACATTTGGAGATCAGATGATGTCTTTACCTCTGTTCTGACAACATATGGAATCAGTCAAAGCTAATGCCAAAGAAAAACTCTTGAAGCTAATCTACAAGCCAGAAGTGGTAGAGCAAGGAATAGGTTGATCTGAGTCCACATTCCAGCTTACTTGGTTTCTGTACCATGGCAACTTTGTTCATTTTAATGATGACAGTTCTAAAAGGAACCCTGAGATAGCTCTTAGCACTGTTGAATTACATCAAGCAATAAGTGGAATTCTTGAATTATATCAAGCAATAAGCAACAATACACGGCTATATTCTCTGTGGTTAGACTTTTGGGGAAATCAACAAGACTTCATTTTTCAAAAAAATTGCAGACTTTTTATTCCACCAACTACCGAAGTCCCATAGCTCTTTACAGCAAAAATGTCAACCAAAATAAAAGCCAGGAAATTATACATAGGCGCATATGCATATACAATATTATCAACAATTACAATCTCATTCAAAAATCTGTTATGTGAAGGCTTTTAAAAATGCTAAGAAGGCAACCAAGCAGAAGGTCCATTCTGAAGAAGTTGGGGTACCCACAGGGATGTCCGCAGGTGGGGCAAAAAGACTGCCCCCTTTTTAGGTGTGTTACACATAAGACACACATTAAAAAAAAGGGTGAGTCTTCAATTCTACGGTTGCACTCGCCATCCTGGCCTTGTTGACCCTCCCTGTGGATGCCCTTGGGGAGCTACAGAGGAATTGACCCCAAGTTGCTGCAAAATGAACCTGGGTCAACTTTAGGAATGACCTCAGTGAATGGTGGTGCAAGCCAGCAGGGAGCATATCGTTCCTACCTTTAAAAAGCCACTGCAATGCCATTCTTTGCCACACCTCTGGAATGTGAGGAGCCTATGTGGAGATTCTTCCCTGCACCGCAAGGGTAGTATCTGAGAACCAAGGCTAGGTGACTTGTTCTACATGAGAGAACCCAGGGGGAAGTAGCCACTAGTGGGTGTAGCAATGGTGGGTGCCCACTCCCAGGTTAGCTGTATGCGGTTCTTGTAAATTGAAACAGAAAATTGTCTCAAGCATTTAAATATTACTGGGGCATTTTCCACAACCCAGATTTTTCCCCGTTCACAAGACCCAGAGCACTCTACCTCTTCTCATGATGTCACCGTGGGGATGTGAGCGTTGCCACAGCCTAATTCCTTCCCAGGTTATCTGGAAGTAAATCACATGCAAAGATCCTGCACTATGGCTCTACTCAGCTCACACCATCCCATCTCCAAAGTGAAGAAAGGAAGGAAATGGACCATGGACTTCCTCTGTCTGGCCTTGGGCTATCAACAGTGCAGAAGGAAGCTGTTTTCCAGCCAACTTCCAATCTTGAAACTCATGAACATCAGAAGAGGTCTCAGCTTGTAAAGAACTGATTTCACCTTACATTATCTATTGAGATCTTTATTTAATGTGATCTGAAGAGTTTCACATGGAGCTGTTCCATACAACATTGATCTCACTGGGTCACCAATACTTCCACTCATACTCTTCAATCTACACATTCTTTTCCAGGTTACCTGCTGTTGGTGTGCCACTCTGCTATTAGATGGTTTCCTGGCTCTTCGTTTATACATTCTCTGTACTTTCAGCCCTTCAATAGATTCAGGATTCAATTAATTTTTTTCTAGCCATCACAACCGAAAATCCCCCCCTTACTTAAATTCAAATTATCGCATATTATTTAAGACAATTTCGTTCTAATGCTCCAGAAGCCCTCCTTCAATCACTTGATCATTATATATGTTTTACAAAAAGGCAAATGAAAAATGATGAAGCTCATGGGTCAATATCTAACATTCCATGATGGTTTATTTGACAATGATTAAAAGGAAAAATGTTTATCCCAGACAGATTGAAAGGAAGAACCAATCAAAGAGAACCAATGAAAGGAAGAAGGAAGTATTCTTTACAATCTGTTCTATTTAGAATAAATATATGGACATGATGGACATTACTGCCAAACCAGTGGATATAGGGTGGCATTCCCTGTTATAAGATTAATTTCTAATGGTCTCATCAGCCTTAATGTGACAAAAAATGTGACCATCAGAAAATGCTTAAAAGCTATCAGACGTACATCTTTAATTAAATGTGCTCCACAGCCTCAGACCTGATTTGGCTCTCACAAACATTGGTCTATTGTTTATATTTTACACAAATAAAGTAATTATGTAGGAAACAATAAAGTCCTGGTGAAGAAGCAAAGAACTGATTCATGCTGTACATTTTCCTAGCAAAAAATGTATGCAGACTTCTCCTTCTACATAATATAAATATGCTTGGTGATAGGCTCATGAAATGCTATATAATTATTGACACCTGCTTTGCCACCATATTCTGGTTTGCTCAGCAGATGGTGAATAATGGAACATAGGAGTACAGAATTCTTTGTGTATCTCCTGTAAAAAAGCTACTTGGTTTGGTTTAGCTTTCACATGAAATTGGGTTGTTTAAAGAGGCCAAAGGATAGGGATGGGGACATGGTCCCCAAATTTCAAAAAACTAACATGGTTTTGATAAGTCTCCCTAAGCTGGTAGCTACTAAGCTAACTCCACAATGGATCTCTTTGCAGGCACTACGTTTTATTGAAGAATCTACACTCATATAACCCTAAACCTTCCCCCTTATCACAAAAAAAATGTAGTGAATTAAATGTACTGTATTTATTTGGAAATGGTATCTCACCTGACCACTTAATATAAACCTGATTCCTTCCTCAAATAGGCTAGTGAGACACACTAATACAATAAACATGGGACAATCAGTTTGCAGCAGAGGAAACCAAAACTCCAGTGATTTCTCCCTATCCTCTTAACACCTGGAAAGTTCTCCCAAGACTACACCAGTTGTTCTCCATGGTAGGATGTATCTATTGCCGAAAGGAATGGTCCAGCCTCCTCCTGTTTTCTCTGCAATGTTCTGTAAGAAGAATGGGTCCCTGGCTGGTAACATCTGTCATCTTGCTGACACTCCCTTTCATTTGCCAACACTTGTAGAGACAGGAACACTGATGAGGGCACCATGCCACATCTTCCTCTATTCTGGAACGTTGCAGAAGAGAATGGGAGGAGAGGTGGAACATCTTTGGACATTGTTGGTCAATCTCCATTCTGACCGAACTTTTTCCATTAAGGCAGATGTACATGAAGTATGATTATGATGTCCCTCCAGCCTTCTGAAAAACGGATTCTCTGAATCCATTCCTAAACCTTAACTAGAAATAGTGGCCCTGTGATTGTTTTCTCAAGCCTGATTTTTTACTCGTAAGTGAACTGATAGTAAGACACACCTTTGCTTTGTGATCCAGAAAGCTGGTCTTCCTTCCTCTTTGCCTTCTGCTCAGCTTCATCTGCGCCAGCATTATGCCCAGCTGCCTCAATTGCACCTTTGTTATTCTGGCTGTTCTGCATGGCCCCCCACCACTCTGCACCCACTCTTGCTTCACCTTTAAAGCTGCGGGTGACGTTTCCTGGCTTTTGAGCATTGGGTGGACAAAGCTCTTCCACCAGAACAGAGTTTGCAGTTTCAAAGGAAGTCAAAGTACTGTTGTAACTGTGAATCAACCCTTCATTCTTCTCTTCCACCAACTCTACATCATCATAAAGTTCAGGCGTAAAATAGATCCTGTCATCTTGAGCATCAGTTTCAACATCTACATCTGACCTGGAAAGTTCCACGTCTGCTCTCCTTGGAGAAGACACCACATTCTCCAAGTCTTTATGTCCAGTGAATTGCCTTTCACGAGCATATTTCTCAGTCACCGAGCCGATCTTTGTTCTAGCAGAACTGCTAATCGTTTCCCCATCCGGCACCCATCTAGCTGGTGGGTCTTCTCCACCCCACAATATATTCTGCTGAGGTTCACATGCAACAGAGTGACTGCGTCTGTCCACTGCCCTTTCTGACTGCCCGGCAGCCTTGAAGATGTCATTCTTCTTTACTGCGGGCAGAGGTGCTGAAGTCAGCGTTTTGCTGAAATACCGTTTTATGCTGCCAGCAGAGAACTGACCATTTGCTTTTCCTCTCCTCTTTTCAGCAGGTGAACCCTTAGAACTGGAGTCGGTAAAATTGTTTTGTTTTATTGTCTGGTAAGATGATGGAGAATCTGGGGGGGGGGGAAGGGCAGATAATAAGGAAGAGAGACATAAGGAGAGAATATAATTAGCATATACATCAGGACACACTGCTCGGTTTTTAGAATAATTGATTAAATAATAGATTTATATCCTGTCCTTCATTCAGGAGCTGAAGTCAGCATATTTATTTATCTATCTATTTATTTATTTATTTTCTATCCCGCCTTTATTATTTTTATAAATAACTCAAGGCGGCGAACATGCCTCATACTCCTTCCTCCTCCTCTTTTCCCCACAACAACCCTGTGAGGTGAGTTGGGCTGAGAGTGACTGGCCCAAGGTCACCCAGCTGGCTTTCGTGCCTAAGGCGGGACTAGAACTCTCCGTCTCCTGGTTTGCCATTGGCTCCTTCCTAGGGCTGAGACAGGGACTGGCCCAAGGTCACCCAGCCGGCTTTCGTGCCTAAGGCGGGACTTGAACTCTGTCTCCTGGTTTGCCATTGGCTCCTTCCTAGGGCGGAGAGACAGGGACTGGCCCAAGGTCACCCAGCCGGCTTTCGTGCCTAAGGCGGGACTTGAACTCACAGACTCCTGGTTTCTAGCCCGTTGCATTAACCACTAGACCAGGGGTCCCCAACCTGTGGGCCACGGCCCACTAGTGGGCCGTGACCTGTTAGGAAGTGGGCCGTGGGGCTCCCGCCTGCAAACCCCGCCCCCTGGTGCGCGCGATTGGTTCCCGCCTGCAAACCCCATCCCCCTAGTCCGTGGAAAAATTGTCTTCCACGACCGCTCCCTGGTGCGAAAAAGGTTGGGGGCCGCTGTACTAGACCAAACTGGCTCTCCCATATATAGTGCTCCTTTCTCCTATTCTTCCCCACAACAACAACTTTGTTAGCATTGGGTTGAGTGTTGCGCCCAAAGTCATCCTGGGAGCTTCTATGGCTGAAGGGAAACGAGAACCTTGGTCTTCCCACTCCTATCCCAGCACCTTCACCGCTTCACCACTCTGGCTCTTGGTCTAAGAGAGAGCGATGGGCTTGAAGTCACCCCATGAGTTTCAGTGGCTGAGGAGGAACCGGAACCTCCCTGCTCCTAGTCAGACACCTTCATGACTACATCACGCCGGCTCTTGGGCTCAAAGTCAATGGCTGAGGGAGGAGCAGGACCTGGCCTTCCCCACCTAGTTCAGCACCTTCACTATCGCCTCATGTGGCCCTGGGCTCAGAGGAAGGAACTGGCCCAAGGTCCCCCAGGGAGCTTCTGTGGCTGAAGGAGGACTCCAACCTGGGCCTTCCCAGTGCCAGCTGAAAACCTTTTCCACCCCACCATCATCAGCTTTCACTACCACCTATAGGACATCAACAGTTCTCCAACTTTTTGTTTCGGGGAAGTCATGTTTGACATGAATTGAAACTAATTCTGGGAAACACACAGCTCTATGGAGGCCCTCTCCTTGACTTGGCAGGACCTATTCCTGTTCTACAGCTACACATCGGAAGGGACGCTCACTCTTGGCTAATTTGGCTGCCATTCCTTTCTTCCTCAGCAACCTCTCGTTCGCTTTTCAACTCCTTCCCCCAGTAATACAAACGTAAGAAGCACCAGGCTTTCCCAGAACCAATAAGCTCAATTTGTAAGGTATCTGCAGGGTATGGTCAAAAAAGTCAAGAAGGCAGCTGCGACAATGCAGTCTAAGTTCCACCTGTTTTTTATGGGTGTTGCACATAACACGCAGCAGAGAAGAAACAAGCAGAGGTTCAGTTACACCGCTGCAGCCGCCATCTTCACTTTCTGGGCCTTACCCTGCAGACACCTGTTTGTAAGAGAGAAGCAGGACCAAGGTTTGGTTCTAAGCTTCTTTATAATACAGTGAGAGAAAGACCAGCTTCTCTCCAATCCCTTTTATCCATCCAGCTTACGTTACAAGTTTTATACATATTAACGCCAACCTAGAGATCCTCTGAAAAGAGCGGTCCTCGGATATCCCCAAGAATTTCTTCCTTCCTTCAAGAAAACGGAGCCACACGTAGCATGCAAAGAACGGCATGGATTGACCACCTCAATTGATAGGAAGGGCTCTGAACAGCAAGAGAACCCCATGCAATTCTTTCCCTACAGCTTCTGCAAGGTGTGCAGGGCTAGAGAGCCAAGTCAGAAGTCTGTCCTCCCGGGTATAGGAATGCTACCCCGTGCCCAGCATTGCGTCAACATTGCATACAGTTTGCTCTTGGTCTAGTGGTTAAGGTGCTAGGCTAGAAACCAGAACCGGAACCTCCCTGCTCCTAGTCAGACACCTTCATGACTACATCACGCCGGCTCTTGGGCTCAAAGTCAATGGCTGAGGGAGAAGCAGGACCTGACCTAGAAGACGGTGAGTTCTAGTCCCACCTTAGGCAGGAAAGCCAGCTGGGTGACCTTGGGCCAGTCCGCCACTCAGCCCTAGGAAGGAGCCAATGGGAAACCAGGAGACTGAGAGTTCTAGTCCCGCCTTAGGCATGAAAGCCGGCTGGGTGACCTTGGGCCAGTCCCTGTCTCTCAGTTCTAGGAAGGAGCCAATGGCAAACCAGGAGACGGAGAGTTCTAGTCCCGCCTTAGGCAGGAAAGCCGGCTGGGTGACCTTGGGCCAGTCCCTGTCTCTCAGCCCTAGGAAGGAGCCAATGGCAAACCAGGAGCCTGAGAGTTCTAGTCCCGCCTTAGGCATGAAAGCTGGCTGTGTGACCTTGGGCCAGTCCCTGTCTCTCCGCCCTAGGAAGGAGCCAATGGCAAACCAGGAGACCGTGAGTTCTAGTCCCGCCTTAGGCATGAAAGCCGGCTGGGTGACCTTGGGCCAGTCCCTGTCTCTCTGCCCTAGGAAGGAGCTAATGGCAAACCAGGAGACCATGAGTTCTAGTCCCACCTGAGGCATGAAAGCCGGCTGAGTGACCTTGGGCCAGTTACTCTCTCCCAGCCCTAGGAAGGAGCCAATGGCAAACCAGGAGACTGAGAGTTCTAGTCCCTCCTGAGGCATGAAAGCGAGCTGGGTGACCTTGGGCCAGTCCCTCTCTCTCAGCCCAGCACACCTCACAGGGGGGTTGTTGTGGGGAAAATAGGAGGAGGAAGGAGTATTAGGTATGTTCACCGCCTTGAGTTATTTATAAAAATAATAAAGGCGGGATAAAAAAAATTAAATAAAATTAAATAAATTAGCAAAATTAAACAGCCCAGTTGAGTGCCTTTCCATCCTCCGGAACTTAACTCCTGCCTTTGCAGACTGTTACTCGTTTTCAAGCAAGCAGATTGACATGCCGTAATATAACCTCCTATCATCAGTGTATATACAACTAAGTATGGGGAGGAACTGCTGCTGAACGTTTTGTTAAGATGGGCTTAATCCCTTCTTTCCACTCAGGAACAAAGGGAGCCCTGTGTGTGGCCAAACCCATCCCTGCACGCCCAGGGCTTGTTTGTGTGGACTTCCCTTTCCATCGGCAGCTCTTCGCTCTCCGCCAGGGACAGCTCAGGACAATGCTTCAGAATGGCTTGGCGGGGCAAGAAAGCATCCGAAATTGGACGGTCCTGGAAACTCCCTCCATAGCTTTTTGGTAGAGAGGATTACAGCTCAGGAGGCTGAGTCCTCAGTTCAGTGGTAGACTACCTGCTTTGTATGCAGAGGCCTTGGGGATCCAAGGATAGCAAAGGTTTTTCTCCTAGATCAGGGGTGGGG
Source organism: Charina bottae (assembly GCA_023362775.1). NCBI lineage: Eukaryota > Metazoa > Chordata > Lepidosauria > Squamata > Charinaidae > Charina > Charina bottae. The sequence continues at coordinate 1,726,351 of JALMGJ010000027.1, read as the reverse complement.
AACCTTTTTTCTGCCAAGGGCCATTTGGATATTTATAACCGGGGACCGGGGGACGGGGTTTAGTTGGCGGGCGGGAGCCAATCTCAAGCACCGGGGGGCGGAGTTTGCGGGCGGGAGCCAATCACGTGGAAGGGGCGGGGTTTGCAGGTGGGAGCCCTGCAGGCCTTATACGGCCCGCGGGCCTGACGTTGCCCACCCCTGTCCTAGATGCCAGAAAGCTGATGCCCGACATAGCCCACAACGCAGGGCTGGATGCACAAAGGGCCTGACTTGGCTTGGGGTAAGGAAGTGTCTCTCACTCTGGGCAGGAAAGTCAATGGTCAAGTGCAGAGTAGGTGTTTTACAGGTAGGTGATTACTTAAAGGAGCAGGTGATAAGAAAGAGACCCTTTGATATCTCAGATCCTGGATTCCTGCACTATTCACCGCAAATCATGGGCTAGTAAGGTAGCACTCACAACACGCTGAATGACATGATGTGTGTATCTCTCATATCTTCTATTTATGTATCTGAAATCAGCTATGATTTTTTCTCTTTCTTTAAGATTGAGATGATCCATCTACCCATCATCATCTATCTGATTTGAACTATAGTTCAAATAGTTCAAAAAACTATTTGAACTATCTGTATCTATCCATCTACAATCCTATATTTTTCTTTGATAATCTATCTCAGATCTATGATTTTTTCTCTCTAAGACAAGGTTTCTCAACCAGGGTTCCGTGGCACCCTCGGGTTCCGCCAGAGGTCACTAGGGGTTCCCTGGGAGATCACAATTTATTTTTAAAAATATTTCAAATTTGGGCAACTTCACATTAAAGAGGTAAGATTCATTCTTTATTTTTAATTTAAGAACATTGTTAATGCATATATACAGGCCTACACGTGAAACAAATATAATAATTTTGTAACTTCTGGCCTATATTTGAATGTGCAGGGGTTCCCCAAGGCCTGAAAAATATTGCAAGGGTTCCTCTGGGGTCAAAAGGATGAGAAAGGCTGCTCTAAGACCTGAGATAATCCATCTATCCATCATCCATCAATCCATCCATCCAGTTGCATTTCCTTTCCTTGCTACCCACACACAACCACCCTGGGGTAGAGCATCAAATTGATGGGTGGAGGAAGCAGTTTACTGGAGCTGAACAAAGCTGTGGATTCAAAGGAAAAAAGGTGATTGGAGGGCCCATGAGGGCACATATAGCCCCCTTCTATCTATAACTCCTGAAATCCAACATGTGTTTTCTTGGGATTGCACTGCAGCTATGGAGGGCAGCTGTACACTCCCAGGAACAGATGCTGCTACTTGAAGGAGTTGTAGAGGGGCCAAGTGAGTGCCTATACATGCTTCAAAGCGCCCTTCTGCCCTTAAAACTGCCCAGCCACGCTGAAAAAAAAGAAACTCAATATTTCTTCTTCTTCTCCTCTCTCTCTCCTTCCTCCCTCCCAACTCACTCCTACCTACCTACCAACCATACTAAGATTGCCATTATCTCATGAGATTTCAGTTTCCTTGCATGAGATCTTACACGATTTCTGACAAGATTTCAGACAAAAAAGAGCTTCCAACACTCTTGTATAAGATTGCATGAGATGACAAGACTGCCCAAGATCTCCAAGGTGAGATGACTGCAATCTTATGAGACTTGACCATCTTACACAGTTTTAGCCACTATTTTTTTATTTTCAGGTGCATGGTTCCTGATTGATGGCTTGGGATGAAACAGCTCCTCATGTTCTTTGGATGCTGGTCATACCCAAACTGCTGTCCAGAAATAAGGAGAACAGCTAAAGCACTTGTTTTTTTAAATCTGAGGAAGATTAACTTTTTCTCTGAAAAGAGAACACATGACTGACCGAATACAGCTGGATGAATCGCAATGCTGTCTGCAGCACAAGCTGTTTCCAGGGCTGAAACTTGCACTTCCCTTTCAGGAGGAACGCTTGGTGATAGAGAACGAGGTCCCTCCAGAAGAGAAGGTGGTGACAGAGTCTTCGAACTTGTAGAGATGAGCAGAGATCTGTTGTGATCCTGAAGTGCAGCGCCGGTGCCATTCTGGTTCACTTTAGCAAATGTATCTAAGGAGCCAAGGGCACAATCAAAGTCTTCGTAGTGCCGGATCTGCTGGCGAATCCATTTTGACAATCCTTGGGAAATGTCAATGAATTGGAGAGGAATTATTACATTATTACTAGAGAGACACCAGCCTCAGCTGGTGACCTTCAAAAGATGTGGAGTTAAACGTCCTAAATTCTTCCCTACTCCACTGGCCACGGATTATGGGAACAGAGGTCTAATGCCCTTTTGGAAGACACCAGGTTGGGAAAGTCTGCTAAAGAACAAGACAAGGACAAGGACTCAACTCCTTACTAGGATCACAAAACAAAACTCACTAGAACCAAGTAAGTTGGTTACAACTTTGTGATAACGATCATGTCTCTAAAACAAGTTTTGCTGAATTTTCAGCCCAAGTTGTATGATTTCATAGACAGGAGAAGGCTGTAGATAGCCCAGGGATTCAGTTCTTATCTTTTTAATGCATTGTTGTTATGTCTCCCTCATGGGCCAAGACGCTTGGCAAATTCTTTATTTACTGTGTACACTTCCCCTCTCACTTCTCCAAGGCCAGTGGGAAGAGAGGTTTTGGAAACACTCTCCCTGTTCTTATGGTCCTCAGCTGCTCACTCAAGGACACATGTGAAAATTAAAGGGCTCTGCCGATGTGCAACTGGGCTGCTTGTTCCCATTCCAAGGCAAGACACAGGCAGCTGGGAGGAAGTGTCTCAGAGATGTGACGGAAAGAGGTTGGCCAAGAAGGCCTTCCTTCCACAGAAGTGGGGAGAAAGCAGAGTCTCTGTCTGCCCCTTGAAGATCAACGACAGATAGTCTTTCAGCCTTGGTCAATTCCAAGAGCTGAACTTTCGTAACAAACTTTTGAATGAAGAAAAGAATAAACCACAATTCCTATGAAAGACATTAACGATACTTTTTTGCTGGTATATCATGTGTATGCGCAGGTTTATTCTGAGAGCTAAGCTTCTCTTCTGAAAATCTGCCAGGACAGCAGGGTAAAATAAAAACATAAATAAGAGAACACTCAATCACATAAAAATTTAGTGTGAAAATTATGTGGGATAAATGTCCTTGTGTATATTGTTTGGGTGCACATACATGTATGTACAAGGCAAATGGGAGAGGAGGGGAATGTGAGACATTCCACATGTTGGATTACAATTCCCATTTTTCCTGGCCGTTGGCCACCCTGGATAAGTTACCTGGAGTTTTAGATCAACAATACTGGGAGGGCTACAGGTTCTCTGCACCTGTGAAACAGGCACCAGCGAGTGATATCTTCTAAAGCTTCTTAGATTTCCTTTTGGATGTAATTAATTCATAAATATTTACTACCTTCTCTGATTTAGTGTGCCTTGTTTCAACAAGAAAGATGTTAGGGAAAAAATTACTATTATAGCAGATACCAAATTGCAAAAAAAACAACCCACCCACCATTTATTGCATCTCAAATTACTGTGAAAGATTTTAATGAGAGTCAATGTCATTCTCTCGTCTTACTCCCTTCAGTGATGTGATCCAAATGGTTCGCATGGTGGAATCTGAGCACCACCTACTGTCAAGAGGAGGGCAGTGTTGGCCTTGCCAATGCTATAAAACTGCTTAGGAAGGTTAAAGAATCCCCATCACTTCATCCCGTCCCACCTGGGCACGCAGAGAGGGCATGCTACGGACCCCATCGGTTAAGGAGTTCCATTGAACGGGGTCTCGGAAGCGTGCTTTCTCTGCTGTTGCCCCTGCCCTTTGGAACCTTCTTCCCCCAGAGATCAGACAGTCCCCCTCGCTCCTGGACTTCTAGAAAAAACTCAAAACCTGGTTCTGCCAGTATGCCTGGGGTGGGAAGGAGAATGTATATACCTGGAGATGGCTAGCACCTTAGATTAGCCCTGGAGTGCCCTTTTTTACGAACTCAAGAAAATTCTGCCATTGGATTGTATTTTATTCATTCTATTTTAAACTGTTATTTACTATGTATTTTACTCTATTTATAACTGTCTATTAATGATTTTAATTTTGTTGTAAACTGCCCAGAGTCCCCCTTGGGGGAGTTGGGCAGTCATAAATTTGATAAATAAATAAAGAAAGAAAATAAAGAAAGAAAGAATCAAGAGTTTCCTTCACTTTCACAGCCTATTTTTTTTATCATTTTCTTTGACTAGCCAGTTGTGAGGATGGAGTGACTTATCAGCCAGGATTACCAAATGCATACTAAAAAGAGCATTCCCTAAATAGCAATAACAATAGTAGTCAAAGGGCATTTTTGGAGGTAGGGGTGGTGATAAAAAAATGTCAAGATGGTAACACACTTTAAAAATGGGGGCAGGGCTTTTATCACGTGGGTGTGGCCACCATCTTGACTTTTCTGTCCCACCCCTTGGGAACATCCCTGCTGGAAACCCTGAGAATTGAATGAGGGCCAGAGCATGCTGGTCCATGCCCTGCCAACATGGATCCCTCAAGTAATCAGATACCTTACCAGTTATGTATTTATTTGGGTTCCTTCCAAAACGGTCGTCAACTAAAATAAGTGCTCCCCAATCACTTCGATGGCGAATGCATCTAGAACAGAAGAAAGCATCAGCAAAAAAAAAAAATGATCTGCTTTCAAGAGAACCCGACACTGGCCTCAGGTCTGGTTTCAGATACCATGAATCTATAAAACCTCAACTCCGTATCAAGGTGCTCAAAATCTGCCATCTGTAACTTTGAGTCCACCAGGTATGAAATTCACAGCCAGGTGAGACCATTCATACAACCCTCGATATATTTTTAAAGAATCACTTGGCTTCCCTACACGGCTGATACTTTATTTATTTATTATTTATATTTATATCACTGCCCATCTCCCCCAAAAGGGGGACTCTTTTTATATTAACTCAGCCATGATTTTTATTCTTCCCACTCCAATTAACTTACTTATTTATGTATTACTTGCCACAGTCTCAAGACTCTTGATGGTTCACAGTAATAAAACACAGGAAATAAACCAGTCTTGGTGAAAAATTAAACTATTCCATTGTTGTTGTTTATTCGTTCAGTCGCTTGCGACTCTTCGTGACTTCATGGACCAGCCCACGCCAGAGCTTCCTGTCGGCCGTCTATTCCATTATAAAATAATAAATTATCATAAATTATCGTAAGTTATCATTTGCTGGCGTCCTGTCGGGGGTCGCCCACCGAACAAAAGAAGATCTCGTGAATGGCGGCGGAGACGAAGGATCCTGAAAACAGCAACATCCAGGACGTCAGCAGCCAGCTCCGACGCAAGGTATTGTGGGATATGTAGTCCAGTACCCACGGAAGAGCCGGTTCACTTACCCCTTCCCTTAGCGCGCGGTATATGTATGAAATGTTAAAAATGAAATATATATGTATGTAAGCCGCCTAGAGTCCTCCGTTAGGGAGGGGAGAGGCGGGGTATAAACACGATAAATAAATAAATAAATAAATAAAGTCCAAAGACCATCGCATGATCATCCATCCTAGGCATCAAACGTCACTGTAGGCCCTCCCAAACAGCTCAGTTTCTGGAAGGCCTAGAATCCTAGAGGCCAGCGTCACTTTCAGCTTGAGTTTATTTCAAAATAGAAGTGTTGGAAAGGATCACCTATAAGCCTGCAGAGTATGTACCTTGCGGAAATTGGGAAACGCCAGCAGTTTCTCCCATCGGGCAAGTCAATCTTTCTCAAGTTGGGCAGGCCAATCCTGCTTGGAGAAAGCTGTCCTGAAGATGCTCCAGGGCCAGACCAGATAGGGTTTCATAGGTAATGACCAGCACCTCAAATTGCATCCAGAAGCTACTTGGAAGCCAGTCTAGAGCTCAGAGTACAGATGGTATATATTTGTTGGGGTTTGTATAATACCCAGAATTTACAGATAGATTAATTATACAGGAGAGGCTAGAGTTATCTAGGTGAGGAGTGAAATATTCTGCAAGTCATCCAATTAGCAGCCATTGTAGAAGGTATGATGTGACTCATATTACAGGTGCTATAGTTTAGTTGGGTGTGGCAGATAATTTGTTTGACCTATAACGTGATTGGTCAATATTTGTATAAAAGTAGGGAAGTTCTTGTGTTCTTTCTTCTCGCTACTTCATCTTATCTGTATCTGTGTTGGACGTTACTGGACTGTATTTTGGACTGCGTATGTATATAAAGTAAATAGACTATTTTATCTAATCTCTGTTGAGTAAATAGACTATTTTATCTAATCTCTGTTTGAGTGTCTATTTACTGCATAGAACGTATATCTCTGATGTCTTGGAGAAGAACAGGCCGCCCCAGCGTTGCGTGCTCTGACAACATTAATGGCAGCAAGGGCCAGGCTGCTGCATTCTGGGCAAATTGAAACTTCTGCATGGTCTTCAAGGACAGTCCTATCAAGACTGCATTGCAGTAGTGCAGCCATGTGGTGATGAGGGCATGAGTTATTGTTGCAATCTCCTCCTGCCCCAGGCAGGGCCACAACTGGCCCACTAGCCAAAGCGGAGAGAAGGCCCTCCAGCTATGCCTTCCGCTGGCCCACGAAGCATGAGCTGTGAATCCAGGAGGGTCCCCAACTCAGACCTGCTCTTTCAAGGGCACAGCCAGCCCCTTAAGAGGAACACAAACGGGACTGCAGGCTAGGCTTGCTAAGCACTAATGCCTATTCAGGAACATGATGTCCATGTTGCAGCAGTGATTTGACCAGGTTTTGGATTTCAATTTATAAAATCCGCCCTCAGACACGATGCAACTTCCAATTTTCCAACCAGGATGTCCGGAGGCATAATTTATTGGATGTCCTCATGCCGTCTGCTGCATGAAGAAGCAACTCCCAGCATCAAAATCTTCTCTGCTGAGACTAAAGCCTATAATAAAGCCCCCTCCAGAAAGTTCTGTGGGTAGCATTGCTGGTGAAAACCCTACCAGCAGGGAAGGAGAGGTAACAACCAACAGAAGAAAAGCCAAGGAGAAGATGCCTTCTACTTGCTTCATTTTTCTGCTGCTTTAGTAAGTGGCATACAGGTAGTCCTCGACTTACGACCACAATTGAGACTGGAATTGCCATCGTAAGTCATTGTGGTCATAAGTCAAGTCACCACGCGACCAGACCCGATTTTACGACCATTTTTATGGCGGTCGTTAAGCGAATCCAGCTTCCCCAATGGGTGGTGGGTTTTTTTTCAGAAAATGGCAAAAAATGTCGCAAAACATGATCATGTGACCTTTGGACGCTGCAATTGGTTGTAAATGTGAGCCAGTTGCCAACACCCAAAATGTGATCATGTGACTGCTGGGGGGGTGCAACATTTTGCGATGCTCGGAAGTGTTTTACAGGCAGTAAATCACCCATTCCGAGGCCATCGTAACTGGACCATCGTTAAATGAACAGCCATAAGTCGAGGACGGCCTGTGTTAAATGTGTTAGACCCAGTGTAGACATGTCCCACCCCTATCAAATCAAGCAATGCTGCAAGATTTCATGGGAAAGTTGCCAAATGCTGTGCAATGCTGCTTGTTCATTCTTGCATTTTCCAACTCACCACCTCTCCTTCCTCTCATAGGAATATAGGAGGCTGCCTTATTTTTCTGTCTACCCCACCATTCTTTGATTCTAGATTTCAGAGGTCCAAAATATAAGAAGTTGCTTTTAAGCAAATCAGATTATTGGTTTGTCTGGCTTAGTATGGTCTGCTGTGACTGATAGAAACTCTTTCGTTCCTGAGCAGAGAAGGGTCTTTTTAACTGGAGATATCAGAAACTCACATTGGGACTTTTTACTTGCAGAACATCTGCTGTATCAATAAACCAAGGTTGCCCTCCAAAGGGAACATTGCCTGGCCTTGTTTCCTAAGGCAGCAAGTGTGTGCCCTCCTTTATAAAACAGTGCATGATGGAAATGATATTGAGATGCTGATGATGCTGATGCTTCACTATTAAGGTATTTTTTAGAAGCCCCCTATAACAGTCTATTCCAGAGAAGCATCAGTGAAGACTGAAGAGAAGTTTGTTCATTTGGTAGAATTGCCAAAGAGAAACATGGGTGATTCCTTTTTAATAAAATATTTTGATAAGTTATATCTTTTGCATTTATAAAAAGGCAGTTTTGATAGATCAGCTAAATATTCATGTTAGTTTTGATTTTTAGTGACCGCATAGATAGACCTCCACAAGGATTTCTCCCCAACCTGGCTCTTCAAGTTTTCCAACAGTGCACCAATTGTTTCTGTAACTGAGTCCATCCACTTTGCTGCTGGCCATCCTCTTCTTCTCTTTCCTTCCACCTTTCCCAGCATTATGAACTTCTCACATAATACGTCTGAAATATGATCTGAGTCTGATCATTTTTGCCTCAAGTGAGAACTCTGGATTGATTTGTTCGATGATCCATTTGTTCGATTTTTTTGGCTATCCATGGTGTTTTCAGGAATCTTCTCCAACACCACAGTTCAAAAGCATCAATATCCTTTCTTTAAAATTCAACTTTCACTTCCCTAGAGTGTGACAGGAGAAACCATTGCCTGCATGATTCTGATTTTTGTAGGTAGAGACACAGGGCATCTGAATAGTTTTTCCAAGGCCTTCATTGCTACCCACCAAGTGCTAATACCTTCACTGCTGGTTCTTTTACTGTTGATCAATCCTAAAAGGCAGAAACTATCCACCGCTTCAATAACTTCATTGTCAAACAATTTCACATGCTACAGTATATATTCCGATATAGTCTCTAGGGACTGAAATTTAGAATAGCTTACATTGTCTGTTCTTTGAAGCTAGCTAAGTTAGACACCTTTGAGTTGGACCTGATTCCTGGTAACTGTAGGAAGAAAAGGCCTGCCATTTTGACCTATCTCTAGTGGTAGAACGTAGCTCTTCCAAAGACCTTTAATAATCTCTTGGATCTGATCCATCCGCCTTATCTATTAGCTTCATCTTCTTCCACTTCCCTGAATCTTTCTAGCCCATCCTCTGCTTGCATTACATGCCCAGATTATGCGAGTTTCCGCTTCCTAATTATCATGTCAAAGGAGCAGCCAACCTTTATTTGCTCCAGGACAGATGCATCCAGTAGAACCCATTCCATCAAAACGATGAAATGTATGTTGTGACATCACAACTCCAACTCCCCCCCCAACCTATGTATGTGCACCTGATGTCATGATGTACAAAGGAGGCAGAGTTTGCATAGCAACGTGTATTCTGTCGTTTGCTTTCCCTTTCCCCATCTCTCTAAAAGCCAAAAGTACAGAACTGATTGCTTGGTTTTTGGTACATTTAGTAACAATCCCCAAATCCATCATTCAAGGGGATCTGTTTTCTTGCTCTTGCTCCTTCTCAATGTCCAACTTTCAAAGCCATACCTTATCACTGCAAAAAAGAAAGCCACTTTAACTCTTTTGATCTTTGTTGTCACAGAAATATCCTTATTCTTCCTGATATTGTCTAAGCTTGCCATTGCCTTCCCCCTTGGGATTATTCTCCTCTTTACTTCTCCAGCACTGCCCAACCTTATCTATAAGAGAACAAAACCATGCGCTACCTTCATTTCTTCACTGACAATTGTGAATTGGCGGTGTGCTTGTTGACGTAACCTTTGTCTATTTCATATTTAACATTAACCCAGCTTCTTTATTTTCCATGTATACTCTAAGTATTATTTCCATGTGCCCTCTAAGTCTTTCAGCTCATAAAGTGGTTTCATCTGTATATCTCAAGTTCTTTAGTGCTTTGGTCTCCAATCTGATCCCCACTTTCATCTCTTCCATCTCTTCTTGCTGTTCATATATAATATATTCCTCTGTTCTTTCCACACTGCTGTTACACGTTATCTGCCCTCTTCCTATGTGGTGTCTCATTGGTGGTTTTTTCTCTATGGCCCATCAAATTATGTAAAAGTGGCAGGGGGATTGGGCCAAGACAAATCCTAACGGTTACCAATCCAAACAGCAGACTCAGGATTATGACAGGTAGCACGGCTTAAAAGAACAACTGCAATACCAACCCTCTAACAAGTACCTCTCTGTGATTTGCCATCTCCTTCTCTCTTTCTTCCCAAATGGCTTCTCTAGAAGAGAACGGCATCTCCTCCCCATCACCCAGTTGATGACTGATCAGCAGGGAAAAACAGACAAAGATCTCTGGCATGGATCTGTGGCTTTCCCACACGTGTGAGTCAGCGTCTAAGAGGGTTTTGATTTCAAATGTTAACATCAAAGCTCCAAATTGATAGTAGTGTTTGCTTTACAGGAGTGGTCAGCAGAGCACAAAAGACACTTTGAGGATGGGGATATAAAGGAATCATCTAGTTCCACTCACCTGCCAAGGGCTTGGTTGAGAGCTCTGTAGGCCTGGATTTCATACCATTGGCTTCCTGGCAAAAGGCCTCTTCCTTTTGAGTGCTGATCATTATATTTCCTTTTCAGCTCCACCTGGAGAAATCAGCACCACAGTGACATTCTTAGCAAAAGAGCAATCATAACAGAATTCACTTTTTCAACAATACTCAAAACAGAAAAATGGCAATCCACCTCCTCAATTGCAATCCTTCTCGTTTGGACTAAATTAATTTAGAAACTGAATGATAGAAGCCTTAAAGGACTCTAAGGATAATAGAAGCTTGTATTGGGCCTCTCCAACCACTGGCCTCTAGAAGTGTAGCACAACTACTGTCAGAAATCCCAACCAGACTTCTTATTTATACATAGGATGTTAGAAAAGCATTTGGGTATTGGAAAACCTGCATGCAGGCCTATAAAAAAGAATTTAAACAGAGTTACTGTAAGCTTTAAATTCTTTGAGAAACAGTTCCAATCCCATCCCAGTGTTTTCCTGATGGTTTTCAATTGGTTAATACTCTATGGCAGAGCTTTCCAAACTGTGTGTCACGACACGTTAGTGTGTCAGCTGCAGTGTCTGGGTGTGTCGCGGCTGCTGCTGCCTCCGAGCCCTGCCAGGATTCCGCGCAGGTCCTAGTGCCTGCCTTCTGCCCTGCTGCCTCCAAACCTGCTGTGATTCCGCGCAGGTCCTAGTGCCGGCCTTGTGCCCTGCTGTAAGAGTGTGTCGTGAAATGATGCCCTGCTGTAAGAGTGTGTCGCGAAATGATGCATGTCTAAAAAGTGTGTCACCAGCATGAAAAGTTTGGAAAACTCTGCTCTATGGAGTTCATGTTCCACTTTTTACCTCCTCATCTTCCCATTCATTCATTCATTCATTCATTCATTCATTCATCACATTTATATAGCCGCCCATCTCACACACATGACTCTGGGCGGCGTACAATGAAAAACAAACCATAAAAACAAACATTAAAACTTACTGTATATCATAATAAAACATTAATATTAGTTAAAAAGACTAGGAGAGAGCATTTTAATATTATGTGCAATGTAGCCATCTCATTAGTTCTCCATTTCCGTGAGATCCCCACACCTGCTGACATAGCCGCATTTTAAGGGACTTCCAGAAGGTTGGCAGGGATGGGGCCAGTCTCACCTGGTGGGGGGAATAATCCAGACAATTTCCCCCCTCCTCTCTTCCTGAGAACCAACATTCACCTTACAGCATGATCAGGGATTTGCCTAAAGATCTCAGCAACCTCTTGGCCAAAGACAGATAGCTAATATAATCTGAACGTTGTCTTCCTAAGAGCAAGAAAGCCCAAGATTCCTATCTCTCAGCAGTGGATAAATGCTCCAGCTGATAAGCCCACTTCTCAGCCAAGTTTGTAAAGCCCATGTGAACTTCTCAAGGAAGATGGAATCCAGTTGCATTTCCTTTCCTTGCTACCCACACACAACCGCCTTAGGTTAGAGCATCAAATTGATAGGCGGAGAAGGCTGTTTACTGGAGCTGAACAAAGCTGTGGATTCAAAGGGAAAAAGGTGATTGGAGGGCCCGTGGGGGCACATATAGCCCCCTTCTTCCTAACTCCTGAAATCCAACATGTGTTTTCTTGGGGTTGCACTGCAGCTATGGAGGGCAGCTGTACACTCCCAGGAACAGACGCCACTGTTTTAAGGAGTGGCAGAGAGGTGCCAAGTGAGTGCTTACACATGCTTCAAAGCACCTTCCTGCCCTCAAGTCTGCCCAGCCAAGCCCAGCCCTACTCTTCAACGCAGCGATCAGTTGCCAAGACTAGCTATAAAACTGACATTGGAGGCTAAGCTTCCCCAGGCTTTTGAAAGCCCCTATGTGATAAGACATAGATAAGTAACAGCGTTCCGTGTGCGTCATGCGGCCACATGACCGTGGAAGCGTCTTCGGACAACGCTGGCTCTTCGGCTAACAAACAGAGATGAGCACCGGCCCCTAGAGTCGGACACGACTGCACAACTGTGCGGGGGAACCTTTACCTTTTTTATGTGATAAGACTCTCCTAAAAAAAAAAAAAAACTCAAGATGTATCCTCCCTCCCTCCCTCCCTCTATATTTCAACAGCCATTTTGGTGTGGTGGTTAAAGACACTGGGCTAGAAACCAGGAGACTGTGAGTTCTAATCCCACCTTAGGCATGAAGCCAACTGGGTGACTTTGGGCCAGTCATTCTCTCTCCACCCCAGGAAGAAGGCAAGGGCAAACCGCTTCCCAAAATGGTGCCAAGAAAACTTCAGGGACTTGTCCAGACAGTCTCCAGGAGTCAAGACTGACTAAAAGGCACACATACACGAACTATATTTTACTACTCCGAAGGCAAGAGGGGACTGGAATATACTCCCGTTGGGGGAGATGGGCGGTGATAAATTTGAATAATAAATAAATAAACAAACAAACAAACACACACACACATACACAAACACACAAATCTCTCCTGTTCTATTAGCTGAAAGTAACCCTACCTATTCAACCTGCACGCAGAACACATCATGCGACGTGCTGGGCTTGAGGAATCCAAGGCTGGAGTTAAAATCGCTGGAAGAAACATTAACAATCTCAGATATGCAGATGATACCACTTTGATGGCTGAAAGCGAGGAGGAGTTGAGGAACCTTATGACGAAGGTGAAAGAAGAAAGTGCAAAAGCTGGGTTGCAGTTAAACCTCAAAAAAACCAAGATTATGGCAACCAGCTTGATTGAAGACTGGCAAATAGAGGGAGAAAAAGTGGAGGCAGTGACAGACTTTGTATTTCTAGGTGCAAAGATTACTGCAGACGCTAACTGCAGCCAGGAAATCAGAAGACGTCTACTTCTTGGGAGGAGAGCAACGGCAAATCTTGATAAAATAGTTAAGAGCAGAGACATCACACTGACAACAAAGGTCCGCATAGTTAAAGCAATGGTATTCCCCATAGTAACCTATGGCTGTGAGAGCTGGACCATAAGGAAGGCTGAGTAAAGGAAGATAGATGCTTTTGAACTGTGGTGTTGGAGGAAAATTCTGAGAGTGCCTTGGACTGCAAGAAGATCAAACCAGTCCATACTCCAGGAAATAAAGCCAGACTGCTCACTTGAGGGAATGATATTAAAGGCAAAACTGAAGTACTTTGGTCACATAATAAGAAGACAGGATACCCTGGAGAAGAAGCTGATGCTAGGGAAAGTGGAAGGCGAAAGGAAGAGGGGCCGACCAAGGGCAAGATGGATGGATGGTATTCTGGAGGTGACGGACTCAACCATGGGGGATCTGGGGATGGTGACGGCCGACAGGAAGCTCTGGCGTGGGCTGGTCCATGAAGTCACGAGGAGTTGGAGGTGACTGAACGAATAAACAACAACCACCCACTCTTTTACTATTGAGTGAGGGACTTTTTCTAAGCCCACCGTTAGCCCGAAATATGGTTTGAATACACCCTGTGTCCGTTGACCACTGGTAGGACAGGTGTGTGTGTCAAGTGAGCAGGGCACATACAGCTCTATTGCCTTCTTCCCACCCCCACTGTGCACAGGCTAAAATAGAATGGAACTTTTTCTTTCATTTCTGCTGAGCATGAAATTGGAATTTTTCAAGAAATTGAATTTTCCATTTTAGCAGCAAGTGGCAAGGAAGAGGTTGGGACAAGACAGAGCACAACAAATGATAATTTAGAAAAGCAGCGGAGGTCTGCTATTTTACTCCGCAAACCTGTTGTTTTGAAAGGGAAGGCATCAAGCTACACAAAGGAAAGTTAATTTCACTGCTCTTTTATTCTGTATTAACCTTTTAAACTGACAACTGAAAGGACATGCTTCAGGAGAGAACACAGCAGACTTCTAACAGCTTCTGACAGGTAACTTTCAACTCTCATTTAGGTAAAAGATTCTTTTCTTTTCATGTTATTTTATGTGCCTGTGCCCTTTAAAACAACCTGTCAAATTCACAAATTCAAACTTCACAGGCAGAAAATAAATTTAGTTTGATCTCATAGATCTAATATTTATTTCTGTCACTCAGAATTTATCCACTTGGGCAAAAGGTTTTACCCAACTATGTTTGAAGTTTGTGGAGTGAACCTTATCTAGAAGAGGCCCAGAAGAGATGGCGAACAACTTCAATTACAAAAATCTGCAAATCTTTCTTTTTGATTATCAACAATGCATTGCTGCAACAATATATCCAGATACATGTAACCAGCTATACAAAGAGAAATCTATACTGTACCATCCGGGTAAGGATGGCATGGCATGGCACAGTGACTCAGCAAAGTACTGAAAGAAGTTGTTGATTTGGCTGAGATTAAGGTATCATATATGAGAGCCACTTTGGTGTAGTGGTTAAGGCATCAGGCTAGAAACTGGGAGACCGTGAGTTCTAGTCCCACCTTAGGCATGAAAGCCAGCTGGGTGACCTTGGGCCAGTCACTCTCTCTCAGCCCTAGGAAGGAGCCAATGGGAAACCAGGAGACAGAGAGTTCTAGTCCCGCCTTAGGCATGAAAGCCAGCTGGGTGACCTTGGGCCAGTCACTCTCTCTCAGCCCTAGGAAGGAGCCAATGGCAAACCGGGAGACAGAGAGTTCTAGTCCCGCCTTAGGCATGAAAGCCAGCTGGGTGACCTTGGGCCAGTCACTCTCTCTCAGCCCTAGGAAGGGGGCAATGGCAAACCACTTCCGAAAAACCTTGCCAAGAAAACTGCAGGGACTTGTCCAGGCAGTCTCCGAGGATCGGACATGGTTGAACAGATTAAAAAAAAAAAGACATCATAGGGCTAGGCTCAGGACAGAAATATAGGTAAGCTAACAGACAAAAAGGAAATGCAGAAAAATAAGGGCAAGGATAAAAAGGGTGCAGAGTTCATGATGAGAAAGATGAGCTGCAAGAAATGACCAGAAAGGGTGAGGGATAGTAGAAAGGGAAAGATACAACTGAGGCAAGAAGATCTAATTAGAAAAGGAGTTTTGGAGAGACCCACAGCAGCTTAAACAGCTGATCTCCAGCTTTGTTACTATAAAAAAGAGTTGATCTATTTTCTGCTGCCTTCTTACCCAGGGACCTGTGTATTTTGCAAAATACAGATTCAGTTCGATTTGAATAGCTGCATTACGTGTGTCCCGAAATGGGGAACCAAAATGTATTTGCTTTCCACTTCTCAGCAAGTGTTTACCATTTCTGTAGACCAGTGTTTCTCGGCCTTGGCAACTTTTAAGATGCGTGGACTTCAACTCCCAGAATTCATGCTGGCTGGGGAATTCTGGGAGTTGAAGTCCACGCACCTTAAAGTTGCCAAGGTTGAGAAACACTGCTATGGACACTTTTAACCCCACTAAGGTTGAGCAAGGCCAGCCTGCTGCTTACAGTCCTGGAGCGGCCGTATCCTTTGAAGGCGGTTCAGTGCTTCCCCTAGCACAGGGGTCGGCAAACTTTTTATGCCGGGAGCCATTTTGACATGCTCGTGCACATTTTGAAATGCTCGAGAGCCAGGGGGCGGGGTTTGCGGGCGGGGGCCAATCGCGTGGAAGGGGGCGGGGTTTGCGGGCGGGGTCCAATCGCGTGGAAGGGGCGGGGTGAGTTCAGCTGCGGAAGAGCCACACTCAAGGGGCCAAAGAGCCGCATCTGGCTCGCGAGCCGCCATTTCCGACCCTTGCCCTAGCAGAAGCGACTTGCCTCGGTGGGTGGACCTTGGTGGCACTGAGCCGTGGGGCCAGAATTGGCTTGAGATTAAACCTGATTTTTAAAACTCTGTGGGAACCTTGCTTCCCTAGGTGCGCCCTGTTACTAGAAGCTGGGTAACTGTAACCTGAGACAGCATTATGGAAGTGGTTTGTCACTGCCCTGGGGTTTCCTGGTGGTTCCCCATCCAAGTGCCAATCAGATCTGTGTCAAAAGGGCGGCACCATCGTCTTCCCCTGGCCAATCAGTTAAAACAATTGTTCGAAGAGTAGCTGCTGCTGGCAAGCAGGGGTCAAGAGCTACACACGCCCAGTCTGTGCAGGGCAGCTGTTGAGCAGAAGAGCAGAGACAGGCTCAAGGAAGGGAAAAGATGGGAAGTTTATTGAATATTGTGTTTGTGTGTGCATGGGCACTATGAGACCGCTATGGAGGTATTTAAACAGAAATCATTTTAAAAAAATAAATAAAATAAAAATGAACAAATTATTCTGGAATGGCTATAAGGTGGAAAGTGGGGGCCATAACTCCTTTTTCCAGCATGCAATTCTTCTGAACCAAGGTAAGACATTATTCTTAAGTTAAGTAACTCAAATGTACGGCTTACGTTTCCCTAGAGCAGAGCTTTCTAAACTTTTCATGTTGGTGACACACTTTTTAGACATGCATCATTTCGCGACACACTCTTACAGCAGGGCATCATTTCGCGACACACTGTTACAGCAGGGCACAAGGCAGGCACTAGGACCTGCGCGGAATCACAGCAGGTTTGGAGGCAGCAGGGCACAAGGCAGGCACTAGGACCTGCGTGGAATCCTGGCAGGGCTTGGAGGCAGCAGCAGTCGCGACACACCCAGACACTGCAGCCGACACACTAAGATGTCCCGACACACAGTTTGGAAAGCTCTGCCCTAGAGCATAGCTTTCCAAACTGTGTCGCAACACTTTAGTGTGTCGCAACACACAGTTTAGTGTGTTGCGACACAACTCGGAAGTGGATGTGCACGGCGGCGGTGTGTGTGGCGGCGGTGTGTGTGGCGGCAGCGACAACAGCAGTGGTGCGCCATCAACGCTTCCGCGTTTTAGCGGAAAACACGAGGCCGCCGCCGCCATCATGCACACCCCTGTGCCACCGCCACCGTTGGTCTGTCACCAACGGCGGCAGTTTGGAAAGCACTGGTTTAGTGTGTCGCGACACAACCCGGAAGTGGACGTGCGTGGCGGCGGCGTGGGGGTGTGTGTGCGGCGGCGGCAGCAACGACGGCAGTGGCGCGCCATCAGCGCTTCCGCGTTTTAGCGGAAAACACAAGGCTGCCGCCCCCGCGGTGTACGCTGCCACGCACCCCCCTGCGCCACCGCTGTGCACGCCCACGCCGCCGCGTGCGTTCCCACACCGCTGCCGCCGTTGGTGTGTCACCAACGGCAGCAGTTTGGAAAGCACTGCCCTAGAGCTTTGCAAGGGAGGGGAGTGGGGATGAAATCAAAAGCGTCTGTCCCCACCAACCATCTCCCTGCTTTCACCTATTATTTATCTTCCCCACCTTCTGTCCCATTGGGCACCTTTAAACTGCCATAGTTGATGGTCTTAAGATCCTCAAGGCCTTCAACAATGGCAGAGCTTCTAATGTACTGGAAAAGTTCTTAAAAATTCGGGGAGATGTTGAGAGATGTATCTGCCTTGAAAGTAGCCCATGTTGAACTGTATAGCCCAGTCAAACATCTGGAGATGACCACAGGAAATGTTTCATGACATTTTGTGTTATGTCATAAAATGTTCTATGATAATTTTTATCTCATAAAATGTTTTATAAAATTCGCCAAATTTCAATTCCACTGGAGTCATGGGTCCTGGATTTTGGACGCATTCTGTAAGTTAGCCCATTTGAGGTACCTTGGTTCAAAAATTGTTGGCCTACGATCCACCGTTTCACCCAGTTAAAAGTTACAAGTATCAAACAGACACCAGAGTTTTAGTAGTATATGGATTGGTAAGATCGTGCACATGCATAACAATTTCCCCGTGGGCATAAAATGTACTCCTTAAGTTTTATCTTCCAACGGGGGTGTCAAAAACATCAGCCACAACCATGCGACCGAAGCCCCGTGCATGTAGAAAAGAGGCGGGGCTTCAGTCACATGGTTGTGGCCAAGATCTTGACTTTTTTTGACAGCCCTTCCCGTAGACACCCCTGTCATCCAACCATCATTCCTTCCATATGTGGTTGTTTTTTCCAAGGGATGATTTTTGTAGCTAGTGCTTTTAGTGTCTGCCCGCAGGCTATGCAAACGGGAATAATTTTTGAGCCACAGATTCTGAAAAACCAGCCTCTCCACAACAGTGATGGAAGTTTGCCTTAGCTCATCGGGGGTGAGGCTTTCCAACAGGTAAGAAGTCGACCCACACCGCTTTAATGCAGTCGGAATCCATTTCAATTATCGGACATCATCCAGATGCTGAAGGCATCCTGACGTGATGCATATGTGGACAAGCCAGCGTCTCTGCTCGCGAGAACCCAAAATGCGCAGTTAACCACAGGCTTGACGGGATTAGTGAAAATGTCAAAAGACAGCCCTTTCTGACTACCTGTTCAGCCTTGAAAATATACTACTAGCTATCGGGCGCAGTTGAGAGACAAAGAGGTTCAGCGGGAGCGGCAGAAGGCCTGTGGCGAGCCACGTCGTCATCTTGTCGCTGTCAGAGAGATGAAGCTTTGATCTATCTGGGAGGTCACGGACGCATCCAGATTAGCTGGAGCCTAACCGGGTAATACCTGTTAACTGCTGTTTCCTGTAATGCTGCATTAGACAGACCTCCCCTGCAACTGAACCAGAATGGTGCCCCCTCCCTCCTCCTCCTCCTCCTCTCATTCCCACATTCCCTGCTTGCTGTTCCACCCCTGGTTGCATTTTCATGAAAAGGAGAGAGAGGAGGAAGAGGAAGAGGAAGGGCTATAAACACATTTTTGCCTTTTACTTCTTGAACAAAGGTTTATGGAGTGATCAATAACTTTTGATCACTCATTTTGCAGGAATTATGCATAAAAAGATGTATAAGGAAAGGGGGAAGGAGAAGTCCAGATCTTTGGAAATACAAAAGGAAGTGGGGTGTTGGGAAGGGAATGTCTCCCCACTGTGGCCTTATGGCAAACTATGCTTTCAGCAGTCCACAGGCAGATTTTCTAGGCCAGGGTTTCTCAACAAGGGTTCCGTGGAACCCTAGGGTTCCGTGAGGGATCACTAGGGGTTCCCTGGGAGATCACGATTTATTTAAAAAAATATTTCAAATTCAGGCAACATCACATTAAAGAGGTACTGTACGTTTCATTCCTTATTTTCAGTTTAAGAACACTGTACATGCATCTATACAGGCCTACCCATGAAACGAGTATCATACTTTTGTAACTTCTGGCCTCTATTGGAGCCTGAATGTGCAGGGGTTCCCCGAGGCCTGAAAAATATTTCAAGGGTCCTCCAGGGTCAGAAGGCTGAGAAAGGCTGCTCTAGGCTAAAGATTGCCTGCCCCATACTGGTAGGGGGGAATCTTGAGAATTGCCTTCCCAACTACCCACCTACAGGCCACCAAGTTGGGGAAGATTGCCTTATGGCTTTATATATTGTTTCAACCCAATCAACTATGATTCATTCAACGGCTGACTGGGCCAGTCCCTTCCTCTCAGTCCCAAGAAGACGACGACAAGGGCAAACCACTTCCAGAAATGTTGCCAAAAAATCTGCAGGGACTTGTCTAGGCAGTCGCTTGCAAGACTAACTTGAAGGCATGCAGATGCACAAAAATCACCCTCCTGGTTAAAAAAAAATGAAAATCAAGGTACAGGTAGTCTTCGCTTAACAACCATTCGTTTAGTGATGGTTCAGACTTATGATGGTGCTGGAAAAACAGACTTATGACCGGTCCTCACACAACCATCGCAGTGTCCCCCCACTCACGTGATCACGATTTGGGCGCTTGGCAACCGGTTCACATTTATGACTGTTGCAGCGTCATGTGGTCATGTGATCGCCATTTTCGATCTTCCTGGCCGGCTTCTGGCAAGCAAAATCAATGGGGAACTGTGTGATTTGCTTAATGACCATGTGGTTTGCTTAATGCCCGCAGTGATTCGCTTAACGACCACCGCAAAAAGGTTGTAAAATCAGGTCAGATTTGCTTAATGACCGCTTCGCTTAGGAACTGAAATTCCAGTCCCAATTGTGGTCATTAAGTGAGGACTACCTGTATCCAAGGGTATCACACTGGAGACCTGGGCACAGATTATCCCAGATGTGTTTTCTTCTAAATTCTGGAAGCCGATCAAGGATGAATGATCCAACAGACAGGTCAAAGGCTAGATACACATCGTTCTGATTATAAAAATGTGGTGTGCTTTTGGCTTGAACTAACAGTGCTTTGTGCTTTCTGAAGAAGGGAAACGGTTGGATAGTTCAACAGTTTCAATATAAAAATGATGCATTTCTCAGAGCACATGACACTGGGCCCTCTAAGATGATTATAGTGCTGTCACATAAACAAAAGGTAAGATCGGCATGGCACTGTTTTATACCCAACCGATAAGGTCTCTTAGGAGCAAAAGTTCAGTCCATTAAGTAAATATCAGGGCTAAACCTGTTAAACCGTACAGTTCCAAACCATTAAAAAACCTTTGCCTCAGTAAAAATAAACACAGTCTGCCAGACACTCATGCAGAAAGGTTTTATCTTTAGCCAAAGCAGCAACCTTTCGACCCATTTAAAGCAAAACCACACTGGAAGCAGGAAAAATATGTGCAAGAAACATTTTCCATCCAGGATCAGCAGATTGTAAACAAAATTATCGGAACAAACTTTGGCAATATAATTTTTACTGACAAAAGCCTAATAGTATACTTTTCAAGAACTGGCCTATTCTCACCGTTTTGAGAGGCGACTTTACTTAATCTAAGTTAGTGCTGTATCTTGCTACAAAATGAATGCGGGAAAAACATTCTAAAGTGGGCTTTTACTCAGGCATTTGCAAACCAAACCAACTGATCTTTTAGGAAAAAGATCAGAAAAACAAAATTGAGGAGGAGGAATGCTATGAGAAGATTGACTTGAAACAGAAAACTACAGTACAACAGCCGTGTGTGGTTTAAAAATGGCCCCAGATTTAATGGCATGGAAGTGATTCCGGAGGGATTGCGAGTTAACAGCATTTATCAAATTGATCCAGAAGTTTCCGGAATAATTCTTCGATTATTAAATACTTATAATTAATTTCAGAGGATTTCAGAGGATTCAAGTCTCTCCCTTTACTTCCAGCTAGTTAAGGCTCTTAAGGCGTTTTACTGAACACAGTGAACAATCTTTTTATTGTATTTAATGTATTTATATTGTATTTTTATTTTTATTGTCGTATTTCTTGTATTTTAATGACGTTGTTTGGTTGTGAACCGCCCAGAGTCCCTCCTTGAGGGGGAGATGGGCGGTCATAGAAATTTAGTAATAAAATAAAAAATAAAAAATAAAAATCTCATCCATCGGTCCCTGCCCCACTTTATCAGGGCCTTTTTGGAAGAAAGAGAAAGACAGAGCATCCTGCAGTGTGCAAGGGGCTGGCCTTGATGACCTCTTAGGTCCCTTCCAACTCCATGATATTTATTTATTTGTTTGTTTGTTTGTTTGTTTGTTTGTCATATCTCTTTACCGCCCAACTCGTATTATAACGGCTCTGGGCGGTTTACTATTAAAAATGGAAGAATAAAATGTCATTAAAATAATACAGTATCAATATAGATCAATATAAAGATGTAAAATATATGAAATTTATGAAGTAAAATTCAAGGTGGTGAATAGCGATGTTATCATTGGCCCCATCAAGGAGCCAGCCACCCCCATGATTGACTACCCCCCCCCCCCCGGCAAGGTGGCACAACCAGGTTTTAACCCCCTTCCGGAAGGCCGGGAGAGTGGGGGCCTGCCCTACCTCCAGGGGTAACTTGTTCCAGAGGACGGGTGCCGCGGCCGAGAAGGCCCTCCTCCTGGACCCTGCCAGTCGACAATCCCTCATGGGCAGGGTCCGCAACATGCCCTCTCTGCCTGACCAGGTGGGACGGGTCGATGTGACGGGGGCGAGGCGGTCCCTCAGGTAACCTGGACCCATGCCACGTAGGGCGTTAAGATTTTTATGATTTCCTTCTGTGCCGAAGCCACCTCTATGCAATGCTTGCAAACAGCAGCAAAGGTTAGAGCACAGCTTTCCAAACGGTGTGTCACGACACTTTAGTGTGTCGCAACACAGTTTAGTGTGTCGTGAAGCGGTGGCGCGGTGGCGCGTGCGGCAGCAGTGTGTACTGCGTGCCTTCAGCGCTTCCGCGTTTTAGCGAGGCCGCTGCCGCGCCCCCCCCTCTGCCGCCGCCGTTGGTGTGTCGCCAGCGGCGGCACTTTGGAAAGCCCTGGGTTAGAGGGTGGAAGATAAGCTTGGGGATCCTGTCTTCCATAGTATTTCACTGTATCCCACTTTTGCTCTGGAAATATAACTTAGCAATGCCTTGGCTCAAGTTTGGTGGCCGTGGCTGAAACCAGAAGTGATCCTTTCCACGCCCAGTTCTCACATAAGTTCCCTTCAGCATCTGAAAGAGGTAGGGTTACAAGAATTCTAGCAACTGAGCTATTTCCCACTTAGAGCCAATGCATCCCAGGATGCATGAAGGTACAAACTGTTCCATTTTCTTTCTAAGAGCCATTCAGTAAGGAAAAGGGTCCCTTCACTCATGATGGAGAAGCTTGCAACTGCCCGTGTCCATAATGGCCTTCTGAATCTATCAGCCTTGGAACCAACCAACCATTACAGTATGCATGGAGAACATTTAGGCCAGCATGATCTCCTCTCCCTGGAGACATCCCACCTGGGTCTCAAGCAGAGAAAGGAACTCGTTTCTGTCTATTTCCAAAGCGTGCATCTTGTTCAAACAGACCAACAGGTTGGTCCAGCGCCTTTATTGAACTCCAGGTTCACGCAAGAGTCCAGGGGATTCTACTGCAGGTGCTCCTGGAAAGGAACCCTGAATGAGGAAGACTTTTATTTAATTTTATTTATTTTAGGCTGCCCAACTCCCAAATGACTCTGGGCAACTTACAACTAACAACTTACAACCGCCCAGAGTCCCCTTGTGGGGGGAGATGGGCGGTGATATAAGTTAGAAATAATAATAAATAATAAAAAACTAAAAACTAACTCATTAAAAGTCTGGCAGGAGAGGCATGTTGCGGGTCCATCTGCTAAAGAGTTCCATCTGATGGGACCCAGGAGGAGAGCCTTTTCTGCCGTGGCACCAGCCCTTGGGAACATCATCCCCCCCCCCCCCCCGAGGCAAGATTAGCCCCAACACTAGTGACTTTCCAGAAATCTCTCAAATCATGTTTTTTTCAGCAGGCCTGGGGATCCCTTGGTAACAGGGAGCCCACCCTCCAGGTCCCTTCCCTTAAACATTGGCATCTTCTGGGTCCTCAGAAGCATGCCTTTTCCATTGCAGCCCCTGCTCTACGGCACCCCCCCCCCAAGATCCAACAAGCCCCCACCCTTTGTCGTGGTTAGGCGAAGAACAACGCTGAGCCTCGGAATTAAGCTCTAGATCAGGGGTGTCCAACCTTTTGGCTTCCCTGGGCCACATTGAGGGAAGAGGAATTGTCTTGGGCCACACATAAAATATATAATATAGTTAATGTATATAAGTAATAAAACTTCATTTATTTTTTTTATATTTTTATTATAAAATTTTAACAAAGAGGGCAACATAAAACTAGTGGGATATTTGACTTTGTTTTTGTGAAACTAATGCATCAATGTCTGGTTTGATGAAAGTGGTTGCAATTCTCAGTGAGTTCTCAAGGTGCTCGTCAGAAATTTTAATTCTAATTTTACTCTTCGTGTGCTTCATCCTTGAAAATAGTTGAAGCGAGGGATATTTTTCTCTGGGAAGATAGGTCTTATAAAAGTCCAGTAGAGAGACATGATCAAATTTTTCTTTGAGTTGAATGTCTGATTGCAACTCTATGCATTCCATTTCAAAATTCGGAGGTGATGTAGTTATGTCGACTGAAAATGGAGTCGAAAATATACCAAAATATTGATGACTTTTCTGGAAATCTTGAAACCTGTTCTCAAATTCCTGTATCAAACTGAAAAGCAAGGCTGCATATTAATTAATTAATTGGATTTATCTCCGCCCATCTCTACTGTGGTAGACTCTCACTGTTCACAAGACTGTGTTTAGCCAACGTATTAAAATGTATAAAATTATTTTCCATAACTTGAGCTTGCCATACTTCAAGTTTCATTTCAAATGCTGTTATGGTTTGAAACATTGCAGTGATAAGTTGGTTTTCACCTTGGAGATGCATGTTTAACTCATTTAAATGAGCGGTCACATCCACCAAAAATGCTAAATCTGTGAGCCATTTATCATCTTCAAGTTCTGGCACAAATTTTCTTTTTGATTCCATAAACAACTTGATTTCATTTTGCAAATCATAAAATCTTTTCAGCATTTTACCCCGACTTAGCCACCGTACTTCAGAAAAGTAAAAGATGTCCCCATAATCAGCACCCATACTTTTAAGGAACTCCTGGCCTTCCTTTTAGCTCTTTTCTCCCTTTCGCCCTGTACTCGTGCTTCTTCAAAGTCCATAGCGCCATTAATAAAGGATGACCTCCAATTGAAACGCTCATGAGTTAGGGCTTCCCAGTTCTCAATGCTGATATTACATTTTTTTAAATTAGCTTTGAGAGTATCTTTCAATCTCTTTTGCTGTCCACCAATATTCCGTTTTCCATTCTTAAGTTGGGAGTAAAGTAGCTGCTTTGGAAGACAATGGTCAGGCATTCGAACAACATGGCCGGTCCAGCGAAGTTGATGTTGGATGATCATTGTTTCAATGCTGGTGGTTTTCGCTTCTTCTAATACGCTAACATTAGTCCGCCTATCTTCCCAAGTAATTTGCAGAATTTTTCAGAGGCAGCGTTGATGGAATCTTTCAAGAAGTTGGAGGTGGCATTTGTAGAGGGTCCATGTTTCACAGGCGTACAGAAGGGTTGGTAGTACAATGGCTTTGTAAACAAACATTTTGGTCTCCCTGCGAATGTCCCGATCCTCAAACACTCTACGCTTCATTCGGGAGAAAGCTACACTCGCAGAGCTCAGGCGATGCTGAATTTCAGCGTCGATGTCGGCTTTTGTAGATAGATGGCTGCCGAGATAAGAAAAGTGATCGACATTTTCTAGTGACACACCTTTAAGCTGGATTGATGGGGCTGCAGAGGGATTGGTTCAAACTTGCTGGTAAAGCACTTTGGTTTTTTTAATGTTAATCGAGAGGCCGAGCTTTTCATATGCTTCTGCAAAGATGTTTAGGATAGTTTGAAGATCTTCCTCGGAGTGTGCACAGACTACGTTATCATCAGCATATTGAAGTTCTATAACAGAAGTTGCAATTACCTTATTTTTTGCTTTCAGCCTACTAAGATTAAAAAGCTTTCCATCTGTTTGATATATATCAATCAATCAATCAATCAATCAATCTCTGTTTGCTTAGGAGATCTTCCTTCTGTGGCCATTACTAAACTTTTAACTGTATTTTTAAGCTATACAGGTAGTCCTCGACTTACAACCATTCGTTTAGTGACCGTTTGAAGTTACAACGGTGCTGAAAAAAGTGACTTACAACCTGTCCTTGCATTTATGACCAGCACAGCGCCCCTGCAGTCACATGATCAAAATTCAGGCGCTTGGCTGGCACTTACAACAGTTACAACATTCTGGGGTCATGTGATCGCCATTTGCAACCTTCCCAGCCGGCTTCCGACAAGCAAAGTCAATGGGGGAAACTGGATTTGCTTAATGACCGCAGTGATTTGCTAAATGTCCATGGTGATTCACTTAATGACCATGGCAAAAAGGTCGTAAAATCGGGTGTGATTCACTTAACAACCACCTCACTTAGCAACAGAAGTTCCAGTCCCAATTGTGGTCATAAGTCGAGGACTACCTGTACTTCGGAGCTGCTTTTGCCAGCCTCCTCGATGGCATTTCATGCTGCAAATTGCCCTCAGACATAGCGGTGCAAAAGGAATTATGAAAATAATAAATAATAATCATTGCGCTGAAAAGAATAGAATGGAATTGAACAGGGAGCGGTGTCAAGTTCTTCATCTGGGTAGGAAAAAGTCACAAGTCTAAGATGGGGGAGACCTGGCTTGGCAATAGTATGAAAAGGATTTGGATGTCCTAGTCAACCACAAGTTAACTGTGATCCAGCAGTGTGATGCAGCTGCTCAAAAGGCAAATGCTATCTTGGGGTACATTAACAGGAGCACAGCGTCCAGGTCACAGAAAGGAATTGTACTCTACTCTGCGTTGGTCAGACCCCACTTGGAGTCCTGAGTCCAGTTCTGGGTGCCACCATTTCAAAAGGCCAGTGACCAACCAGAACAAGTTCAGAGGGACTGCCACGATGGATGTGAATGTGATTTGAAGTTATTCCAGGGGATACAGGTTATCGAGGCCTACTCTGATTACAATCTACACAATCTCCCTCACTCTTTGTCATCCCCTACACACCCCATCCATCCATCCATCCATCCATCCATCCATCCATCCATCCGCTAGGAGTTGAAACCGTCTTGATGGCACCTAATCAATTAATCAATCAATCACACACCTTAAGATTCAGTTCTTCTCCCCCTGCACCCTTAATCCAAGTGACAAAGGAAATCAAGACGATTGATATAACATTGCAAGCAGGAAATCACTTCCCAGTGTTGTCAAGCTACAGCATGGAGCCCTCCGCAATCCTTAAGTTCTGACCCGTAGCTTATTCAATCCAGATCCCAACTACCGATCAGGATTTGGGAGGCTTGAAGGGCTGCAAACAAGTCACTTGATTAAAATCTAATGCAACCCAAACTCCCCTCTGAAGAGCAAATCCACTTCCACTGAACCAGAAGTGGAGAAAAAAATCAAACTGCTTCCCTGGAGGAACAAGGCATCTGCACACGTTCCCTGCTAAGGTGGAGCGGTAAGTGTCAGCCGTGCTCACAAGTCCCCCTGGTGATCGCTTCGTTTCTCAAGACTTCAACATACTTTGACAGCGAAGTAAAAACTTAAAGGTCAGTGCTACCTGCTAAGGACAAGCTAAACACAGGAAAATTCTGGAGCGGGACTTCCCTCCCCTTCCTCTTGAATCAGAAAAGCAGTCTCCCCGAGGTAAATGGAGAAGTTTGTTCCTGCCCTAATATTTTATCTAAAGTTGTCTCTGAAGGGCCTATTTAGGGGAGAGGTTTTTACAAATTGGGGCAACGGTTAGATCAGAGCTTTCCAAACCTTTCATGTTGGTGACACACTTTTTAGACATGCATCATTTCGCAGGCAAGCACTAGGACCTGCGCGGAATCCTGGCAGGGCAAGTTTGGAGGCAGCCAGGCACAAGGCAGGCACTAGGACCTGCACGGAATCACGGCAGGTTTGGAGGCAGCCAGGCACAAGGCAGGCACTAGGACCTGCGCGGAATCCTGGCAGGGCTCGGAGCCGCGACACACCCAGACACTGCAGCCGACACACTAACGTGTCCCGACACACAGTTTGGAAAGGTATGGGTTAGGAGATCAGATTCTTCAGTAAAAGAATCCGAATTTAAGAGTAATGGGTGATATTCCTTCTCGCAAATGTAGCCTATTTAGCTGTGTAAAACGACAGGCAGCTTCCAGCACCCATGGCTGGCAATGTCCTTTAAAGGTCTACGCACGATTCCAATTTTACAAAATCAGCAAGGATAGAGTGGTTTAGGGCATAAAGAATAGTTTATCTTGCAACTCCATACCACCGGCAGGCAACTTGCAGTTCAAGGGCCACCTATGCCCTGATTTCCCCCACCCCACCACCAATCCAAGCCATCTTACCATGGTTCCAATAGAAGAGAATATCTGGAGGTCAGGGTTGAACTGTGGAGTTCTTGGTGGTCTCTGAGCTTGGTGGTTTGCTTGCAGACGTTTCATTACCCAACTAGGTAGCATCATCAGGAAGAGGGAGTGTAGGGTTTGCTGCGCGTTTATATGCAGTAGCTTGCCCTGCCAGGTTTTTTTTGGGGGAGGGTGGAATTTCCTCCTTGGGGTAGAAACTACACCCCCACCAAAACTGGCAGGGCAGGCTACTGCATATAAACAGGCACCACACTCACTAGCACTGATGATGTTACCTAGTTGGGTAATGAAATGTCTGCAAGCAAGCAAGCAAGCAAGCAAAAACCTTTGGAATACCTTGCCCCTGGATCTGAGGCGGGTTTCCTTGCTCCCGACTTTCCGGAAAGATCTGAAGACCTGGTTCTGCCACCTTGCTTGGGACGGGAATGCCAATAGTTCCTCTTGGGAGTGGCTGGTGCCATGAAACCCACCTTATTATTAACATCTTTTTATTTGGATTTTATATGTAAGTTATTGTTGTTCTAATTTTTATATTTTTAACTTGTTGTTGTAAACTGCCCAGAGTTCCCTGGTGTAGAGGAGATGGGCGGTGATACAAATTTAAATAATAAAAATAAATAAAAATAAATCAAACTCAGAGGACTCTACATCTTACCACTGTGGCACCAAATTTTGTTGGCCTGCCTGCCATTGAAGACATTTTTTTTATTTAATAATTTGGGGAGAGGTTGCTGTACAAAACATTTAATAAGGGTCTGCTTTGGAAGTTTATTTTGGGAAATCAGAACTTCTGCACATGGCAGAAGAGCTGCATATGTGAGCCATTAACTGCCATTGGCGCGCGAGTGCGCACACACACACACACACACACACACACACACACACACGTTCAAGAGTTGCCTCTCGATACTGACAAAAGGGGTGCCAATTACCACAATTGTGAACAGATGCAAGCTGTCCCCCTTCACAAATGTGGGGGAGAGTCCAGCTTTCTGCCTAGAAAAAGGGGGATAAAACAGGCAAGAGCAGGTCCCTACGTATAGGTGCCTCATTTGAAAGTAGGTTGTTGGGATTGTGTTGCAACTTTTCCTTTCCTTCTAATAAACATCAATAATTAGAGTTCTTGGATTCTCGCTCCTCAGATTAACTATTTCCAGCCCAGATTGCAAAGAGGAGAGTTTGACAACAAGCCAGTGGCTTGCTTGACAGAAAAATGAAGTCTATCCATGTTGAAGAGTTCTGTGTCTGATTAGACCAGAGCTTTCCAAACTGTGTGTCGCGACACAAAAGTGTGTCGCCACACACAGTGTGGTGTGTCGCCACACCACCCGGAAGCGGCGGCGCGCGTGTGCACGGCGGCGGCAGCCGCTGCCACCATACACACGCGCGCCGCCGCACGCCCCCCACACCGCCACCGTGAACGCGCGCGCCACCGCACGCTCCCCCGCCGTGCATGCGCGCGCCTCCGCACACCCCCCGCTGCCGCCGTGTGCGCGCCGCCGCTGCCGCCATTCATGTGTCGCCAGCGGCGGCACTTTGGAAAGCCCTGGATTAGACACTTATTGATATGAATGTTTTCTCTGTGATTATTAGCCAAGAAGTCTTGATAAATCAATCTAAGAATAATAACTCTCTATATGTATGAGTACCAAAGGTAGGAAAGTCACTGGCCCAATTAAAGGGATCCTGATAGGTGGTTATCTTTCCTCTTGTAAAGGAGCACTGACAGCCCTACGAGGCAGGCCAGACCAAGAAATAGACTCCACGCAACGCTAAAAACCAGTTTTATTTAGATTGGCTATAGTAATATAACCTTGATGGCACGTAATCAATCAAGGATCAGAAAGAATATGTAAAAAAAAACTTCTATTATTTATTCAGATTAGCGGATATATTATACTGCTATTTTAGAAAGTAGTATACTATGTACATAGGTAAAGGTAAAGGTTCCCCCGCACAGTTGTGCAGTCGTGTCCGACTCTAGGGGCTGGTGCTCATCTCCGTTTGTTAGCCGAAGAGCCAGCGCTGTCCGAAGATGCTTCCGCGGTCATGTGGCCGGCATGACACACGCAGAACGCTGTTACCTACCCACCGAAGTGGTACCTATTAATCTACTTGCATTTGCATGCTTTCGAATTGCTAGGTTGGCAAGAGCTGGGGTGAGTGCGGGAGCTCACTCCTTCACGCGGGGCTAGGGTCTCGAACCTCCGAACTTGTGATCTTCCGATCGACAAGCCTGGCGTCTTACCCGCTGAGCCACCATGCCCCTTCCATACATACTCTTTAATTAAATCAAAGACCAGTTTATACAACTGGCATAGGTCTCCAAGCAACAGACAAGGCAGTAGAAGACTTAAGCCAGATTCTATCTAGGAAATGAAGGAAAAGTCAACCAATTAATTAAAACAGGATGATCTAGAAACTCAGTTCTGAATCAAAGGAATAGAAAATGTTTTAAAGATTCTTTAAACTATACTTATTCTTATAGAAGACACAGAATCTTGGATGGACATAATGCACCACACATTTATATTTTGCTCCAAAAAAACAAAACGTTTAACAATTTATTTATTCAGGAATTCAGGCCACTCCCTTCTTGTGCAAATACACCGTAACTGATTTTAAGAGTATCCTACCTGAAGATCCTTCAAGTTTGGAAATGGAATTCCAATGGTGATAACCGCACGGGCGTTGTCATCGGAGAAATCCAAACCTTCACTAACTTTGCCTCTGCACACAGCAATAAGAAGCGCTCCATCTAGAGCAAAAGGACACAGCAGTGCAACATCATGAGTCAATTGTTTGCAATTTGGCTAAATGACTACTTGAAACAGGGGTCCCCAACCTTTTTGGCGCCAGGGACCGGTTTCAAAAGATGATTTTTCCATGGACTGGGGGGTGGGGTTTGGAGGCAGGAGCCAATCGCATGTACCGGGGGGGGTGGAGTTTGCGGGCGGGAGCCAATCACAAGCACCGGGGGCGGGGTTTGCGGGCGGGAGCCAATCACAAGCACCGGGGGCGGGGTTTGCGGGCGGGAGCCAATCAAACAGAAGGGGGTGGGGTTTGCAGGCGGGAGCCCAGCGGCCCAGTTCCTAACAGGCCGTGGCCCACAGGTTGGGGACCCCTGCTTGAAAAGGCTGCCAGCTTTATTTCCCAGGATAGTGTCAACCTCCATTATAGGGAGATCCGTGGGAGGGCCGAGGACAGGGGAAGGTTGTTTGTGTCCCCAAATTTAAGACTGCAGCATGTGTGAGGCACATAAAAAAGGGGGCAAATCTTTGATCACCATGCCGTGGCCATCACTTTTTTTTAGGTATACTCCTACTTCACTACGTGCACTATGAACTCAGGTTTTATTCATCAAAGCCCCTGCCATGGTCCAGCACTGCAGCAATGTGCCTGAGGTGTGCCGGGAATAATGTGGCCAAGAGGCAAAGAACTGGACATCTCAGTGAGGTTAGGAAGTGGCAGAGGTTGTCCTAGAAGCATGTGAGATGGTGGAGCTTCTCACAAGGAACCTTCTCTGGCAGCCGCTGTGTAATATGCTGGAACCTTGTCCCAGTCAACAGCCAAGCTTTACACTTCCTGCATTTTTACTTACCTCTGCCTTTCTGACATTTGATGGCATCGTAGTATATTTGCAGCAGCTCATCAAATTCAGTTTTGTCACCTCCTTTGGGTTCCACAATGACCGTTTTAATCATCTCAAGCTTCTCCCATAAGCTGGTGTGTAGCCAACGATCCTTCAGTTTATCTAACATCTCCACAGAGGATCCAAAAATAAAACCACATAATTATTATTATATATATACATACATACATACACACATAGACAGAGTAAGCTATACAGATGAAGTTTGTTTATTTATTTATTTATTTATTTATTCATTCATTCATTCATTCATTCATTCATTCATTCATCACATTTATATCACCGCCCATCTCCCCCACAAGGAGGGACCCTGGGCGGTTATGGGGGACACTGTTGCAAGTCACACATTTGGCCATGTTGTCCCTACGTTGAGCTGTCCATGGTTCTGCTCAATATCTGGACTTCTTTGGTGATTCATCTACAGGCCTGATCCCGAACAGAATACCTGTGTTTCATTATGGAAGTAGGGTATTTACTTCACACTGTGCTCCATCCTTAGAGCTGGGGGTTAGAACCACAGCACATACACATATGCTCATTTCTGATTTTTCGCTGGATAGAGCTGCAGGTTCCTTAGTAAAGGTAAAGGTTCCCCCTGCACATTTGTGTAGCCGTGTCCGACTCTAGGGGCCGGTGCTCATCTCCGTTTGTTAGCCGAAGAGCCAGCGTTGTCCGAAGACGCTTCCGCGGTCATGTGGCCGGCATGATGCACACGGAACGCTGTTACCATCCCACCGAAGTGGTACCTATTCATCTACTTGCATTTGCATGCTTTCGAATTGCTAGGTTGGCAAGAGCTGGAACTAGTGTGGGAGCTCACTCCGCACGCAGGGCTAGGGATTCAAACCTCTGAACTTGCGATCTTCCGATCAACAAGCCTGGCGTCTTACCCGCTGAGCCACCACGCCCCTTAGGACCTGCAGGTTCCTTAAACTTTGGTAAATGGCTAAGGCCATTTGCCTTCATTCTGCATTTAATCCAGTAAGCAATAGGCACTTTTTAATATTGCCTTTCTAGATCTCTGGAAAGAGAGACAGTAACTTATATTTTAACATGTTTAAATTTTCAGCATGTCTAATTTGGCAGCACAAAGACTACACTCCCAAGTCATGGGTATACTGTACCCACTGCCCCTCGCATCAGGAGATTTCTGTGGTCTAGTGCAAATGTAACAGTCCAGAACTTCTAACTTCAATTAAGAGACTGAAAACAGGCTACAAGAATAAACTTTGGCCCTATCCAGGCAAAACATTAAACTGGCCATAAAAACGCCTCCTCAAGAGCTCTATTTTCTTTCTCAGGTATATAACGGCAAGAGATGTAATTGGTTCAGTTCTTTTGTTAAATTTATCTGGATTTGTCATTATTTTCTTTCTCAGGTATTTAACAGGGCAAGATATGCAATTGGTTCAGTTCTTTTGTTAAATTTACCTGGATTTGTCATTATGTCTGAACTAGGAATTACAGGTAATTCAATCCAGGAAGACACAGCTTGATGTCCTCCAGAAGTGTTCCACCTTGACTCCCATTAATCTTGGCAAAAGGGTCAGTGACAAGCTTTAGTTTAAAAAATCTAGAATGGACCATGTTATGCACATTTGTTTTAAACTATGATTTATAGGAACAATGAAGGATCAAAAGCCCCTCAGTTCTTTCATAACCTGTTTTGATAAGCCATTGCTTAAAAAAACTATACAAGGCCTGGCTCAGATACAACAGATTAGTGGATACTTCAAATCTCTTCTTCTAGCACATGCTGGAGGAAGAAAGCCAAAAGTTTAAGATAAAATAAGATAAGGCAGACTTATTCGTGTAGTGTTAAATCTTTAGACTTCTTTGAGGGTATTAACAAGCATGAAGAGAAGCGGGGATTCAAGAGAAATTGGATGTTGAGACTTTCAAAAAGTCCTTCAGCAAGAGGTCCTAAGCAACCTGGTGTTAAACTCCCTGAAGATTTTCAACTCAGTGCAAGTTGGGGTTTCCCAGGAATATTTTCTACTGGTATGTTGGCAATCCATTTAGCAATTCCTACCCACCTCACCCACCTTTAGCACCAAACCAGAATATTTTAATGGAAGTTCTGCCCTTTCGCCTATTGGCATAACCCCCAACTTCTTAAGAGTCCCTTGGACTGCAAGGAGGTCAAATCAGTCAATCCTAAAGGAAATCAACCCTGACTGCTCATTGGAAGGACAGATGCTGAAGCTGAAGCTCAAATACTTTGGCCACCTAATGCGAAGAGAGGACTCACTGGAAAAGGCCCTGATGCTGGGAAAGACTGAAGGCAAAAGGAGAAGGGGACGGCAGAGGATGAGATGGTTAGATAGCATCACCGATGCAATGAACATGAATTTGAGTAAACTCCAGGAGACAGTGGAGGACAGGAAGGCCTGGCGTGCTATGGTCCATGGGGTCACGAAGAGTCGGACACGACTAAACGACTGAACAACAACAACCAACTTCTTAACTGTAAATGGTAAAGTTTAGAAGATTCAGGACCTGTACAGCGGCCAATTTTGCTTCCTCAAGATTGTCTACATATGTTAGCATTCTCAACAGAATGGGAAAATCTTCATAAACGCTGGTTTTCTTATAAGGGAGACATGATATATTGCTACTCTGGTTATCTTGTAACTGATTCTATTACTTGGTCATAATTTATACATCCAAGTTGCCTTATCTGATGCTTTTGAACTTTGGTGCTGGAGAAGACACCTGAGAGTACTGTGGACAGACAAGAAAACACACAAACGGATCATCAAACAAATCAACCCAGAGTTCTCACTTAAGGCACAAATAACCAGGCTCAAATTATCCTACTCCGGACACATTATGCAAAGACCCAAGTCCATAATGCTGGGAAAGGTGGAAGGGAAGAGAAGAAGAGGATGACCAGCTGATATCAAGGTGGATGGACTCAGCTACAGTGGCAATGGATGGACTTGAAGGACCAGGTTAGGGACAGATCATCATGGAGAAAACCTTATCTATGTGGTCGACACCAACTTAATAAAAAATAATAATAAAAAAATAATAAAAAAATTGTTGGCTTATATACAGTACATAATGTAAGTGGGAACATGATTGCTAAATTCTAATAAGCTCTATACATGTGGTGGATTAGATACTTAAATCCCATGGATTGGAATATATCTATAAATCTATAGATATATCTAGAGATATAATATATCTATTACTATTATTTTTATTTATTTATTAAATTTATATTACTGCCCATCTCCCCTATTGGGGACCCTTGTTTTTATTTATTTTTTATTTTATTTATTTTCTACCCCGCCTTTATTATTATTTTTTTATAAATAACTCAAGGCGGCGAACATACCAAATACTCCTTCTTCCTTCTCCTTTCCCCACAACAACAACCCTGTGAGGTGAGTTGGGGTGAGAGAGAGTGACTGGCCCAAAGTCACCCAGCTGGCTTTCATACCTAAGGCAGGACTAGAACTCTCAGTCTCCTGGTTTCTAGCCCGTTGCCTTAACCCACAATTAGCAGACACATCTGAGCAAAAAGCACCCTACAAGTCCAAGTCCTGCATGTGCTGACTGAGCAGGAAAAAGTAACCCAAAATGAATAGCTTCGGATAGACGATCTTGAAATCCTAGTGGTGGTTTCCAAAAAAGACAGCTTGCTGCTATTTTTCCAATCACGACTTCTATGGAACACGAGTTGAGATGTCACAATAACTTTTCATTGGAAGGAGTAATTAGCGTGGATGAGCCAATATGCTGTTTGTTCATAATAGAGGAGGAAAAACTAGGAATCCTGATTTTATCATTATGAGCAAATGCAGTTCTTGGCAGCATGTCTTTTCATATTGCTCCATCCATATATAATGGCATGTTACAACATAGCATAAGGAAATGAATTGGCACGGTCCATTTTTATTTTCGCTTGCTACCTGGCATCCATTAAATGTTGCCCACCCATCTATTGGATAGCCTTGAAATGTGGGAGATATTGCCAATGAATCACTAAGCTGGTTTTGTACATCCAAAATGGTCACTTTCAAACATTTCCAGGGCTATTATCTCTCCAAGGGTCTTAGTTGATTTCTTAGCTTACTCAATACTGGACAGCTGTTCAGGCAAAGTTGAGAAAAAAAATCAGTTCATTTCCAATCCCATGAAAACACCCCCTCCGTATTAAAGTTCTATCCCTTCTGATGGGAAAATAGACTTTCTTTGAAAATTATGCCTAAAAACTGATTATCAGGGCAGGCACAATTGAACCATTCAGTGCAACCATTCAAACTCTTTCCCAAACACCACAAGACTTATGATGATGATGATGATGGTGATGAAGCAATTCCTGTGTTACTTGGGGAGAAAAAAAGGTGGGAGAAAAACCATTAGGTATCTCCTTAATAAAAACCAAAGCACATTGTAAAAAAAATTACAATATTAGTCTCATTCTAAGGCAAAAATGGGCGTGGTGGCTCAGTGGTTAAGACGCCAGGCTTGTTGATCGTAAGGTCGCAAGTCCGGAGGTGCGAGACCCGAGCGCCGCGTGGCGGAGTGAGCTCCTGCACTCGCCCCAGCTCTTGCCAACCTAGCAATCCGAAAGCATGCAAATGCAAGTAGATTAATAGGTACCACTTCGGTGGGAAGGTAACAGCATTCCGCACGCGTCATGCTGGCCACATGACTGTGGAAGCGTCTTCGGACAACGCTGGCTCTTCGGCTAAGAAACGGAGATGAGCACTGGCCCCTAAAATGTTCACATTTTAGACAGAGAAGATAGGTGGTTTGAGAGAGGGGTCAAGGAATCCATTTATGCCAACTTGGAAAATCCTTCCTTGAATAGAGGTGGGGGCCTCAGGTATAATCTTTCCCCCATCTTCCTCCCTGCTTTGTCTTCTGTGCCTAGGAAGATTAAGACCATTTCACAAGCTCAACAGCAGAATGGTGATCTTAACGATCCTCCTTTAGATAATAAAAGGACTTAAAATAACATCTCAATATAACCATGACCTAGCCCCAGGTGTAAGGTCACACAGCTACCTAGAAACATATTTAGGATTCCCTTACTTTGCTCAGACTGAAGAAGCTCCTTGGATAAGGAGCGAAACGTTTCCACTGAGAAAATAGAAATCCAGTTGACATGATTCAAGCTACAGACAATTCCACCTGGATGACTGAGAACCTTCATAGACACCGGCCCCTAGAGTCGGACACGATTGCACAAATGTGCAGGGGGAACCTTTACCTTTAAGGCAAAAAGTCAGAGATGGTTAAGGGACTAACATTTATCTAAATTTGATTGATTGATTGGATTTATATGGCTGCCTATCTCATATAAAGACTCTAAGTGTTTCCATGCTTACCAAACCTCATCACCCAGAGCTTTTTCCAGATTTTTCTTTTTGAATAAGCACAATGTATGTATCCTGTGGGCTAGAAATGCGTCTGATGGGTCAAACAGAAGTTCTGCACCCAGCTGGCATAAAACTTCAGAGAAACATGAAGAAAGCAGAAGCTCAGGGAAGTGATGAGAGAGCATAGGAAGACTTCATGTGAGTAAAACTCAACACTCTTAGGAGATGGGGAAGGGGGAAAATTGTTCTCATGGGAACTTGAACATAGACCCCCCCTCTATTTCCCAGATCACACGCAGCAGCACTGTTTCGATAAGAAATTAAGAAGAACTGAGATGTTTTCTAAAGTATGTTTTCACCAAAATGATTAATTCAAGCTGGCAATGAGGATCCAAAGATACTCTTCTCATAAGATGAGTGGATTCACTCGGATAAGGTAGGCATCTTTCTGGACTCCAACTCAAGAATATATGACTTTAAACACAGTATTTGAAAGCGTTTTAGTCAAAATAGCGCTAAGGAACTTAGAACAGAAGAAATCACGTTTCATTTCACGTTCTTTTAAGGTAAAGGTTTTCCCCTGCAGTCGTGTCCGACTCTGGGGGCTGGTGCTCATCTCCATTTGTTAGCCGAAGAGCCAGCGCTGTCCGAAGACGCTTCCGCGGTCATGTGGCTGGCATGACGCGCATGGAACGCTGTTACCTACCCACCGAAGTGGTACCTATTAATCTACTTGCATTTGCATGCTTTCGAATTGCTAGGTTGGCAAGAGCTGGGGCGAGTGCGGGAGCTCACTCCGTCATGCGGCGCTCGGGTCTCGCACCTCCGAACTTGCGACCTTCCGATCGACAAGCCTGGCGTCTTACCCGCTGAGCCATCGTGCTCCACTTTCTTTTACCTGTTAGCAACTACTTCACTTGGGTGCATAAGTACAGCTAAGACCAGATGCCGTTTGACTCTTCTTCTCGCTTCTCCAAATGGCTCTCATTTATTTATTGTATTATATGCAGTACATTAAAACTGGTCTCAATCAAAACAACTCCTTCATTTTTCTTTGCTTATTTACCTCTCCCCTCATCAGCTTTGTTGTATCCATTCCATTAAAGCAGCCTTCCCCAGCTTGAGCGTCCTTCAAAAAATGTCATCCTTCTGCTGGGTCAGACCCAAACTTGCCAAGCCAGGCACCCCCAATTCTCCCAGGCAACTGTAGAATGCAGTGGCAGATCAGCCATGAGAACTATGATCTGATTTCTGCACCGAAAGTTAGTACCCAAAACATGATCAAGAATCCATCACAATTAAACCATCACAAAACACAACTGCCAGTGATGGAAAACAGGTCTGATCTCACAGGCTTGACATAAGTAGACCTCTTTTCTTTTTAAAATGTCACATGCCACACTTGCACTCTATAATTAAACCTGGTCCAGGACAGGGTGATAAACCATATTACAAACAAGATGATGATCATCAATGTGCCCACACCAGCACAATCAATACTGAATAATTCATAGTCAGTTCTGAAGATCGAGTATGCATCACTCAACTTTGAAGGAACGCAAGGGATTTCACTGGTACGATTTTTCTTTAGGGACAAGGATGAAGTGCTACTTGCCAGCAGGAAACCAAACACGGAACTATGTTCCATGTACCACAAATCAACCCAGCAACCTGCAGGATGTCTCAGGGTACCAACAGGCCATGAATTTTTCAATAAACCTTTTCAATAATGAAAAATGTGAACAGCGACAACAGTAATGAAAAATGAAATGTTTTGCACACCAAGATTCCACAGCTAATATGCTGAACCTGCCAATGCTTCGGTGAAAAAGGCGACTTTTCTAAGGCAATTACATCCACCTCATGCATAATCGACTTACTCTACACTAGAAATCATTCTAACATTTCAGAATTACATTGACTGTATTGACTGAAATTATTTAGACCTTTAAACTGATTAAGGAAAGCTTAAATACATTTATGTCAAAGTAACTTCCACTGACTTGGCAATTTGCGAGTTGGGTTGCCATAGAAAACATGAAATATATAAATAAATATAAATTAATACAATGAGCGAAGGAAGATAGATGCTTTTGAACTGTGGTGTTGGAGGAAAATTCTGAGAGTGCCTTGGACTGCAAGAAGATCAAACCAGTCCATACTCCAGGAGATAAAGCCAGACTGCTCACTTGAGGGAATGATATTAAAGGCAAAACTGAAGTACTTTGGCCACATAATGAGAAGACAGGATACCCTGGAGAAGATGCTGGTGCTGGGGAAAGTGGAAGGCAAAAGGAAGAGGGGCCGACCAAGGGCAAGATGGATGGATGATATTCTGGAGGTGACGGACTCAACCATGGGGGATCTGGGGATGGTGACGGCCTACAGGAAGCTCTGGCGTGGGCTGGTCCATGAAGTCATGAAGAGTCGGAAGCGAATGAACGAATAAACAACAAACAATCTCAGAGCTTATTTTCATTTTGAGATATTTAGGATCACAGCTTTTTTTTTCCTTTTAGTAAAACATCTGGAATGCAATGCTTACAACGTCCTTTGAAATAGTCCTGATACGTAAGCAAATTCTTCGTGAAATATCACAAGCTGCAGAGAATGTAGAATGCCCCGAATAAGTGGAGACTTTACCCTGATTTTTTTCCCATTTCTAATCAAATTCCTCACCCATCCCTTTTGAGATAGTTCACCTCAACCAAAATTGACAGTCCAGTTTTGCTTCCTGCTTCCCTACTTGTTTTGGGAAAGACCCCTCTATAACCTTGTGACCTTATTTATCTACTCGCATTTGCATGCTTTTGAATTGCTAGGTTGGCAAGAGCTGGGGCTATGGCGGGAGCTCACTCCGTCACGTGGCGCTCGGGTTTCGAACCGCTGAACTTGCAACCCTCCGGCCAACAAGCCTGGCGTCTTAACCACTGAGCCACCGCGCCCCCAGAGATTATGATGACCCAGACCCTGCTGGCCTTTCATAAGGCCCTAAAGACCTGGTTCTGTGCCCGGGCCTGGAGCCCCGTGTGTGTGAAGGGTCCTGTCTCCTGGTTGGGCTAACAACCATCTATTGTGAGATCTTCCTCGGCTGCTTGTGTATTTTAATTGTTGTATTTGTGATGATGGGAATTGGTTTTTAATTTAAAATTGTTCGCCGCCCAGAGTCCCTTCCTGATTGGGCGGCCATACAAATTGAATAAATGAATGAACAAACATAAACAAAAACTTCAGATCCTGCTGATAGTATGTCTTCAGCAACCAACAGTACAGATTCATACTCTTACTTATATCTGTTAGGCCTGTGCAACACTCCAGATCTCAAGGGGAAAG
This sequence comes from Charina bottae, assembly GCA_023362775.1. NCBI lineage: Eukaryota > Metazoa > Chordata > Lepidosauria > Squamata > Charinaidae > Charina > Charina bottae. Next base: position 1,686,003 of record JALMGJ010000027.1, on the reverse strand, counting down.
GGTGCTTTGGAAGGTCCATGGGCATGCATGTCACCCCTGTCGGCAAGTCCTCATATGAAATGTCTTTTTTCCCAGGATCATGCAGAGACCGTCAGATCCAGGGGAAAAACACAATGGCCTTTAAGAGCTGCCAACAGGGCTACGTTCTTGCCCGCACATGCTCTTTCCCCCTTCGGATCTAATGCACCGCACAGCCTTATCCATTTTAAACCCATTTTCCATTAAAAGTAACCCCAAAGCAGGGTGACTAAAATACATCCTTGTTTATGGACCAGGCAAACCCAAGAACGAACTGGAGCCAGAATGTCTGGATCCATCCGCAGAAGGTCCCAGAAACCAATACGTATGTCAAATAATAATTCCTGCTGCAAGTTTGGGCTCCTTTGGTTGACATCTTGCCTTTATTCATGAATGCTTTACCTTTGGACATACAGTAAGCATCCTAAGATGGTGCTCGCTCAGTTGAGACTGCAAATTTCTTTGTATCTCAGCCATATTTATTTATTTATTTACGTATTTATACCCCGCCTATCCCCTCCCTAGACGGAGGGCTCTAGGCGGCTTACAGTAATTGAAATTCATATATTTATACATCATATATTAACAATGTTACAATATTACCGCGCATTAGGGAGGGGGTGAGGGAACCGACTCTTCTTCCGCAGGCATCGGACTACATGCCCCAGAATGCCTCGTTTCCGAGCCAGCTGCTGAAGTCCAGGAAGTCGTCATCGGGATCCGCCGTCCTCCGCCGTTATCCACGGGAATCACCAGGTCTTCTTTCGGTTCGAGGGCGACCCCCGAAAGGACGCCAGCAAATTGCCCCACGTAAGTGGTACCCATTTATCTACTTGCCTTAGCTTTTGAATTGCTGGCTTGACAGAAGCTGGGGCTAGTGACGAGAGCTCACCTCGCCACGCGGATTCGAACAGCCGGCCTTATGGTCGGCAGACTAACAGCTCAGCGGTTTAACCCGCTGAGCTACCGCACCCCATATCAAGCACGGATCCTTTAAGAAGTGCCAAAGGGAGGAAGAAGCGTCGGATGCCAAGGTCAAAGGACATAGATAGGCTATGTAAAAAGCTCATTACTTCTACTAATGAGATGCCTTCTTCTACAACTGCAACTTTTATTTTTCCTTAATTTCCACTATTACAATTGCTACAAAGTCCTCCAGAAGAGAAGAAAAAGTAAAAAGAGACAGAAATGTCTGCTGATGGAGCGTAGCGGATATTTTTCACCCCAGTTCTTGCTTAAATTGCGGGCCAAATATCTAAGTCAGATGTAATAACTGAACTGGAAATTAGATTATGTCTTCAAACAAGTTGTTCTGAACCCCTTCACTATGGCACAACAACAAAAGGAAATGGGGCAACTGAATTCTTCATTTATTTCCCTGTTGCTACGTGTATGAGATAGTTAAACTAACAGCGTGATTAAATATTAAGGGAAGCTGCTATCCCAGGTGTGAAATTGGGGGGGGGGGGGGAGTTCCATCTGCCAGTTCAGCATGTAATTTTTTTAGATGTCATGTCCAATAATCTGTCATCGACTGTCACTATGCGTTCTGATTTATGCGATGTGAAGCCACTGTTGGAAAATATCCTTCTGCATGTAAAAAGCCAAGTGCCAGTGGTCATCCTGGAACAGTGTTCCTCAACCTTGGCTGCTTGAAGATGTGTGGACTTCAACTCCCAGAATTCCCCAGCCGGCTGGGGAATTCTGGGAGTTGAAGTCCACACATCTTCAAGCAGCCAAGGTTGAGGAACACTGCTCTAGAAACAGAAGACCCTTGTGTGTAGCAGTTGAACTACCCCACCAATCTAGCTCCACCTTTGGCTAAGAGGTGGTAAATTTGGTTTCTGGAACTTCTAGCACCATGATGGCAATGCTTATTGGCCTGTATCTGAAGTGACTGGTGGCTTTGCAAGATTTAATTAAGCCAATTACTGATCTTCCCATTCAGAGCCCAAGTCTCTAGAATGATGCCATGAAAACTGTAGTTTTTGGTTTGGATGCTGTATTGAAAGAAATTTCAACTTGGAAAATAGCGAAGGAACAACCATGAATTCGACTATACAACAACAATGAACTTTAGAGGAGGAGGAGGAGGAGAAACTTCTTTCTTCAATTTCAAATCCTTCAATTTTTCAAGAAATTGCAATCTTCAACTTCATTCATTCATTTGAAAAACTTCATGTCAGCATCAGGGGCACTGTAAACTAACCTGGACTCTGTTAATCACATCTAAAATCTTAATTTCATTTTCAGTTACATAATTGTAGCCCTTTTGTGTCTCTGAGAATAGTTTTCTACTGTCTAGAATCTAACCTTGTCTGAATACATCCATCTATAGGTGTCAGGGAGATAACTGGTGAAGAAGGAGGGGGCTCCCTCCAGGGGGATAAACGCATGTGCAGTACTGAATCGCTTTGCTTTCCTCCCAAGAGGCTAAAGAAGGCCCTGCCCTAGTTTCTTGGGCCTTTTCTCTGAGCATCACAAATGCATTTCAGTTTAGCTGAATTCTGTCTAGCAGAGTAGAATAAAACACTAGAGCTTTTACACCGAGTCTCAGAGTGTTCCTTCACTCTAAGTCAGGACAATAGAGCAGTAAACAATAATGACTTGGAAAACACTGAAATGGCTTGGCTTAAGTAAATAACTGTCCAGTTATTCTGGACAGATTTCCCTTGCCTTTGTTAAAATGATTCTTGAGCTTCAGTTTTTCAAATGATGCCTCTAGCTGCTTCTTATAAAATGTGGTTAATGCCACAACTTGATTAACATCAACATATTTATACACCCTCCCGGAGAGTCTAGTTAAACTAGAGACGTATTTGTGAGCTGTAAGGATTCAATCTGCTGTGCATTTACCCAAGAGTAAATCTCAAAGAAATAAATGCTGCTTGTTTCTAAGATGGATTGAGCCATAAAGAAATAGCAATTGCTTGAATCATGTGACTTTGCTCATTATTACATTGAATGTGCCTATGGGCAAAAAAACAGTATTTTTGAATGAAGAATTCATTGAAAAGCATTAACTAAGAGGGTTCAGGAGGAGGGAGGGAGGGAGAAATTTTCTCTTCCAGAGGAAAAAATATCTCTCTCTTAAAAGAATGTTGTACTAACACAATGATTAAAAAAACCGATTGCTTAATAAAACAGAAAGATTAGCAGTGTAATGTTATTCACACCCACTCACAAGAAAGCTTCAGTGGCCTACATGAATTTTTCTTCCAGGCAAATGTATTTCAAACTACAACCTCCCTTGCCAAATTAAAATATTTTAAAATATGAGATTGCTTTTTCTTTTTGCCTGCATCAATCAATAAAGCTTGGAATCTAAATTAAAGCTAATTTAAAGCAAATTGATCTGAAGGGTACCAGCTATCTGCAAGGCGACAGTCGGCTGGCCCTGGTGCAGATGCCCAAAAAATAAATGCATATTTTTTTAACCCTATTGACAAGCTTGGACAGCTGGCAATCTTGTGATATTTTGGCCATTTAATTCTTTAAATTAAATTGTTATTTCAGTTTGAATTCCTGTGGATGCCTCTGGAGTAGGGGGGACATATGCCTGATGCATGGAGTTGCCATGCTGTTAACTTGTCTTATGTGGTGGTCCTCAGAAGCTGTTGATGATGCAGTGTTGGCATAAAGGAAAAACTTGGGAACGAATGGTTTCTGCCCATCCCACCAGGTCGGGGAGAGTGGGCAGTGTCACCTGGCAGGTCCTATGAAGCATGCCTTCTCTGTCATGGCCCCTGCCTTACGGTATAGTCTCACTCCCAGATCTGGACCGTCCTAACCCTGAAGAACTTGCTTTTTCTCCAAGGCACTGGGGCTGGATTTAATGGAGCTCTGGTGTTTGTGTGTGTGACTGGCGGGCAATGAGGTTGTTTAATAAGGGCCTCATCTTGGTTTTTTACTTGATCTGGACTATGTATTATGTTTTTATCTTTGTACACCATCCAGAGTTCCACAAGTTAGATGGGTGGCCAGGTAAATTTGTTTAAGAAATACTGTAAATAAAATAAAAACACAGTGAACTAGAGTAAAGGGTACTGTCATTTCCATAATGTACAACCTGTTAGTATATTCAGTGTTTCTCAACCTCGGCAACTTTAAGATGTGTGGACTTCAACTCCCAGAATTCCCCAGCCAGCTCATCTCCCAGAATTACTGTGCCAGCTCTGGGAGTTGAAATCCACACATCTTCAAGTTGCCAAGGTTGAGAAACACTGAGATAGATAGATAGATAGATAGATAGATAGATAGATAGATAGATAGATTTGTTTGCTTGTTTGTTTGTTTGTTTGTTTGTTTTTCAAATTTTGCCACCACTCATCTCCCCCCAGAAGAGGGATTCTGGGCAGTTATAAACTCATCTTAGTAAAACAGTGACTGAAAGAAAAGGTCAGCTTCCTTTAAACTTTGGCTTGACTAGAGAAAATTCTTATCTATCAGAGATGACCAGGTGAGTGATTGATGACAAGCCTGAAATACCCACAGCATATTTTATACTGTATTGATTTGTTTAAAGTTACCCAGAGAGCCACTTGGAATGTAATGTAAAGAATATCCCAAAAGCAAAAATAAATGGAAAAATAAAAATAAAATACAATATACTAAACAGTAGAAGAAACAGGACTTATACAACAATATAATGTACAATAAGTACAAGGGTTACTTATTTCTAGTAACCCTTAATGGACTTTTGCTGACACCAGGACTGAAATGACAATGCTTTATGGATTTGTTTGTAGATAAGAGATGGGATATGGGAAGAAGAGATCGTTTGTTGTATTTTAAGAGGAGGTGATAAGTTACTAAAATTGTTTATACTTGTGATGAAAGTGGGAAGTCACTTCTTTATATAAATTTTTTCTTTACTACATTCTTACTTTTCTTTCTTTTCTGTTTTTCTGTTTTCTTTCTTTTATGCACCTTCTACTCTTTCTTTTTATTCTTCAATCTTTTTTTAGTTTGTATTAGTTTTTACTGTTGTAATTATAATTTTTAATACAATTACTATTTAAAAATGATTAGGAAAAGGAAGTAAAATCCAGGGGGAGAAAGAGTCTCTGGTCCTCCTAGTAAGGAGATCCTTTCCATCTCTTCTTCCTGAGACTGGAGCAGGGTCAGCAACTGGAGGATATTTTTAGATTTAAAATCAGATGACTGTATGGCTGAGGAGGACATACTGCTTCAATTCCATTCCAAGAAAGAGCTGATCAGCAGTGGAAGATGTGTATCTGTATGGCTGTACTTTATCTTGGTTTAATGTTTTTTTGTTCAAACTTAACTTTTTTTAAAAAGTAATTGATGTAATGCTGCCCAAAGTAATAAATGATGAGTTGGGCGGCCTTACAAATTCCATAAACAAAGATAATCCATTGTTTCCAGACAAGTTCCCAGCCTCTTGATTCCACCTGCCAAAATTCAATCTAAAACTGGCAAAATTTCAGTAGTAAAATTCTCCTAATAATTACTTTTTTAATATTAAAGATGGGAAAGTTTCCTGCTACCATTCTTCCACTTAACTCCTCTAAAATGTTCTGAAATCAGATAATTGTGGTTTTCTTTCTTTTCTTTTCTTTTTGAATGGGGAGCTTAAGAGTCGGAATTGGAACAGTTTGCCTCCAGCGTTCTCCCATTCCCACCCCAATATCCCAAAAAAGATATTTTTTTAAAAAAGGAATCACAGGATTCCTACACATAATTCCCCAAATACAGCATTTTTGGCACAAGTTGCATATACAGATACATTCATCCCGCTCAGGCTCTATCCTCTATCCATTAAAATCATTTTCAAGATATTGTTGTTCAGTCGTTTAGTCATGTCCGACTCTTCGTGACCTCCTGGACCATAGCACGCCAGGCCCTCCTGTCCTCCACTGCCTCCCGGAGTTTGCTCAAATTCATGTTCATTTTTAAGATATGCAGAGCCCTAAATGCTCTACAAGGAAGTGGGGGGGGGGAGTAAAAATTAAACCGTAGCCCACTGATGCTCACTGGCCATAGAACAATCTGACTGGTGGGGAGAGGAAGAATCAAATATCCTAAATGCGGGATTGACTGTTGGCTGGCACTCTGACCAAGCCCGCTCCACCTTCTGCGGTGGGTCCTACTTGTCTTATTCCATTAACGTCCATACTTTTCAGAAACCAGGTTGATGGGAAAAGGCTCAGCTCAGAAGTGATGAATCCATCAAAGGTTTACAGTCACACCTCGGAAACGTTACCGAAAATATGAAATGGGTTGATCTGTATCTGCCTACATTAATCATTAGTAGCAGCCAACCCAACAAAGAAACCCAACTCAACAGCTAAAAAAAAACAGGATGCCAGGCCCAACTACACTTTAAAGTTATCAACTTTAAAAATTTAAGAGCCATTATTTCTCCTGGCTCCATACTTAACAGCATTTCAGCCATCCCTTCCAATGGTCTCACTGCTTTTCTTGACAATAAGATGGGGGTGAAAGCCATTCTCGGTGGGAGCAGAAATTGATCTCATATTGCGTGGAAACTTTCTGCTCCTTCCTGCAACCAAAGTTTTTTTCTTTTTTTTTCAGGGAGGGGGGAATTGGAACCTGTAAGCATTGATACAGGTACCACTCTGCAACTCTGCAGATATATAAATATATTTATTTACGATAAATAAAATAAAATAAAATTTAAACTTATATGATCACAGACATTGCAGAAAGTCATTGTTCGACCCTAAGCCCAGTCTAACAGCCTTTCCTCTAGAATGTTCTTTTTGTTATGTATGTTTGATCTTCTGGACACAGATGATCTGTATCTCTGTTTCTTGTTTTTTAAGGAGAAGACATCCAGAGTCATTTGGGCAACCCATAAATTGTATAAACAAACAAACAAACAAACAAACAAACAAATTGCTGGAGATGGTGTTCTGAGTTGGTGCAAATAGCGGCCACTGTCTTTCCTGGTGGATGGTGGAATTTCTTACGGATGTGGAAGGGCAAAGGATAGTTTGCCCCTGAGTCTTGCACCATGACAATCTTAGATTGTCATTAAATGACCAAGGGAAAAAACATGCATCACAACATGTACTTGTGTGATGTCATGATGTAAGGACGGGTGGGCAGAGCATGCACGGCCCTCTTGTTCTTGCATCAAGTATGTAAGCGGCAGAATTAGGAATGCAATTAAAAATGGACATTTATGAATGCAGTCTCCTCCCACTGCCCATTTCTCCTCTCCTACCCCCAGAATTGCTAGTATCCCTCAAAGAAAGGAAAGCAGTTTTATGTGGGAAAAGTCAGCACCAAGTCGAGGGAAGAACAACTTATAGCCCTCAGTCCAGACATGGCCCCAACCAGAGACACCCCCCCCCACTTGATCATTGTTGTTGAAAACTGGTGAGGTTTGTTAGTGTTTTGAGGGGAGAAAACACCTATAAATTTGTAATGTAAAGCCTAAAATAGAATCAGAGACTTTGAGGGGACCTTAGCAATCATCTAATCCAACTGCCTGCTCCGTGCAAATTCTGCTAAAGCATCTCTGACAGACAACCATCTGGCCTCTGGCTGAAGTTTTCCAGCAAAGGAGAATTCACCATGTCATGAGGCAGCCTGTTCCACTGGCTGACAGCTCGCAGTCAGGAAGTTCCTCCTGATGTCTACACTGCACTTCTTTTCTTATAATTTTCTCTCACAGATGCTGGTCATGCCCTCTGGGTTCATCTCTCTTCTGGACAGCAACCACCCACTATCACTGGGTCAACAGTTTTTAAAACCAAGAAAAAGACAACTCTCCAGAGAACCGGGAGAAGGGGGAAGAACCCTAATCTCTGCCCTGCCTCCGTGTCTTACACAACTCCTCCTGGCTCCACATAACGTGGCCCTCAGACCCAAAACGTGAAGAGCAAATCCAAACCACTGAAGCCATCTCAGATCCAGAGAGAAGAACAGACTTACACAACCTCTACAGAGTTGATCGCACTGAATGGGAATTCCAAGGGTTGTAAACCAACATCACCCACCCACCTCGAGGTGAGGTTGGCCCCATCCCCGTCAACTTTCCACAAGTCCCTCAAAACTTGGTTGTGTCAACAGGCCTGAGGGTCTCAAGGGAATGGTGAGCTGATGAGGTGGCTCCATTGTCTATAATATCAGATGCTCTCTCCTTGGGGAGATGGGCGGTGATAGAAATAGAAAAAATCAATCAATCAATCAATCAAGGCTTAAGTGTTGAATGTTTTTTATATTGCTATTTTATATTTTTTCTATTCTAAGCCACCCAGAGTCATGTTTTGTGAGATGGGCAGCTATATAAATAAATAAATAAATAAATAAATAAATAAATAAATAAATAAATAAATAAATAAATAAATATTTGAGCACATCAAATATTGAGCACATCAAGTTGGGAAGTCTGGGATAAGGCAATAGACCAGTGTTTTTCAACCTTGGGGACTTGAAGATATGTGGACTTCAACACCCAGAATTCCCCAGCCGGCAGGGTTCCAGGTTCAAT